>CM024758.1:70935474-70998768 GCA_014218235.1 Colocasia esculenta
TACTAAACCACATGCTATGAAAATTTTATTAGGGATACTGATGCATGTTAGGCTTCTTTTTCCCTAAAAGCCCTATTTTTTATATTCATCCTATCTTGCGAATTATTCATGTGATCCATCTATGTACTATTCCATGTTCTTCATGAATACATACGACCAAAGCATGTCGAAACCCTGGTTGTTTTCCAATCCCTAATTATTATAAGTACCCATGCATGTCTGGATCTCATTCACAACTATTTCATGATTTTTCATTGCATGTGCAATTATTATGATTATCTGAATCACCCTATGTCAAATAGGGTATGTTTGGTCCGTAATCCAAGCACTGTCCTTTCCCTGTCAGACTCGGGCGCACACCCTGTGAACGCGATGGCCCGATAGGTCGCGTTCACAAAGCCATCGCGACAGTGCCTTCCGTCACGATCTGATCACGACAGGGCTTGTCGTCGTGATCTGGCTGCCCGATCTGACGAGCCCGTCGCGACCCTCAAACGACCCCGTCGCGATCTGCCTGCCCGAACGGACAAGGCCATCGCGTTCTGTACAAGACCCCGTCGCGATCTCATTAACCCCCCGTCACGAACCTTACTGGGGTGCGTCGCGATCTCAGATTTTGCATCAAAACCCCCAATTTTCGATGCTCTGACTCTCTACAGTGCTTGTACAGTTTGCTAACAGTCATACGCACCAAAAAGTACACTTGTCATAAATTAAACATTTTATGTGTGATTAAGATACATGCATATGATCTTCTCTATCTATAATTCTCATAACACTTGCACACACTTTGAACCATCCAATTATGGCTTTACTTGGCATGGTAAACATATCATAATACATCTGGTAATTTATGTAATTAAATTGCCTTATTTTAAATAAGACTTGTCTGCGTTTCTCGCGATATTTTGGAATACCGTTTCGACGCTCCACTGTTCTAGAATTCCTCTAGAATGTCGGGCACTTGTTTCTATATACACACTCTCTCTTGACTTGGACGAACTCTCCATCGCATACTCCTTCTGCCGGACTAGTGAATCCTGTTCAAGGCCTCCATAAGTCTCCTCTGTCCATGGATTCCCACATGGTCGACGATCCGGTTGTACCCTAACACCTATTACACCCTTTAGGGATTGACATTATACAAACGGCTATTAGAAGTTCGCTCTATCTTGAATCACGTAGGACCTCTAGACCCTGTGCTTAACAAGGCCAGTGGAGGGTCGTGAGTTCCACCTGACTGCCAACACCAAGTGCGTTGTTGTGGCAACTGTTACTATCGCATGTTTACTCGACGTGTTACGTGCAATGTCCACTAGCTCTCATCTATACTCTACTCGCTCATCTATTCACGTCACTCTTGTAAGGCCCTCGAATTTGTTGCATTATTGTATCCGTATGGATACTTCATGCTTGTGTATGTGTGTATGTGCATATCTACGTAAGTACTAGTTAGTATACTATTGAATGCATGTGTATAAATTAGATGTAAATAATGTATAAATGGTATGATGGTAGCATGTACGTGATAGTATACATAATGCATATTATGTATAGGTTATGCATGTTTCCTGCATGTTTCTGAGTTCTGGCCGAAGGCCAGATTGGCGTCAATATCAATGGACGTTTATGTTGTGTAGGCGTCAACCATATGGACGCCAACACTAATCCCAACGTCCAGCGATGTGGACGCTAATTTCTCTGACCTGCATGCGTTGCAGAGCCGGAAATCCCGGGAACAAGCTACCCCGGCCATTGGGGAGCTGTCCCCAACGGTCTTAAAGCCCTCTTGTCAAGCCTGCGTGAAAGGAGAGCTTCCTCTCCTATTTACAAGCCCTTTATGCAACCCTCAGCCCTCTCTGGCTCTCTTTGCAAGAGGAGAAGAAGGAGAGGAAGAAAAACCCAGTTCTGGTCTGTGAGAAAGGTTAGACTTTGCAAGCTCGGATCCATCAGTGTGAAGGTGTTCCGGCGTTCTACTACGCAAGAAGGAGGTAGCTGGAACATCGAGGAAGAGCTCCCCAACCCCAACTGGCTGTGGAGACCGACTGAGAACCCAGAGGAAGACTTTCTGGAGGCTTCTTGGGACTGCCCAAGGAGAGCTTCTACGAACCCTAGATTCCTTTGGAGTATTTTTCAGAGGCAAGTAACCTACCCCTATCGTCCATGTAGATGTCAAGTAGGGTTTTATGATTTTTATGCATTTTCCTCGTGTCCTGGATCCCCCATTCACCCCTTTATTTGGAGCTCGGTCTGTATTTCTGCACAGACAGGAACTTGGCGTCAATGCCTTGACGCCAAGATTCCCCGTATGCGTCCACAATCTTGCGCGTCCACTCCTGGAACGGCCAGAGACCGCAGCCAAGTTCGTCTGACAGAACAGTGAACTGTTCTCTCCTTATTATAATTACTTTCGATATGTTTCACGATGAGGATATATGGTAAACCTATTATGCTATGTAATGTGAATGTGGGAATGTGTGGGAGGATGGTTGGCATTTATTGTGGATGGTTGAGTTATTTTTATTTAAATTGCATATGGAAGACGACCATGTATGTTCACCATGACCCTAATAATCCGTGGAAATTATGATGCCCTAATTCTGTTGAATCATGTTTTTATACGTCAGTCTCTGCTCTGAATTTTCTGGATTTTCCCATGTCAATGTGATTTACTGCAAATTTATACTTGGAAATAGAAAACATGTGTAGGATTGCTAATTTTCAGTAAATCGTGTGTTGTGTGATAAATCTGGGAAAATTCATGTGGTATTGTGCATATTGGGATCAGGGTTATGATCTGTTAACTGAACTTTTATGTTATACACCATGATAAATTGAATTTTGGAATAATACGAGAATTTATGTTAAATTTTCTGCAATTGCTTTTGGATCAGAAAAATGTGAAAATTTTTATGTGGGGTCCTAAACCCGAAATCAGCATGTGGTTAAATTCTCAGGTCATTTGGACAACTATACCATGCAATATGAATTTTCCAAGCAAAAATGGGTAATTAATGCATGCCATTGTGAAATGATTTAATTTCTGTGTAACCCAACCTGATTGGTGAAATTTCCTGAATGATAAATTCTGTCATCTGTAGTGGCATGATTAGAAAATAGAGTCATGTTGCGAATGAGAGAATGAATGAGATGTGAGTGTCATGTGTAAAATGTGTGTAAAAACCGATATGTGTAATGTGTAAAACTATGCCAAGTGTGATACTGCTTCCATAGAGGGCTGTGGAACCGTACCATGGAAAAGTCCCCATGGAAGGTTCAATGTGTTGTGATCCTAAGGGCATTAGGATGAAATCCTGGAGGTGGACAAGTACCACTGGTTAGGGTGGAGACTTGTTCTCCCGTCTGCGCAGTCCAAGAGTCGTCACTATATTGCCTAGGTGACGTCTATGTATGTGATGTGATGTGTCCTTCTCTGGTGGTTTGGACTATGTGTCACGGCACTAAAGTGTAAAATGTGAATGTGATTGTGATCATGTGCAAATTATGTAGTGTGAACAATCTGTAAATGTGAATGTGTAAATGTGCAATGTGTAAAAAGTGAAGTATGTGAATTAGAAATTGTGTAAAAATGTGAAACCAAAATGTGAGGATGTGAAATTGAAATCCATGATATGATGATCTGAAATCATGTTAGGACAGCAACATAAATGTGGTTATGATCATGTTATATGTGTACAATGCGTAGAATCCATGCTAGGGACAATCCTACTTATGTGTAACCCATTCCACGTGTGTTTACTCTCACGTTGTAGTTTGAATGAGAACAAAGCTTTCATGTGTTAGATTGCAAAGTGTTAATCATGTCAAAACAGAAAACTAAAGCATGTAAAATGGTTATGTGCGTGCGTACGAATGAGAAGTAACCACGTTAGCAATGTTCTCCTTCATGTATGTAAGCTATTCATGCTAAACTTGCTTTCATGTTTTAGCTTAATTGAGAGTGGAACTTTCATGTGTGGAAGGATTAGAGAGCATGTGATAGGAGATTTTAATTTAGGAAATCTGAAAGCATGATTCATGTGTTCCATTGATAAGATTACCATGATAGGTTGTTATTTCAAGGTCACGCATGCTATATGTTGTGTCTTGTAAGTGTGTATGTAAAACTGCTATGACACGTACATGTATGGTATGTGTAGAGTTATTTGCTGAGTCTTTTAGACTCATTACTTGCTTCGGCGTACAGGCATAGTTGGTGACGACACACTTGCGGAGGAGGCAGTGGAGACCGACTCCGAGCGCGGAGATTAGATCGTTGGTGTACCTTGCGATATTTTGATTTCATAGTATGTAATTGCAACATTGTACTAGCATTATTATGGAAAGAAAATGTTTAAGTGTGGACAATTATGTATTTGATTTTCAGCAATGTATTGTGTGGACTTTTAGTTCTTTAAATGTTATCGAATCAGTATGTTAAATGTGGATGATGAATGAAATGAAGACAGTAGTTCTCTTACTTCCGCTACTCTGTTCTTATATTCACGTGTATCTCAGCTGAATGTTATTGTTGGGTAAATGTCCCACTGTGGCAACGTTCACTATACCGACGTGGGTTGGTGTAACCATACCATATAATGAGGGTTGCCACAGAGATGGTATCAGAGTGACCGGTTGACATTGCACATGAATATACACATGTCATCATCTTCATACATGCTAAGTCTACATAGAATGTCCACATGGTAGAATTGTTAATAATGAGTGAAAAATAGATAAAAAACGGTTAGGAAATAAATTAAAAGTAGCTCTAATGGTGGCTGAATTTATTACAGCCATGGCTTCGAGAGGTAGGCGTGGCGGAGCGCCGGCCCGTGAGGACGAGCCGAGACGTGACGAGCGGGCGGAGCAGCAGGCCCCGGCACCGCAAGGTCCTGTACTTCCCCCACCCTGCCTGTGGATTATGGAGTATTCATGCAAGGTCTGGTGCAAGCCATGCAGATGCAGGCTCATACCCAGGCAGCACTCCAGGCACAGTTGGAGGCTCAAGTTAGACTAATAAAATGATTAATAGTCTATTTTATTTAATTATGCAATATTGTGTTGATTGTGATTGCTTTTGTGTACTGTAGCAGGCTCAAGTACCAGCTCAGGACCATGGTGGACCTCTACCATGGAAAGATTCAAGAGGATGCTGCCACCCTCTTTTAAGGGGGAGAGCGATCCATTGCTAGCTGAAAGCTGGATGAGGGAGATAGAAAAGATCTTCCGAGCCATCAGGTGTGCAGATGAGGATAAGGTCACATAGCCACCTACATGCTACAGGTATGCTTAGTTTATATGCTTGTATATTTTGTTAAGTTAGATTTGTTTAGATGGTGCTTATGAGCGGTGTACTGCAGGAAAGAGCTGATGTATGGTGGGCTTCATTGCTGCGTACCCGATTTGAGGACGGAGCTATTGATGTTGATGGGACGAGTTCGTGAGGCTCTTTCGGGCCAAGTTCGTCCCTGAGCATGTTCAAGATCGGATGGAGCAGGAGTTCCTCTCTTTGGCTCAAGGCTCCATGACCGTGCTAGAATATGAGGCAAGATTTTCTGAACTCTCTAAATATGCACCTCATATCGTGGCAGATGAGCGCAGGAAGACAAAGAAGTTCGTGATGGGACTCAAGCCATCACTGCGGACGAGGCTCGTGGCGTTTGACCACCGCACTTTGGACGAGGCCCTCAGCGCTGCTTGTAGACAGGAGGGTGAGATGGAGCAATACCTTGAAGAGAAAAAGGCTTCGCAGAAGAGACCTGCAGCCACGTTCCAGCGACAGGATAAGAAGAAAGCGTGTACCAGACACAGCAGCGATCAGTGGCAGTCGGCAGTTCTCAGGTACCTTCTGTACGTTCCCCTGGTGTGAAGAAAGAGTGTCCCCACTGTGGGAAGACACATGGTGGTACCGAATGTTGGATGATTACGGAAAGTGCTTGAAGTGCGGAAGCAGCGACCACAAGATCAAGGATTGCCCAAGACTTCAGCAGGGAGTCCAGCGCGGAGCGCCAGCCTCAGCGGTAGCGGCAGCAGCGCCAGCTATAGGAAGACCAGGAAGGCCTCAAGCCCCGCTCGAGTGTTTGCTTTAGCTCGCGAGGACGCTGAGCAGGAGGAGCATGTCACCGAAGGTACGATTTTACTTCTAGGTATGCACGCTCGGGTTTTTTTGATACGGGTGCTACTCACTCGTTCATTTCCGAGTGGTTCGCTAGGCAGCTAGCCCTAGAGTCAGGTATAGAGTCTGAGGATTTAGAGGTCCCTTTGTCTGTGCACACCCCTGCGGGTACAGTATCGACTAGGAAGTGCATTCCGTCGTTACCTGTGTGCATTGAGGATAGAGTCCTAGAAGGGTGTTTCTTCTTGCTAAAGATGAAAGACTGTGATGCTATTCTTGGTCTGGATTGGCTAGAGGAGCACTATGCGTTAGTGGATTGTCGTCGGAAGAGGATTGTTTTCCGCATTCCTGGTGAGGATGAGTTCTCTCACCCCTTGCCAAGAACTTGGCGGGAAAGATGGTCATCTCTGCCATGAAGGCGATGCGCATGGTAAACAAGGGTTGTGACACTTTTCTTGCCAGCGTGGTGTTAGTGCCAGGGACTGATGAGTCACCTACTCTTGCAGAGATTGAGGTAGTGCAGGATTTTCCAGACGTCTTTCTGACGATTTGTCTGGTTGCCACCGGATAGAGAGATAGAGTTTACCATAGAGTTGCTTCCGGGCACCTCTCCTATCTCGAAGGCTCCATATCGGATGGCACCTGCGGAGTTAGCCGAGTTGAGGAGGCAGTTGCAGGAGTTGCTTGATAAGGGATTTATTCGCCCTAGTGTTTCCCCTTGGGGCGCACCTGTATTATTTGTCAAGAAGAAAGACGGGTCACTTAGGTTATGCATTGACTACAGAAAGCTGAACCAAGTGACTGTAAAGAACAGGTATCCCTTGCCTCGTATTGATGATTTGTTTGACCAGTTGCGAGATGCCATCAGTCTTTTCTAAGATTGATTTGCGATCTGGTTATCATCAGTTGAGGATTCGGAGTGAGGATGTGTCCAAGACGGCGTTTAGAACCCGTTATGGACATTATGATTTTTTGGTTCTTCCTTTCGGATTGACCAATGCCCCTGCAGTGTTCATGATCTCATGAACAGGGTTTAGGCCTTATCTAGATAGCTTTGTCGTAGTGTTTATTGATGATGTGCTGGTCTACTCTCCGGACGAGGCCACACACAATCAGCATTTGAGGGTAGTGTTAGAGGTTCTTCGTGAGCACAAGCTGCATGCTAAGTTTAGCAAGTGCGATTTTTGGTTGCGCGAGGTTCATTTCCTCGGGCATGTTATCTCCGGTGCTGGTGTAGCATTGATCCAGCAAAGGTCCAGGCAGTTATGGATTGGGAGATTCCCCAGACCCCTTCGGAGATTCGTAGTTTTATTGGTTTAGCTGGATACTATCGAGATTTATTGAGGGATTTTCATCCATCGCCACCCCTTGACTCAGCTCACCAGAAAGGGAGTGAAGTTTGTTTGGTCCGAGAAGTGTGAGAGTAGTTTTTAGTTGTTGAAGACTAAGCTCACGTCACCCCGGTGTTAGTCTTACCGAGCGGTGTAGAAGGTTTTGCTATCTACACAGATGCGTCTCGGATTGGTTTAGGCTGTGTGCTAATGCAGCAGAAAAAGTAGTGGCTTATGCTTCTCGTCAGTTGAAGGAGCATGAGAAGAACTATCCGACTCATGACTTGGAGCTCGCAGCAGTGGTTCATGTACTAAAGATCTGGAGGCACTATCTTATGGTGTCAGATTTGAGGTGTTTACCGACCACAAGAGCTTGAAGTATCTTTTCTCCCAAAAGGAATTAAACCTGAGGCAGAGAAGATGGATTGAGTTCTTGAAGGACTATGACTTCGACCTTCAGTATCACCCTGGGAAGGCGAATGTCGTAGCAGATGCTCTGAGTAGAAGGAGGCCATCTCTCTAGCAGGATTGGAAGATGTTGGAAGATGCGGCTTGCGCGTTGACTGAGTTAGAGCCATCGCTATGCCATGCTTTTGTAGCTCAGTTATCCCTTAGGTCCTCAGTTTTGGATGAGGTGATCGAGCAACAGGAAGCCGACCCTAGACTCTTAGAGCTAGTAGGCAAGGCAGGCATTGCTCGCGATGAGGACGGTGTGATTAGATTCCATCACCGTGTTTGTGTCCCTGATTTAGTAGATGTCCGTGAGCATGTGTTAGCGGAGGCTCATAGATTGTGATTCTTTATTCATCCGGGTAACACTAAGATGTATTAGGATCTGAAGGGATCATTTTGGTGGTCCGGCATGAAGAAGGATGTAGCGGATTATGTGTCTAGATGTTTGGTGTGTCAGCAAGTAAAAGCCGAGCGGCAGCGACCATCCGGCCTTATGCAAAGGATGGAGATCCCAGTTTGGAAGTGGGAAGCTGTCACTATGGACTTTGTTTCGGGTTTGCCTCGATCTAGAAGGGGCAATGACTCGATTTGGGTAGTTGTAGATAGATTCTCGAAGACTGCTCATTTCTTGCCCATGAAGAAGAAGCAGTCAGTAGAGAGTTTAGCTAGATTGTATATTAGTAGTGTCATTAGATTGCATGGTGTGCCGAAGTCGATCATTTCGGATCGAGATCCGAGATTCACTTCGAGGTTGTGGAAGGGTCTTCAGGATGCTTAGGTTCGGAGCTGAAGCTCAGTTCGGCGTTTCATCCCTAGACCGATGGACAGTCCGAGCGACTATCCAGACGCTCGAGGATATGTTGAGGGCGTGTGTTCTGGATTGGAAGGATGATTGGGAGCGCCATTTACCTCTTGTGGAGTTCGCTACACAACACCTTTCATGCGAGTATTGGTATGGCTCCATTCGAGGCGTTGTATGGTAGGCCATGCAGATCTCCGTTATGTTGGGAGGAGACTGGTGATAGGCAGTTGATCGGACCAGAGTTAGTTCAGGAAACTTCGGATAAGATCCAGCTTATCAGGAAGAGGCTTGTTGCGGCGCAGGATAGGCAGAAGAGTTATGCCGACAACAGAAGGAAGGATTTGGAATTCGAGGTTGGCGATCATGTTTTCTTGAAGATATCGCCTACTCGAGGTGTTGTCAGATTTGGCAGGAATAGTAAGTTGAGCCCTAGGTTCATTGGCCCATATGAGATTCTCAGACGTTTGGGCAGCGTGGCATATGAGCTAGCCTTACCCCCAGCTTTGGCTAGTGTTCATCCCGTCTTCCACGTTTCGATGCTCAGGAAGTATGTCCGAGATCCGTCTCATGTGATAGTCATGAGCCAGTGGAGATTCAGCCAGATCTGTCGTATGTCGAGCAACCAGTAGCTATTCTTGACCGGAAGGTTCAGCATCTCCTGAACAAGAGTATTGCGTCGGTGAAAGTTCTCTGGCGGAACTTCTCACGAGAGGAGGCTACTTGGGAGCTTGAGGATGCGATGAGAAGAAGTATCCCCTTTTGTTTGAGTAGTGTCGTTCTAACTTCGAGGACGAAGTTTCTTTTAAGGGGGAGATGGTGTAAGGCCCTCGAATTTGTTGCATTATTGTATTCCGTATGGATACTTCATGCTTGTGTATATGTGTATGTGCATATCTACGTAAGTACTAGTTAGTATACTATTGAATGCATGTGTATAAATTATGTAAATAATGTATAAATGGTATGATGGTAGCAGTACGTGATAGTATACATAATGCATATATATGTATAGATTATGCATGGTTTCCTGCATGTTTCTGAGTTCTGGCCGAAGGCCAGATTGGCGTCAATATCAATGGACGTTTGTGTTGTGTAGGCATCAGCCATATGGACGCCAACACTAATCCCAACGTCCAGCGATGTGGACGCTAATTTCTCTGACCTGCATGCGTTGCAGAGCCGGAAATCCCGGGAACAAGCTACCCCAACCATTGGGGAGCTGTCCCCAACGGTCTGAAAGCCCTCTTGTCAAGCCTGTGTGAAAGGAGAGCTTCCTCTCCTATTTACAAGCCCTTTATGCAACCCTCAGCCCTCTCTTGGCTCTCTTTGCAAGAGGAGAAGAAGGAGAGGAAGAAAAACCAGTTCTGGTCTGTGAGAAAGGTTAGACTTTGCAAGCTCGGATCCATCAGTGTGAAGGTGTTCCCGGCATTCTACTGCAACAAGGAGGTAGCTGGAACATCGAGGAAGAGCTCCCCGACCCCAACTTGCTGTGGAGACCGACTGAGAACCCGAGGAAGACGTTTCTGAAGGCTTCTGGGACTGCCCAAGGAGAGCTTCTACGAACACTAGATTCCTTTGGAGTATTTTTCAGAGGCAAGTAACCTACCCCTATCGTCCATGTAGATGTCAAGTAGGGTTTTATGATTTTTATGAATTTTTCCTCGTGTCCTAGATCCCCCATTCACCCCTTTATTTGGAGCTCGGTCTGTGTTTCTGCACAGATAGGAACTTGGCATCAATGCCTTAACGCCAAGATTCCCGTATGTGTCCAGCGATCTTGCCGTCCACTCCTGGAACGGCCAGAGACCGCCGCCAAGTTCGTCTGACAGAACAGTCAACTGTTCTCTCCTTATATATAATTACTTTCGATATGTTTCACGATGAGGATATATGGTAAACCTATTATGCTATGTAATGTGATGTGGGAATGTGTGGGAGGATGGTTGTGCATTTATTGTGGATGGTTGAGTATTATTTATTTAAATTGCATATGGAAGACGCCCATGTATGTTCACCATGACCCTAATAATATGTGGGAAATTATGATGCCCTAATTCTGTTGAATCATGTTTTATACGTCAGTCTCTGCTCTGAATTTTCTTGAATTCTCCCATGTCATGTGATTTACTGCAAATTTATACTTGGAAAATAGAAAACATGTGTAGGATTGCTAAATTTTCAGTAAATCGTGTGTTGTGTGATAAATCCGGGAAAAATTCCTGTGGTATTGTGCATATTGGGATCAGGGTTATGATCTGTTAAACTGAACTTTTATGTTATACACCATGATAAATTGAATTTTGGAATAATATGGGAATTTATGTTAAATTTTCTGCAATTGCATTTTGGATCAGAAAAATGTGAAAATTTTCATGTGGGGTCCTAAACCCGAAATCAAAATGTGGTTAAATTCTCAGGTCATTTGGACAACTATACCATGCAATATGAATTTTCCATGCAAAAATGGGTAATTAATACATGCCATTGTGAAATGATTTAATTTCTGTGTAACCCAACCTGATTGGTGAAATTTCCTGAATGATAAATTATGTCATCTGTAGTGGCATGATTAGGAAAATAGAGTCATGTTGCGAATGAGAGAATGAATGAGATGTGAGTGTCATGTGTAAAATGTGTGTAAAAATCGATGTGTAATGTGTAAAACTGTGCCAAGTGTGATACTGCTTCCATAGAGGGCTGTGGAACCGTACCATGGAAAAGTCCCCATGGGAAGGTTCAATGTGTTGTGATCCTAAGGCATTAGGATGAAATCCTGGAGGTGGACAAGTACCACTGGTTAGGGTGGAGACTTGTTCTCCCGGTCTGCACAGTCCAAGAGTCGTCACTATATTGCCTAGGTGACGTCTATGTGTATGTGATGTGATGTGTCCTTCTCTGGTGATTTGGACTATGTGTCACGGCACTAAAGTGTAAAATGTGAATGTGATTGTGATCATGTGCAAATTGTGTAGTGTGAACAATGTGTAAATGTGAATGTGTAAATGTGCAATGTGTAAAAAGTGAAGTATGTGAATTAGAAATTGTGTAAAAATGTGAAACCAAAATGTGAGGATGTGAAATTGAAATCCATGATATGATGATCTGAAATCATGTTAGGACAGCAACATAAATGTTGTTATGATCATGTGTTATATGTGTACAATGCGTAGAATCCATGCTAGGGACAATCCTTACTTATGTGTAACCCATTCCATGTGTGTTTACTCTCACGTTGTAGTTTGAATGAGAACATAGCTTTCATGTGTTAGATTGCAAAGTGTTTAATCATGTCAAAACAGCAAATTAAAGCATGTAAAATGGTTATGTGCGTGCGTACGAATGAGAAGTAACAATGTTAGCAATGTTCTCCTTCATGTATGTAAGCTATTCATGCTAAACTTGCTTTCATGTTTTAGCTTAATTGAGAGTGGAACTTTCATGTGTTGGAAGGATTAGAGAGCATGTGATAGGAGATTTTAATTTAGGAAATCTGAAAGCATGATTCATGTGTTCCATTGATAAGATTACCATGATAGGTTGTTATTTCAAGGTCACGCATGCTATATGTTTGTGTCTTGTAAGTGTGTATGTAAAATCTGCTATGACACGTACATGTATGGTATGTGTAGAGTTATTTGCTAAGTCTTTTAGACTCATTACTTGCTTCGGCGTACAGGCATAGTTGGTGACGACACACTTGCGGAGGAGGCAGTGGAGACCGACTCCGAGCGCGGAGATTAGATCGTTGGTGTACCTTGCGATATTTTGATTTCATAGTATGTAATTGCAACATTGTACTAGCATTATCATGGAAAGAAAATGTTTAAGTGTGGACAATTATGTATTTGATTTTCAGCAATGTTAAATGTGGATGATGAATGAAATGAAGATACTAGTTCTTTACTTCCGCTACTCTGTTCTTATATTCACGTGTATCTCAGCTGAATGTTATTGTTGGGTAAATGTCCCACTGTGGCAACGTTCACTATACCGACGTGGGTTGGTATAACCGTACCGGTATAATGAGGGTCGCTACAAACTCTACTATCTCGTCTATTCATCTAGTGCTCTCATCTATTTCTGGTTACTCTCTATTGGCCATTGACTGTTGTCTAAAGATAAACAATATAACAATGCCTGGCAATATATAAGGGCCCGATCTGGTCCTAGTAGTGCGCCGAAAGTGCTAGTGGCCAGGGAGTTAAATGATCAGAGAGGTGTTTGGCATTACACTCGAGTCTATCTATCTCGACTATCTAAATGACAATCAAAAGTGCTATGTTCTCTCGTTGTCTATTGACAAAAGTACTATACTATACCCGTTGTGCTATTGCTATACTTTGTGTTATTTGTGCTATGGCCATCTTGCTATTTGTGTTATACCGACCATTGTGCTATACTTAGAAAGCTTGTGCTATTTCCATCATGCGCTATCCTCTATATTTTACTCTCTCGCTCTATCATTAGTTACTCTGCCTTTTAATACATTAATCATTTAAAGCCTGCTTGACTATTGAGATTTAAGTCCTACTGGGCGTTATCGCTCACCCTGTGTTATTTGTCGTTTTGTTCCAGATGAGACCGAGGATGAACCATACACTCAAGAGGACGGGAACGACTAGGAGTGATGTTTGAGCATCCTAGTGTCTTAGTACTATGTTAGAGTTATAGTAGCTATGTTAGAAGTTGAGTTTAGTCTTTTACTTTTATTTCAATGTAATTGGGCTATAGAATGGCTTGATATTAGTGTTGTAACTAGACATTTGAAAGTTATTAATGAAAATAATTTGCTTTAGTATTTATTCATTGCTCAATGGTTTGATGTCTAGTACTTGCTCTGTACCCATTTACTTACAACTGCCGCATTCCGATATTCCTGTTGGAAATCGATTTGGGGCATCACATGCGCAGTGGAAGTAAAACAAAAAATCGATTTCCATCTATGTACTTGATCAGGCTATGATGTACAGTGCATGTAAACATACATACAAATAAGGCGTGAGACAATCTCACCTAGGGGAGATCGTATATCCCCTGAAGCGCAGAACTAGTCCTTGTTTGAAGGAGCTCTCGCGAGACTCCCTCTAGCGGTATCCACACAATGGATGATCGGCGATGATGATGGACCCCTCCTACACCGGTGGTTCCACTCCTCCTAGTCGTGCAACGCCACACAGTGGCCAACAACAGCAAGTAGCAGCAACAACAAGAGGGCTCTGCCCTCCAAGTTCTCCTCTTGCCTAGGGAGAGCACAGGAGGGAGAGACGGGAAGGGGGGATGAAGTAGGTGGTTTCTCTTCTCAAGCTCTAGCCCATGAACTCCAAAGAGAACCCCTTCTATTTATAGAGAGCCTAAAGGACACCTCATCAGGGACACCTCATTATGTCATGATGATAAGGGACACCTCACAGGGACACCTCACCATGTCATGATGACAAGAGAGACACCTTGCAGGGACACCTCGTCATGTAATCATGACAAGGGACACCTCGCAGGGACACCTCACCATGTCATGATGACAAGAGGGACACCTTGCAAGGACACCTCGTCATGTAATCATGACAAGGGACACCTCACCATGTCATGATGACAAGAGGGACACCTTGCAAGGACACCTCGTCATGTAATCATGACAAGGGACACCTCGCAGGGACACCTCACCATGTAATCTTGACAAGGGACACTCGCAGGGACACCTCATCATGTAATGATGACAAGAGGACACCTTGCAAGGACACCTCGTCATGTAATCATGACAAGGGACACCTCGCAGGGACACCTCATCATGTAATGATGGTTATGATGATGAGGTGTCCTCCTTCCAGAAGGGGTGAGGTGGCATAATCCTGGTATGCTCCCTTAATGGATCCTTATCAAGGCTTATTGGGTCTTACCCAATAGGTCCATAATGGGTTAAATAAGGCTTATTGGATAACTTTTATCCAATCCTCTATTCATCGCGTTATCCACCTTTTGTGTGGACCCTCTAGGCCCAATATCGAGCTGGCCGTGAGTTGTACTTGTTAGAACTCCTTCTGACTTAGTGAATTATTATCTCCATAATAATTCACTCAACTCATCGATTATGAACATACTAGGCCACTATGCCATAATCCCCAGACGATACGAGTGATCAAATCCATTGGACTTGTCTGCCCAAGGTTATCGTGTACCTGTAGTCCCTCATCCATCTATTATCCCAGAGACCATATATTAGGCATGGTGTTGTCAGGTCTATATGGAATCTGTTAAAGTCAAACTCTTATCGGATTCTCCTGGAGAACTCCTTCTCACTAAATCCAATTGACCCTGGCCAAGGATTTGCCTGAGTAAGACAATATGGGATATTCCTCTCACGATACCGAGAGTGGATGATCCTTTATTGACACATAATTACTTCGTAAGGTTGGCTACCATTCCCAATGACTAGCTATACTAGACCTGGAACATCCAGACCTATAAATCCAGTATCAAAGAATGAGTACTCAAACAAGACATCTTGGTGTCTCAACTCTAAGGACCAGTTACACAACTGAGACTACGGAATCTCACTCTGACAATCAGGTATCATTAACCATATAGCATTCCGAGAATGGATCATTCAGTGAACTCATTCTCCAATAAGCACCTGCACCATATCCCTAGTGTCTCCAGACAAGCAGCTATGAGACCAGCTGCTTCCATCATATGGACAGGTATATGGCACACCGGTCTTTCCGGTCATCTCAATGTCCTTCTTGAGTAACCTATGACTAGGAATATTTAAGATCTGTGTTTAAAGAGGATCGGCCTCATTATCATGATCTCATCATGATCCAATTCCCATTGCATAGACCCATGGACATCACAGTATACATACGCATGGAATATATAGTGAGAAAATACTATTATAATATTACCAAAAGATATGTACATAATTAAAGTGACATCACTCATGTGAATTGGCTTGCAGGGCACCTATAACTAGCAATCTCCCACTTGACCTAAAACCAATCACCTACATGTCTGATTCCCATCAGACCTCGGTGTCGCTCAAAAACAATTTGAGTCAGTGGCTTTGTCAGTGGATCCGCAATGTTATCATCGGATGAAATTCTTTTACTGCTACATGGCCACAGGCCACAATCTCTCTGATCAAGTGGAACCTCCTTAGAACGTGCTTAGACTTCTGATGAGACCTCGGTTCGTTGCTTGAGCAATCGCCCCGTTGTTGTCGCATAACAAAGAAATTGGCTCTTCATGGACAAACACCACTCCTAAATCTGTGATGAACTTCTTCATCCAGATAGCTTCTTTTGCTGCTTCTGAAGCAGCAATATACTCCACCTCGGTAGTCGAGTCAGCAGTAGTCTCTTGCTTGGAACTCTTCCAGCTTACTGCTGCTCCATTCAGGGTAAAAACATACCCTGAAGTAGACTTACTATCATCGATATCAGACTGGAAACTTGAGTTTGTGTAGCCTTCAACCTTGAGGCTACCTCCTCCATATACTAGTAAAAGATCCTTAGTCCTTCTTAAGTACTTAAGGATACACTTTACTGCCTCCAGTGTTCCAAACCTGGATCTGCCTGATACCTGCTCGTAACACTTAGAGCATGCGCTATATCAGGTCTAGTACATAACATTGCATACATGATAGATCCTATAGCAGACGCATAGGGTATTCTGTCCATGTATGCCCTTTCTTATACAGTCTTTGGAGACATACTCTTAGAAAGAGAAATTCCATGTCTCAGTGGTATGAGACCTCTTTTGGAATTTTCCATGCCAAATCTTTTGACTATGGTGTCTATGTACATGGACTGGGACAAGCCAAGCATCCTGTTAGATCTATCTCTATAGATCCGAATCCCCAAAATGTAGGATGCTTCCCCTAAGTCCTTCATGGAGAAGTTCTTTGATAACCAAGTCTTAACTGTGGATAGCATTCCAATATCATTTCCAATGATGAGAATGTCATCCACATACAACACCAAGAAAATGATAACACTCCCACTTACCTTCCTATATACACAAGGCTCATCTTCGTTCTTAACGAAGTCATAAGATCTAATTACCTCATCAAACCTATGTTCCAACTTTGGGAAGCTTGCTTTAGTCCATAAATAGACTTAAGCAACCTGCACACCTTATCTGGACTTTTCTCGGAAACGAATCCATCAGGCTGTATCATATACACCTCTTCCTCGAGGTTGCCATTGAGGAATGGTTTTTACATCCGACTGCCAGATGTCATAATCATGGTATGCTGCAATGGCCAATAAAATTCTGATAGATTTTAGCATGGCGACGGGCGAAAAGGTTTCGTCATAGTCAATACCTTGCCTTTGACGATATCCTTTTGCCACAAGCCTTGCTTTAAAGGTCTCTACCTTTCCATCTACTCCAATCTTCTTCTTGAAGAACCATTTGCACCCAATGGGTACAATACCCCCAGGTGCATCAACTAGGTTCCAAAACTGGTTGGAGTACATGGAATCCATCTCAGAATTCATGGCCTCTTGCCATTTCCTAGAGTCTATGCTCATAATAGCCTCCTCGTAGGTTTGAGGATCAATATCTTCGGAGTCTTGTCCCTTGATATGTCCCACATATCTTTCAGGAGGGACAAGGAACTCTACTTGACCTACGCAAATTTGGAATTTGTGTGATAGGTACCTGAACAGACTCTTCTTGCAGAATGGTGCTTGAGATAGGTTCCCCAACCTCACTCAATTCTATCACACTCCCACTGTTTCCACCAAGAATGTGTTCCTTCTCAGAAACACTGCTCTCTTGGCAACAAAGACCTTTTGGTCCTCGGGGTGATAGAAATAATACCCACAAGTTTCCTTGGGGTATCCCACGAATATGCACCATTCTGACCTTGATTCCAATTTATCAGGATTGTGTCTCTTAACGTGGGTAGGGCAGCCCCAATTCTTAATAACTTTAAGATCGGGCTTCTTCCCTTTCCATATTTCATATGGAGTGGACACTACCGTCTTAGTTGGAACTCTATTCATAAGGTAAGCTGCGGTTTGTAGGGCATATCCCCAGAATGACATGGGTAGGTAGGCAAAACTCATCATGGATCGCACCATATTCAACAGTGTGCGATTCCTCCTTTCGATATACCATTGAGCTGAGGTGTATGAAGAGGAGTCCATTGGGATAGAATCCCATGGTCCTTTAGAAATTGGGTGAACTCTGTACTCAAGTACTCTCCTCCTCGATCTGAACGAAGAATCTTAATACTCTTTCCAGTCTGATTTTCTACTTCATTCTTATATTCTTTGAATTTTTCAAAGGCCTCAGACTTGTACTCCATTAAGTACACATGTCCATACCTTGAGAAGTCATCAGTGAATGTAATGAAGTAAGAATATCCTCCTCTAGCTTGTATGGACATAGGTTCACATACATCAGTATGTATGAGTTCTAGTAACTCAGAAGCTCTCTCTCAGTTCCACTAAATGAAGAGTTGGTCAACTTTCCTTGAAGGCAAGATTCACAGGTTGCATATGATTCATAATCAAATGGGTCTAAATATCCATCCTTTAACAACCTTTGAATTCTACCCTCATGGATATGACCTAGCCTACAATACCATAGTAAGCTTGTTCACCTCATCTCCCTTCTTTTAGATTACTAACATTCATGACATGGGAGCAACATCTAATGTAAACAAACCATTGAACAATGTTCCTTTACTAATGATCTCATCATCCAAAATCAGTGAACAACCATTGTTCTCAAAAACAAACTTATTTCCATTTTTAGTCAAACATGAAATGGAAATGATGTTTTTGATGACAGAAGGAACAAAGTAACATTTATCCAACACAAGTGCGGCTCCACGAGGTAGTAGTAGGTTGAGTTCGCCGATAGCAACAGCAGCAACTTTTGCGCCATTCCCCATTCTTAAGTCAACCTCACCTTTGACAGTCTCCTACACTTTGTCAGAACCTGCAACGAATTGCAAATATGAGATGCACATGCGGTATTTAATACCCATGCATTATCAGAATTTTCTGACAAATGGAGATCAATCATGAATATACCTGAAGCTTCTCCAAGCTTCGCTTTGCTTTTCCTTT
This sequence comes from Colocasia esculenta, assembly GCA_014218235.1. Classification (NCBI taxonomy): domain Eukaryota; kingdom Viridiplantae; phylum Streptophyta; class Magnoliopsida; order Alismatales; family Araceae; genus Colocasia; species Colocasia esculenta. The sequence continues at coordinate 70,954,258 of CM024758.1, forward strand.
CTAGATATTCCTTGCAGTTCCTCTTCCAATGCCCATCCTGCCACAGTGGAAGCACTTTCCTTTATCCTTGGCCGGGTCTTCTTGGCAACCTTTGCCTTGCCGCTTTATTGCCTTTGCTTTTGCCCTTCTTAAGGGTCTTCTGTGCCTTCCTCTTCTTGTTGATCTCATCAACATGGAGAACTGGCTTCTCCTTCTTAATGGAACCCTCAGCTTCCCTCAACATATTAAGGAGCTCAGGCAGGGTTTCCACTATCTTGTTCATATTGAAATTCATAATGAACTGTGAAAAGGAATCTGGAAGATATTGAAGTATTAGATCCACACATAGGTCATCCTCGAGGACAAGTCCTAGACCTGTGAGCTTGTCGATCCACTCAATCATCTTCAGGACGTGGTTCTGAACCGATGCCCCTTCTGTCATCCTCATCCTGAATAGACTCTTTGATATCTCGTATCTTTGAGTCCGTCCTTGCTCCTCAAACAAGGTGCGAAGATGCAGCATGATGGATTGAGCATCCATCTTTTCATGTTGTCTTTTTAGCTCGGGAGTCATAGAGGCTACATATAACATTGAGCAAGAATCGAGTCTTCCTTATACTTCTTATAGTGAGAAATAACTTCCTCACTAGTCCCTTCCACTGGCTCGGCATCGATCTCATCGAGGACATACACAATTTTCTCTGTCGTAAGAACAATTCTCAGGTTCCGAAGCCAATCAGCGTAGTTAGGACCAGTGAGGCGATTGACATCTAATATGCTACAGAGTGGGTTTGCAAGCGACATTTTTCTGAAAAATAAAGATGTAGCAGAAATAAACAACATGCAGACTTTTGGATTTGTAGAAAATTAAGACATGGATTTTTATCTCAATTTTATCCCACTATTTTCTCGCAAGACACATGACACCGTCTAGAATGTGAATTTGAAGTTTCCAGCAAATTCCTAGTGGGGATCGAGATCCAATTTGGCATTTGGCATGACCTCGAGGGACTCGACCAATCATACCAAACCCAAATGGTAGGAAACTCTTGTCAATCACAACTCTGTGATTCCCGTCATAATTTGGCCTCTAAATTACCATGGCCCAGAGGGACTCCGCCAACCATGATGTTTGGTTAAGTCAACACCATCATTACTAGATGAGTTTGATTCGGTGATATGTTCCCGAGGGACTCGGCCAAACATACCCTGTCCTCAAGTCACCGGTAACATCTCTATGTCGTAGGCCAGATATCAATTCCAATATAGGTGAGCCCGGAGTGACTCCTCCAACCCACTCTATATCAAGAAAAGACGTTTGCCCTATAATGATGGAAGGCCACGTGAGTCAATCTTATTGCTACACACTTGCCGACTTAATATATTAAAAGCAGAGGGTTTTTTATTTTATTTGAGTGGTCTCATAGCTAAAAATACACGTCCCACACATATATTTAGCATATACTTACATCGCATGCAAATATGTACCTAGTAGGTGCGGAAATGAATATAAATCATATATATAAATAACCACACCAGATGATCATGGACCAAATTCTAGCGTTCAAGCCTGAGCCAAAAGACTTGATCACTAAGCCCTATGTGTGTTCCAACGCATCCCATGCACGGTGTTCATCCTCCTCTTCGTCATTAGCTCCGTCGGTGATTCCATGCTTCCGCCGTGCCTCCGAGAGTGATTTAAATCAACAATTACAAATGACTATAGACACGCAGGCCCAAAATGTACATTTAATAATTAAGAAACCTTGATCATATCAAGGGGAATTACACCATTGGGAGAGGTAGAAATACACAACGATTTTAATGAGAAAGAGAAGGGGGCTCGCAGACCCCAATGAATCACCATCCACACATAGGTCCATGATCATCCGCCCACAATATACACATCACATGCATATATATAAGCTACTAGAAATTAATTAAACACTTTAACTAATAAAACTATTAGATTAACTCTTAATCTAATACATGGATTAACTCTTAATCGATCTGAATTGATCAAAATATCAAAACCGAACATCATAGCCTAACCTTGGCTCTGATACCACTGTTGGAAATCGACTTGGGGCATCACATGCGCAGCGGAAGTAAAACAAAAAACGATTTCCATCTATGTACTTGATCAGGCTATGATGTACGGTGCATGTAAACATACATACAAATAAGGCGTGAGACAATCTCACCTAGGGGAGATCGTATATCCCCTGAAGCGTAGAACTAGTCCTTGTTTGAAGGAGCTCTCGCGAGACTCCCTCTAGCGGTATCCACACAGTGGATGATCGGCGATGATGATGACCCCTCCTACACCGGTGGTCCACTCCTCCTAGTCGTGCAACGCCACACAGCGGCCAACAGCAGCAAGTAGCAGCAACAACAAGAGGGCTCGGCCCTCCAAGTTCTCCTCTTGCCTAGGGAGAGCACAAGAGGGAGAGACGGGAAGGGGGGATGAAGTAGGTGGTTTCTCTTCTCAAGCTCTAGCCCATGAACTTCAAAGAGAACCCTTCTATTTATAGAGAGCCTAAAGGACACCTCATCATGTCATGATGACAAGGGACACCTCACAGGGACACCTCACATGTCATGATGACAAGAGAGACACCTTGCAGGGACACCTCGTAGGGACACCTCACCATGTCATGATGACAAGAGGGACCTTGCAAGGACACCTCGTTATGTAATCATGACAAGGGACACCTCGTGGGACACCTCACTATGTCATGATGACAAGAGGGACACCTTGCAAGGACACCTCGTCATGTAATCATGACAAGGGACACCTCGCAGGGACACTCACCATGTAATCATGACAAGGGACACCTCACAGGGACACCTCATCATGTAATGATGACAAGAGGGACACTTGCAAGGACACCTCGTCATGTAATCATGACAAAGGACACCTCGCAGGGACACCTCATCATGTAATGATGGTTAATGATGATGAGGTGTCCTCCTTCCAGAAGGGGTGAGGTGGCATGATCCTGGTATGCTCCCTTAATGGATCCTTATCAAGGCTTATTGGGTCTTACCCAATAAGTCCATAATGGGTTAAATAAGGCTTATTGGATAACTTTATCCAATCCTCTATTCATCGCGTTATCCACCTTTTGTGTATGACCCTAGGCCCATATCGAGCTGGCCGTGAGTTGTACTCGTTAGAACTCCTTCTGACTTAGTGAATTATTATCTCCATAATAATTCACTCAACTCATGATTGTGAACATACTCGGCCACTATGCCATAATCCCCAGACGATACGAGTGATCAAATCCATTGGACCTGTCTGCCCACAGTTATCGTGTACCTGTAGTCCCTCATCCATCTATTATCCCAGAGACCATATATTAGGCATGGTGTTGTCAGGTCTATATGGAATCTGTTAAGTCAAACTCTTATCGAATTCTCCCGGAGAACTCCTTCTCACTAAATCCAATTGACCCTGGCCAGGGATTTGCCTGAGTAAGACAATATGGGATATTCCTCTCACGATACCGAGAGTGGACGATCCTTATTGATACATAATTGCCTTCGTAAGGTTGGCTACCATTCCCAATGACTGGCTATACTAGACCTGGAACATCCAGACCTATAAATCTAGTATCAAAGAATGGAGTACTCAAACAGGACAACCTTGGTGTCTCAAGTCTAAGGACCAGTTACACAACTGAGACTACAGAATCTCTATCTGACAATCAGGTATCATTAACCATATAGCATTCCGAGAATGGATCATTCAGTGAACTCATTCTCCAATAAGCACCTGCACCATATCTCTAGTGTCTCCAGACAAGCAGATATGAGACCAGCTGCTTCCATCATATGGACAGGTATATGGCACACCGGTCTTTCCGGTCATCTCAATGTCCTTCTTGAGTAACCTATGACTAGGAATATTTAGATCTGTGTTTAAAGAGGATCGGCCTCATTATCATGATCTCATCATGATCCAATTCCCATTGCACAGACCTATGGACATCACAGTATACATACACATGGAATATACAGTGAGAAAATACCATTATAATATTACCAAAAGATATTGTACATAATTACAAGTGCCATCACTCATGTGAATTGACTTGTAGGGCACCTATAACTAGCAATTCCGCGTCGGGGCGTGGCATGAATGATGATGGAATAAAAATGTCATACATTTCTGTTGTACTTCCTTGTTATTTATGTACATCTCGACCTATTGTGTTGTGTTGGGTAAATGTTCCATTGTGACGGCACCCTTTGTATCGATGTGGATTGGTATAATCGTACCGGTATAAAGAGGGTCGTTACAGAGATTGGTATCAGAGCAAAACAGGTTGAGATTGTACATGAATATACCATCATCTACACAACATTTCAAAGTCTTTACAGAATTTGTCCATATATGTGGAAAATATCTAATAATGAATCAAATATAGTTAAGGAAATGGTTAGGACTAAGTAACTTTGATTCTAACTAAGTTAATTGTTTTACAGGCTATGGCGAGCCGTGGTAGGCGTGGTGCTCAAGCTAGGGATGACGAGCAGAGGCGTGAGGACAGGGGTGAGCAGCAGGCCCCAGCACCCCAAGGTCCCACAGTACTCCCTCCACCACCACCTGTGGATTATGGTGTGTTCATGTAAGGCCTGGTTCAGGCAATGCAGACCCAGGCGCAGACTCAGGCGGCACTACAGGCTCAGTTGCAGGCTCAGGTTAGAGTTGTTAAATAGGAGTAGTCTGTTTTGTTGAATGTATGATTGTTTATGTGTTGCTTGTTGTCTCAGGCTCAGGCTCCAGTTCCTCAGGAGCATGGCCATGGTGGTCCGTCCATCATGGAGAGGTTTAAGAGGATGTATCCGCCTTCTTTTGATGGGGAGAGTCACCCCCTCTTGGCAAAGAGCTGTATGAGGGAGGTAGAGAAGATCTTCCGGACCATTAGGTGTGCAGAAGAGGACAAAGTCAGCTTGGCTACTTACATGCTACAGGTACTTAAAGTAGATGTACTTGTGTAGGTTAAGGTTTTGTTCAGATGGTCCTTATAGGTTATGTTTTGCAGAAGAGAGCCGATGTTTGGTGGGCCTCCGTACTACGTACCAGGTACGAGGATGGTGCCATTGAGGTGACTTGGGTCAAGTTCACAAGGCTATTTCGGGCGATGTTCATCCCCGAGCACATCCAGGACAAGATGGAGCAGGAGTTTCTCTCTCTTACTCAGGGCTCCATGATTGTCTTGGAGTATGAGGCCAGGTTTGCCGAGCTTTCTAAATATGCTCCCCATATTGTTGCTGATGAGAACAGGAAGGCTAAGAAGTTTGTGATGGGGCTCAAACCATCACTTAGGTCGAGGCTAGTTGCTTTTGACCACTGCACTTTGGACAAGGCTCTCAGTGCAGCATGCAGGCAGGAGAGCGAGATGGACCAGTACTTGGAAAAGAAGAGGGCAGCTTAGAAGAGGTCCCGCCACCTTTCCAGAGGTAGGACAGGAAGAAGGCAGTGTTCCAGTCACCCTAGCGTCCAGTGGCGGCTTTGAGTCAGCAGGCGGTTACACAACAATCCCCCAGCTTCAGGCCCAGCGACAAGAAGATGTGTCCTCACTGTGGAAGGGCACACGGCGGCACATAGTGTTGGAAACTAGCAGGGAAGTGTCTCAAGTGTGGCAGCACGGAGCATCAGATCAGAGACTGCCCCAGGCTTCAGTAGTCCGTTCAGCGAGGAGCGCCACCCCCAGTAGTGGCAGCAGCAGCAGCACCAGTGACAGGGAGACTAGGAAGGCCTCGAGCCCATGCTCGAGCATTTGCACTAGCACGAGAGGATGCAGAGCAGGCCGAGAACGTCACAGAAGGTACGGTTCTAGTCATGGGTGTGCATGCTCGGGTTTGTTTAATACGGTTGCAAAACACTCATTTATTTCCGAGCGGTTTGCCAAGCAGTTAGCAGCAGAGTCCGGAGTGGATGCAAAGGAATTACAAGTCCCTTATATCTGTGCACACACCAGTAGGTACGGTTGACCAGGAAGTGTATTCCATCCTAGCCTGTTGAACGCGGCATTGTTGATTGTACACTTCCATTGTCGAGAGTTCCGTGTACAAATCAATATACTCACCTTCTCTAAACTGTCTCACAAATTTAAAATCACAAAGATGAACTAATACAGTGGTGAGAACAGGTCATATGCACAGAGAGGCTGAATAGAATTTGACTTAAGAAACTACTTTTTGAAACACTCTATCGATAATGCATTAAAAGTGAATATGTAAACAACACCGACCAAATCTCTCACAATCTTGACAAATCAGACTTAATGAAAGAAAAAGTGGAATTGAAAACCAAAGAGTTGGTATCACTGTACCCTCTCCATTGAGGGATCAAACAAACCAAGAGAAATCTAAACTAGGCACATACAGATGCACATCTAAATCTGAAATGATTCGGAAAGATGACAGAACACGAATTCTCAAAAGAACATTATTAACACAATGTACCCCTACAGCTCAGGGGATCAGACAGAAAATAAGAACAGAAATTAATGATGCTAAATTGAAATCCACATACTATTACTGAAGAACAGGAAATAGAATAAAATTAATAACTCGAAAAAGACTAGAAAAACTCCAAAATCTTCATGAATTCAAATGTATCCCCCTGTTACAACAGAAGAACTCCCGGATGTCGAACCTCCCAGATGCAGAAAAAAGAGGAAGAAGCCGTCGATTTTTGGGAGCCTTCTACAGAAGAAGAAGCTGCTGCTCTTTGGATCGATCTCCATAGTTCCCACCAGGTGCAGACGCAGAAGAAAGGAAGAAGAGACACTGGATCTCTCACACAGCAGTCAGCATTCTAGCAGCAATCAGAAGCATTTGAAGAAAGGCAAAATCCCAAACAAATCACAGCAGCAAAACTAATTCTCCCCTTCCAGCCTTCACAGAAGAAAATAAAAACAAATTGCAATCGCCCTCCGGATGAACAGAAGAAAATGCCAGCAATCGTCCTCCTCACAACAACTTGCAATACACAGAGGAAAGAAAAAAAAACATGGAAGCAATCGATCTCTCCCAGTCAAACATCTCTTAAAGAAAAGAACAATTAAGATTCCATCTGTCCCACCCAACCAACAGAACAAAAGACAGAAGAAAATCTGAAATCCCAGATTCTGATATCTCTAATAGCCCAACCCCTGGTTCGTTCTCTAAACAGAAGAAAATGGAAAATGCCACACAGAGGAAATGGAAGAGAAATTGCAGTCAACTTAATTTTTTCAACATAGAAGAAAAGAAGAACACCACTGGATCGACTCTTCAACACAGAAGAAAATGGAAACTAAATGCAGAAGAAATAATAGAAAATTTCACTGGATTGAACTCTAAACACAGAAGAAATGGGAAAATTCTGAACAAGAACATATACTGAACCAGAAAACAAGAACATTCTGAACAACTCAAATTTCTGAACTCCAGCCCAATCCTTACAGCAGAACAAAGCAAAATGGAACACTCGATCCCCCTCCCAGCAGCAAAGAAGAAAAAAGAAATACTGAACCTAAAAATCCACTGGAATTCTGAACCAAAGAACAGAAGAGAAGCAATAAATTCCCCTAGGAAGAACCCGTCTCCTTCCCTGCCCAACAGCTTTACAGAAGAAAAGAACAGAAAAAAAGCTACAAATCCTAAAAATCTGAACTCCCGGTGAAGAGGACCTTGGGGTCCTTTTATAGGCCTCAGGGCCTCTGCTTCCAAACGCTGCTTCCCGCCCAGATCTGGCCGCACACTACTCACATGCAGCAGTCGCACGAGCTCCATCTGCCCCAAATCGCCAACCATCGCCAGCCACCTCAGCTGGCCGCTTCACACCCAGGCCTCAGCCTGCCCAGCTGCATGACCCAGCCGCCCTGCCTCCAAGCACTAGCAGCCGGGGCCATCGCCAGCTCCTCTGTCGTGCAGCTCTGCCAGACCGCACCATCTGGCCGCCTCCATCGCCCATCTGGCCAGCCAGCCCGCCTGCTTCCAGCCGCCCACAGCTGCATCGCCAGAGGCCCGAGAAACTCCTCCTCACAGCATTGCCTCCAGCTTCTTCGTGAAGCTTCGAGCTGCTTCATGGTGGGGAAGAAACAAAATAGTTAAGAAGGGTTTAATGGGGGTATGTGTCATGATCTGGTGAGATGAGAGAAAAAGGGTACAATGGACTTTGGGGGGGGGGGGTATATGTCATGATAGGATTGGGGTAGGGTGTTACTAAATAACTAAAATTTATTTAAAATCTGATTTATTTACATACTAGTATTTACAAGAATATGAGAAATCAAAGATTATTTATGTACAATGTACTTGAAAAATATTTTTATTAGTCAAACTATTCAAAAAGTATTGACTTTATAAAAGTCTAGCTATGTGTTCAAAAAAATTAACTAAAATGCTCGAAAATTATACATGAATAGAATGAAAATTAAAATCCAAATGTACATTATTTATAGACAATTGACGTCTAATTTAACTAAATATATGAATTTAACATGAAAAATTTAGTAATTATCACTCCCCCCTACTTGAACATTGCTAGTCCCTTAGCAATAAAAAAATATTCTAAATGTAGGACTAGAAGATGCAATGTCTCATGATAAACAACCATCATGTAAAGGATTAATGTAGAGATTTGTCTTTCCTAATTGTAAGGGCTTATGGCAAGAAATTAGTGCACGAGTGGTAGCTCACTTAAGAGTTCACATCAGCCCTCATGGAGCTCTCTGCCTCAGCTAGTAATTGAGATTAGATTAATTGGAGGAGAAGAAAAGAATTGTGGAATAAGATCCTTACTCAATCAGATTGGGTTGTTTCTCTCAGTTCCATTCTGCCTACTTCCTTGAGGATTATTTCTCTAGTTGAGGACTTTGCCCCTTTATTTGCACTTTGTGCACTCAGGATTTTTCTTTCTTTTTCATCCATAATGCTGCACAACCCATCACTTTTCAAGACTAGCGAGTCTAACTTTACTCAGTCCGGGGCATTTTTCATGGATATATTTTTTTCTTTTGATTTTTTTTTTTTTTCTTTTTCTCTTAAAGGAAGGATGGATAGTCAGGTTCCTTGATCACATGCCTTCACTCCTTCACAATTCACTTAAGGGGAAGGAGAAAACCAATCACCTCTCTCCTACTAGCCTTGACAAATTTGCTACATTCGGGTTCAGCTAGTCTAAGTGGCTGTGTAGTGTGTGTATGAAAATCTCTTGCCATAAATCCTTACATAAGGTAGACAAGAAGTGCATGTAATCCTTTACTAGAGGCTACCTAATATGGATGTTTGCAAAGGAATGTGGCAACTACAAAATTTTAATGGTTAAAGATCAGACACATAGTCTGGGATGCGCAATGCCACGCATTTTTATTCAAAGATGAAACATTGTGAATTATCTTTTATTTTCACATGGTCAATATAAAAAGAAAACGAAACATTAGTTAGGATGGAGACTATGAATGCATGCTTATTCTACCTCTCCCCCCTACTTATTTACAGGAAAAGAATGTAAGACTGAGAATTACCTGATAAAGAAAATCTGTACACTTGGGTTGCCTCCCAAGAGCGCTAAGTTTATTGTCTTCAGCCGAACACAATTAGGCTCCATTTGGCTCAGCTAACTTGGTAGAATCAATTTTCAAGGAGGATGGGCTTTCAAAGAAATGCTTTAACCTCTACCCATTAACAGTGAATTATTGTCCATTTTTAGGATCAAGAATAGTGACAGCACCATTGTCACAAGCTTTGACAACAGTGTAAGGACCATCCATCGGGACTTCAATTTTCTCGAAAATAGACGAAGCCTAGAATTAAATAACCAGACCTTATCATGCACTTGAAAAAAATTCTATGAATGTGTTTATCATGGAATGTTTTGGCTTTGGCTTTATAGATTTTTGTCTTTGACTTTAGCTTTACAAGATTGCTAGCAATTATGATGGGCCAAGTCTCATTCTCTCCTAAAAAGATGTTCTTTGAACTAGCAGGAGTGGTTTTAGCTCAACCTTAGGAGGACACTCTAATGGAATGATGGATCATTATTCTGAAGTAAGGAATTAAATTGTCCTTCCTCTCCCTCAAACCCTAGAGCACAGGGTTGGTCTACTGCTTCTTCTTCACAAAAGATTCTTCAAGGAGTCTACCACTAGTAAACTCTCTCCTCGATCATGGTGCCTAGATGCCCTAAAAATATTGATACTACCCGCTCATCCCCAAATGATATATCCATCATCCCGGTAGCACAATCAATGTTAGCTCTAGCTGTGGCCAAGAAAGGTCTACCAAGGATGATGGTGGACTGAGTTAAATCTTGAGGAGTGTTCATGTCCAGAATGATGAAATCGGCAGGGAAATAACAATCATTGATTTTCCAATAACATCCTCAACTAAGCCTTTAGGAGTGGTGATAGAACGATCGACTAGTTGAAGGACAACAGAAGTGAGTTTCAATTCTCCTAATTTGAATTTCTCAAAAATAGCAGAAGGTAGGAGATTGACACTGGCTCCCAAATCCACAAGGCCGCTCTCAAAAGTGACTCCACGATGGTGCAAGGAATTAGTGGAGTGCCTGGATCTTTGAGCTTCTTAGGGAGTTGGTTCAAGATAATGGCACTCACAGTTTCTGAAAGAATGATTGTTTCTGTTTATTTCTCATTTCACGTTTTGGAGTGCACATTTCTTTTAAAAATTGGCATAAGCAGGCATATGCTTAATGACGTCAAGGAGAGGAATGGTTTGTGAACTTGCTTAAAGAGTTCCAAGAGTTCTTCATTACCAGTAGGTTTGTTTTTGGATTTTGGATTTAAAGCTTCAGGAAAAGGGACTCTTGGAATGTAACACTTGGTCTTCATTCATTTTGATTTTGTCTAGAGGTTCTTCAGTCATTTTCTCTTTTTTCCTTGGATTTTTCTTCTTCAATATTTTCTTACTCTCTCTTCAATTTAAGTTTCAATTTTTTTTCTTTATCCTCATGCAATGTTGACATTGTGTGGTGAGGATTTATTCTGATTTTTCCACTTCTTAAAGTAGACCAGTTTTAACATTTTCTACTTGAGGCCCCTAGCTTGGCAGGAGGATGGTCCTATTGTATAGGTTGATTCTTATTTTGTGGTGCTGGAATGTTCTGGACAAAAGCTTGTTGTTGTTTGGTGGTGGAGGTGCATTTTGGTGAGCAGGTGGTGGTCTGTACCCCTGGGCCTGATGGTATTGCTGGTTCTGGTAAAATCCGGGAGGGTTATTCGTTGGATTGCTACAGCTTGACTTGGCAGCTGTCCTGATTCCCTCCTTCGACAAACATCAGTAATTTGAGACTCTATCCTTGCCAAATTTTTGGAAAATTTTGGTTTTGATTTTGATATTGACTTTGTTGTTCTTGCACAGTTTGGCATAGAGTCGCCATCATGTTTTGGAGTTGATTCATTTTATCTTCCCAATTGGGCTGAGGAGGTGGTGGTTGATATATGAAGGTTGCTGGAAATTGGCTGAGCAAATTGATTGAATTTTGATTTCCTTGAACTTGTGGAGGTTTGGAATAAGAAGATTGGCCAAATCCCAGATTCTGATTGGATAGGATTGACCATACATGGGTTGCTTAAAGGAAGCTGGAGACACTTGTTCAGATTGATTTTTCCAAGAAAAGTTCGGGTGATTTCTCCAACCAGGGTTGTATGTGTTAGAATATGGATCGTAAGAGGGTTTGTAAAAACCTTGGGCAACTTGGACTTGTTCTTGAATGAAGGGGGTAATTGGGCAGTAGTGGGACAAGCATTGGTAGGGTGAGCTGAGCTAGCACACATAGAACAAGTTTCAGGTGGTTGAGAAAATTTAGGTGTGGCTCGCCCAGTTAAAGACAGTAATTGATCGAATTTTATTCCAACTTCTGATCAAATCTATCTAACAGGTCTTCTACCTAGAATCTAATTCTCCTTCCCTCTTAATTCATACAACCCTGCCTTCTTTACAGGTCCTAATGCTCTTTCATAAGAGTGGAGTGAGGCATGATTGATAGAATTCTCACTCAATGTTTCAAACAGATTATATGCCTCATCCTCACTCTTAATCATGAATGCTCCTCCACATGAGGCATCAACCATCTGCCTATTCGATTCTGTCAGACCTTCATAAAAAGCTTGGACAATTTGCCACCTTGACAGACCATGGTCGGGACATTTTCTAAGCAACTCCTTTAATCTCTCCCACGATTCATGCATTAACTCTCTCGGGTGTTGGGAGAATCCAGTTACTACTCTTCTCATGGTGTTAGTGCGACCAATGGGGTAAAACTTTTTCAAAAATTCCTGCTGCATTTTTGGCCATGTTCTAATGGTTCTCCCTATAGTTCCTAGCCAATGTTTGGCCTTATCATTTAAAGAGAATGGAAATAGGGTCAGTCTTAAGGCATTTTCTGTGAAACTTTGGATCCTGACAGTGGAACAAATCTTTAGGAACTCATCTATATGCTTTTAAAGATCTTCATTGGGATTGCCATAGAAAGATGACAACATTTGAATGGTTTCAGGCTTGATTTCAAAGTGGTTTGCAACAATTTCTGGCCTGATGCAAGTAGCAGGCTGATAATCAGAAGGAATAAAGTACTCCTATCTGTCTAGGTGCGACCTCCTCTACATTCCTAGCAACTTGGTTCTGGTCTTGGTTGGCCATCCTATGAAAGAATCTTTCAATCTCGTTTATAGTTGAGCCAAATCTAAGTTCAGGGAACGTCTACCAAGCATGCACAGATGAAAAGCCCTCTATTTATGATTTTTGAATTTTTAGATTGTTATGATTTTTGAATTTTTATGAACAAACACGAAAAGCAAACACTTTCAAAACAAATTAACCTAAACACTAAGTGTTCCTTGGACCTATGTTATTTTTCTCAAAATCAGATTTATACTTGCTTAACCCAATCCTAAATCTTCTTGTACCGGCCAGGTAAGAGGTGGAGTAGAGGGAGGCCCCCCTTGCTTTCGCAAGGACCCAATTAAATAACCTCTAGCTCACTTAAGCATAAGCTTTTTACCTCTAATCCTAGACACCAGACTTAAGAGAGTTTTGAATTAAGAAGGAATAAATCTAATTATGAACCCTAGGGCCAAGTCTACTGGTTTTTATTAAAAGTTGAGGCAAATGCAAGAATGTGGAATTTTTTTGTGATTTTTGGGAAAAGGAAAGGGTGATGAAATCCCCCACCTTATCTTTATGATTTCTAAAGGGTGATGCCCTTAAGCAGTCCCTTTTACAAATATGAAATGCACAAAAGCAAGTGCAAACAATGGTTTTCTAATGCTAAGTCTAATGCATGAAACAAGAGATAGAAATTACCTTTCCCCTCGCACTCTTCAATGCAGAAAAATAAATAGAATTCAAATGACAATTAAAATGATGAATGTCCTAAAACAAGTGATTCTACTCTTAAGAAGATGAAATTTTAATGGCAAAACAAACGACTTAGATGAAAGAACGATTTGGAAATTTTCTAGATTTTAGATTTTTTTTTAATTTTTATTAGTTTTTGAACTAAATGAAATGAAACTTAACTAAGAAAATATAAAGTGATACTATAAACTAACTCCAAACCATTTAAACCACCAAAATGCCAACTAGAAAGAAATCTCTGTACATGCACAGAGAATACATGAAAGCTCACTACAAGATCCACTCACACTCTCCTATCTAAATTCTGAATGAAAAGAAAATGCAAAAACAAAACAGCAAGCTCTCCTCCTCCAATGGGCTTCAAATGTCAGGCCCAATCTCCATGTTCCTCCTTATGTGCAAATCTGAAATGAAAAGCCCAATAACAAGTTAATAGAAACCCAATGCAAATGCAATCAAATCAAAAGCAGATTTAAATCAAACTCTAATGCCTCCCCGGCAACGGCGCCAAGATGAACGCGACATTGTTAATTATACACTTACATTGTCGAGAGTTCCGTGTACAAATCAATATACTCACCTTCTCTAAACTGTCTCACAAATTTAAAATCACAAAGATGAACTAATACAGTGGTGAGAACAGGTCATATCCACAGAGAGGCTGAATAGAATTTGACTTAAGAAACTGCTTTTTGAAACACTCTATCGACAATGCATTAAAAGTGAATATGTAAACAACACCGACCAAATCTCTCACAATCTTGACAAATCAGACTTAATGAATGAACAAGTGGAATTGAAAACCAAAGAGTTGGTATCACTGTACCCTCTCCATTGAGGGATCAAACAAACTGAGAGAAATCTAAACTAGGCACATATGGATGCACATCTAAATCTGAAATGATTCGGAAAGATGACAGAACACGAATTCTCAAAAGAACATTATTAACTCAATGTACCCGTACAGCTCAGGGGATTAGAAAAAAAATAAGAACAAAAATTAATTGATGCTAAATTGAAATCCACAAACTATTACTGAAGAACAAAAAAAAGAACAAAAATTAATAACTCGAAAAGACTAGAAAAACTCCAAAATCTTCATGAATTCAAATGTATCCCCTTGTTACAACAGGAGAACTCTCGGATGTCGAACCTCCCAGATGCAGAAGAAAGAGGAAGAAGCCGTCGATTTTTGGGAGCCTTCTACAGAAGAAGAAGCCACTGCTCTTTGGATCGATCTCCACAGTTCCCACCAGGTGCAGACGCAGAAGAAAGGAAGAAGAGACACTGGATCTCTCACACAGCAGTCAGCATTCTAGCAGTAATCAGAAGCATTTGAAAAAAGGCAAAATCTCAAACAAATCACAGCAGCAAAACTAATTCTCCCCTTCCAGCATTCATAGAAGAAAATAAAAACAAAATGCAATCGCCCTCCGGATGAACAAAAGAAAATGCCAGCAATCGTCCTCCTCACAGTAACTTGCAATACACAGAGGAAAGAAAAAAAACACATGGAAGCAATCGATCTCTCCCAGTCTAACATCTCTTAAAGAAAAGAACAATTAGATTCCATCTCTCCCACCCAACCAACAGAACAAAAGAAGCAGAAGAAAATCTGAAATCCCAGATTCTGATATCTCTAACAGCACACCCCTTGATCGTTCTCTAAACAGAAGAAAAGGAAAATGCCACACAGAGGAATGGAAAAAGAAATTGCAGTCAACTTAATTTTTCAACACAGAAGAAAAGAAGAACATCACTGGATCGACTCTTCAACACAGAAGAAAATGGAAACTAAATGCAGAAGAAATATAGCAAATTTCACTGGATTGAACTCTAAACACAGAAGAAATGGGAATATTCTGAACAAGAACATATGCTGAACCAGAAAATAAGAACATTCTGAACAACTCAATTTCTGAACTCCAGCCCAATCCTCACAGTAGAACAAAGCAAAATGGAACACTCGATCGCCCTCCCAGCAACAAAGAAGAAAAAAAAAATACTGAACCTAAAAACTCACTGGGATTCTGAACGAAAGAACAGAAGAGAAGCAACAAATTCCCCCAGGAAGAACCCATCTCCTTCCCTGCCCAACAGCTTTACAGAAGAAAAGAACAGGAAAAAAAGCTACAAATCCTAAAAAAAATCCAAACTTTCGGTGAAGAGGACCTTGGGTCTTTATAGGCCTCAGGGCCTCTGCTTCCAGACGCTACTTCCTGCCCAGATCTGGCCACACGACACTGCTCACACGCAGCAGTCGCACGAGCTCCATCTGCCCCAAATTGCCAACCATCGCCAGCCACCTCAGCTGGCCGCTTCACACCCGGGCCTCAGCCTGCCCAGCTGCATGACCCAGCCGCCCTGCCTCCAGGAACCAGCAGCCCGCGCCATCGCCAGCTCCTCTGCCGTGCAGCTCCGCCAGACCGCACCATCTAGCCACCTCCATCGCCCATCTGGCCACCCAGCCCGCCTGCTTCCAGCCACCCACAGCTGCATCGCCAGAGGCCCAGAGCAGCTCCTCCTCACAGCACTGCCTCTAGCTTCTTCGTGAAGCTTCCAGCTGCTTCCTGGTGGGGAAGAAACAAAATAGTTAAGAAGGGTTTAATGAGGGTATGTGTCATGATCTGGTGAGATGAGAGAAAAAGGTACAATGGACTTTGGGACGGGGGGGTATGTGTCATGATAGGATTTGGGTAGGGTGTAACTTAATAACTAAAATTTATTTAAAATCTGATTTATTACATACTAGTATTTACAAGAATATGAAAATCAAAGATTATTTATGTACAATGTACTTGAAAAATATTTTTATTAGTCAAACTATTCAAAAAGTATTGACTTTATAAAAGTCTAGCTATGTGTTCAAAAAAATTTAACTAAAATAGAATGAAAATTAAAATCCAAATGTATGTTATTTACAGACAACTGACGTCTAAATTTAACTAAATGTATGAAATTAACATGAAAAATTTAGTAATTATCACCTGTGTGCATTGAGGACCGAGGCTTGTTTGGGTGCTTCTACTTGCTCAAGATGGACTATGATGCCATACTTGGTCTGGATTAGCTTGAGAAGCACTATGCCTTGGTGGATTATAGAGGGAAGAAGATTACTTTTCGTATTCTTGGTGAGGATGAGTTCTCACATCCATTGCCAAGGAACTTAGCGAGAAGGTTTGTGATCTCCGCCATGATGGCAATGAGGATGGTGAACAAGAGTTGTGACACATTTCTTGCCAGTGTGGTCTTAGTTCCAAAGGCCAATCAGTCACTTACCCTTGAGGAGATTGAGGTTGTGCAGGAGTTTCCAGATGTGTTCTCTGATGATTTGTCTGGATTGCCATCGACTAGGAAGATAGAGTTCACCATAGAGTTGCTTCCAGGCACCTCTCCCATCTCTAAGGCTCCATATCGGATGGCACCTGCGGAGTTAGCCGAGCTGAGGAAGCAGTTGCAGGATTTGTTGGATAAAAGATTTATTCGCCCTAGTGTGTCACCATGGGGCGCACCTGTATTGTTCGTGAAGAAGAAGGATGGGTCTCTCGGCTGTGCATGATTACAGGAAGCTCAACCAGGTGACTGTGAAGAATAGGTATTCCTTGCCGTGGATTGATGATTTGTTCGATCAGCTGCAAAATGCATCGGTGTTTTTAAGATTGATCTGCGATCCAGCTATCATGAAATGAGGATCAAGAATGAAGATTTGTCCAAGATAGCTTTCAGGACTCGTTATGGACACTATGAGTGCTTCCATTTGGTCTGACTAACACCCCTGCAGCATTCATGGATCTCATGAACAGGGTGTTTAGACCATATTTTGTAGTTTGTAGTGGTGTCATTGACGATGTGTTAGTCTACTCTCCTGATGAGGCTACACACCGTGGGCATTTGAGGGTTGTTCTGGAAGTTCTCCGAGAGCACAAGCTATATGCTAAGTTCAGCAAGTGTGACTTCTGGATGCGCGAGGTTCATTTCCTTGGGCATGTTATCTCAGGCGCCGGAGTTGCTGTTGATCTGGCAAAAGTTCAGGCGGTATTAGAGTGGGAGACTCCAAGGACACCATCAGAGATTAGGAGTTTTCTTGGGTTAGTAGGCTATTACAAGCGATTTATTGAAGGCTTTGCATCTATCGCCGCACCTTTGACTAAGCTAACCAGAAAGGGTGTGAAGCATGTTTGGTCTGATGATTGCAAGAGTAGTTTCCAGTTGCTGAAGACGAGGCTTACATCTGCACCCGTGTTGATCTTGCCTAGTGGTGCAGAGGGTTTTGCCATCTACTCTGATGCTTCTCAGATAGGCCTTGGCTGTGTGTTGATGCAGCATGGTAAGGTAGTTGCATATGCTTCTTGCCAGTTAAAGGAGCATAAGCATAACTATCCGACCCATGATTTATAGCTAGCGGCTGTGGTTCATGCACTAAAGATCTGGAGACACTATCTTTATGGTGTCAAGTTCAAGGTGTTCACAGACCACAAGAGTCTGAGGTATCTTTTCTCGCAGAAGGAGTTGAACCTGCGGTAGAGAAGATGGATAGAATTTCTCAAGGACTATGACTTCGAGCTTCAGTACCATTCAGGGAAGGCGAATGTCGTGGAGGATGCTCTCAGCAGGAAGAGGTCATTGCTTCGGAAAGATTGGAAGATGCTGGAGGATGCGGCTTGTGCTATGACTGAGTTAGAGCAACAGTTGTATCAGGCTTTCGTGGCTCAGTTGTCTATCCGATCCACGGTTCTGGACAAGGTGATCGAGCAGCAGAGTACTGATCCTAGACTTCAGGAGATGGTGGGCAAGGTAGGAATTGCTCGAGATGAGGACTGTGTCATTAGATTTCAGTACCAAGTTTGTGTTCCTGATGTTGTTGATGTTCGTGAGCGTGTAATCGCAGAAGCTCATAGGTCGAGGTTCTCTAATCATCCAGGCAACACCAAGATGTACCAGGACTTGAAGAGATCCTTCTGGTGGTCTGGTATGAAGAAGGATGTGGCCGAGTTCGTGTCCAGGTGTTTAGTGTGCCAGCACGTAAAGGCCGAGCGCCAGAGACCATCAAGCCTTATGCAGAAGATGGAGATACCTATATGGAAGTCGGAGGCAATCACCATGGATTTCATGATGGGTTTGCCCAGATCAGCCAAGGGCAATCACTCGATTTGGGTGGTTTTAGATCATTTCTCCAAGACTGCTCATTTCTTGCCTATGAAAAAGAAGCAGTCTGTGGAGAGTTTGGCTAGGCTGTATGTTGGCAGCATTGTGAGGTTGCACGGTGTGTCGAAGTCCATTATCTCGGACCGAGACCCGCGGTTTACATCGAGGTTGTGGCAGGGTCTTCAGGAGGCTTTGGGTTCTCAACTGAAGCTTAGTTCGGCGTTTCATCCTCAGACAGATGGCCAGTCCGAGAGGACGATCCAGACGCTCGAGGATATGTTGAGGGCATGCGTACTTGATTGGAAGGGTGATTGGGAGCGTCATCTACCTCTTGTGGACTTCGCCTACAACAACAGTTTTCATGCGAGCATCGACATGGCTCCATTTGAGGCTCTGTATGGGCGACCCTGTAGATCTCCTTTGTGGTGGGAGGAGACAGGTGATAGGCAGTTGGTTGGTCCGGAGTTGGTGCAGGAGACTTTGGATAAGATTCAGGTTATGAGGCAGAGGTTGGTTGCGGCGCAGGATAGGCAAAAGAGCTACGCCGATAACAGGAGGAAGGATTTAGAATTTGAGGTTGGCAAGCATGTATTTCTTAAGGTTTCGCCTACCCGAGGCGTGGTCAGGTTTGGCAGGCACAACAAGTTGAGTCTGAAATTCATTGGCCCGTTTGAAATTCTCAGGCGGATGGGTAGCGTGGCATATGAGCTAGCTTTACCTGCAGCACTAGATAGTGTTCACCCAGTGTTCCACGTGTCTATGCTCAGGAGATACGTGAGAGATCCGTCGCATGTTATTAGTCACGACCCAGTGGAGATTTAGCCAGACTTGTCATATGTAGAGCAACTAGTATCTATCCTAGACTGGAAGGTTCAACACCTCAGGAACAAGAGTATGCATCTATGAAGGTGTTATGGAGGAATTTCTCGCGAGAGGAGGCTACATGGGAGCTTGAAGACGCCATGAAGTACAAGTATCCCCATTTGTTTGGTTAGTATTTTCGTTCTAATTTCGAGGACGAAGTTTTTTAAGGGGGAGAGGGTGTAAGGCCCTCGAATTTTATTCATATTATGTTTATTTAATTTTGTGCATATTATAAGTATTTATTTACTTATGTGCATATGTATATATATATATGTTAATTTTTATGCATATAATATATTTATTTAAATGTGCATATAGTATTTAATTATTATTATGCATATTATATGTATCTATTCTATGTATGTATGTTTATTGGATATTTCTGTGTTTTGCCCAAAATCCCAGAACGTCAACATCCCTTGACGTTAAGGGAAGGTTGACGCCAACATGTGTGCCGTTGACTGTAAGGTCGGAGGATATAAACGTCCAGATCGATTAACGTTTACTTCCTGTTAACGGCAGCAAAGTGGTCGTTTACTTCTTCGGCTGCGTTTGGGATTCTAGATCTGAAACGGCTGGATTTTCTCTGGAACCCGTTTAGGAAACCCAGTCCCAACGGTAGGAAACCTAATCCTAGGTGCACCCCGACTCTTAACCCTATAAAACCTAGTGATTTCGGCCATATTAATTCCTTTGGTTCGAAGGGAAAAAGCTAGGGTTTGTTGAGAGAAAAACCAGAGTTTTCTGTGGCTTGATCCGGCATTTGAGTGGGTCTTCTGGCGATCTTCTGCGACTGGAAGGAGCTCCTAGGGTTGTTGAAACTTCAGCGACTCTGGAGGGCCTTCTGTGCAGGCATGAAGACTGGAGTTGGATGGAGAATTGCACCTTCTTGGCTAAGCCGAGGAGGGCTTCATGGCCAAATTCATCCCTTGTAGATTTTATTCCAGGCAAGTAACTGAGGGGTATTTTCCCTAGACATGTCCCCTAGGTTCTAAGTATTTGTATAGATTTTATTTCGTGTCCTGGAACCCCCAATTCTCTCTTTTATTTGAGTTCGGTCTGCACTTTCTGTAGATAGGAGGTTGACGACAACCTTGTTGCCGCCAAGGTTCTAAGTTGACGGCAGCATCTTATATCGTTAACCCACCTTGACGGCAAGACCCTTGCTGCAAAGTTCTTCTGTTTTCACAGAACTGTGTTTGTCATGTTTGTGTGATAATTTTCAGATTTCTGGATGTCTGTGCATGCTGTAAAAATTATGGTTGGTCAGGTATGGTCTTTAGGTCATATCATGAGTTTCTATAAAAAATTTTAGTATGATATTATTTAATTTAATTTCTATTATTAGAGAATAAGCATATTTTGACAGTGTTTAATTGGAATAAATAGTTTTACTGCATGTTATGGTTACAAAAAATTATCATGATCTTAGGGTTACTTTTCACATGTTTTAAACCTGTTAGAACTGATTGTTTTGTTGTTTATCATGTTAAAGTGAATATCTTGTTAAATTTGCATGAAACCTATTTAAAATCTTAAAAATAGTTTTACAGTTTCAAAAATTTTGAAAAATTAGAAAAATGACATGTTACCTATATAGAGTCTGTGATTAAAATTTGATACTATTTTGACATCATTAGATACTTTTTGTATTTAAAAAGGGTAATTATACCATGTTAAGTATGTTGGATCTAAATAATGTAAATTTCAACGGTTAGCAACATGTTTAGGCACTATTATGATTAAATTGACACTGTGAAATAGTCATATTAACTTTTGTAAATTGAGGCATGTATGTTTTATTAAAGTGCATGTGAATGAGTGAAATAGTGCATGTAAGTGAATGAAACCATGTGATTAAGTAAGATAATGTGTAATATGTGCCGAAATTGGCACTGCTACCATAGAAGGCTGTAGAGCCGTACTATAGAAAAGTCCCTATGAGAAGGTTCATTGTGTATGTGATATCCTGTGGGCATCAGGATGAAATCCTGGAGGTGGACAAGTACCACTGATTAGGGTGGAGAGGGCTTCTCCGATTCTGCGCAGTTACTAAGATTCGTCACTATATTGCCTAAGTGACGGGTATGTGTTATGTGAATGTGTGTCCTTCTTGATGGTGGTTTGGACTATGTGTCACGGAAATTAAGTGTAAAAGTGTGAAAAATGTGAATATGTACAATGTGAACATGTGATAGTGTTATGTGAATGTGTTAGCATGTGAAAAGATGTGAAACCATGTGAATGTGATTTAATTGTGTTAAAATAGCAAGCAAAAGATGTGGATATGTGTCATAAAAGCATGTGAAAAATGTTAGATATCATGCTAGGATTGTTAGTTACTATGTGCATAAATCCATGATATAATTGTGTAGAATTGTGAAATGATGTGATTAGAAATTGAAACCATGAATCATGTTACATATTATGTGTAGAAAGCATGCTATAGGTTATTCATGGATAATAGTCTATTGACATGAAGCAAGTGCCATGTATTTTCTTATTGTTTAAAAGAATAGCATATATGTGATATGTGTAAGGATGTGCCTTTAGGTTGCTTGCTGGGTCTTTTTGGAAGACTCATATTTGCTTTAACATATAGGTGAGACAGGTGTCCCCGTGCTAGAAGAGGACTTAGTGAGGAGCGACTCCAAGCACGAGGATGGAATAAAAATGTATTACATTTCCGTTGTACTCCTTGTTATTTATGTACATCTCGACCTATTGTGTTGTGTTGGATAAATGTCCCACTATGACGGCGCCCTTTGTATCGATGTGAATTGGTATAATCGTACGGTATAAAGAGGGTCGTTACAACCTATCTTTGATCATTCCTAGAACGGTCTTCTGCAGGATGAAGCAGATCGTTGTTCGGGGTAGAAAGCTCTGGTTAGGGAATCTCCTCCTTCTTCGATGCTCTAGCTAGTCTTCACACGTCTCCCAACAAGTTGATAAATCGTCCCCAAGGGTTTATGACGAGTATTTATAGGTTTAAGGTTGTTAGGATTCTTATTGTAACTAGGGTAGTAGGGTTGCAGTTTTAGCTTGATTCCTTCCATGTCTAGAGATTTCCCATCCCAGTTTGCGTAGGAAGCCTATTGGAAACTCCTCCTCTTGATGGGGCACGAATCTGGGTTAATAAAGATGTCTAACGATGGTGCGATTTCCAAGTTTGTAGTTTTTCCTAAACTCTTGGTAGGTGTCCTATCATATTCAGAACTTCCATAAGAGTTATTTCCTTATCAATTCATCCCTAAGTTTTAGGAAGTAATTTTGTATTTTCAAGTTAGGCTTGGGTTTAGACATGATTTTCTGGCCCATACTTTCCATGTTTATCTTAACTAATCTCTTTTTATTATCAAATATATAATTGACGAATTTTATAGTTGGCAATGACCGGTAATTTCGTCATATACAAAGTCGTACTTGATTTGGTCGTAGTCAGCTGAAGCTTAACTTCATCATATACGAAGTCTACTTAATCATATACGATTTGTCTTGATCATTCGAAGCTAACTTCGTCATATCCGAAGTCTACTTTCGTCATATACAAAGTCCACTTCGTCATATATGAAGTTCCACTTCGTCGTGTATGATTTGGTTGTGACCGGTCAAAGCTAACTTTGTTATATCCGAAGTCTAGATTCATCATATACGAAGCCCACTTCGTCATGTACAATTTGGTCGTGATCAGTCGAATCTAGACTTCGTCAGTCGATTTGATACGTCGATTACCCTTAAACATCGATTGCGACCAACATCGATTGTCATTAAGCCTCGATTGCTACTAACATCGATTGCTATTAAACATCGATTGCTACTCACATCGATTGTCATTAAACATCGATTGCTAACTATCGATCAATTGTTCCTTTAAACATCGATTGCTAACTATCAATCGATTGTCATTAAACATCAATTGCTACTAACATCGATTGCTCCCAACATCGATTGCTCTTAAACATCGATTGTTACTCACATCGACTATCATTTACCATTGATTACTACTAACATAGATTGCTCCCAACATCGATTGTTACTCACATCGATTGTCAATAAACATCGATTGCTACTAACATTGATTGCTCCCAACATCGATTGTTATTCACATCGATTGTCATTAAACATCGATTGCTACTAACATTGATTGTCATTAAACATCAATTGTCACTAACATTGATTGCTCCTTGAAACATCGATTGCTCCTTCAAACATCGATAACATCGATTACTCCTTTAAATATAGATTACTCCTTCAAACATCGATTAAGGATCAACATTGATTAATCCATTAAACATTGATTGTGGATCAACATCGATTTTCCTTAAGCTTTTATTGGGGTTGATTTTATATTGTTTACTGGAGAAGGTTTTAATAAGATCCTAGTTTGTTCTCTCAACTTATCACTAATTTTCGGGGTGCTACACCCTCCCCCACTTAAGAGAATTTGGTCCTCAAATTCATAGATAGAATATAAAGGACTAGGAAGATTACTTATGAATAATTCCAGAAATCTCTTACGCATGCCTTCTTCTGTTTCCCATGTATCATCCTTGTACAGGTGTTGATTCCATCTGACCTTCACCAATGGAATAACCTTGTTCCTTAACTGGCACAGTTCACGGTTTATAAATTTTAACAGGCTTCTCCTCATAAGTTCTGTCTTTATGAAACACCAAGGACTCATATTTGATGACGTGAAAAGGATCACATACATACTTTTTCAGCATAGATATGTGGAACACATTGTGTACTCCATCCAGTTGTGGAGGCAATCCTAAACGATATGCAACTTCACCTACTCTTTCAAGGATTTCAAAAGGGCCGATGAATCTTGGTGATAACTTGCCTTTTATTTCGAACCTTCTAATTCCACGGCAGGTAAATGTTCATGCCAACTACCTCCAAAGCCCAGAACATAGGCTCTAAGCATGTCTTCTATCACCTGGTTTGTTCTTTCAGTCTGACCATCAGTCTGTGGATGGAAAGTTGTGCTAAAGTTTAATTTAGATCCCAAGGAATAGTGTCGACCTTTCCAAAAATGGGATTTAAATCTTGGGTCTCGATCAGATACAATGGACACAGGTACTCCATGTAGTCTGATAATTTCCTTCACATACAATTCTACTAGGACATCCACTGTCCACTTATTCTTAACCGGTAAGAAGTTGGCGGAGTTTGTCACGTGGTCGACAATCACCCATATTCTATCGAATCCACTTCTATATTTGGGCAATCCAAAGATGAAATCCATCCCTACACCTTCCCACTTCCATGTTGGAATCTCCAAGGGTTTTAGTTTACCTACAGGTCGCAAGTGTTCTGCCTTGATATGTTGACATGTTAAGCATCTTGCGACATATTCCACCACTTCCCTTTTCATGTTAGGCCACCAAAAACTTCTTTTTAAGTCTTGGTATATTTTGGCAGTTCCAGGGTGAATGGCATACCTTGTCTTGTGAACTTTGTCCATGACTGCCTTCTTTGTTTCGACATGGTCGGGTACACAGACTCGCCCTCGGAACAACAGTCTTCCATCTTCTGCTAAGGAAAAATCTGGCCTCTAGTCCAGACTAACCTTTACCTCTACAGGCATAGGATCATTGTTTTGAAGTGTTCGAATATCTTCAAGCAAGGTGGGTTGTGCTCTAATATTAGTAATCAAACACCCTTCTTTCTTGGTATCAACATCTATGTTCAACTGGGCAAATTCTTTTAGCAACCACCATTCTCCCACCATGAGACTTGATAAGGTAGCCATTGGCTTCCTGCTAAGGGCATCTGCCACAGCATTTGCTTTACCCAGGTGATATTGGATAGTGAAGTCGAAGTCCATCAGGTACTCCAACCACCTTCGCTGTCTCATGTTCAAATCCTGCTGAGAATACATGTATTTCAAACTTTTATGGTCATAAAATACAATGAACTTCTCACCATATAAGTAGTGACGCCATATCTTCAGAGCGAAGACTACAACCGCCAGCTCCAGATCATGTATAGGATAATTATCTTCGTGCTTCTTCAATTGTCTGGAAGCATAGCATATCACTTTTTCGTTTTGCATCAACACATAGCCAAGGCCGAATCCTAATGCATCAGTATATACCTCAAAGCTTCCTCCGGCTACAAGTAGTGTCAACAAAGGTGCCGAAGTTAAATGTTCTTTCAAGGACAAGAAACTTTCTTCAAATTCGGCCGTCCATATGAGTTGATTATCCTTCCGGGTAAGTCTAGTTAGTGGTACAACTATCTTTGAAAAGTCTTTAATGAATCGCATATAGTAACCAGCTAGACCCAGAAAGCTTCTAATTTTCGACATAGTTGTCGGCCCTCCCCAACTCTTCACTGCTTCTAGTTTTGATGGATCTACAGAGATACCTTCCTTGATATGATATGACCAAGGAAAGACACCTCCTCCATCCAGAATTCACAATTTCTATGTTTGGCATAGAGTTGGTTGTCTCTAAGCACTTGTAGAGCACTCAATAAACGAAACTAAAAAAGTATTACAACTCTGGTTGATCAGCTTGGAAGCTTTAAGGGACGAGATAAGGACAGGGTGCGTGTGGTAATGGGTGCCAAGAAAAGAGAGTTTTGGAAGGTTTGGTCTTTTAAAGTGACCCTTCTATGACGACAATTGACATCGGCGTCATACTTAATTAACTAATCAACACCTAATATAGCATCATACCCCTCATATCTAGACAAATGTTTTGTATCTCTTGTTTTGATGATGTCTAACTATGATCCATATAAGCCAAAATACATAGTTCAATTAATGTCTAACACTCTTTCTTTTGTTTAATTCAGAACAAAATGACATGTAGTCAGTGGTGTCGACACAACCCTATCAGGGTGTCGACACAACATGCATTTTCTGTGAAGCTATATCTAAAGAAATGCTAGTGGTGTCGACACTATCCCTTCAGTGTGTCGACACATCTTATATTTCCAGGAAGCAGATTTTGAAGAATGGAGTTAGTGGTGTCGACACACCCCTGTCAGGGTGTCGACACATGAGGCTTCCCCGTGCGCAGGTATTCACATTGGAGTCAGGTGCGTCGACACATGTTAACTCTCAGAGAAGATGATAGAGTAAGTCAGGCTACATGTGTCAACACACAAGTTCATTGTGTCGACACACTTCGAATAACAGATCAAAATCTGAAATACCCTGAACACGTGTCCAATATTGGTATGATTGAGATGAGCGGGAATTCAGTGCCCACGCACTCCAAGGCACCACGTGGACACATGGGACTATAAATACCCATAATCCTTATACTACTAGGAGAACTACCACAGTACACCTCAATAAACAATTCTCAGAGAAGAAGAACCTACGACGACCGAAGAGAAGCTTCATCAGAAGTTTGCTAAAGTTCCAGATCTGAAGAATTGAAGATCCAGTTGTAGGAGTTGATCAAAGGCCAAGTTCAATTCCAAAATTCATGAACCTGAATCAACTATCTGAAGTTTGAAGCCAAGGAATTCGCAACCACGAGGAAAAGGGGGAAATCGAACCAGTTTCTATCTTCTCTACTATTCTTCAATTTCCAATTGGTTCTATGCTTAAACTTTATATCATTTAGTGTGTACTGTGAGATATGAGCAATCCTTGTGCTCAATTTCACGTGTGTGTGTGTGTGTGTGTGTTTTGATTTGAGATTTCGATCATCTCAGATCGTGTGTGTTTGTGTGTGCTTTTCAGACTTGCTAGATAAGCAAGTTGTGTGTGTGTGTGTCTATGTGTGGACGATGGATGTAGGATATATAAGTTGTGTAGTCCGAACCACCTTAAATCCTTGTGTCATTGTAGTTCGAATTCTCTTAACGCTAGATGATTGATAGGCACATTTGTTAATCAAGTTTGCTATCATCTAGTAACCTTTAAATTCTCATTTCACACACACAATTTCTCTTAATTCGGATCTGTGTACACTTCAGTATTCTATAATTTTTGTAGTTTTTAAATCTGTTAAGTATTTGGTTTAATTTGGTAGAAATTTATTCAACCCCCCCCCCCCTTCTAGATTCTTCATAACTATTTCCACAATCTTTTAAGATGAAATTGGCAGGGAGATTCTATCCTCCAATCATAGTTTCACATTTAGGAAGGTAATGTGTAAATTTAAATTCAGAACCAAGGGGAGAAGCTACAGTGATTTTGGATTTCATGGGGACTAGTTTAACAAGTAGAGTTGGAGCAAATGCGGTGGAAACAAATGAATAAGGAGCTCCAGTATCAATAAGAACAAAAGTAGGTTGAGAGTGGATAAGGATGGTACCTTCCACCATACCTCCATCCTCGGATAGATCAGCTTCTATCATTGCATTAAGGCGTCCCTGACACCAGGGTACATTTTGTGCTCTCCCAAGCTGGTCTTTCAACATAGGGTAGTCGGGTATGCGGTGGTCACGACCACCACACCTCAGGAAAGCTCCCAACTTCTTCCAGCACTCTTCTGCTCGATGTCCTAGCTTGTCATAGAACTGACAATTCTTAGCTAACTGTCTTCCTTCCACTTTGACCTTATTTTCTATGCCATAATATTTACTAGTATTTGGCCTTT
The DNA here is from genome assembly GCA_014218235.1 of Colocasia esculenta. NCBI lineage: Eukaryota > Viridiplantae > Streptophyta > Magnoliopsida > Alismatales > Araceae > Colocasia > Colocasia esculenta. The sequence goes on from CM024758.1 coordinate 70,982,202, forward strand.
GTTGTTGTTGTTGTTGTTGTAGTAGTTATTGTTGCGGAAAGTACCAGTTGTATTGACTGCTTCTCTCTTAATAAAGAACTGCTTCGTAGTCTCTTTTCCTTTCATGCCTTCTACCTTGGCCATAGTATCCTCCACTAATTGAGCTCACTGAACCATCTTCGCATAAGTACGGATGTTGTGTGGTCCTATCTTTTCAATGAACATGGGCCTGAGCCCATCCATGAACCGGTTGGCCTTCAACCTTTCAGTACCCACCAGATGTGGGGCGTACAAGGCCAAACGAGTGAACTGAGCCTCATACTCAGCCATCAACATTCCTCGTTGTTTCAATGCGGCAAACTCTGCGGCATTCTTCTCCTTGACCCTTTCAGAGAAGTATTTTCCACTGAATATCTTCAGAAACCCTTCCCATTCTAGTTCAGCAACATTAGGCAGGTGGGCCGATGTGGCCTTCCACTATGCTCTAGCGTCCTTGTTTAGTTGGAAGGTAGCTAGTAATACCTTCTCTATGTTGGTGCACTGCATAACTTGAAACACTCTCTCCATATCCTCTAGCCAGTTCTCTGACCCGTCTAGGTCAGGAGATCTAGATAAGCAAGGGAGATTTAGACTGCGAAAATTTCAGTGCCGGTCTCTTGCTCCAGCTTGAGCTCCTACTTGTACTACATTCTGCAGGGCTTGAGTAAGTCTTGCAACTCTTTCCTACATCGCCTACCACTGGTTGTGATCCATTGGTAAGGAATTAATGACGTTACTGAGATAAGGATAGCAACCAATTAATGTCCTTAGTTATATCATAAAGATTGATGGGTATGGGTACCTGGTACATAAAACTAGTTTATTCCCGATCTCCACCCATTCTAGCTAGGTACTATATGTAATATCCATGACCTAAATTCTTGGGTATCTCTTAAACCTAAGACTTATAAATCCTACTGGGTTCTTAGGCTCTGATACCACTAAACTGTCACGTCCTGCGAACTTAATTATGCAGAGGAATTATTAAGGATTAAATTTGATATTCGGAGATGTGAACAGTCGACAAATAAGCCACTAACTAGCCAGCTATAGATGTGTATCTACACAATATAATAGGGCCCACATAATAACACAACTAAACTAATATTCCAATCTCATTAATATCAAACACAACATTGTTAACTTCAAACTCATAACAACTCGGGAAAGGAAAATTACATAAGTCTGTAATCCTCACATCGAACTACTCTCAAAGTAAACTAACTACAGATGCTAGGGATACTAGGGATGGAATGCGTTCATCACTCAGATGTGTTCCCATCAGATGCCTGGACTTCCTCTTATTGGTCTATATCACCTAAAATGTTAATAAGTAGGTATGAGCAAACTAGTCCAGTAAGATTTACACCTCAACGTGTGGGTAATAATATAAGTGATTAACATTTTAAGAACTAGACAAGCATAATAATCAAGATATGCATGAATGATAAACCAATTAAACACGATAGGAGAGCAAGATAGATTGAACGAGAGTGATTGAACAAGATCTAGCATGATGTAACAAGAAAGAACTAGCAGTAGAATAGTATGTACAAGTACTCAGGATATCAGTCTTTTGCAAGAACGCAAGATGGCCATATCACGCAAGCAAGCAAGCATGCACAAGCAAGAACTTTTAACATGTAACAGTGATCAGGCACGATGCCATAGTGAACACTAATGATCTATGCCACCTTGGAATGCACACTATAAGCACGTGTATGTGGTTTTTGTATCTAACATTCAACACACAAGTACTCTCAGCGTAGATGCAACGCCAGTAATCATTATACCCCATAGTTAACAATATATTTACAACTCTCTGTTGTTGGGGCTAGATTGGAGCCATTGGGCACTCACCGTGCCCGATTCACATCTCACTATTTTCAAATGTAGATACCCACAGTCAATCATGGCCGATCACAAGAGTTTTCAAGGAATATGTATATCCCATTATCATGTTCATAAGGATTTTAATAAGGATAAGTAATGAGAACATGATTTCAGGATAACACTAGTTGAGAGATTCATTCTGGATAGCATACGACCGATCATTATTTTCTTTTAGTTCCATAAACTTTAATGGCATGACCACAAAAGAACAGGATGTATACGGAATAGAGAGTCAGAGGACTCCAGGGAACTCCAAGATACAATCAGGTAGGTTTCTATGGGGAAAACCCACAGAATACAGAGACTTTCTAACTACGTTCGCAAAAAAATGGAGTACACGCAATATTCGGAAAACATAACCAATCAGGAGAGTCAAGATCATGGTAAGATAACAAGTGGACTCACGTCGAACCTAGTATGTATTCTCACAGCTTTTATCGAAACATCATAACTTTCTATTAGAACAGATGAACAAAGAGGCAAGTCAAAGATAGTATGGTCAGCAACTCCCATATAGAACGTTAGAATCATATTCATGTAAATAATGTTTTATCATCTGGTTGATGGCTTTAAAGCACATATGTAGACTGATCATCACACTAACAGACTAAGAAAATGACATAGACTCACTTGCTTGATCTATACTATGAATCTAGGGTTTCCTGCGACGGAACTATAAACGAAAAGTAAACCAATTTGTGGCATTCGTTTGACCCAGTTATATCAAATACAAGAAAAATGAAAGTTCAGAGTATGCACGAAAATTCAGAAACAACATGATACTCTATACATGAATGGTGAAATCAAGAAGAATAGGGCCACATGAGACTAGACTTGAAGATCTTCTAGATGATATACTCTATGTTATGTTTGTGTCTGAGATTACCTACCTTTGATTATTCCTAGAAGGGTCTTCTGCAGGATGAACTAGATCGTGGTTTGGGGTAGAAAGCTCTGGTTAGGGCGATCTCCTCCTTCTTCGGTGCTCTAGCTAGCTTTCACACGTCTCCCAGCAAGTTGATAAATCATCCCCAAGGGTTTATGACGAGTATTTATAGGTTTAAATTTGTTAGGAGTCCGATTATAACTAGGGCAATAGGGTTGCGGTTTTAGCTTGATTCCTTCCATGTATGGAGATTTCCCATCCCAACAGGAGTAGGAAGCCTATAGGAAACCCCTCCTCTTGATGGGGTACGAATCTAGGTTAATAAAGAAGTCTAACGATGGGTGCAATTTCCAAGTTTGTAGTTTTTCCTAAACTCTTGGTAGGAATCCTATCATGTTCAGAACTTCCATAACAGTTATTTCCTTATCAATTCATCCCTCCGTTTAGGAAGTAATTCCGTATTTTCAAGTTAGGCTTGGGTTTAGACATGATTTTATAGCCCATACTTTCCATGTTATCTTAACTAACCTCTTTTTAATATCGGATATATAATTGACATGAATTTTATAGTTTGGCAATGACCGGTAATTTCGTCATATACGAAGTCATGCTTGATTTGGTCATAGTCAGCTGAAGTTTAACTTCGTTATATACAAAGTCTACTTCGTCATATATGAAGTCATACACGATTTGCTCTTGATTAGTCGAAGCTAACTTCATCATATCCGAAGTCTAACTTCATCATATACGAAGTCCACTTCGTCATATATGAAGTTCCACTTTGTCATGTACGATTTGGTTGTGATCAGTCGAAGCTAACTTTGTCATATCTGAAATCTAGCTTCATCATATACGAAGTCCACTTCGTCATATACGAAGTTCCACTTCTTCATATATAATTTGGTCATGATCATTCAAAGCTAACTTCGTCATATATGAAGTTTATCTTCGACTGACAACATTATATCTTGGTCAGTCGATTTGATACATCGATTATCCTTAAACATCGATTGCGGACCAACATCAATTGTCATTAAACATCGATTGCTACTACATTAATTTCTCTTAAACATTGTGTTACTCACATCGATTGTCATTAAACATCGATTGCTACTAACATCGATTACTTCCAATATCGATTACTCTTAAACATCGATGTTTACTCACTTACATTGTCATTAAACATCGATTGCTACTAACATCGATTGCTCCCAACATCGATTGTTACTCACATCAATTGTCATTAAACATCGATTGCTACTAACATCGATTGTCATTAAACATTGATTGTCACTAACATCGATTGCTCCTTTAAACATCGATTGTCACTAACATCGATTGCTCCTTCAAACATCGATTACTACTAACATTGATTACTCCTTTAAATATTGATTATTACTATCATCGATTACTTCTTTAAACATCGATTACTATTTTAATCATCTATTGTGGATCAACATTGATTACTCCTTTAAACATCAATTGCGCAACAACATCGATTGTCCTTTAAATATTTTATTGAGGTTGATATTATATTGTTTACTGGACAAGGCTTTAATAAGACCCTAATTTGTTCTCCCAACTTATCACTAATTTTTGGGGTGCTACACATCAACTATGTTGATGACAGGTTAATTTGAGTTAGGCTTCTGTATTATGTTTTTTCAACAATGTATATATGTAGAGTGGAGAAAAAGATCTGCTAAGAATTTTTTTCCCCTGTAAACACTTCGATTTATATTGAAGGAAGAAGACAAAGATCTGAAAAGTTAACTTGCATTATTTGCATTGTCGCAAGAGAAAAAAATGAAATAAAAATCAGCAAGGGTGGTTCTGTCCGTACATAGGAGTAGACATATTAATTAAGTGTCCGGATCTTTTTATATATGAGAGGATCAGACTTCATCAATATTATACAGACTTTTAATGAGATCGCTTGTATTTTTTAAAAAATAATAACAATTTCAAAAAAAAAATGCAAAACTGTCTAATGAAGTCCAGTCCTCCCATGTGAACCGAGAAGTAACCATGCACATTAAATGCAGAACGTACTTTTCCTTGCACGATTGCTCCGTTACATTCTTAACTAATGTTTCCTCCCCAACTCAAGATAGACACAGAGGAGCGATTGATCGAGTTCTAAGTAATTATGTACCTTCAGCTTGTCTTTCACTGTCACCGCATGGAACATTCAACAATGATGTTACGAAGCCCTTAATCCTAGTATTTAATTGGGAGTCTCTCTCATATCACTACTACAAAACACAGTTGTACCTACGACCAAAAACATCAGTAGTGCGACAACAATCGTAGGTACATATCTATATCTACGACATTCCTATGGCTTAAGTCGTAGGTAAAGTACGTGTTGGGAAAACCATTTCCTATGTACATGTACTTTACCTACAACGTTTAATGTCGTAGGTTGTATTTACCTACATAATGAAATGTCGTAGGTTGTGTTACCTACAGAATCAAATGGTGTAGGTTATTTATACCTACAAAGTTAAATGTCGTAGGTTTTTGTACCTGAATTAAAATATGTCACATGTTTTCCTCCTCATATTCTACATATACATCATTCATTCACTGCCTTCCTTCTCATATTCTTACATATACATTCATAACAATCATAATTCAACATTCACTCATTCACATTCACATCATCATTCATTCATACACTTCATCAACATAGCCACATTCATCCATTCAAACACATATTGTGGTCATTCACACACTTTTCATATTAATGTCAAATATACATCCACAAATCTATTTGTCCAAAATTATACCAAAGTGTTTCCAAAGTCTTTACAAAGTGATATATAGTGCTAAACAAAAGTTGATATGTTCTGGTCAAGTTGGAGAAACTGGGCAGCATGAATCCATTTGCCATGTTATACTCACAACCAAGTGAAGAAAAGATATCCAGAAGTAAGAATACCATCCTGAAAATTTTTCCAATAACTTGTCAGAAACAAAACACAAATCAACATCATGTGTATAATGTACAATCGGAAAAATGTTTGCAGTACTTCAATTACTACTTTAATATAGCAGAATAGAACAAAATCAAGTTGTCACAGGTACATCCACAAGAGAACAAAGTCTACTCACTTCTTCCATATCTAAGTGTTCTCTCTGTTGATTCAGGAAACTCAAATAGCTTCTCTACAAAACCAAATAGCTAATAATGCTAACAGTGGGCTTCATCAAATGCAGATCTTGTTTTTACATCAAAACAAAACCCCCTGAGAACCAGTTTAGGAATAAAAGAATACTTACTAATAAAGGAAAATGATAGTATGAAAGCAAAAGATTATACCCCTCCTAGAACCAACTTTCACACATTCACCGACTCCCCAAAAAAAAAAAACACATCACATGGGGAAGAAACATGAGCAATGTGGAAGTAGATGATATAACCCACTGCTGCATGGAATTGCACAATAGAGAATAAAAGCACTATAAAATATCTTAGATTATATGATGGACGAGTGGAAGAAGAAAACCTGTGTAAGATAGCAAAAGAAAAAAGGCAACATACCTGAAGCAGCACAAGTAATTTACTAACTAGCCCATCCAAGTATCGGGTTAATATATCTTGAGTACTGTTCTCAGTAAAATTTAAAAAACGCTGAAGCACAACATGCACTGTGAAAGCAATAGAATGTAAATATACTAAAGAAAAGACTTGCACATAAGGAACCAACTGCTTGCCTCCACTGCCTATGCAGGCTAAGCAATGAGAGTGTTGGCCAACTCAAACCACCTAGGAGGTTTAAAATAGGGATTCCGGACAACACATCATGTCCATTAGCAAATAGTTCACACAAAGATGAGAAGAATTAATAAATGCCAAGTAGAAAATGCCACATGTACAAGGAAATATGTCTTTACCTCAGCCTGCCAACTTCATTCTTGTGAGATCTATACATTCACTTACACCCCATCGTCATACACGTCAAATTCATGATGATCAAGGCTATCTCCATGTAATTTAAATACATACATATCTATTTTGGTGATTAACAAAACTATGATAAAGGTTACTAACACTTTCTATGAAGTCTAAGCACAGGAAATAAACCAAGGGAAAACAAGCTAATCAAGTAAGTATTCATCACACCACAATAATGTAAATTCAAAGCATCAATATTTGTCTAAGTACCCATCAATTTCCACTATAGGTCATAACGATTTCTTTAGTCATCGTAACAATTTGCTCTCGTAAGGATTTCTTTAGTCATCGTAACGATTTGCTCTCGTAACGATTTGCTCTCGTAACGATTTCTTAGTCATCGTAACGATTTGCCTTTGTAACGATTCCTTTAGTCATCGTAACGATTTCTTTAGTCATTGTAACGACTTACTTTCATAACGATTCATTAAGTAATTCACAACGATTTGTACATCGATTCATTTATAACATCATAACGATTTGTACATCGATTTGGTTATTAATACACATAACGGTTTGTGTATGCATCTCTTACTTATGAACGCACATCGATTCACTCAGTTGCACAACGATTTCATAAGTCATGTATATAACGATTTCCTGGAAGACAACGATTTGATTTTCGAATTAATCCTTGAAAATGTTGAAAAGTCAAAGTCTTCACGTACATCCATGCATTTATTAGGTCAGTACGTATCTCCGCATGCATGCAGACGATATCTTCCTTATCGTATCTTCTCTGTAAATATCTTTTAGAACAACAAAATGGCATTACTATTTTGATGAACATTCATTCTGACGTGACTGACAACAAGAGACAGCCTAGCTGTCTACTGTTCAAGCTTTAAATGTGCAGGTCTCTGACAGTATCTGTCATCCAACGTTGGACGAAGTAGAAGCCAAAGAAGACTTATAGAAGATTCTCTCTCTCTCTCTCTCTTTGCGTGCTTAAAAGGATAAAGGAGTGTTGACTGGAAGCTTCCAAGTGTCAAACAGTCTAACGTACACTTATGCATAGAGACAACGGGCACTCAACGTTGGAATTTCAAAAGATGATATATATAGAAGACGCAGAACAGTCAGAACAACAAGTGTTTTTGAAGACCTTTCAACGTTCTGTAAGTTTTTCTGAGAGCCAAGCAAAAACTCCCATTAGTCTTAGCTTTTGCTCTCTGTGTGCTAAGTTCTGATCAGTGAGAGAGCCTTTTTGTCTGAGAAGAGTCCTTGATTGTAGATCTCTTCTTCTCAGTCCTTGCTTCAGATCAAGCAGTGTTCTATAAGCTTGATCTAGGGGCATCATCTATTTGATCACATTCCCTTGTGTTGTCCCGTCTGTTGTGAAGGAAGACCTGGTGGGGTATCCAGGGTGTTGTTCCCTTCGGTTGAAGGAAGACCAGCTGGGGTGCTGGGTGCTGTGTAGTGTCCTTAAGGGGGACCGTACCCTTGTTAGTGAAATCCTGAGATTTTGCTCAGGGACTGGACGTAGGACTCCTAAGGAGAGGAGATCCGAACCAGGATAATCTCTATGTCGTAAGATTGCTTTTGTGTGTTGATCTTTCAATCACTAACACTAACAATCTGCAAATTGTTTTTGTGTGACTGTTTTGTGAACAAGTTTGGAGTCTTAAATCATTTTTAAGAATATCATTCAACCCCCCTCTGGGCTTGCTAGCTGGGCAACAAGTGGTATCAGAGCGAGTCTCTTCGACAAAGAAGAAGATCCAACGATCTGAAGAGAAAAGATCAAATGGCAGCCCAAGGTCACTCGAAGGCCAGTCAGTCAATAGGCCACCTCTATTTGATGGAGAAGATTACACCTACTGGAAGACCAGGATGGATAACTTCTTGCAAGGATTTGACTTTCAGATCTGGTCAATTGTAGAAGGAGATCTTCTAGTCACCAACGAGAAGGACAAATGGACAGAAGATGATAGAAAGAAGATCTCTCAACTGCAAAGACAAAAGCATTTATGTTGTGCCCTCAGTAAAAAGGAATTCAACCGTGTATCTGCCTGCAAATCCGCCATGGAAATGTGAGAAAAGCTCAAGATCACTTATGAAGGCACTAACAAAGTCAAGGAAACCAGGATAGACATTCTGGTGACACAATATGAAAGGTTCCAGATGCAGCCAAGAGAATCCATAACCAAATGTTCAGCAGATTTACAGACATCACCAACGGGTTAGCAGGATTAGGAAAAAGCTATGAGATGGGAGACATGGTAGGAAAATTCTTAGATCCCTACCATCTTCTTGGACTCCCAAGGTAACAGCTATAGAAGAAGCCAATGACCTGAAAAGGATGTCATTGGAAAAACTCATTGGGTCCCTCATGGCCCATGAGATAAACATGGAGAGATTAGGAGAATCATCCACTAGAAAGAAGCATACAAATGCCCTCAAAGCAGTAGTAGAAGGCAGCTCTAAGGAACAGTCAGAAGATGAAGCTAGTAGTAAAGACAGTGAAGATGAAGAAGCAATGTTGTCTAGAGACTACAACAGATATTGGCCAAGAAAAAGAGTATCAATCTGGTAGACGATACTTCAAAAAGGGAAAGGATTTCAAGAAACCTGAAGCAAAGGACATAAAGAAGAATGAACCAATTTGTTATGAGTGCAAGAAGCCAGGACACATCAAGCAGAGTGTCCAAAGCTCAAAAAATCTGAATTCTGAAAGAAGGACAGTTCAAGAAAGTTCAAAAGATATAAGAAGAAAGCTATGGCAGCAGCTTGGGACAACAGCAGTGACTCGGATAGCGAGTCAAGCTCAAATAGTGAGGAAGAAGAAAGGCTAACCTAGCCTTCATGGCAGACATCACAGAAAAGGTAACCTCTGACTCATCCTTTGATTCCTATAATGATTATGATTCAGATGACTTAGAAAAGCTTTTAATGAATGTATGATAAATATAGAAAAGTATCTAAATTATTAAAAGCTAGCAAGAAAATGTTGCATGTAAATAAAATACCAATTCAGATTTAAAATCAGAAAATGAACAACTGGAGAAGCAAGTAATGAACTTAAAGAGAAGAAATGAGTTGCTTGTGAAAAATTAAAAGATAAAAATACACAATAACAAAATTAGAAAAACAAGAAAGTTCAGACGAATAAACAAGGAAATCAAAAGACTAACAGAAGAAAATGATAATCTATCAAGTACATTAGAAAAATTTACTAATGGTAAAAACTCCTTAATACTAAAGGTGCTAGACGATCAGGTAAAAGGAAAAAGGATTAGGTTACATTCACTAGATAATGAAGACACAATAGTATACCCTAAAACATATCCAACTCCAAAATTGTACCTGAACAAGATATAGCATATAAATCAAACTTTAAATACATCCATATGAAAAAACAACTAGAACATCATGTTGCAGTCACTGCAACAAGCTAGGATTACCAAAATAACCTGTCCAACTAAACACAAAATCTGGATAATTAAAAAGAAAGATGAGAATACTAACTAGCAAGGACCCAAAAGAACTTTGGTACTAAAGCTTAGTATCTTATTTCAGGGAGGCCTCGAGCATCAAATTGTACCTGGACAGCGGGTGCTCAAGGCATATGTCAGGTAACAGAAAGCTGTTCTTCACCTCAAGGCTGAGGAAGGCGCAGTCACCTATGGAGACAATGGAAAGGGAACTGTGATAGGCAGTGGATCAGTGTTGCAGTAAAGGCATAACTGTTATTGAAGATGTGCTGTGCGTCAAGGACTGAAACACAATCTCATAGTATCGGCCAGCTATGTGATAGAGGACACCAGATCAGTTTTCAAGAGTCAAAGTGCAGCATTGTGAAAGATGGTGTAGTTATCTTTGAAGCCAACAGAGAGAAGAACTTATATGTACTTCATCTGGAAGAATTAAAAGATCAAGACATCTGCTTAGCGGCAAGCAAGGAGCAGTAACTGAGCTGTGGCACATAAGATTGGGCCACTGCAGTATGGATGGCATAAAGAAGCTGATTAGAAAACCTAGTGGAAGGTCTACCTAAAATTGGTACAAGATTGGATGGCATCTGCGGGCCTTGTGCAAAAGGGAAGCATGTAAAATCCTCATTCAAGTCAAAGACTATGGTGACAACCTCTAAACCCTTAGAACTCTTACACATGGACTATTTGGGCCAATGAGGACCACCAGTCTAGGAGGGAATCAATATGGATTTGTTATTGTAGATGACTATTCGAGATTCACTTGGGTATCATTCCTGGAACATAAGGATGATACGTTTGACATGTTTTGTGAGCTTCAGCAAAAAGGTTCAGAAAGATAAGAAGTATTGCATTATTGGAATCCGATCAGACCATGGAGGAGAATCCAGAATGAGAAATTTTAAAGTTCTGTGATGACCAAGGAATTGAACACAATTTCTCATCACCAAGGACACCACAACAGATTGTAGTTGCTGAGAGAAAGAACAGGACTTTATTGGATATGGCAAGAACAATGTTATCAGAATATGATCTGCCAAGATATTTTTGCGGGAGCAGTCACACAGCAAGCTACATCATAAATAGAGTAATGATCAGGCCGATTGAGAAGAACTGCGTATGAGTTATGAAAGGAAAGAAGCCTAAGATCAGTCACTTCAGGACATTCAGATGTCCATGCTTCATCCACAACAACGACCCAAAAGAGACATTAGTAAGCTAGATGCCAAATCAGATGAAGGCATCTTCATGGGGTATGCTTCTAAACTAAAGGTTATAGATTTTTTAATAAGCGCACTTTATAATTGAGCAGTCAGTACATGGTATTTTGATGAAAACTAACCCTTCCTTGAGAAAGGAAGAAGATAGTGATAATGATGATGATGATGAATTGTCCAAGAAACTAAAGAACTCATCAATTGAGGACAAGGAAGATCCACCTCTGGAGGATCTCCAACAAAGGGATATTTCTCATGAAAATCTTCCAAAAGAATGGAGATACAAGAAAGATCACCCTCCTGAAAATATATTGGTGATCCATCTGTGGGTAAGAACAAGAGGTAACATAATTCCATGTGATTATTTAGCTTTTGTTTCTCAAATAGAGCCTAGGACAGTCAATGAAGCTATCACTGATGATCTTGGATTTTAGCCATGCAAGATGAACTGAATCAGTTCAAGAGAAACCAGGTTTGGTCACTTGTTCCTAGACCATCAGATCATCCAGTGATTGGCACCAAATGGGTGTTCAGAAATAAATTGGATGAAGCTGGTGTGATCATATGAAACAAGGCCAGATTGGTAGCTCAAGGCTATTCCCAAGAGGAAGGCATAGATTCGATGAAAACCTATGCACTGTAGCTAGACTTGAGGCTATTAGAATTTTACTTGCATAGCATCTGCACTAGATGTAAAATTATTTCAAATGGATGTAAAGTCTGCATTTCTAAATGGTTTTATTAAGGAGGAAGTCTATGTAGAACAACCTCCAGGCTTTGATGACACTGAATTTTGAATCATGTTTTTAAACTACACAAAGCACTATATGGTTTAAAACAAGCACCTAGAGCCTGATATGAAAGGCTTAGCTCATTTCTATTAGACCATGGTTTCATTAGAGGTCAAGTAGATAGTACACTATTTATCAAGTCCAAGGTCAAGCATATATTGCTTGTTCAAATTTATGTTGATGACATAATATTTGGTTCTATTGATGAATCTCTTTGCAAGTACTTTGAGAAGCTTAGCAGGGAGAGTTCGAGATGAGCATGATGGGAGAGCTCAACTACTTCCTGGGTTGCAAATCAACAAGGAAAGGAGGAACTCACATCTTCAAGCTAAGTACACAAGAAACTCTTAAAGAAGTTCGGATTGATAATGCCAAGCCACTGTCAACACCTATGAGCACATCAATAAGAATGGACAGTGACAAAGATGGTAAGAATGTAGATCAAAAAATCTACAGAGGTATGATAGGATCCTTACTATACTTAACTGCTACTAGACCTGATATTTTATTTAGTGTATGCATGTGTGCTAGGTATCAGGCAGATCCTAGAGAATCTCATCTAATTTCAGTAAAAAGAATTTTTAGATATTTAGCTAGAACTCATGACTTAGGTCTTTGGTATCCAAAATCATGTGAATTAACTTAGTAGGATACTCTGATGCTGACTACGCTGGATGCAAAATAGATAGAAAAAGCACCAGTGGTTGTTGTCAATTCCTTGCAGGATGTCTGATATCATGGTCCTCCAAGAAAACAGAATTCAGTAGCACTGCCAACAGCTGAAGCTGAGTACGTGGCTGCTGGAAGTTCTTGTACACAACTCCTATGGATCAAGCAACAACTGAGGATTATGGGCCATATCAAGACAATTCCACTATTATGTGACAACACCAGTGCCATAAATTTGACCAAGAATCCAGTACAGCACTCAAGGACTAACACATTGAGGTTACATATCATTTTATTCGTGATCATGTAGCAAATGGGAACATAGATATTTCTTTATTGATACAAACAATCAGTTAGCAGACATCTTCACAAAGCCTTACCTCAAGAGAGATTTACTTCTCTTAGAAGGGATTAGGTATGTGTAAATTGTGAGAGATGTATCTATTTAAAATTGAAATATTAATTTTCAGAATTTGAAATATTATTCTCCCTCCCAAATTTGAGCAAAATTCCATTTATTGCTAATCTTTAATTCTGTCATGACGGTTCGTTATTTTATAAGAATTTATTCCTATCGATCTAGTCAGTTTTGTCGTTTTCCGTCATCATGGCGCCCCTAAATTCTAAAAGTCATTCTTTTAATTTTCCCAAAATCTGTGTGCAACGATTCCCAAAATTATGTTACCTCTTGTTTTTAACCCTACAGATGGATCACCAATAAATGAGCGATAGATTGACGCTAACATGCACCGCCCGCAGAACTCTGTGGCTAAAATAGCGATCGACCTACCTATTCCGTCGCTATTCCTGTAAATAAATAAAAATATTATTATAATATTTTTTTAATAATATATATTTTTTACGCCTGTATATTTTTCATCTGACAATAACTAAAAAATAAATAATACAATCACATTCAAACATAACAAAATCACATAAGTAATTAAGTAAAATTTAAACACTTCACACTAATTCAAATATCTTCTAAATATTTTCCAACATGTCACAAAAGTGTTTACATAGATAATGAAGAAATAAGATTGGAAAAAGTCAAATGATGAGACTCCTAATCGTCTGCAAGATGAGTCTCTAAGTCGTCACCATCTATGCGATACTAACACCTGTTCTCCAACGACCTGCACGCAAAAAATAATATTAGACATTTATGAATATGAAGAAATAAGAGATCATTTCACATTAACACTATAAACTTAAACCTAAATATTTCTGCCAGATTCTAACTAAGAGTCCGATTTGGACTCTATCAACTCCCACATGTCCAGTTTCATTCTCTCCACATGTTGAAATTGTCTACACTATGAAATAGAAGTAAAACATAATACATTATGTACTCACCTGGCCGAAGCCTGCAGTAGATGGAGGTGCAGGTGGAGTTGGATGTGGAAATGCCACCCCCATCGCATGAAGAGCTGGAACAACTATCCGACCAAACCAACTGTCTAATGTCTGATAAGTACACTACAATAGAGGTCAGGGCAGCTCAGTAGGCTGCTGCGGTGGTGGTGGCTACTGTGTAGAGCTGTAGGATGCCGTCGAGCACCTGACTCCATAGTAGAGTGATGACTCCACCAGCATCCATCCCAGCACCAATCCAAACATTCGGCCTTTCTTTGGTGACCGGCTAAACCAACCAAGCCGAGACATCGAATTCGGGATCTAAGAGGAATCATCACCATGCCGCTCTATCAATTATTGCTCGTATGACTCCTGAGTAAAAAAAAATTCAAATTGTTAGAATGCATTAGTTTAAAATGTTTCGTTGATAAGTACCATAACAAGAAGTACATACCACCACTTCTTTCGCCCTCTCTGAGACAAACTCTCCTGATTCCTTACGTTTATGTGTACGAGGGAATAGCTCTGTGTAGGCCACAAGGCAACCTGCCTCCTCCTCCTACAATTGTAAATTATGAAAGATTCAATATTTAAATATAATTACATATATAATTTATGTAAAATATAACCTCTGATGGAAGGAGCCGTAATAGGAGAGGGAGGGTGGTGCCCCTGAGTGGAGTGTGAACCTGTAAAAAAAATGAGGATGATTAGATTTCAATAATTATAAATATAATACAAATATAATTTATGTAAAATATAACCTCTGATGGAAGGAGCCGTGGTAGGAGGGAGGGTGGGTGGTGCCCCGTAGTAGAGTGTGAACCTGTAGAAAAAATGAGGAATGATTAGACTTCAATAATTACAAATATTACTTACAAATAAATTTATGTAAAATGTAAACATGGTGGAAGGAGCCGTGGTAGGAGGGGGAGGGTGGTGCCCCGTAGTAGAGTGTGAACCTGTAGAAAATTTGCATGTGGTATATTAGAAATCACAGCCAACATAGAAAAGAAAATGAAAAAAGAAAATCTTTAGCACATTAATCTTTATTTGTAACTGTTCAGTGCTTATAACAAACATGAAATTTGCTTAGCGATAGTCAATTTGAGTAGAACATGTGATATGGTGAGTAGACTGATGAATTGCAGGTCTTGAAATATTCTCCTCAGTGGATGGCCACATAGCAATATCCTGGTGGGCTTTAGAGATAACTAACTGGTGACAGATTCTTTTTTCAAAAACATTGAGGCATCTGGCCTTCCAGATGTGCTACATTATTGCAATGGCATATCTAAAAATTTAAGTCCCTCCTGTGATCTGCATAAGGTTGACAAATCCAATTTTGTATCCTTTCTTCCAAAGGGCAGTCAATTCCAGTAATTCACATGCTAGCAAACCACACTGCTCTGGCAAAGTTGCATTCGAAGAGGATGTGATTAATATATCCATTTTAGGTGAGTTCTCCATTGACCCTCAGAATGAGGTCTCCACTTCTTAGGCAAGGATCCCTGTAAGAAGGCAAAGGTTTAAGAGGGTAGAAGAACTTGGATCCAATTTTCTGACATATGTCTATGTTAAAACCATTCTTAACCATCCACATGCTGCCTTCTTAACCTCTTCTCTGACAGTCAGAATGCCATGCCAAATCTGGGATGAACATGCAGTACTCTTGAGATGCCAAAAGGATTGAGATTTACAGTACTTAGCTCTTAGAAGAGATCCCCACATACAAGAGGAATAGTAATAACCTCTAGGTTAGTTGATCTGTCTAGTTATGCCAAAAAGAATAGGCATTCCTAGATAATTGGCATGCTTAGGCAATTTTGAGAGCCAGAAGATATTCTTTAAAATGCATTTGGAGGGGATTAGAACATTAGGACTAAAGATAATGCCAGATTTCTACAAATTAGTTTCCTGTCCGGACCACTGTACAAAAACTATGGAGGAGTGCAAAAACTAGAGTCACATGTCAAGCAGCAGTTCTGCATGACTGTGAGGCTAAAGAACAGAAACCAATGAAATTCCAGTCTATGGTTGATTGAATTGGTACAAGTTCAAACGATCTAATCTATCTTGCCTTTTCTAATAAATTAGCTTTCCATTCATCTATGGCAAATCATCACTCTATCTGGCATTCTCATCTTCACAAATCCTGTTTAGCACAAGGTACGTTTTCTTCGCGCTGCTAAAAATGCTTATATAAACCTGGATATCATACTATTCTTCAGCTGATCAGGATTAATACCATATTCTGGAGTTTGGAACAGATCATGGCGTGGTCTTAGATACGTCGACCTGAGAGACCGACCGCCTCTTTGGACGACGACGTACAGTGTTTT
>CM024758.1:70998868-71048346 GCA_014218235.1 Colocasia esculenta
CTAATACAAGCTACAATTTACATACTATGAAACAAAAAGGGACACAACGTCAACTCCACAAGCTACTCTCCAAGCTCGGAGTCGCTCTCCACGGTCTCCTCCAAAAGTGTGTCACCAACTAAACCTGTACGCCGAAGCAAGGAGTGAGTCTAAAAGACTCAGCAAGTAACTCCATACACATCATTCATGCATACATCATAGTAGGTTCTACTATTTCAATTTGCACGGTAATCATACAGCATGCTTGAACATCAATAAGAGACAACCTATCATGGTATTTCTACAAAGTCAAAACACATGGCACATGGTTTAAGATGTTTCACATAACACTCCCTATCACATGCTTTCTACTCATTTAATCACATGAAAACTACACTTCCAATTTGACTATAACATGATGGCAATTACATGGAGTTAGAAATATCATAGCATGAATTATCGTCTCATACTCTGACACATTCACTTCACATGGTTACACATTCCCATATTTCACATGGTTCATTTTTCAAACATTTCAAATGTACACAATGTTCACATTCTAACATAAATAGTTCACATGATTTCACATTTCACATTCACACGTTCACTATACACATTTTACACATGCTCACATTCACACATTCACATTTATTTGCCGTGACACATGGTCCAAACCACCGCTAGAAGGACACATCACATACACATAACACATAGCACATCACCTAGGCAATACAGTGATGACTCTTGGCACTGCGCAAACCGGGAGAACACGTCTCCACCCTAACCAGTGGTACTTGTCCACCTTCAGGATTTCTCCTAATGCCCTTAGGATATCTTAACACATTGAACCTTCTCATGGGGACCTTTCCCATACAGTTCCACAGCCCTCTATGGAAGCAGTGTCCACACGGCACATTTTACACATTACACATTCCGATTAACACCTTTTACATATGATATCACACTTTCTTGTTTATGCACATGGTTCTGTTCTTCCCTAGCATGGTGCTACAATAACATAATCAAACATTTATTAGCTCTCATGGATTAATTGGAATGCACATCATTTAACCTAAATCATGGTACATGTATTTGTAGACTCTTTTCACATGAAAATCTCATAGAGTAGGCTAATGTTATCAAATTTTCCTGAAAATTTAACCACATGCTGTTTTCGGTTATAAGAACATACATACAAATTTTCAGAGTTTTATGAATTCACATGTATTTATAGAAATTAAAACATTTGGTTTCATGCCATTCATAAATTAAGTTAACATAGAACATAGCATGGATTTCAGATTTAATCATGCACAGTCAAACCACACATACATATTGGCACAAGAAATTTTTCCCAATTTAATTCCCAACACACGATTTACTAGAATTTTCGCAAGGTCTACACATGTTTTCTATTTCTCATTGTAGAAATTATAAAAATTCGCATGAGTATGGGAAAATTCCAAGTTTGCAGGGCATGGACTGATTCATATAAACATGGTCCATAAAATTTCACAGCCTTTAATTCCTCAGAATTCATGGAACAAAATTAAACATGCGTAACCTCTTTCCTACACATGCCTTTTAATAATTCTAATAATTAATTCCATACACACAAAAATACAGGAAATTTCACACACATCACATTATCTATTTTACATAACATATAAAATTTACATTATATCCTCATGCGCAGAAATCCGGAATTAAAGATATAGGGCAGAATATTCATTGTTCTGTCAAGAAGAACTCAACGGCATACTATGGCTTTACAATAGTTGGCGGCAACATCGTGGCCGCTGACTCAAGATCTCAACGGCAATAGATCTTGCCGTCAAGTTCGGACCTGTGTAAAAACACAGTCCGAGCTCTAAAGAATGGTGAATGTAGGGGATCCAGGACACGAGGAAAATCCATAAAAATGATAGAAACCTCCTAGACACATACATGGACAAGTGAAAGGGTTACTTGCCTTTGAAAAACTCCTAAAGGGATCAAAATCGTTGGAGAAGCTCTCCTTGGGCAGTCCCAAGAAGCCTCCAAGATGTCTCCACTCCGGCCTCTGTGATGCTCCCCTCTGCAATCCAGGGTCGGGGATGTGTAGCCGGATGTGTTGTCTCCCTCCTTGTCGAAGTAGATCTCCAGATGAGGCCTTAGATCGCCGGATCAAAGCCTCCAAACTCCAAGTTTTCTCACAGCTCACTAGGGTTTTCTCTTATCTCTTTGCAAAGAGCCAAGAGAGCTCTAGAGGTTGCAACAAGGGCTCTCTTAAGACAGGACCCTCTCACCCCACGCAAGAGGTCGGTTGGAAGGTCAAGGAGCCGTTGGGGAGTGGTTGGTATCTCCCATCAAGGCATGGCACACCATGCTCCTGCAAACTGGTCTGTCAGGATATAGACGTCCACCGATATGGCCGTCGACTGAATAATCGACGTCCACTTATATGGACGTTAACAATAAGTGAACGTCCATTCATGTTGACGTCGACTAACCCTTCGGCCAGAACCCAAAACCATGCAAAACCCTAATTTCTCCTAAGTTCATGCATGCAATACATAGGGTGTAATGCACACCCTCACTATGTCACGAAATCGACTGATACATATATATATACAACTAAGTATATACATTCATTCACAAGTACACCAAGATAATGTATACATAATACTTACACGATAATGCATATACATACACAAGCATAAAATTGCACACATAAAATAATAAGGACAAAATTCGAGGGCCTTACACTGATACCCGGGGTTTGACTTTCTCGGTTGATCATGAGGGTGTTCGCACGGAACATCATTTTCATTGGAACTACTCTCAGCTCCATCTTGAGGTGTTCTCATGGCTCGAAGCATTCTTGCTCTCCGCAACGGGGAATTTGCGAGTTGGAGGATATGGTCGCACACGACCCTCGCTGCCCCATGTTGATCATAAGTGATCGAAACTATTGATGCGGGAGAATTTTCCTGAACAGGTGGGAGGTAAGCAGACCTCCGTAATTCTGCTCTCTTGTTGTGAAAGCGGGCATACGCACATGCCCCTCCCTGTTGAACGCTGGCCTTGAAGCCTCTGGGTGGCCTTTGATAATTAGGGACCTTCACGTCCCTTGCTTCTCTTAGTGCCTCCTCTTCCAGCACAGTTTCCTCCAATTTGGGCTGCTGCACTTTCTTGGGTCGCCAGACCTGCTTGAATTTAATGGGCTTCGGGGGCAGCTTGCCCCTAAGGGTGTCATACATCACTTTCTTTCCAATCAAAGCCTGGAAAGAGTTCTTTATGGTCACTGACGGTATCACCTGTTCTGGCTCGATTTTGCTGCATCCGTTGTCAGATTAATCCTCACCTTTCCCACTAGCACGCTCTTCCCAGAGTTAGAAAGGTGAGCGTCACGGGAAATGATCTTCTTGTTTGTCGTTGCTCGCTGGCATCCTCCCTTAGCTCTTTTGTCCTTGTTCTTTTTGCCATGGTCCACATGGTGAACCTGACAGCTTAGCTCCTTTGGAGTCGCTTCAACCTTAGCTTCGTCCTGCGGATGGAGCACGTCCACAAAAGCAACCCCCAGGAAATTGGGGAACTCGACCACTAGAGGGAAGTTCCCGAAGCGGGTCGGCACGGCGAGATAATCGTACGTGCATGATCTTTGACAAGCTGGGGTCTGAAGCGTACCACGGCCATTTGGACGTTAATACCTACCAGTTAGTTCAATAGACAGTCAGTATTAAGTAAAAGGCTGTAGGATAGAAAAAGGGTTGGACCAGATCTAGAAGGGCGGGGGGGTTGAATAGATCTAGGCCAAATACTACGGAAGCCTAGCCAATTTAAAAATTGCTTTGAATCAGAGACAACTTAGAAATGAAATACACAGATCTGATGAGAGAGTGTGTGAATTAAGTGATTTGAGTGAGTGATTAAGTTGATTAGAAGAGAGCGAAAATCCTATGCATACATCTAGCGCAAAGTGAAGTAGATCACAAAACAAACCACCGCACAGAGATTTTTAGGTGGTTCGAAAATCACACCATGTGATTCCTACATCCACCCCTCACACAGTGAGGCTCCACTATTCAACTTGAATACACACACACACTGGAGCTTGACAACATCACACACTGAGTTCAACAACTCACACACAACCTCTAGAGCAAGACTACTCTAGAAACCTGAGCACAACTGCTCAACCACAACTTGAGTGCGACGACTCAACACATTGAGCTCAAAAGCTCACAACCAACTTGCTAGATCAAAAACAACAAGATCCAAATCTTCTAGCAATGATCTGATCTATAAAAAGTTCATTCAAAGAGACTGATGCAACAACTCATGCATAATCTCAAGAATGACTCAGAAGAACTAAGGGAAAATAAGGAATTGTTTGAATGATCCTTATTCTTCAGATGTACTCCCCTGTAGAGGGCTGAATTGTGAAGATGCTTGATCTCTTGAAGTCCCTGACCGATGCTCCGCAACTTGATCTTTGGGATCTTCCTTGAAGTCTTCTCAATTGACTGCCTCTACTTGATCTGCTCCCTTGAAGTGATCCGATTCCATCTTCAATGATCAAACTCCACTTCTCGTGCTTGGACAGATGAGAATTGGCTTGAGGAGCAGCAGGAGAGCAAGAATGGGGAGGAGAACACTTCATGCCGCCAAAGGATCTCTAGAAGGCTCTGAAAAGTTTTCTTTGGTTGGATGGCCAATTGGAGGTATTTATAGCCCAATGTGTCCAAAAGTACCCTTGGGGGTGGGCACATGATCCAAGACCGATCCATGTGAACCCTAGAGTGCCACGTGTCTAGGTGGAACTTAAAGTGAAAAAGTTTGTGTCGACCTGTCCAAGGAGTGTGTCGACACACTGTCCCAAACTAGCAGAATGGTTCTCTGGGAAGGGTCACTAGTGTCGACACTACTTCAGGCTGTGTCGACACACTGTCCAGAACTGATAAACCGGTCTTCTGGGAACTGGATCTAGTGTCGACACCACTTGAGCCTGTGTCGACACACTATACAACCTGTCAACTAGGTTCTCTGGGAACTGGATCTAGTGTCGACCCCACTTGAGGCTGTGTCGACACACTTGACCTTTTCATCATCATTTTGCCTTAGGGTTTGAAGCATTGTGTCGACACCAGTAGGGGGTGTGTCGACACTACCCTAGCAAGAAAATGTCTGTCCCTGAGAAATAAACACATAAATCATTAGTACAATGTATTGTCATGAATATAAATGATAAAATCTGTTTGGAAACATCTTTTTGAATGTTGTTGTTATATGTGTGATGTTTTTAACATGTTCCATTTTATTGTGCATTAAAATCACGTCTTGTCATCATCAAAATTATGAGGGGAATGTGCTAATTCACACTCAACCCAACAATCTCCCCTTTTTGATGATGGCAACATTAAGTCCACATGAAGGTTTGAATTTTCAATGAAATGTGATTTTGAGCCATTTACTTACACAACATTCAATCTCATACACATTGAATGACAATGAATCATGTTTCATTATTTTTATTCACATTCATCAAAGGCCATTGAGTACATTTTAGCAACATTTGAATGTTTTGCACAATTGAGTATACAATGTTACTTATGATGAAGTCTTTTCATAATAGACAAGCAGCTTTACAATCATCCATTCATTGACATTCATTCCAAAGATGTACAATCACATTCAAAACTGTATTACTTTTCATTCAACAAATATTCATTACAAGTATTTCTTATCATCCAAAACAAGATGGTCACTACCATGATTACATTCCAAACAAGTGTTTCTCTTTTTCTTCTCCCCTTTGACATCATAAAAGATAAAACATTAAGCAGGTGGAGGAGGAGGAATGGGAAGAAGGAGTGATTCGATTGTCTTCAGCCTTGACTCCATTGCTGCAAGGTTGGATCTGAGTTGGGTTTGCATTGTGGACAGCCTTGTGTGTAGCAACTCTTCCAACCTTGACTGTTGTCATACATATTTGACTGAAAGGCAGACAACTCAGCTGAGATAGGCTGTGAACCAGAAGAAGAACTTGCAATTCCATGTTGTTAATATGGCTGAGCTCCTTCTTTAGAATAGACATCTCATTGTCTATGTGTGCTGAGAGATTCTTCATGCCTTCTAAGTTATCAACCATATGTGCAAATGACAGTCTAGTCTTTGAAATATGAGACACTGCTTGCTGACTGTTGAATAGGTTGGTTTGAGAATTTGCTAAAATCCCTTGAAGGACCTTTTCCAGTGTTTCTTGATGTTCTTTCAATTCAAGGGATGCATCAGCCAAAGTGCCAATTAACCTGTTGAACATTGGGTGGGATGATTAGAGGCTTCCTTCTGCTTGATAAACTCTGCCCATTGACTGAATTCTCTAACATTTGAATTCTCAACTCAAAGCTTTCTGACATTTGGTGGATGGAAGAATTGATGGTATCAAACTGTCATTGAGAAAAGAATATACTTTGGTGGAACAGAAGGTCCACCAGTGGAAGTAGAAGCTTGGAATTGAGGTGAAAGAAGGAATTTCCACTTTAGGGAGAAGTGGTGAAGAGGTTTGAAAGGGAGGTGTTTGAGGGACATCCTGAGGTATGGGTGCTTCATTCACAACAGGAGGCTGGTCCTCATGTGCAGGAGATTGAGGTACCTTAGGAGGTGGTACAACCTTTGGAGCCACTGGGGCCTCAACTACAGCTGGTCCCCTTCTTATTTGATCACCTTCCAGTCTAAATCCCATAAACTTCTAAATGTGCTTCAAATTGTAGATATTTGCCTTGGGAATGGATTGGGCTTGCTCATTCTCAAATGACACCCCAAAATGTGCAAATACTGGTGTGAGATGAGCAGCATAAGGTAGAGATCTGTGGAGATCCATCCTTGTGGTTTCTAACATAATTGGTACATGATGACATGCAAATTAATCTTGATCTCTTTCTTCATGCAGTAAATAATAAATCTCTGTATGTCAGTGAGTCTATCCCATCCACCACCTTGGGGTGTGATTATTGTGGTGAGAATGTGATGCACCAATTTCAACGCAGGGGGGAAGGTATTGGTGTTGAACTTGGTGACATAGGTCTGCTTGGGCTCTGACTCAACAGCTAGGAGTCCAGTAAGCATAGAATATGCCTCATGCAGATCAAACTCAAAATCATGATAACTTTCACCTTCATCTGGGACTCTGAACAGGGTGGCAGCCAATTCAGTAGGCAAGTCAATCAAAACACCTTTGACCTCTGACTTGTAACCTTCATCTGTGCATTCTAGGTTCAGATAGAATTCTTGAACTAAACGAGGGTAAAATGCTCTGAACTCTGAAATGAAGGGAAACCAAGTCTGAAAGCGGAAGAATTGAAGGACTTCAGAATGCAGCTGCTAGGTTATATCCTCTAGGTTATAGCCCTAGGTTTGAGGATAGACTTCCCTTTGCTAGCAAGCTTGGATGGAGTGGCCTCAAAAGGCTTGAAGATCCAGATGAATTGGAGGAGGATTCCTCAGAAGGCTCAGGAGAAGATGCCAAAATTTTCCTTCTAGGGTGAGCAGATCTTCTGTGGGAAGGGCCTCTACTGGAAGAGGATGCCCTACCTCTCTTCGATGGTGTAGGAGATGCAGATGATCCTCCAAGCTGTTGAGCAGGGTCATGCCGACACTTGCTTCTCCTTTCAACTAGTTGTTCTTCCACTGCAATAGTCTGGCGTTTGCCCTAGACCTGGCACCCGGGGGGGCACCTGCTTGGGGCCATGGTTGCAGAAGAACGAGGAAGAATAGGTGATGGAATGGATGGGAAAGAGAATGGAGACAGAGATGGGTGGGAGGAGGGAAGGAGATGAAGGTTCTTTCCGTTTTCAAAGAGAGATGGCGGCCATGGGGTCGACCTGGGGTATAAAAGGGTTTTAGGGTATGATAAACCGCAGGAAAAAGAAACCCCAAACCGGCGCCAACGGCTGGAATTGCCCAGAAAGGCCTATGTGTCGACACTAGACAGGGGGGTGTGTCGACACGGGCTTAGACTACGTCGACACTAGGTGAAGGTGGTGTCGACCTGGCTGAAGAAGTTTGTATATTCGAGCATGGAAAGATTTGTGAATTTTGGGAAAGGTTTAAGATGATGAAATATGGATGGTATTAAAATTCAAGGATTTTTAAGAGGCCAAAGAATTCAGTTGTCATATTGTTGCAAAAATTTAACAAACTTCAAGTTTTTACACAACAACCTACATGATATAAACATTAAATGACTTGAGCCATTAAAATGATAGCTTGAGGGATATAAGACATCCAACAATCAATGACAAACTACCATATTGTTCCAAATCCAAAGAAATAAAAAATCTTTTAGATTGAAATCAAGTGTGATGAAGGTAAACACCTTTAAAACAAACTGATGAAAGACAGGATGTTTATTTTAAGGAATTCTCCTTGGACAAACACATTTTTTTTTTAATCAAAATCAAATGTAGTTAAATCTTGTTCACTCAAGAACTAATGTTTTTTACACACCATAGTCCCTGGATACTAGAGATTTACCCATTCTCCAGTTTCAAGGGGTAAATGACAACCTTTTGACGTGAAAATAGATGTTTATCAGATGCCAATATTTCCAGTTACTTAGTCATCATCAAAATATATGGAGCATGTTGTTTTTTTTTTTTTAACCCCTTTGAACAGAGATAGCAAAAAGGCTTCATGACATACATGGAACTTCATTCATTGTGAAGGTGTGTAGTTTCTCAGCATTTGTGCCATTGCTCTGTTGAATCATGAGTGTAAGGAGAATTTTATAAAATGAAAGCATTTATATCCGACATCAGTTGCAAAAAAAATGTTTAAATTCAAGTCACACATTATCCTTCAGTCTTTGAAAGAGATTTGAATTTCTGTAGTCTTGAAGAGTATAGTTGAGAGTTGACTGTAAAAAGATGTAGTAGATCTCACAAAAAAAATCTTTTGAGGTTCTAGACAACTCAATGAGTACATCATGCAAGGAAGTTGTTGTAATTCAAGAAGAGTTTTGAATTTTGCAAAAAGAATGACTTGTGAATTCTAGCTAGCTCCCTCTGAGATGATGATTCCAACAACTTTTCATCAAAATAAAGATGTGCAAGTATTTTGAAAACATAAATGATTCTCTTTGAACAGCAAAAGCTCCCCCTCAACAATTGCATATTCATTTCTTGGTACTTGGCGAGACATATACTCTCGCATAGTGAAAGTGTCCAGACAAGCAGAACTTGTCCTTCTTCAAGTCACCATTTGATATACCAAGAAGTTCAACACAATGTGAGTTGAAGAATTTATTGTCAAAAAGAATAGAAATGAATTGAGAGAGATGTGAACAATATGAATCAAGGAAGCAAAGAAGAATGATGAAATAATGACTCCCCCTCAAATATGCCTAAACACTCAACCCAAATGAGAGAGATCAAGAAGATGGACATTTGCAAAGACCATGCTCTCTCCTCAAGGATGAAAATCTACTGTCAGGAAGAGGTTTGGTGAAGATGTCAGCAATTTATTTTTCAGTTTCAATAAAGAGGAGTTCAAAAGATTTCTTTGCTACCTCATCCCTCAAGAAATGATGCCTAATTTCAATGTGTTTTGTTCTAGAATGCTGAATTGGGTTTTTAGACAAATTTATGGCACTTGTGTTATCACAAAGAATGGAACACAACCTAACTCTTGGTTATAATCAAGAAGTTAATGTTTCACCAAAGAATTTGAGTGCCACATTGACCAGTTACAACATACTCACCTCTGCAGTTGATAGAGCAACTGAGTGTTGCTTTTTGGAAGCCCAAGAGATTAGGCATCCACCTAAGTACAAACACAAGCCACTTGTGCTTTTTCTATCAAACATACACCCAGCATAATCAGCATCACAATAGGCAATCAAATCTAACTTACAACCAGCAGGATACCAAATTCCAAGATCACATGTTCCAACAAGATATTTGAAAATTCTTTTAACAGCTAACATGTGACTTTCTTTAGGATTTGATTGGAATCTAGCCACAAGCATACACTGAACTGTATATCAGGTCTAGAAGTGGTGAGATAGAGTAGAGAACCAATCATACCTCTGTATGTCTTTGGTCTACTGACTTACCAAGTGAGTCCTCTTCTAGTTTCACATTAATTGCAATGGGTGTGCTTGAGTGCTTGAGGTTCTGGAAGTCAAACCTTTTCATAAGTTCTTTGACATATTTGGTTTGGCTTATGAAGATTCCCTCACTGGTTTTTAACCTGCAATCCCAAGAAAAATTGTAAGTCTCCCATCAAGCTCATTTCAAATTCAGTTTTCATTTGATTTGCAAATTCAGTACACAGGCTCTTATTTGTTGATCCAAAAATTATGTCATCAACATAAATTTGGACTGCAATTATTTGTTTATTTACAGTTTTTGTGAACAAAGTTTGATCAACATTACCTCTAGAGTATCCTTTTTCAAGCAGAAAGAGCTCAAACGGTCATACCAAGCTCTTGGAGCTTGCTTAAGCCCATAAAGAGCCTTATGAAGCTTAAAAACATGATTAGGATATTTTTCATTTTCAAAGCCTGGAGGTTGTTCAACAAAAGCATTTTCTTTTATGTACCCATTCAAAAATACACTTTTGACATCCATTTGATAACTTTAAACTTCAATGAAGATGCAAAAGCAAGGATATTCTTACAGCTTCTAGTCTAGCTACAGGGGCATATGACTCTTCAAAATCAATTCCAAATTCTTGGTTGTGCCCCTTGGCAACTAGTCTAGCTTTATTCCGTATGACTTGACCATTTTCATTCAATTTATTCTGAATACCCATCTAGTGCCAATGACAGATTGGTCACTAGGTCTAGGTACTAATTCCCACTTGATTTCTTTCAAATTGATGAAGTTCATCATGCATTGCATTTATCCAGTCAGAATTCATTAGAGCTTCATCAATTGACTTTGGTTCAATTGGGAAATTAGTGCTAGTGGGTCATCATGAATTGCATTCAAGAATGATGATCTAGTTCTTACCTATCATGTACATTGCCAACAACATTTTCTATTGGGTGATCTCTCAAAATTCTGTGTTCAGGAATTACCTGTTGAGGTGAATTTAAATTTGGAACAACATTACCTGATCCACTTGGAGTAGGTGAGTGATTGTTCAGATTTTCACCAATGTCTTCATTCTCCTCAACAGTTGGTGAAGAATCCACAATGAAATCATCCTCTTCATTATCTGGACAGTCCCTGCAAGATTTAGAATAATGAGTTGAAAAGGAATTTTCATCAAAGTAATATGGAGATTCTTCAACAGTTTTGTTTTTGAGAAAAAACTCTAAAAGCTCTTGAAATTTCAGAATAGCCAAGAAAAATGGCTTCATGACTTTTAGCATCAAACTTGTCAAGGCTTTCTTTATTGTTGTTATGAACAAAGCATTTACACCCAAAGACTTTGAAATAAGACAAGGTTGGCTTTTTATTTTTCAACAACTCATAAGGGATTTTATGATTTTTGGTCTGACCAAAGCTCTATTGAGAATATGATTTGCTGTATTTACAGCTTCAGCCCAGAAGGATTGGGCAATTTACTTTCCAAGAGCATGGTTCTTGCCATTTCCACAAGTGTTCTATTCTTTCTTTCCACAACTCCATTTTGTTCTGGAGTTCTTGGTGAAGAAAACTTGTGAAATATGTGAAGTTCAGCACATAAATCAAGAAAGATTATTTTCAAATTCACCTCCATGATCAGTCAAAATATTTTGGATTTTATGAGGAAAACTAATTAAGACAGTGGTACAGAAATTCCTGAATTCAAGGCAAGCATCACTTTTGTGAGATAAAAAGATAACCCATGTGAATCTAGTAAAATCATCAATAATGACAAAACCATATCTTTTGCCACTAAGACTTAGAATTCTTGTTGGGCCAAAAAGGTCTATATGAAGCAATTCTAGTGGCTTAGATGTGAGTACATCATTGAAGGTTTTAAAAGATTTTCTAGTTTGTTTTCCTTGGGCACAAATCCCACAAACTTGATTTTCTATATTTGAAAAAGATTCACGAAGACCTTAACCAAGTTCAGCCTTAACAGTTTATTTATTGTTCTGAAACATGCATGACCAAGTCTTTTGTGCCAAGTCCATGCAATTTCATTTTTATTTGCAACAAGACAAATGTTTTCAGAAAAGTTTTTATCAAGGTTGATCATGTAAACATTGTTTTCCCTCTTTCCAAAGAATTTTATTTTATCAGTTGATGAGTCAATTATTCTACAAAAATCAGATTCAAACACAACTTTGTGACCTTTGTCACAGAGTTGGCTAATGCTCAACAAGTTATAATTCAGACCATCAACTAACAAAACATTATCAACTGAGTTTGAGGAAGATTGACCAACCTTTCCAGATCCAATATTTTTCCTTTATTTTTACCTCCAAAAGTGACAGAACCCCCTTTTCAATCAAGAAAGAGAATTTAGCTTTATCTCCTGTCATGTGTCGTGACCCCACCCTATCAAGAAACCACACATTTGTTGGTGCACACGATCTTCCTGCAAAATCAATCAGTGGAGAGAAGATTTTGGTACCCAAACATTGTTGGGACCATCAGAATGTTTGAACATTGACATCAAATCTTTTCTAATCCAAATCTGACTTGTTTTTTTGCTTTTGTTTCATTTCAATGGTGTTTTTTGCCTTTTTCAATTTATCCTTCCCTTTTGGAATAAAAACACCAGTGTTCTTTTTCTCATTAGGATGGGAGTTTTGCATTTGGACATGATTGTTCATTTGGTGGTCCAAACCATGGATTTTGTTGGTACATTGAAAAGTTTGGATAGAAGAATTGAGGATGGTACCAAAAAGGATTTTGATACCATTGGTTCCAAGAATTGGTCCAATCAGCTTGATGTGCTGTCTTGGAAGTCCAGGTTTGTCATGAATGTTTTTTTTTGTATTTTTCTTATTTTTCAAATTTTTATTTGAATTTTGGTTGACTGGTTGGTGTTTTGAGGTTGAGCGGTCGACCTGTCAGGTGATTTTGTCACCTGTTGGTTTCTTTTTGTTCTTGTTTTCTTGAGTTTTTTGTGTTTTGCTTGACACTTGCTTATTTTTAGTGTTTTCAGACTAGAGGACCTTTGACAAAATTTATCAAGGGTGCTTTTTCCCTTATTTCACCAGATTTGTTTTTCTTGAATTTTTGTTTGTTGAATCCTAGTCCATGTGATACAGATTTCATTCTGGCTCCTAACAAGGCCTCCAAATTGTCTTTACCTTTGGTGAAGGTTTCAATGACTTGTTCTTTTTCTTTTAGCTAGATTTCTAGAGTTTTGATTTCATCAACACTTTGTTGTTTTTCCTTTTGTTGTAATTCCAGCTTTTCAGACAATTCTTTAAAATCAAGGTTGGCCTTTTGGAATGCAAGCTTAAGCTCATCAATTACATTTAAAAGATTTCTTTTTCCTCATTGAGCTCAGCTACTTCATTTTCCAATTCACAAATTCTTTTATTTATGGATTGGTTGTGTAGAATGTTTTCAATTTTCTTCTTTAGATGCTTGTTTTCTTTTCTTATTTCAGAATAATTTCAACAAGTTCAGCATAAGCATCCTGCCAATCATCAATTGAGCAATCTTCAAAAGATGTACTTACCTTCCATCTGAGCTATTTGCCATAAAGCAAATTTCCTCACTCTCAGAGCTTGATGACTTTTCTTCATCTTTCTCACTTGAGTCTTCATCAGACCAAGTGGCAACCATTGCCTTGGCTTCTTGAATTTGTGAATCTTCTTCTATTTCTCCTTCTTGTTCTCAGGACACTCTCCTTTCATATGTCCTGGTTTGTTGCACCTGTAACAAATGACAACTTCATCAGTTTTCTGATTTCTATTTGAATTAGCATTTGAAAAGGAAGTATTTCTTTTCCGAGAAGAGAACTTCTTCTTTCCAGTGAATTTTCCTTTTCTTGATTTTAAGAATTTTCTAAATTGCCTGGTCATGAGGGCAAGCTCATCCTCATTGGACTCAGACTCATCAGAACTTGTTTTCTTCCTGATTCTTGTCTTTGTTCCTAGATGAAGCTTTGAGTGCTACTGGTTTGTTTTGATTATATGCTCCTCATTTCTTTTCAGGTTTATTTCATAAGTCATCAAGGATCCTATGAGTTCATCCAAAGAGATTTTGGATAAATCCTTAGAATCTTCAATGACTGTGGCCTTAGTGTGCCAAATTGAAGAAAGAGAGCGAAAGATTTTTCTTACAAAATCAGCATCTGTGTAATCCTTACCCAAGGCCTTCAGTCCATTCTCAATGATATGAACCTAGCAAACATTTCAGAAATTGTTTCATCAGATTTCATCATGAATAGTTCATACTCAGAAACAAGAATGTTTGCTTTGGTTTCTTTTACTTGGATGTTCCCTCATAGAGTAACTCAAGCTTATCCCACATCTCCTTGGCAGATTTGCACATGGAGATTCTTGAGTACTCCTTTGGGTGGACTGCACATTGAATCATGTTCATGGCACTATAGTTCAGGGTGGCCCTTCTAATTTTTTCCCTAGTCCAGGTTTCCTCTTCTTCCTGGTTTTCATAGGGGCCTACCTCAACTACCTCCAGATTTCATAGTTTTGGGCTCTAAGGAAGACTTGCATTCTATCCTTCCAATAGGAATAGTCAGTCCCATTAAAGAAGGGTGGCATATTGATAGAATGACCCTCAACTATGAAACCTCTAGAATCCATTGAATCAAAAAGAGATGCAATTACGAAAACACTCAACAAACAAGCAAGTAAAGCACACAAAACAACCAGAAATACTCAGATCAGATCAGATCATATATGAACCCGCTCTGATACTATTTGTAGGATCGAAAAAGGGATGGACCAAATCTAGAAGGGGGGTTGAATAGATCTAGGCCAAATACTGCGGAAGCTTAGCCAATTTAAAAATTGCTTTGAATCAGAGACAACATAGAAATGAAATACACAGATCTGATGAGAGAGTGTGTGAATTAAGTGATTTTAGTGAGTGATTAAGTTGATTAGAAGAGAGCAAAATCCTATGCATACATCTAGCGCAAAGTGAAGTTAGATCACAAAACACCACCGCACAGAGGTTTTTAGGTGGTTCGGAAATCACACCATATGATTCCTACATCCACCCCTCACACAGTGAGGCTCCACTATTCAACTTGAATACACACACACTGGAGCTTGACAACTCCACACACTGAGTTCAACAACTCACACACAACCTCTAGAGCAAGACTACTCTAGACCTGAGCACAACTGCTCAACCACAACTTGAGTGCGACGACTCACACACTGAGCACAAAGGCTCACAACCAACTTGCTAGATCAAAAACAACAAGATCCAGATCCTCTAGCAATGATCTGATCTATAAAAAGTTCATTCAAAGAGACTGATGCAACAACTCATGCACAATCTCAAGAATGACTCAGAAGAACTAAGGGAAAATAAGGAATTGTTTGAATGATCCTTGTTCTTCAGATGTACTACCTTGTAGGGGGCTGAATTGTGAAGAAGCTTGATCTCTTGAAGTCCCTGACCGATGCTCTGCAACTTGAGCTTTGGGATATTCCTTGAAGTCTTCTCAATTGACTGCCTCTACTAGATCTGCTCCCTTGAAGTGATCCGATTGCATCTTCAATGATCAAACACCACTTCTCGTGCTTGGACATATGAGAATTGGCTTGAGGAAGCACCAGGAGAGCAAGAACGGGGAGGAGAACACTTCTTGCCGCCAAACGGATTTCTGGAAGGCTCTGAAAAGTTCTCTTGGGTTGGATGGCCAATTGGAGGGTATTTATAGCCCAATGTGTCCAAATGTACCCTTGGGGGGCGTGGGCACATGATCCAAGACCGATCCATGTGAACCTAGAGTGCCATATGTCCAGGTGGAACTTAAAGTGAAAAAGTTTCTGGAGTGTGTCGACCTGTCCAAGGAGTGTGTCGACACACTATCCCAAACTGGCAGAATTGGTTCTCTGGGAAGGTCACTAGTGTCGACACTTGTCACGTCCGAGAATTACGCAGGGATGTTATTTCGAAGAATTTGAGTCGAGTCAATATTCCAAGATGTGGACAGTCGGCAAATAAGCCTCTAGCTAGCACGCACTAAATAGGTATCAACACAATATCACAATAGGGCCCAACTGATGAACTCAATAAAAACTGTTTTCAATTCAACTCAACTTATAAAAATTGGAAACTAGTACAAGACTAAGACTCAAATAAAAAGGAAAGTACATTTACCCCTCACTTCCTACTACATGTTCTAACTCTCAAAATAAACTACGATAACTAGACTGATAATTAGGACGCTCATCACTCAGATGCATTCCCATCCTCGACTTGCTCTTCCTCTTGAACTTCATAGTCACCTAGATTGGGAAAAGGTAGGGGAATGAGCAAACTAGCCCAGTAGGATTTATATCTCAATGTGCGGGCAATGATATAAGTGATTAACATTTTTGAACTAGGCATGTACGATGAATGATATGCAAGTACGAATAAAACAGTTTTAAAACATGATGCATGAAACAAGCTGGATAGAATGAACAAGATAGAATAAGATTTTTGAACAAAATGCCAAGAAAGAACTAGCAATTGATCACTTTGCACAAGCACACAAGATTTCACTTGATGTCAATAGTTTTTCAACAAAGCAAGATATCACTAGTTGTAATAAATGCAGGATGGCCATACACAATCACGCAAGCAAGATTGCACAGCACGTTCAAGTAACACTAATCAGGCACGTAGACACCAATGTACACCAAGAAAAGATCCATCAGGAATGTACACCAGGACACGTGTATGTGGTTATGTATCTAACATTCAACAAGCAAGAAAGTACTCCCAGCGCAGATGCAACGCCAGTAATCATTATACCCCATGGTTAACAGTATATTATGACTCTCCGTCATTGGGGCTAGACTGGAGCCTTTGGACACACGCCGTGCCCTGTCAGCCATCTCATGTAAAATTTAAATGTAGATACTCACAATCATAAATAATGGCCAATGAGAGTTTCAAACGTAGCAAGTGTAATGTCATGTTCACGATGATGATGAGAAGAAATAAATAAATTGAATTGAACATGATTCCATGAGGACAATAGTCAAGAGATAAATTCGGCAGCTGAACGATACGTTTATATTTCAGTTCAATCTTTACATTAATGGCTTTAGTAAAATGTAATTCACACTCACGAGAACGAGAAGAGAAGAAAGAAGTGCCGCCAGATGTATAAGTGTGTAGTGATGCACACGTGTCAATTCACAATCTGTCGGTCTCAAACTCCCGAAAAACACTTAACATGATGGCATGCAATGAACAATGCATTTAACTACATATAGATTTACAACATTTTAAGATAAAAATTATCATTTTAAAGCAAGCTAGAAGGGTAACAAGAGCAATCACAAGTTTCATGTATGATCACATCATTAAGAAAGCAATTAGAATAATATTCATGTAATTAAGGATTTTTCAATGGGTTAAACACTTTTAATCTATTAAATAGACATTACGTAATGAACAGACCCAAACATGCAATATCTTGTAAAGGTAGTGTCGACACAACCCATGCTGGTGTCGACACCATACTTCAAACACAAAGCAAAAACATGAAAAACTGGTCAAGTAGTGTCGACACATGATCTGATAGTGTCGACACTAGAGACAGCTCCCAGAATACCTTCTGGGCAATCTGGACAGTGTGTCGACACTAGCCCAAGTAGTGTCGACACTAGTAGCCTTCCAGAACACCTTTTGGACAAAACTGGTCAGGTAGTGTCGACACTAGATCAGGTAGTGTCGACACTAGAGACCTTCCCAGAACACCTTCTGGGCTGCGCTGGGACAGTGTGTCGACCTATAGCCTTCCAGAACCCTTTTGACAAAACTGGTCAGTACGACACTAGATCAGGTAGTGTCGACACTAGAGACCTTCCCAGAACACCTTCTGGGCTGTGCTGGGACAGTGTGTCGACACTAGTTCGGCAGTGTCGACACTAGTGACTTTCCCAGAACTCCTTCTGGGCTGCATTGGACAGTGTGTCGACACTACCTCAAGTAGTGTCGACACTAGTGGCCCTTCCAGAACAAAACACATGGTCAGGTGTAACCAGAAAACACGTCTCATGCAGCGATTCACTCCACCTCTTATAACTTCTAACGAATGACATTTAGACAAAACATTCAACACGAACAATGACGAGGACAACTAGTAGAAGAACTTTTATGTTGGGGTTTGATCTAATTCGGTCACAAATCTTGAGAAAACCTGTGAAGTACAAAAGTCA
The DNA here is from genome assembly GCA_014218235.1 of Colocasia esculenta. Lineage (NCBI taxonomy): Eukaryota > Viridiplantae > Streptophyta > Magnoliopsida > Alismatales > Araceae > Colocasia > Colocasia esculenta. The sequence goes on from CM024758.1 coordinate 71,017,143, forward strand.
AGTGTAGCCCGAAATCCCAGTATCATGCAGTGACTCTCTTCCCACGCATGTAACTCTCTAACCAAGGACTTTTGGACAAAATGTCCAACATAAAAGATGATCATAACTTCAAGTATAAAACCTTTCATGAAGGACGTCTAGTCTAATTTGCTCTCGAATCACGTGCATAATAAGAAGAACAGGAAAAACCCTAACAGTGCGCGACTTTGGAAAAACACTTATAACTCAAAATATACTCATTAGAATTCGATGAAACTAGTGGAAACGAAAGTTAACTTGATGCTCTACACATTGGTATATGATATATTAAGGTTTGGCCTGAGAAAACCTACCTTATGGTTGAAGAACTCCTTTTCCAGAAAACCTGAGTTCAGACCACTTGGAGGAGAACGCTTACCACTCCATATATACTGCATGGAATTTGTGTGTTCCACTTGGGTTAGAACGTAGACCTTGACCCTCTTTCCAGGGGTAAAGCCTTTCAAGGTTTGGTTTAGGTTTGACCTACCTTTGGTCGACTTCAAGAAGATGGTCTGTGGAGATCGCAGCAGAACACACAGAAGAAGAACGGCTTAGTGTGGATGATCTCCTTCTCCCCAGCCACCAAGAACTTCTCCACACACCCCAGAAAGTTCTAAAACTCATTCCTAGGGTTTGGTGAAGAGTATTTAAGCAACCATGGTGTTTAGGAGTCCTATTATAACTAGGAAAGCTAAGCTGCGGTTTTGACAGGGCAGTTTCCTTTCTTTTGAGGATTCCTTCCTCCCTTAGAGTGTGTGAGGCTTTAGGAAATCTCCCACTTAGATAGGCACGAATTTGGGTTGCCAAGAATGCATGATTGCATCCCAATTCAACTCAAATTGCCTCTTTCTAATTTCAGCCTATTTAGAGTTACGAATTTCCATGCATTTTCTAGCTTTATTTGATTATTGGGCCAAATGATGTCCATTGACCCGCTTATGATATTGGGTCATTAATATATAATGTTGGAAGTTCCTCCAACACTTTTATTTAAATTGATTCCTTTTTATAGTAAAATTTCCGGGTGCTACACCTCCCCCACTTAAGAGAATTTGGTCCCCAAATTCATGTATAGCAAGTTATTGTACAAGTGAGGTGTACTTACTTGTGAATAGCTCCGGAAATCTTTTGCGCATTGCTTCCTCGGTTTGCCCACGTGTCGTCCTCATCCATGCGTTGATTCCATCTAACCCTTACTAGTGGGATAACCTTGTTCCTTAGTTGGCGCAGTTCCCGGTCCACAATCTTAATTGGCTTCTCTTGATATTTTCGTCTTTGTTGAACTCCAGAAGCTCGTATTCTATAACATGCCAAGGATCTCGTACATACTTTTTCAACATAGATATGTGGAACACATTATGTATTCCATCCATTTGCGGTGGTAAAGCGAGACGATATGCCACTTCGCCGACTCTTTCAAGGATTTCAAAAGCCCGACAAACCATGGTGACAACTTGCCTTTAATGCCAAAATGTCTGATCCCACGGCCTGGAGACACTTTCAAGAATACATGTTCACCCACCTAAAACTCCAGGTCTCTTCTTTTATTATCTGCATATGCCTTTTGTCTTTGTTGCGCCACTGCCACTTTCTCTCTAATAAGATTTACCTTCTCTGTGGTTTCCCTTATCATCTCTGGTCCTAACATTTGTTTTTCGCCAACTTCATACCAGCATATTGGAGATCGGCAACTTCTGCCATAAAGTGCTTCAAACGGTGCCATCTGAATGCTAGCTTGATAGCTATTATTGTAGGCGAACTCCACAAGAGGTAAGTGTTCATGCCAGCTACCTCCAAAATCTAGGACACATGCTCTGAGCATATCTTCAATTACCTGGTTGGTTCTCTCCGTCTGTCCATCTGTTTGTGGATGGAAAGCCGTGATAAAATTTAGTTTAGATCCCAAGGAGTAATACAGTCCTTTCCAAAAGTGGGATGTAAACCTGGCTCTCTATCAGACACGATAGACACCGGTACTCCATGTAATCTGACTATTTCCTTCACATACAATGCAGCCAGAACATCTACTGACCACTTTATTCTTCACTGGCAAGAAGTGAGCTGACTTGGTTAAGCGGTCGACTATAATCCAGATACCATCGAATCCACCTCTAGATTTAGGTAGTCCGAAAATAAAGTCCATCCCTATACCTTCTCATTTCCATGCCGGAATTTCTAGGGGTTTGAGTTTACCTGCGGGTCGCAAGTGTTCTGCCTTGACCTCTTTGACATGTTAAGCATTGGGCGACATATTCCGCCACCTCTCTCTTCATATTAGGCCACCAGAAGCTTCTTTTCAAATCTTGATACATTTTGGTAGTTCCAGGATGAATAGTACATCTGATCTTGTGAGCCTCGTCCATAATCATTTTCTTTGTCTCTGCATAGTCGGGTATGCAGACTCGATCCCGAAACAATAGCCTTCCATCTTCAGTTAATGAGAAATCTGGCCTCTGGTCCAGATTAGCCTTAATCTCCACAAGTATAGGGTCATTGTCTTAGAGTGTTGTGATGTCCTCCAATAGTGTTGGTTGTGCTCTAACACTAGCAACAAGGCATCCCTTCTCTTTGATGTCAGCATCAATATTTAACTTGGCGAGTCTTCTAATAACTTCCATTCTTCTACTACATAAACTTGACATTGTGATCATTAGGCTTTCTACTTAGAGCATCTGCCACAGCATTTGCTTTTCCTAGAATCATATTGGATCGTGAAGTCGAAGTCTTTGAGATACTCCAACCACCTCCGTTGCCTCATATTCAAGTCCTGGTGAGAAAACAGATACTTCAAGCTTTTATGGTCAGAAAACACAATGAATTTCTCACCATATAGATAATGACGCCATATCTTCAAGGCGAAGACTACAACAGCTAGCTCCAGATCATGTACGGGATAATTGTCCTCGTGCTTCTTCAATTGTCTGGATGCGTAGCATATAACTTTCCCTTCTTGCATCAGCACACAGACCAAGGCCGATCCCGGATGCATCGGTGTATACTTCAAAACTACCCCCGGCAATTGGCAAGGTTAGTACGGGTGCTGAGGTAAGGTGTTCTTTCAATGCCCTGAAACTTTCTTCACATTCATCAGTCCATACGAATGGATTCTCCTTCCTGGTAAGCCTGGTCATTGGTACAACTATTTTTTAGAAATCTTTAATGAAGCGACGATAATAACCAGCTAACCCCAGAAAGCTTCTAATCTCTGACACAGTTGTCGGCCTTTCCCAATTCTTTACCGCCTCCACCTTAGATGGATCTACAGAGATTCCCTCCTTGGATATGATGTGACCAAGGAAAGATACTTCCTCCATCCAGAATTCACACTTACTAAGTTTAGCATAGAGTTGGTTATCTCTGAGCACTTACAGAGCAACCTTCAAGTGTTCCTCATGTTCTTCTTTGGATTTGGAGTAAATAAGGATGTCGTCAATGAACACCACTATGAACTGGTCGAAGTAGGGCCTATAAATACTGTTCATAAGTTGCATGAAAGCTGCTGGAGCATTGGTTAATCCGAACGGCATGACCACGAACTCATAGCGACCATACCTACTCCGGAATGCAGACTTGTGAATATCCTCTTCCTTTATTCTTAGTTGATGGTAGCTAGATCTTAGATCTATCTTAGAGAAAATTGTGCGCCAGAGATCTGATCAAATAGTTCATCGATGCGGGGGTGTGGATACTTGTTCTTTATGTCAACTGGTTCAACTGACGGTAGTCAATGCAAAGCCTCATTGATCCGTCCTTCTTTCTGACGAATAGTACTGGCGCTCCCCACGGGGATGTACTAGGCCTGATAAAACCTTAATCTAGCAGTTCTTGGATCTGTCTCTTCAACTCCTGCAATTCAACAGGGGACATGCGATACGGGGCCTTTGAAACAGGGGCTGCCCCAGGGAGTAACTCAATGGTGAAGTTTACCTCCCGCTCAGGTGGTATACCAGGCAATTCCTCTGGAAATACATCAGGATATTCCCTGGCTATTGGAATCTCTTCTAAGGTCAGTTTCTTCTTTTAGTAGCCAAGACGGAAACTAGGAAAGCATCGCACCCCTGGTTGATCAGCTTAGAAGCCTTCAAGGAGGATATCAGATAGGGTGTTGTGATAACAGGTGCCAAGTAGTGATAGAGTTGGAAGGTTTGATCTTTTAAAAGTAACCCTCCTATGGCGACAGTTTACATCGGCATCATATTCAATTAGCCAATCGACACCCAGAATGGCATCATAACCCTTCATGTCTAAACAGATAAGGTCGGCAGGGAGATTGTGTCCTCCAATTATAGTTTCACATTTGGCAAGTAGTGGGTGAGTTCAGATTCTGAGCCTAAGGGAGAGGCTACAGTGATCTTGGATTTCAAGGGTACAGGTTTGACAGGTAAAGTTGCAGCAAATGTGGTGGAAATAAAAGAATATGCAGCTCCCGTATCAATAAGCACAAATGCGGGTTGAGAGTGTATGGAAATGGTACCTTCCACCATACCCCCTTCGTCGGGTAGATCAGCTTCTATGACCGCATTAAGGCGTCCCTGACGCCGTGGTACATTTTGGGCTCTCCCGGGCTGGTCTTTCAGCATAGGACAATCTGGAATACGGTGATCACAACCACCACATCTCAAGCATGCCCCGAGTTTCTTCCAGCATTCCTCAGCTCGGTGTCCTGGTTTATCACAGAACTTGCAGTTTTCAGACAGCTGCCTACCTTCCACTTGACTATTTTATCTCCCGCAGCATCTCTTCCAAGCAATTGGCCTCTTGTTGTTGCTGTTAAAGTTGTATTGTTGCTACGAAACGTTGGAACAGTGTTAGGTGCTCCCTTCTTGACAAAGACCGGCTTAGAGTTGTCCTTGCCCCTCATGCTCTCTACTTTGGCCATGGTGTCCTCCACTAGCTGAGCTCTTTGGACCATCTCAGTGTAAGTTTGAATGTTGTGTGGTCCGAGCCTTTAATGAACATGGGCCTGAGTCCATCCATGAAATGGTTGGCTTTCAGCCTTTCTGTGCCCACAAGATGTGGGGCATACACTGCCAGACGAGCAAACTGAGCTTCATACTCAGCCACAGACATGCTCTTTTGTTTTAGTGCAGCAAACTCTGCTGCCTTCTTCTCCTTCACTCTCTCAGAGAAATATTTTCCCCGGAATATGTCCAGGAATCCGGCCCACTCTAGTTTAGCTACGTTTGGCAGGTGGGACGACGTGGCCTTCGACCATGCTCGAGCATCCTTGGTAAATTGAAAGTAGCCAGTACTACTTTCTCCCTGTTGTTGCATTGCATTACTTGGAAAATCCTTTCGATTTCCTCTTGCCAATTTTCTGCTTCATCTGGGTCAGGGGATCCAGAGAAACGAGGAGGGTTTAAACTCCTAAAATTTCGGTGCAGATCACCGGCTCCATTCCTTGCAGCTGCGGCCTGATTTCCAGCCTGAACTACATTTTGCAGGGCCTGCGTAAGTCCAGCCACAGTGTCTTGCATAGCTTGCCACTGGTTGCGAGCCATTGCAGTTGTGTGAGAGTGTTATGAGGATTCCTGAGAAAAATGATGGAAACCAATTAATGTCTCTAGATACATTATAAGAGTCAATGGGTAGGAGCGTTTAATTCTTTCTAACCTATTCCCAGTCTCTACCCATTCTCACCAGGTATTGTATTTAATTTCCATGACCTAGGTTCATAGGTATCTCCTATTCTGAGACATATCCTATTGATATTCCTAGGCTCTGATACCACTTAACAGTCACGTCCCGAGAATTACGCAGCAGATGTTATTTCGATAATTCGAGTCGAGTCGATATTCTGAGACGTGGACAGTCGGAAAATAAGCCTCTAGCTAGCACGCACTAAATGTGTATCAAACAATATCACAATAGGGCCCAACTGATGAACTTAATAAAAACTTTTTCAATTCAACTCAACTTATAAAAATTGGAAACTAGTACAAGACTAAGACTCAAATAAAAAGGAAAGTACATTTACCCCTCACTTCCTACTACATGTTCTAACTCTCAAAATAAACTATGATAACTAGACTGATAATTGGGACGCTCATCACTCGGATGCATTCCCATCCTCGACTTGCTCTTCCTCTTGAACTTCATAGTCACCTAGATTGGGAAAAGGTAGGGGATGAGCAAACTAGACCAGTAGGATTTATATCTCAATGCGCGGCAATGATATAAGTGATTAACATTTTAGAACTAGGCATGTACGATGAATGATATGCAAGTACGAATAAAACAGTTTTAAAACATGATGCATGAAACAAGCTGGATAGAATGAACAAGATAGAATAAGACTTTTGAACAAAATGCCAAGAAAGAACTAGCAATTGATCACTTTGCACAAGCACGCAAGATTTCACTTGATGTCAATAGTTTTTCAAGAAAGCAAGATATCACTAGTTGCAATAAATGCAGGATGGCCATATCACGCAAGCAAGCAAGCAAGCAAGATTGCACAAGCACGTTCAAGTAACACTAATCAGACACGTAGACACCAATGTACACCAAGAAAAGATCCATCAAGAATGTACACCAGGACACGTGTATGTGGTTATCTATCTAACATTCAACAAGCAAGAAAGTACTCCCAGCGCACAGATGGCAACGCCAGTAATCATTATACCTCATGGTTAACAATATATTTAGACTCTCCGTCATTGGGGCTAGACTGGAGCCCTTGGACACACACCGTGCCCTGTCAGCCATCTCATGTAAAATTTTAAATGTAGATACCCACAGTCATAAATAATGGCCAATGAGAGTTTCAAAATGTAGCAAGTGTAATGTCATGTTCACGATGATGATGAGAAGAAATAAATAATTGAATTGAACATGATTCCATGAGGACAATAGTCAAGAGATAAATTTGGCAGCTGAACGGTACGATTTATAATTCAGTTCAATCTTTACATTAATGGCTTTAGTCTAAATTGTAATTCACACTCACGAGAACAATAAGAGAAAGAAGTGCACGCCCTAGATGTATAAGTGTTAGTGATGCACATGTGTCAATTCACAATCTGTCGGTCTCAAACTCTCGGAAAAACACTTAACATGAAGGCATACAATGAACAATGCATTTAACTACATATAGATTTACAAGATTTTAAGATAAAAATTATCATTTTAAAGCAAGCTAGAAGGGTAACAAGAGCAATCACAAGTTTCATGTATGATCACATCATTAAGAAAGCAATTAGAATAATATTCATGTAATTAAGGATTTTTCAATGGGTGAAACACTTTTAAACCATTAAATAGACATTATGTAATGAACAGACCAAAAACATGCAATATCTTGTAAAGGTAGTGTCGACACAACCCATGCTGGTGTCGACACCATACTTCAAACACAAAGCAAAAACATGAAAAACTGGTCAAGTAGTGTCGACACAGGATCTGGTAGTGTCGACACTAGAGACAGCTCGCATAACACATTCTGGGCAATCTGGGACAGTGTGTCGACACTTGCCAAGTAGTGTCGACACTAGTAGCCTTCCAGAACACCTTTTGGACAAAACTGGTCAGGTAGTGTCGACACTAGATCAGGTAGTGTCGACACTAGAGACCTTCCCAGAACACCTTCTGGGCTGTGCTGGGACAGTGTGTCGACACTAGTTCAGGCAGTGTCGACACTAGTGACTTTCCTAGAACTCCTTCTGGGCTGCATTGGAAAAGTGTGTCGACACTACCTCAAGTAGTGTCGACACTAGTGCCCTTCCAGAACAAAACACATGGTCAGGTGTAACCAGAAAACACGTCTCATGCAGCGATTCAATTCACCTCTTATAACTTTCTAACGAATGACATTTAAACAAAACATTCAACATGAAAGATGACGAGAACAACTTGTAGAAGAACTTTTCTGTGGGGGTTTGATGTAATTGGTCACGAATCCCAAGAAAACTTGTGAAGTACAAAAGTCAAGTGTAGCCCGAAATCCCAGTATCATGCAGTGACTCTCTTCCACGCCTGTAACTCTCTAACAAGGATTTTTGATAAAATGTCCAACATAAATGATGATCCTGACTTCATATATAAAAACGTTCGTGAAGGAAGTCTAGTCTAATTTGGTCTTGAATCACGTGCAAATAAGAAGAACGGGTAAAACCCTAACAGTGCGCGACTTTGGAAAAACACTTATAACTCAAAATATACTCATTAGAATTTGATGAAACCAGTGGGAAACAAAGTTAACTTGATGCTCTACACATTGATACATGATATATTAAAGTTTGGCCCGAGAAAACTGACCTTATGGTTTGAAGAAATCTCCCTTTTCCAGAAAAACCGAGTTCAGACCACTTGGAGGAGAACGCTTACCACTCCGTATATACTGAATGGAATTTGGGCGTTCCACTTGGGTTAGAACGTAGACTTGAGCCCTTTCTAGGGGTATAAGCCTTGCAAGGTTTGGTTTAGTTTGACCTACTTTGGTCGACTTCAAGAAGATGGTCTGTGCAGATCGCAGCAGACACAACAGGGAAGAAGAACGGCTTAGTGTGGATGATCTCCTTCTCCCCAGCCACCAAGAACTTCTCCACACAACCCCAGAAAGTTCCAAAATCATTCCTAGGGTTGGTGAAGAGTATTTAAGCAACCATGGTGTTTTAGGAGTCCTATTATAACTAGGAAAGCTAAGCTTCGGTTTTGACAGGACAGTTTCCTATCTTTTGAGGATTCCTTCCTCCCTTAGAGTGTATGAGGCTTTAGGAAATCTTCCACCATAGATAGGCATAAATTTGGGTTGCCAAGAATGCATGATTGCATCCCAATTCAACTCAAATTGCCTCTTTCTAATTTCAGCCTATTTAGTGTTACGAATTTCCATGCATTTTCTAGCTTTATTTGATTATTGGGCCAAATGATGTCCATATATTGGGTCATTAATATATAATGTTGGAAGTCCCTCCAACACTTTTATTTAAATTTGATTCCTTTTTATACTAAAATTTCTGGGGTGCTACAACACTACTTTAGGCTGTGTCGACACACTGTCCAGAACTAACAAACAGGTCTTCTGGGAACTGGATCTAGTGTCGACACCACTTGAGCCTGTGTCGACACACTATACAGACCTGTCAACTGGGTTCTCTGGGAACTGGATCTAGTGTCGACACCACTTGAGGCTGTGTCGACACACTTGACCTTTTCTTCATCATTTTGCCTTAGGGTTTGAAGCATTGTGTCGACACCAGTAGGGGGTGTGTCGACACTACCCTTGCAAGAAAATGTCTGTCCCTGAGAAATAAACAGATAAAATTAGTACAATATATTGTCATGAATATAAATGATAAAATGTGTTGGAAACATCTTTTTGAATGTTGTTGTTATATGTGTGATGTTGTTAACATGTTCCATTTTATTGTGCATTAAAATCACATCTTGTCATCATCAAAATTATGAGGGGAAATGTGCTAAATTCACACTCAACCCAACAAAGGCCAGAAGGCTTTCTATTATGGCGAAAAGATGAAGGGAAGTTTGGTCCCATCGGGCGTGCCATGCTGTGAAAATGGATTTTGGATCCATCGCAATATTTTAAAATTTAAATGTTATCTTTATCATGTTCTCATATGGGCACCCACGTATTACAAATTCAAGTCCCGTTTAGTGCTAAGTAAGTCACTATAACGAAAGATGAATCGGTAATTGAGGAGCGCAGACGTGCCAGTCACCAAAGTGACAACATGTTCTGCCTCCGAGAGACGAAGGGCTTTGAGTCAATTTGCGAACCGATTGACTTCGTCAAACAAAAATGGAGATCGGGTCGGGACCAAGATCCTGCCATTGCCTAAACGCAACGACGTTAATTACATCCTTCTAAGAGGGAAAACCCTGATTAATCGCCAGATTAGAAAGTCTCATGGCCCAAAACGGAGACATCCGATAAAGGATATGCGTAGAAATGTAAATTCAATGGCGCCTAACGCGAGACGACCAAAATATAACACTCGACGCATTTTAAACATTATTTCAGATTATTAAAAAAAAGGTTGAATTTGTTTCAATAACATTTTATTTATTTTATTTTATTCCTTTGATGTCTTGCATTTCTTTCTCTATTTTTTGTAACTGGTCTTTTGTGATTGAGATTGTATTTTTATCTGTTGGTCTTTGGTTGATTTGATGTTGTTGATTATTTGATGGGTATGAGGTTTTATTCGATTTCAATGTATTATTTGTTTTTTTTATTTAGGTTTAAAACTTATTTGAATTTTGTTTCAGAATCGTCTGATTTGGTTTCTTTTATTTAAGCTGGTTATTGATTTCTTGCATATTTAGTTATGTTATTTGAGCCTGTCGAGAGGACTTGATTTATTTGACTTCTCTTGTCAACTGTTATTCACTTGCTACAGGTTTATTCACTCATTACTATTTTCTTTCCTGTTTAATTAAATGAGGAGAGCACCAACAAGAGCACGGGGATGCGCATGCATGCAACTGTGACTGTTAAAGCTGAACGGTGGCTATTGTTGTATGTGAGGGTGCTGAACAGTGGGGGTTAAATGGGAAAGATGCTGAACGGTGGCTTCCATATGCGCTTGAAAAGCTGAACGATGGCCTTGTTGGCACCTCCCCATTTCTTGCTTATTCCATTTTTTACTTTTAACTTATTACCATTTATTATTTTTTACTGTTAGTTGGTTTTTTTTTATTATCATTATCCATCTATCAGTATTATTATTACATCTTTATTTAACTCATTTATTTGTTTTCATGTTTGGCATGTTGATCGAGTGACATACGTCGCACCAGCACTTATTTGTCTTACTCTTGCATGCAAAATATACAATAAGCCGACGAAACCACGATATGAGGGAATAAGACCAGGTCATTCGATATAACCCGACATGATAATAACCAACCCTGCCCACCATATGTTGGGGTGACACCTTATTGCAACCACTTATAAACTCGAGGTGGTGCACACGAGATGGTGTTCGTCGTGCGGTGGCGACATGATATTTGCCGATGGTACCAGGTCGCAACACAAGTTGCCGATGACTATATCGGCACAAACATGTTCGGAAATCATCACGAAAAAAATCCGGCAGCACCTCCCCTTAGTTGCACGTTGGGGGGGGGGGGGGTTCCATGACACCCGTCCACCACGATGGAGACGGTACCAACAATGACGTTGATGCCGAGGGCAACAACATCATGGCACACCGCACCAGTTCCCGAGTCGTACTTAGGAAGAGGGACGTTATGTGCCAAAACCGAAGGCGTCACACCGGGACAATGTATTATTTATGTTTAACCCTTCCTTAGCATATGCTCATGAATCAGTGGTTATAATGACCACGGATCACATATACATCAAGAGAAGGAGTAAATGAGGTTGAAACAATAGACCCCTTATGAGCACAAACTAGGTCGGTGGCTCCTAAATCAGGCACAGTCTTAAACGGTGACCCCAAATCAGGAATAGTCCTGAACGGTGGCTCCCAAATCAAGTTCAGTCCTGACCGGTGGGCCTCAACTAGACAAGCAGGTTTAAACGGTGACTTCCCATAGGCAAACAGTCTAAACGGTGGCCTTCCACAATGAAAGAAATCTGGCCGATGACATCCCACGGTGAAGAAACATGAACAGTGGCCTTCCACAGTGGAGGAAACCTGAACAGCGGACTCCCATGGTGAAGGAAACTTGAACGGTGACCTTCCACAGTAAAGAGAACCCGAACGGTGGCCCTTCCACAATAAAGGAAAACTGAACGGTGGCCTCCCATGGTACAGAAAACCTGAACGGTGGAGTCCCATGGTGAAGGAAACCTGAACGGTGGCCTTCCACAGTGAAGGGAACCTGAACGGTGGCCCTTCCACAGTGAAGGAAACCTGAACGGTGGCCTCCCATGGTATAGAAAACCTGAACGGTGGCCCTTCCACAATGAAGGAACCTGAACGGTGGCCTTCACAGTGAAGGGAACCTGAACGGTGGCCCTTTCACAGTGAAGGAAACCAGAACGGTGGCCTCCGATGGTACAGAAAACCTAAACGATGAGCTCCCGAATCTGGAGAAGAAGGTTGAAGGGCGGGGCTGTGCAGGGCCGCCGTTCAGAGATTCAATATCCACGGGGGAGGAAACAATGTGGGATTTCAGTGATACTTCTCTTGAAATGAACTAATTTACTGTCAAAGAAATTTTGGGAATATGGACTAACATCTCAATTGGGATCACGTAAGGAGAAAGAATATTGTATATTTACATAAATGCTAATACATCTCACATGGAGGAGGTGAGTGTCTAGCTAAGCACTCAAAATACACGGTAGGCTGCTGTATGCACCTACTGTTCAATTAAGTAGTTGGGAGTTATAGCAAAAGGGTAGCATAACAAGCACCCATCACTAAGTACTTGGAATTGGCCTAGAAAAGGGAAACTGAGCATGCTGTTTTGCGATCCTCTAAAGACTGAAGTGAACATCAAAATAAGGTTCAATTCAATGCGTGGGAGGGATGCTTGCTGATCGGCGGTGGAAAAAGCAAAACAAAGAAATAAACGAACCCAGAGAGATGTGCTTGATCAAAACCAAACAAAACAAATAATGGGAACCCAAGCAGGGCGCCATGCTCTCAATTCAAAGGTTTTGAGGTCTGCGCTTCAGAACATTTAAACAACATGAAATTCTGATCGTGATGGAGGGGGAAAAGAATTAAACAATAAAATGATGCATTAAAATGAAATCTGATCATCAAACAAGGAAGACATTTTGGGATTCCATAAGAACATAAAGAGATTACATAGAGGAAGGAGGGACAAAGAATCCCTCAAAATAGATAACCAATTACTCCTCTCCTCTCTTGCTCACTCCCTTTTCTCTCTTTCTTTTGCTCTCACCGCAGAATCAAGAAGAAAAGGGGCTCTGCAATGTCCTCCTTCCTCCCTCCTGCTCCCGCCTTCTATTGCGGAAAGACCTCACCCAGATGCCTCTTCCTCCCTCTGGCCGCTGCTGCTGCTTCCTTTTTCTGCCCCCCCCCCCCCCCCTTCTTTTTTTTATCTCATTCCTGGACTGCAAGCAAGGACCCTTCCCACCGCCGCTGGAAGCTTCTGCTCTCCTCCCTAAGGCTTGTGGCGATGCCTTTTTGCATGGGAAAGGAAACTTTTAAAGGGGCAGCTTTTTGAGGCATGATGTGGCCAAAGGCCCCAGCCCAAAGGACTCACATTTTGTTACATATTACATCTCATGCCATTCTTACCTTGTAACATCGTTGCCTCTCTTGTTGGGTTGCTGGCCCATTTGTGGCCTGGTAGTCACAAAATGGGTGCAAACATCACACTACGTGCAAGCTCTTTTAGCTTTGCGACACACCCACATGCAGACGCATTAGCAGTAATCGAAACCATCCAAAGCACGAGCGAATTGGACAACCACGCTCGTCCCATGCACAGTCAGCAGCAGCAGAAACTCTCTTGTAACTCACATTCGGACCTTGCTAGAAAGCCATGCACATGCAATACATAATGAAACTCTCACGACTCAAAATAACAAACCTGGTACAAGCCAGACGTACTAGTACCTTTCTTTGGGACATCCATAGTTATTAACTATTACATCTCATTGGACCCCTGAGCTCTAATACCATTATAACAGCCCGACCTCTCAGACCCCGCCAGGGACCCCGAAGGTCGTGTCGCCACCCATGGCTCCGAAGATCTGGAAGGGTTAGATTTTAGTCCAGTGAGATAAGTAATTAATTCAAATAACTATAACAAGAAAGTTTGTATAACAATAAAGAAATATGTACAACATGTCTCAAATAAAAGTACAGGTACAGAAAGAAAAGTGCGGTCCTTAAGGGGCATACCCCGAGGACTTGCAAAAAGACAACTCTCAACTCACACCGATATAAGAGCTCTCATGCTAACACACTCACATTTCTGGCAATGCACGGCATAACAGACTGCCACCACAACCATCTGACATCGAACTCCTACGACAACGAGCCCCTACTTGAAGAAAGTAGGGGGGTGAGCCTCGCGAACAAGGCCCAGTAGGGATAACTAGTCCCTTACCTGCCAGAGCAACAGGAACTCTAAAGAAAAAACAGAAGCAACTATGCTAGAAAGCAGTAACTAAAGGAACAACTATGCTAGCTACTACAAACAGCGGAACCACACTAACGCCACAACCAAAGACCAAGGTCGGGCCACACATGACTCCGACAGAACCAACGGAGCCGGACACGATGCAGAAGCAACCCTAGACACACAGACACCAAGACAAAGAGCTCATAGAACACCAGAGCAACCACATAAGAACATGGTCCCACCACACAAGCACAACCATCCTAGACCCCCACGAGGTCGGGAAGTCACACAGACTAGTGCCATCATGAACGGCACCGAGCAACAAGTTAAGGAACCGAAGTTGCGGCCTCCACGAGGCACATCGAGAGCACGAAGACAGAAACCACCGAAGTGTACCTACGTCGGGGAACACTCCAACACAACACAACGGTAACTCAGGGCACCACGCCCTAGTGCCAAACCAACAACGCCTATGGGAGATAGACATGGCTAGGCTACAACCACCTTGCAGGCTAGGGCAACAAGCCGCACTAGGAAACACCATGAGAAATGCCGTCACCACAAAGCAACCAAGCCACCACCACTGGCAGCTAAGAGGACACACCGGCCACTCACTCTGCTTGCTAGTCAGATCCTGCACACAACCTCCTCGGAAGAATGAGGCCAGCAAAAGTGCAAAGAACCACACACGAACAACCGCAACCCTGTCGAGCTACGACCCCACGCCTGACACCACAGTGTGGCTCCGGAACCAACGCCGAGAGAGGCAGTGAGAAGGACTAGCTGATCTGCACTAGAAGAACAACCAAACCACCTCAGCGTCCCAGACTCAGCTAAGAGAGCTCTGCAAATGACTCTATGCCGCTATCCCCTAGCGTTTTCCCCTTAGCTCTAGAGTCTGCCACTCGAGCACTTTCGCTGCTGCAGAACTACCTCAATGGACATGTGGGGACTGGGGGTCCCAAGTAACAGTAACAACCTCTGAATGGAACAATCCCTCAAGTGATAAGCATCGGGCGAAATTCCAAGTAACAGTAACAAACAGGCGGGGCAACCACAACAAGCAAATAGCACTGCTGGTTCGTAACCAAGACAAGCCCAGCAGGCACAGGGCACCCATGGCACATCTCTCGAAATCCCCCAAGAGGACCGTCGGCCAACATAGGCACACACACCTTAGTTAGGAACTAGGAATTATAGAAAAGGCGGCACAACAACATATAAACCAGAAGGCGACAGGAAACCTGTCGCAACCAGGTCGCGACCACATGGGTGCACCTTATGATGAGAACGCGATGAATCGATCCGTCGCATTCAGCATCAGAAGGCAGAACCTAGGCATACCAGATACCAAAAGCAACCAGAGTCAGAAGGTGACATGAACACTGTCACGACCTTGAAGGCGATAAGGACACCGTCGCAACCAGAACCAGAAAGCGACAAAGAACCTGTCGCGAATAGAAGGCGACAGCCAGGGTGTCACCTATGGTGAATGCAACGTATCGACCGTCGCGTTCTTCATTTGAAGACAGAGCCCTGCGGAAGAACTGCCCTAAGGCCCACACCCACAACCTAACAAGGGCAATGAACACAGAAGACCAGTCAAGTGCCTAAGTTGGGGAAGAAGCATCATCTAACCAACTTAGGCACATACCACCCTCACAAGACCCAAAAAGGAGGAAATAGAATGGGCACAGAGAACGCGACGGATTATGTGTTGCAACCTAAAAGCAACAGGAAGCCTGTCGCCTTCTGACTGATATCGCAATAGCTAACCTATCATGATCTTAGTCAGAAGATCGAGACTGGGGATGGGGCCATCCCACGTTGTCCCCAAGCCACAAAAGCCATAGAAGAAAGGGGAGAAAGAAGCACACGCCATTACACAACGGTAAAAAGGCTCTAGGGAGCACCACTGGCAAGCATCCACCCGCGCAAAACCACAAAAAAACCCACGAGCACGGAGAGGATCACTCAAAACCAAGCTTCATCTTCTCAAGACAGTAAGAGATCAAGAGATCCCTACACGAAATCGAAGATCCAGACTTGTTGGGGCCCTTCACATGGGGATGGCCATCTTCTCCTCTCTCCATGCCACTCCAATGCTCCATCACAAGCTCGTTGGCACCTCCACCGCACCCCATATGCTTGAGAAGGGGGAGAGGGAGCTTCCCCACCGTGGAGAGGAGAAAGGAAGGGAGAAGGAAGGAGAAAGAGGGAAAAAGACTATGTGCCTTAAGGCCTCGGAACTGAAGTTGCAACAAGGAGGGCGTCGCGACTGGCTCCTTGTCGCATTCTCAAAACTTCTAACAGGTCTTCTGATAGATAGACAGCCTCCAGACCACGTGTCGTGCATGCATGTGCTTCAAGTGAACACGACACCTACCATGTCGCCTTCACACACATGAGTGCAGACACATTGCACACCAGCCACAGAGAAGCAGATCGCGACACAACAATCGTCACCTTCACAAACCAGAAGGCGACGCAGGTCGCGTCGCATTCAAGAACGGAATGCCCTACCCATCGCGACCCCAACAACAACATCTAGAGAAACCAGAACCTGGGATGTTACACACTAGATACATATTATAAAAAATATGGATCTGGATCCATCCTGATGTTTAGTAGTGGGTAAACACTGAAAATTTGACCCACATTCATCCACTTATCTAATTTTGGTTTTGGGTAAAAGGGTCCATTTGCAGCCCTAGTTAGGAGCAGGTGAATTTGTTCTAAAGTTCGAAGGTGTTGCCATGTGTGAACCAACAAGTTGATGAGAAACTGCTCCTAGTGGGGGCTACGTTCTCTATAAGGGTTGTTGTGTTCTAGAGCTACAAAAAATCAGAAAAAACATAAAAAAAGTAACTTTGATGAGAGGAAGGAAGATGATTGATGGGAAGCCCCTTTCCCAACTTCACCCCCATTGTCAAAGAGCATGCAGTCTCGCAGCCGCGAGCACTCCTGGAAGCTGCCAGTGGTTGCCCATTCTACGGAAGCTTCACGTTGGGCATGAAAAGCGTCCACCCATGGGTGTTGTCCACCCATATCAGCTGCTTGTTCTGCCCCGATAGATCCACCACAAACTTGGAGAAGATCTATTGGTTGACCAAGGAATGTGTCAAGTAGTTCTCGTGCTCTCCGCCACTGCTCTGTTAGCCGCTTGTCTCCATCTACATTCGTATGTGCATAAAACTTATGCAAAACCACTCAAAAGTTTCAAGCATCTAGCTCATACAGCTCATTCATATGTGCGATTTTGGTTTTAGAATTACAAAATTTCTTGCTCATCCACATTTGTGTGTTGCCCTCCTCTACAGTGCGAACCATATGCCGATAAAAGGGTCTATGGAGTGAAGGTTCCATAGGTCGAACAAAGGCTGCCAATAAGGTATGTTTTTTACCCTTATATTATACAACATCTCTTTTTAATTGAATGAGGGATGAAAAAGGGTTTCACTTCAGTTCAATATTTTTGTTTTCCTTAGGCTTCTTATTCTTTGACTGTCCATTACCGTCATTGGGTCGCTTCTCTCTTACCATAGGTTTGGAACCTTCTGAGCTAGTGGGTTGTTCTTGCCTATCAGCCTATCTCCTATTTTTCTCAGTAGCCTCCATCACATCTTCTAGTATTTGGGTCTTTTCACCATACCAGCATAAGTCTGAATTTCTATAGGCACCAGTTGCATGATAAAATTAGGCATTAAGCCACTCATGAACTTTTTTGTCTTCATCCTCTCAATACCTATGAGGTGAGGGGCATAATTGGCTAGTCGGAAAAAAGGGCACTGTACTCTGCCATAATGAAGTTTCTTTGCTTTAATGTGACAAATTTTGTGGCCTTTCCTGAACTCTTTCTGAGAAATACTTCTCCTTGAACTCATACCATGTGAATTGAACATGGCACAAGTCGCTTCCACTGACTCCTACTAGGCTCGAGTGTCTCATTCCAATTGGAAATGGCAAGTAACACCTTGTCTTGGTCTGTGCACTCCATGATATAGAAAATCTTCTCCATCTTCTTAAGCCAATGCTCTGCCTCATCAGAGTCGGTGGAGCTACTGAACCTTTGTGGGGTCATGCTCTAGAAGTTCTTTTGATGCTCTTTAGCTCCACAGTTACCACCACCTTTGGTAGCTTGCAATGAAGCATAGTCAAGCCTTGGATTGGTTGTTACATGTCTCTAAGTTGAGAACACTCGACAACCATTAGGGATTTTCAACTTCCTTCAAAAGAAAGTGGTTGTTAGTGACCTAGAATAAATGTAAGTTAGTGTTTTATAGATATGTGATGTTATAATGCTCTTAGATCTTATCCATGGCTCTACCCAAATCCTCACCATAGGTATAGTAGTTTGACACGTGTTAAGGTGGTCCAACTTAAAACCTCCTAGACTTACTACTTCGCACGCACCAATACCACAACTATCATGCCCCGATCTAGGGATGTCGGGATGTGAGCAGATACATATGTATCAATTAGTTTTGACATTCAGAGCAAATTAAATACAAAAAAGACAACATGACAATTAATAATAAACTATTAATTTTACTAATAAAGATCACTAAGTCTCATTACAACCATTAATTGGAGCTATTACTTAGGGCCCAATATGACACTTACATTGGTAATAAACAAAAAGAAAACTAACTAACTAGACTACACTAAGACTCTACTATGATGCTAAGGTAACTCTTTTACATCACGTTGTTCATTTTGGATGCTCGTCACTCTTGACCATCCCTATTATCGTGTGTATTGTCATCCGACTAACTTGAAAAATGTTAAGTAACACTTGGTGAGTGAACACTCAGTAGGATTTATATCTCATAGTCAAATAGTACTTTACATAATTAATATCTTTATGTGCATGATAATTATGCAAAAATATATAACATGATCAAGCTAGTGATAAGTTATCACTATTGATAAGAAGAAGAATAGAATTGAACGAGGGCAAGAACAAGATCAAGTTAAGTGGATCATTACGAACTTAGCCATAGGATATATCAAATGATCATATTAAGTGACCATGTAGCATAACATATCATACCATAGTTATCATAACTTATCATACGTAGCTTATCAATGTAATATCAGACACCATAAGTCAATTAATCCTGCTATTATGAGTACTTATGGGATCCTGCCAGGACCAAATAGGACCCTCATATGCACAACTATTCTTACAAGATAGATTTTTTATACTTTTACATAAAGTTGTACAAAAGTCCCTTAGAAAGTAATCATATAGTTTTCTTTTGAAAATATTTTTATACTTATGACTATGAGTTCCAAGGATAAGCTCATGTGAGTGAGACAAATAGCTAAAAGAGAAGGGGTTCAGTAAGACAACATACAGAAGGTCAAGTCTAACTTCATATGGGCATAGAAAAGGGTCTACACAACGAACACAGGTCACTGGTAGTATAGGTGAGAACACAGTCTAGGCCATGATTGCAACCTAAAGACAGTCAGGATCAATGCGCATCCCCAAACAAAAGTGGATGGGCCACATGGTGCATTCTCAATACGGCCAATACTCAAGGTGCATTTATAACAGAATTAGAAATTGTAGACAATTTAACAGAAACAAGCTCTTAATGGTCGAACTCGAATCGAGTAAGGTACATGCTTTAAAGTACAACCAAATAAGTGTCCTAAAACGAATCTCAAGCTCCTAGAGATTTATAGAGGTCTCAGTGAAACAATTTTAGTCTGGCGGAAGTAGTATCTCTTGGAGGGTTCCAACGTTCACCGACAGGTATAACATAAAATTTTACTCGGCCGTCGTAAGGGAATCTACGACAAACGGAGTGACGAAAGAATAACGATAAATCCATATCATCATACATCATGGAACAATTTAAAACAAGGGAAGCATGTAATTAATGAAAGGTCATCAATCAACGAATTATCATGAAGATATTGGCAAGGGTCAAGAAACAAGTGATTTATTTGATAATAATTAGATGGTATAAGTTACACACGAAATAATTGAGAGTGTTAATCAAACATGGATAACTTATGAGATTATTCATCTTAATTTCATAATTAGTCACTTTTGAGCATATTCAAGATAAAAACAATTATTTGTTAAAATATGTTAATGATGTCTAGCGATGTTTTTGAAAAAGTTAATTTTTAGTAAAAATAGTGTGAACACGATCATAGGGTTGGGCACTGTTTCAAGTCGGTTGGAGAGTGGGGTACCTTCTGGATGCGTCATATCATACGCTCGTGATAAGGAGGTTGTCACATGACCTGTCACATTTAAACACAGAGGCACAAACTACGACGATTCCGAATACACGTGATCAAATGATCCAATGTAGGATGCATATAAAAGAAGGAAAAATCATTAAATCTCTTCGTAATAACCTTATAGACCGATAGTAACATCATCATAACATGAAGTTTAAGGATTGGCAAGAATTTTAGGAATTTACAAGGATTCGGGCAAGAAAGAGGATCAATTTTAATCTTCAAATTTTAGGCATATGAAACAAAATAAATTGGTGAAAATGATATAATCATGTCCTACATATGCAAATGACCCTATAGTGAGGTTTAATTAGATTGGGCCAATGAGAAGACCTACCTTTGAGCAAGATTAACTTCTAGGGCTTGAAAATGAGATGAACACCAAGAAATTAAGATTTTTTTTTTATCTCCTCCTTCAGTAGCCTCCCTCCTCATCCAAGACCTCCATAGCAATGTTTATAGGTCAGTCGAAGGGGTATTTTAGGGTCTATTTAAGATAGGGCTTTAGAAGTAGTGCTAGGACTCGAACTTTAATTATTGTGAACTATCTTGGATTTATCTCCTTAATTTGAGCTTTCTAACTCTATTAGACTTGGATTCCCATGGAAAATGTGCTCCCCAAGTTACCGTAAGGATTGGACACGAATTTTGATATTTATCTAGTGTAGTTAAAATATTTTAGCCTTATTTAAATAATGGGTATTAGGCATTATTAATTTAATAAGAGTTTCTTATTTTTATTATTTTCTATTCTCTTTTGGCCCATAAATTCTTTTGTGGACTATTATTTAAGTCCATTATCATATTTTACTTGTTAGATTTTATTTATTCATTTGAAAATTGAATTTATTTAATTTATTTATCTTCTCTTAATAATCTGGGTTACTACACATGGAGACATAAAGAGAGGGGAAAATAGTTATTAAATAATATTTTTTAAGAGTTATAGAAGGTCAAATTAATCTTTTTACTCTGTGGGTTAAATCGATGGAATCAAATGATAGAGATATATATATGATGAAACATATAGATTCTAGGGGTATATAAAATAATATGATGATTTCAGTCGGCAGAACCTCAAAGGCAAAGTATGTGTATGTATTTTTTTCTTATTATTAATTATGTCTAATTTAAAGTCCTATATTAAAGAAAATCAATTTCGAAAAAAACTTTGATTTGTGCATAAACTACAATATATGCGGCTAGCTGCAAAAACAGATCTGATCCTTTCCCACCCAATTTTTTTACATGTTCAAAATAAAAGTAAAAAATACCTATAACAAAAACCTCCCATTAAAGCCCCCTAGACCATAAAGTGGATGTGCTTATAGCCAAAAAGCTGGCATGATTAAACTACTACTACCACTACTGGTTCTCATAAGTTGCAGAAGACGCAGTCCCCATGCATGGTCTCGTATTCAGGCAATGAATGCCAACTGAAGATCGCACCAAAATACGGACCCATGCAGACAGAGCATTCATGGTTTAATAGCTAGTAGCTCTTCTAACTCATGTTGAGCTTACAGGAGAGGTGACGTGGACAGGAAAAGAAGAAGAAGAAGGAAATGTGCAGGATGTGGGCTCTTTTCTCGATCGGTAGAAGTTAGATCTCCTTTTACTGAAAATAGGAATGTTCCTCGATACCATCATGTCACGTCCTGACAACTTAATTACGCAGCGAAATTATTGAGGATTAACTTCGATATTTTGAGACGTGAACTGTCGATAAATAAATATCTAATTAACTAGTTTTAGATGTGTATCTACACAACATATTAGGACTCACATAATAACACAACTAAAACTAATATTCCAATCTCATGAATGTGAAACACAACATTGTTAACATCAAACTCATAACATCTCGGGAAAGAAAAATTACATAAGTCTATAATCCTCGCATCCTACAACATCAAACTACTCTCAAAGTAAACTAACTATAGATACTAGAGATGGAATGTGCTCATCACTCAGATGCATTCCCATCAGATGCCTGACCTTCCTCTTCCTGGTCTATATCACTTAAAATGCTAAGAAGTAGCTAGGTATGAGCAAACTAGCCCAGTAAGATTTACACCTCAACGAACGGACTGTAATATAAGTGATTAACATTTTAAGAACTAGGCAAGCATAATAATCAAGATATGCATGAACGATAAACCAATTAAATACAATAGGAGAGCAAGATAGATTGAATGAGAGTGATTGACAAGATCTAGCATGATGTAACAAGAAATAACTAGCAGTAGAACAGTATGTACAAGCACGCAAGATATCAGTCTTTTGCAAGAACATAGGATGGCCATATCACGCAAGCACGCACGAGCAAGAACTTTTAACATATAACAATGGTCAGGCACGATGCCACAATGCACACTAAGGTTCTATGCCACCTTGGAATGAACACTATGAGCACGTGTATGTGGTTTTTATATCTAACATTCAACATGCAAGTACTCTCAGCGCAGATGCAACGCCAGTAATCATTATACCCTATGGTTAACATTAAATTTACAACTCTCTATTGTTGGGGCTAGACTGAAGCCCTTGGTCACTCGCCGTGCCCGATCCACATCTCATTATTTTCAAATATAGACACACATGCACAGTCAATCATGGTCGATAACAAGAGTTTTCAAGAAATATGTATATTCCAATATCATGTCATAAGGATTTCAAAAAGGATAAGTCATGTGAACATGATTTCAAGATAAAAATAGTCAAGAGATTCATTCCGGATAACACACGGCTCATCATTATTTTCTTTTAGTTCCATAAACTTTAATAACTTGACCACAAAAAGAACAGAATGTATATGGAATAGAGAGTCAAAGGACTTCAGGGAACTCCAAGATGCAATCAGTTAGGTTTCTATGGGGAAAACCCACAGAATACAGAGACTTTCTAACTACGTTCAAAGGAAAATGGAGTACACGCAATATCCGGAAAACATAACCAATCAGGAGAGTCAGGATCATGGTAAGATAACAAGTAGACTCACGTCGAACCTAGCATGTATTCTCATAGCTTTTATCGAAACATCATAACTTTGTATTAGAACATATGAACAAAGAGGCAAATCAATGATAGTATGGTCAGTAACTCCCATATAGAATGTTAGAATCATATTCATGTAAATAACGTTTTATCATATGGTTGATGGCTTTTAAAGTACAGATGTAAACTGATCTTCATACTAGCAGACTAATAAAACGACACAGACTCACTTGCTTGATCTATACTATGAATCTAGGGTTTTCTTGGACAAAACTATAAATGAAAAGTAAACCAATCCATGTCGTTCGTTTGACCCAGTTACATCAAATACAAAAAAATGAAGGTTCAGAGTATGCACGAAAATTTAGAAAAAACCTAATACTCTTTGCATGAATGGTGAAATCAAGAAGAATAGGGCCATATGAGACTAGACTTGAAGATCTTCTAGATGATATACTATATGTTATGTTGGTGCCCGAGATTACCTATGTAAGGCCCTCGAATTTTGTTCATATTATGTTTATTTAATTTTGTGCATATTATAAGTATTTATTTACTTATGTGCATATGTATATATATGTTTATTTTTGTACATATAATATATTTATTTAAATGTGCATATAGCATTTAATTATTGTTGTGCATATTATATGTATCTATTCTGTGTATGTATGTTTATTGGATATTTCTGTGATCTGTCCGAAATCCCAGTTAACGTCAACATCCCTTGACGTTAAGGGCAGGTTGACGACAACATGTGTGCCGCTGACTATAAGGTCGGAGGATATAAACGTCCAGATCGATTGACGTTTACTTCATGTTAATGGCAGCAAAGTGGCCGTTTACTTCTCCGGCTGTTGTTCTCCGGAACCCGTTTAGGAAACCCAATCCCAACGATAGGAAACCTAATCCTAGGCGCACCCCAACTCTTAACCCTATAAAACCTAGTGATTTTGGCCAGATTAAGTCCTTTGGTTCGAAGGGAAAAAGCTAGGGTTTGTTGAGAGAAAAACCAGAGTTTTCTGTCGCTTGATCCGGCATTTGAGTGGGTCTTCTAGTGATCTTCTACGACTGGAAGGAGCTCTTAGGGTTGTTGAAACTACATCGACTCCAGAGGGCCTTCTGTGCTGGCGTGAAGATCGGAGTTTGGCTAGAGAATTGCACCTTCTTGGATAGTCCGAGGAGGGCTTCATAGGCAAATTCAACCCTTGTAGATTTTATTCTAGGCAAGTAACTGAGGGGTATTATCCCTAGACATGTCCCCTAGGTTCTAGGTATTTTTATAGATTTTATTTTGTGTCCTAGAACCCCCAATTCTCTCTTTTATTTGAGTTCGGTCTGCACTTTCTATAGACAGGAGGTTGACGACAACATTGTTTCCGCCAAGTTCCGGAGTTGACGGCAGCATCTTGTGCTGTTAACCCACCTTGACGGCAAGACCCTTGCCGCCAAGTTCTTCTGTTTTCACAGAACTGGGTTTGTCATGTTTGTGTGATAATTTTCGGATTTCTGGATTTCTGTGCATGCTGTAAATAACTACTACCAAGATTCGTCACTATATTGCCTAAGTGACGGGTATGTGTGTCCTTTTTGGTGGTGGTTCGGACTATGTGTCACGGCAATTAAGCGTAAAAGTGTGAAAATTTTTAATATGTGCAATGTGAACATGTGATAGTGTTATGTGAATGTGTTAGCATGTGAAAAGATGTGAAACCATGTGAATGTGATTTAATTGTGTTAAAACAGCAAGCAAAAGATGTAGATAAGTGTCATAAAAGTATGTGAAAAATGTTAGATATCATGCTAGGATTGTTAGTTACTATGTGCATAATGAATGATCTAATTGTGTAGAATTGTGAAATGATATGAATAGAAATTGAAACCATGAATCATGTTACATATTATGTGTAAAAAGCATGCTATAGGTTATTCATGGATAATAGTCTAATTGTCATGAAGCATGTGCCACATATTTCTCTTATTGTTTAAAAGAATATCATGTATGTGATATGTGTAAGGATGTGCCTTAAGTTGCTTGCTGGATATTTTTGGAAGACTCATACTTGTTTTGACATACAGGTGAGATATATGTCCTCGTTCCAGAGGAGGACTTAGTGAGGAGCGACTCCGAGTGCAAGGAGTAGCTGCATTTGTGGAGATTACTGCGTAGTTTACACTTTCTTTTCATTAGTATTTGAACAATGACAATGTTATTCATATAAAGTTGTATAATTGTGGACATTTCTTATTTTCTTTATTGCTACATAGATTGTGGAATATGTGAATTGTAGCAACCTAGATTTTTCGAAAAATAAAAATTTAATAATAATAAAAATAAAAGCAATTAGAAAATTAAATAAAAGAGAATTGAATAAAACCCATTAAATGAAAAGAAGTAATAGGCTTTGTTAAATAGACCCATTAGAAATAGTGGGCCAAAATAGATATTTTTAAAAGGAGAATAATAGAAAAATACCCTAAATTCGTATCTTAATTATTACTTAAATAGAAAAGAGGTATTTAATGCATTAAATAAGAAGTTTGAGTTGGATTTAGATTCCTAAACCTACCTAGTTGCTTAGCCACGAATCTAGCTCCCATCCTAACCCAATTTGAAGTTCTCATGCTTAGAAAGGGGAGAGAAAATAGGAAATTCGGAATTAATGGGAATTAGAGTCCAAATAGGAAATGGAAAGATAGAAAGCATAAATACTCTCTTAAAACCCCCATGGCCGCCCCTAGCTCGTACCTAAGGCTTGTTGGACCAGGAGGAGAGGCCAAGGAGGAGGAGATTTTGTGGAAGAAGCCTCTCTCAAGCTCTCTCTCTCTCGTTCTTCAAGTTCTAGCCCTAGAAGAGGAAATCGACCAAAGGTAGGCATTCTCACGAGCAAAACTAAATCAATTTCGTCTGTAGGTTGATTTAAACCTCAGGATTCAAAGCCCTCTTGTCTCATATTTTTCCTTCGAGAAAATATTTGTTCTTAATTTTGAAGTTTTGTAAACACCATGACCCCAAACCCTCTTCTTAATTCTTGATCTCCATGTATAGTAAACTTGTCACGTCCCGAGAATTACGCAGTGGATATTATTAATTAATTGCGGAATATAATTCGAGTCGATATTCCGAGACGTGAACAGTCGGCAAATAAGCCTCTAGCTAGCACGCACTAAATGTGTATAACAACACAACATCATCATAGGCCCAAATGTTGAACTCAATCTAAATTGCATTCAAATCTCAACTTATTGTATTCAAAATGGAAACTATTACAGGACTAAGACTCAATAGAAGCAAAAGTACATAATACCTCACTTCCTACTACATTGTTCTAACACTCAAAACAAGCTAACTA
Source organism: Colocasia esculenta (assembly GCA_014218235.1). Taxonomy (NCBI): domain Eukaryota; kingdom Viridiplantae; phylum Streptophyta; class Magnoliopsida; order Alismatales; family Araceae; genus Colocasia; species Colocasia esculenta. The sequence continues at coordinate 71,043,815 of CM024758.1, forward strand.
TAGATAGACTCATAACTGGAACGCTCTTCACTCGGACGCATTCCCATCCTCGACTTGCTCTTCCTCTTGCAATTCATAGTCACCTAGATTGGTAAAAGTAGGGGATGAGCAAACTAGCCCAGTAGGATTTATATCTCAATGTGGGGCAATGATATAAATGATTAGCAATTTAGAACTAGGTAAGCACGATGAATGATATGCAAGTACGAATAAAACTCGTTAAAACATGATACATGAACAAGCTAGAGAGAGTGATTATGATAGAACAAGATTTGTGAACAAGATGACAAGATAGAAATAGCAATAGATCACTTTGTACGAGCACGCAACATTTCACTTGATGTCAATAGCTTTCAAGAACGCAAGATATCACTAATTGCATTAAATGCAGGATGGCCATATCACGCAAGCAAGAAAGCAAGAATGTACGAGCACGATATGTAACACTAATCAGGCACGTAGACACAATGTACACCGAGAAAAGATCCATCAAGAATGTACACCAGGACACGTGTATGTGGTATTGCATCTATCATTCAACAAGCAAGCAGGACTCCCAGCGCAGATGCAACGCCAGTAATCATTATACCCCATGGTTAACAGTATATTTATGACTCGCCGTCAATGGGGTAGACTGGAGCCCTTGGACACACGCCGTGCCCTGTCAGCAATCTCATGAAACATTTCAAATGTAGATACCCACAGTCATTAATAAGCCAATGAGAGTTCCAATAAGTAGCATATGTAATGTCATGTTCATGATGATGATGGGAACAAGTAATAAGTAATTGAACATGATTTCATGATAACAATGGTCAAGAGATAAATTTGGCAGCATAACGGCACGATTTATACTTTAATTCAATTTTTACTTTAATGGCTTTAGTCTAGATAGTAAGTCACACTCACGAGAACAAGATGAGAGAGGAAGTGCACGCTATCGTCAGGGAACTTCAATGGTACAACCAACTCGTCGGCCATGTAGGAATCCATGGTCAGAGGAGATTTACGGAGGCCTTGGAGAACAGGTCACTAGTCTACCGATTCGGAGTGACCGGTAGAGAGCTTCCAAATTCCCAAGAAAGGGCTGCCTAGATGTGCAAGTGTGTAGTGATGTACGTGTGTCTCAATTCACGATCCATCGGTCTCAAACTTTCGGAAAACACTTAACATGATAGCATTCAATGAAACTATGCACTTAACGAAACATGAATTGCAAGATTTTAAGATAATAATTCATCATTTTAAGAAGCTAGAATAGTTCAAAGAGTTAATCAACAGTCACATGAGTAGTCACGTCATTAAGAAAGTAATTAGAATAATGTTCGTGTACTAAAGCTTTTTAAATGGGTTGAACACTTTTAAGCCATTAAGTAGACATCATGTAATGATCAGACCCAAGACATGCAACTTACACAATAAAATCATGTTTAAACGGACCTCGGGTATATGCGGTAAGATTGTTAAGAAAACATGGTTTCATGTAAAAATCCTGAGATCGCGACGGTCACTTGTAAAGGTTGCGACGGGGTCAGATCAGAACGCGACAGTGTCTTGTAAGGATCGCGACAGGCTTGTCTGATCAGGCAAGCAGATCGCGAGGGTGCATATGAAGAAGGCGACATGGCTAACAGACCCAGAGGTTAGGTCGCGACGGAGCCCAGTAAGGGTCGCGAGGGTCGAGAACCGAACGCGACAATGGGATGTGAAGATCGCGACGGGGAAGTCAGATCAGGCAGCGCGATAGCGACGGGGCACTTCGTCGCGATCAGAACGTGACAGCCATGCTGTCGCTACGAGACCTCAGAATGCGGCCTATCGGGCCATCGCGTTCGCAGGGTCTGCGCCTGAATCTGACAGAGAAAGGACATGTTCTCGGATTGCGGTCTAGAACTGCCTTATATTGACACAGGGTGCTTCAAAAATAGAGAACAAATTGTACCGTGCATGAAAAATAATGAAACCAGTTTTAAAACAACCTAGACATGCAAGGGTACTTCCAGTAAATCGGAATTAGAAAACAATGATGGTTTCGATAGACGTTAATCAAGTCAAACACAACGTAATACCAAGTGAAATCTGAAAACGTAGTTTCATGCAGCAACCCTCTTACCATGCTTATAACTCTCTAACTAATGACATTTAAACAAAATGTTCAACACAAACAATGACTATGACAACTATTAGAAAAACTTTAATGTTGTGGGTTTGCTCTAATTCGGTCTCAAATTTCATGCAACATATAAAGACGGGAAACGCCCTAACAGTGCGCGACTCGGGGGAAAACACTTATAATTCAAAATCTACTCAATGAAATTCGATGAAAACAGTGAGAAACGAAAGTTAACTTGATGCTCTACACATTGGTATAGGATATGTTAAGGTTTGGCCCGAGAAAGCCTACCTTTTGGGTTGATGAAGTCTCATTCTTCAGAAATCCCTTGTTCAGACCACTGTTTGTAGAACGCTTAATACTCCGTCTATACTGCATGAAATTTGGGCATTCCACCTGGGTTGGAAGTAGACTCGACCCTCTTTCTAGGGGATAAAGCCTTGCACGATGGGATTTAGGTTTGGCCTACCTTAGCTCGACTCCAAGAAGGTGGTTTGTGCAGGTCGCAACAGACGAACGGGGAAGAAGATGAGCTTTTTGTGGTCGATCCACAGCTCCCCAGCCACCAAGAGCTCCTCCCACGACCCCAGCAAGTTCTAAACTCGTCCCTAGGGTTTGGGTGAAGAGTATTTAAGCATCTATGGTGTTTAGGAGTCCTATTGTAACTAGGAAAGAAGGGTTGCGGGATTTGACATGTTAGTTTTCTGTTTTGAGGATTTCTTCCCATTAGAGTGTGTGAGGCTTTAGGAAACCTCCCACCATAGTTGAGCACGAATTTAGGTTTCCAAGAGTGCAAGATCTCTTCCCAATTCAACTCTAATTGCCTCTTTCTAATTTCAGCCTATTTAGAGTTACGAATTTCCATGTATTTTCTAGCTTTATTTGATTATTGGGCCAAATGATGTCCATTGGCCCAATTATGATATTGGGTCATTAATATATAATGTTGGAAGTCTCTCCAACACTTTTATTTAATTTTGATTGCGTCGTATTTCTGTGTTAACGGTTTTTGACTTGTTTCCTAATTTGGATAATCGGTCACAATAACTCTTAAACCTAGCCAAATGATTTTTATTGACCCAAATTTCTTGATGGGTCATTAGAGGATATTATTTGAAGTCCGTATATGATTTTTATTTAATTTCCTGACTCATCTAAGTACGCATGTTAATGATTTTTCGACTTATTTATGAATTACGATAATAAGTCGCGAAACACTTTAAACTTGTATAATCCGATTTTTCTGGCACAAATTCTTTGTGAAAGATTTAGTAATAATGTTTGGGGTCAATTTATAATTTTTACAGAATTTTCCGATGTGTTTTAGCACATACGATAATGATATGTATGTTTAAATACTCTTGTATTTATGGAAATTATTTATTTCCATTTATTTAAATTTTTATGTAATTAAAATTCCGGGGTGCTACAAAACTACATGCTACGAAATTTTTATTAGGGATACTGATGCATGTTAGACTTCTTTTGCCCTTAAAAGCCCTAATTTTTATTCATCCTATCTTGCGAATTAATTCGTTGATCTCATCTGTGTACTGTTCCATATTCTTCATGAATACATACGACCAAAGCATGTTGAAACCCTAGTTGTTTTCCAATCCCTAATTATTGTAAGTACCTATACATGTCTAGATCAATTCGCAACTAGTTTCATGATTTTTCATTGCATGTGCAATTAGTTATGATTTTCTGAATCACCCTGTGTCAAAATAGGGTAAGTCTGGTCCACAATCCAATGCACTGTCCTTTCCCTGTCGGACTCGGGCGCAGACCCTGTGAACACGACAGCCCGATAGGTTGCATTCACAGAGCCATCGTGACAGTGCCTTCCGTCGCGATCTGATCGCGACAGGGCCTGTCGTCGTGATCTGGCTGCCCGATCTGACGAGCCCGTCGCGACCCTCAAGCGACCCCGTCGTGATCTGCCTGCCAGAACAGACAAGGCCGTCACGTTCTGTACAAGACCCCGTCGCGATCTTAGTTGACCCCATCGTGACCCTTACTGGGGTGCATCGCGATCTCAGATTTTGCATGAAAACCTCCAATTTTCGATGCTCTGACTCTCTACAGTGTTTGTACACTTTGCTAACATTCATACACACTGAAAATTACACTTGTCATAAATTAAACATTTATGTGTGATTAAAATACATGCACATGATCTTTCTCTATCTATAATTTCTCATAACACTTGCACACACTTTGAACCATCCAATTATGGCTTAACTTGGCTTGTAAACATATCATAATACATCTTGTAATTTATGTAATTAAATTGCCCTATTTTAAATAAGACTTGTCTTCGTTTCTCGAGATGTTTTGGGAATACCGTTATCGACACTACACTATTCTAGAATTCCTGTAGAACGTCGGGCACTTGTTTCTATATACACACTCTCTC
>CM024758.1:71048446-71195847 GCA_014218235.1 Colocasia esculenta
CTGTACGTGGGTTCTCTCTGTGCTTGAGCATATAATTCTAGGTCCTGATGTAGCATTTCCATGGCTGCTACCAACCTTTGATGAGCACTCGTGTCCATTCTGAAATAATTAACAAGTTAAGCATTTACATGATTAGAAAAATCATGCTAACTAATCCCATGTTTCAACCCCAACTCACTGGTTATCCCTAGGTTTATCGTACTAATGCTCTGATACCAATTTAATCTGTCACGTTCTAGCAAAACTACATTTACCGAATATGACAGATTTTATGCACGACGAGAAACACACGGTTTGTTCATACCAACTAAGTTTGCGGAATTAATACATGATACTCCTCATTTTAGTCTGAATGAGGATCAAACAAAAGTAATTGTAGCCTTATTACATTCTCACTCCTAACTACAAAAAACAAAAGATAGAAACACAGCACTTCTGGATATAGGGTGGTCCTCTCAGCACTCAAATCCCCCTTAAGCAGTACCACCATCTTGTTCACCTGAAATATTGAATTGAATGAGCTAAGTAGCCCAGTAGGATTCAACTTTTCTAAAAGGATTCAGACAGAAATATATCCAAGGTAGAATGAGTAAAGATCACTAACATGGTGTGTTCCAATAACGAAAACACAAGATCATTCGATAACATGTGTTGAACAAGCACAATGTTGGAAATAGAATCAATAACTCAGGATGATATTGGATTCCAAATCAGAAACAATATCACACACACAAGCATGTCATGATGACCAATCAAGCACGAATTGATGCATGCCAACATCCACGACGTCCTTATCGCCCCCGCGCGGCCACTGACGAATTCAGGTGCTCTCCCCAGGACATAACCAGCCCTTATTTTCCAGGCAGTTTTCTCGAATGAGTCCTAAGACTCTCAAAGTGTCATCATCATACACTTATCTTTGTAATGAATCAAGGTGTACAAGGATTTACTCATGAATCACACACAAGAATTAAGGAACTCTGTTCCTTCACTAGTTTCAGAATTTACGAATCTTACAAGAATAATTTTGTTCAAAACTTTGAAGAATTACTCATGATGGAATGAACGGTTCATGACTGAGTTTAGTAGGTAAAACCACAAGGGTTCATCAAAATTTACACATAAGAGTGAAGGAACTATGTTTTCTTACTGAATTCAGAGATTGGTAGCCCTTCGAGGTCAAAGTTGTTCGGAACTTCAGAGAAATAATTCATGGTAAAAAGAAGGGTACATGACTGGTTTTGGTAGGTCTTTAGGGACTAAAAACCATAAGATTTAGGTGGACTATTAGTTAGTACAGTTGGGTAGGATTTGTATCAAGAAATGGAGTAAAACAAAGGCTAAAAACATGTATTGTGGTCATCTGTCGACAGGCACAAAGGTGTGTCGATAGCACTGGCTTTCCAGACAACAAGACTTCAGGTCTATGGATCTTTCGACAGCTAGCAATGGATCGTCGATAGATCCTACAGGTAAAGGATTTCAGGCCTCTGGCTATGAGTTCCTGTCGACAGCCAGGTGTTCGTCTGTCGACAGATCTTGCTCAAAGTTTCACAAATGGTTCTAAATCAACTATAAATGATACTAACAAACCCCTCTATCATACCTAACATAATTAAGACTTAATCCAAATATAGTCTAAGCCTCAATTCTGCAATTATCATGACAAAAAAAAAGGGAAGGATAAAACATGGACTATGGTTCACATAGTTGATCTTTCAAGAAGACAAACTGAAAGAAGAGTTCAAGGTAATGGATTGGAAAGTTTTTCTCTTAAACTCTCTTCTCTTTTTCACTAAACACTTGTCAAGTTCATAGACTTAAGACCTCCATGACCTTTCAATAAACCAATTTCACAACAAGGAAGAACATCATGGTTCTGTCTACATTACACATGAATATTGATAAAACTTCAGATTTTTGAATCAAGTGAAGGAGGAATGAACAATCTATGAACTCTCTCATGGGTTAAAACTAACTAAAACATGTTGGAGAATATAGTTCTATCATGAACATATTCTCAGAATTTACAGAGTAACAGACCCAATATAGATTCATTTCAAACATGGGAACCAAAGGTGGAAAGTCAGAGATTTAGGAATTGAATCCTACCTTTCTGAAGATAATAAGTCTCTCCTTGGTGAGAAGCTCCACGGAAATAGAAGAACCAAAAGAAAAGCTTGCACAATGGACTACAAATGCAATGAGAGATGCAATGCTTGGTAAACAAAGTTATGACAATGCACAACAATCAGCTCAACTGCAATTATCCACACAGGTTGCATAACAACACTCCAATAAAGCAACTCTAACTGCCAATTGCAAGAGAATGGACGCATGAGCTATGGTGTATAGGAAGAACAGGTGAGAAAGTTAACTACAATGGGTGTTGAGGTATATTTATGCTTCAGAGATCTCCATGCACACCAACACGTTGGTGGCTAACGTGGCATGGTAAGAGTTCTTTTACCCCAGGTTTAACACGTAGCCCATGCAAAGTTACCATGGCTACACGCATACAGTAGTCATCATAACTATTCCTAAGTGTGGTGGCTCCTTAAGGGCCTTCCACGTATCCCACCAAAAAATCCCAGAAATGGCTTACCGTAATGCCCAAAAATCAGCTGGTCCAATGATCACTTGGCAAACACATCTAAATGGTGTCCATTTGAGTTCAAATTTCAACCATAACCTATTGTGATGGTTTTACAAATTGTAGTAATTTTAGTTTAATGTTTAGATTTTATTTTACAGTAGGTGAAAAATCACCAGAAAAATGGTCGCGTCGACTGTACCTTGAAATCCGTATGTCGAAAAATTCAGATAATTGCATTTCTGACTTCTCCACATTTTTATGGAAATTATGGTGTTTTCAGATTTTCATTTCGTTGTCATTTTCCAGTGTCGCCCTGTGGGAGTGCGCACTCAATGTACGTCACTGGGGTAATGTGTTACCACTAATTATACACAAATATTATTTTTTCAATTTATGACTATTGCTTAAGTCTAATAACTTAATATACATGGTTTTTCAATAAATAAAAATTCTGAGGTGTTACATTGTAGGTGTATTTAGTAGTGTATATTGTAATTCTATACTCCTCATGAATAACATGGATGTATTTTATGATATTTAGGTGAGAATAGGCAATTAGTTAAATTGTGCAATTATGCATATTAAGGAATCCATGCATATAGTACTAAGTAATGTTGTGCAAGTTTAATCTAGTTGCCGGTGAGCATGTTGTATCTATCTATTTCATGCATAATGTACCTAAGTATGTTACATCCGTGTGTGTATACTATATGTATGTCAAATCAAGTGTGTGCATACAAGAACTATTTGGTAAATAGATTATTCCTAGCTAACTTAATTCATATTGCCTCCTAATGATTTTGAATCCCTTGCAATTCTTGTCATTTTATCTTGTTGTGTGTTGAGTCATGCTTATGTAAAACATCATGTACGCATAGGTAGATATCTACGTACATCTTATCTTAGTGTACTTATGTATGGATGTGTATGCCTAGGTATAAATATTATTGATTGCATGGTGTAGTAATATACATGTTATACCTTATACATCGTATGTATATACGAAGTGTAAATACAGTTCTTTGTGTGTTGAGTTATGTTGTGTATATATATATATATACATTGTATGTGCATGTAGATATTTATGTACGTATTATTATTATCTTGATGCACCTATGTATGTATGTGTATGATTAGTTGTAAATATTGGATGTTTGCATGGTATAGTGGTGTATACGTTATACTACATAAGTTTCATGTACATATATTTATGGATTAAGCATGGTTCTGCATGATTTTAAGTTCTGGCAGAAGGGCCAATTGGCGTCAACATGGGTGGATGCCTATGAGGTGTCGGCGTCCATATCGATGGACGCCAATCCTTAAGTAGCCATCTATATAGGTGGACGTTTACTTCTATGACCTGCATGCGCAGCAGACCCAAAATTCCGGGGGCAAGCAAGCCCAGCCATTGGGGAGATGTCCCCAACGGCTATCAAGCCCTCACATCACCATCTGCGTGGGATGAGAGGTCTCTCTCCTATAAACCAACCACTCCTTGCAAACCCACCCCCCCCCCCCAAGTGCTCTCTTTGGCTCTTTGCAAAGAGGAGAGAAAAACCCTAGCTTCTGGAGAGAGAAACCTGGCTTTGCATGCCTTGATCCGGCGGATTGGAGCTTCATCCGGCCATCTACAGCAACCAGGAGCTAGCTGAAGCATAGAGGGAGGCTTCCCCGACTCCAACCTGCTGTGGAGATCAACCAAGAACCCGAAGGAGTGGTGTTTCAGAGGCTTCTTGGGACTGCACAAGGAGAGCTTCATCACCTATTTTCATCCCTTTGGAGGTTTTTAGAAAGGCAAGTAACCTATAGATTTCAATCCTATACATGTGCCCTAGGTCTCAACATTTTTATGGATTTTTCCTCGTGTCCTGGATCCTCCCATTCCCCTGTTATTTGGAGCTCGGTCTATGTTCTTGCACAGACAGGAACTTGGCGTCAAGGCCCTTGACGCCGAGATCTCCAGTCGGTGGCCAACGATGTTGCCGCTAATCCCCACTAACGGCCAGACTATGTCGTTAAGTTCTTCAGGGCAGAATAGTGAACTGTTCTCCCTTCTATATGACTAATTTCCGAAGTGTTTTCGCTTGAGGATATAATGTAATCGTATATGTTATGTAAAATAGGCAATGTGATGTGCGTGAAATTTTCTGCTTTTTGGTGAACGGCATGAGTTGTTAAACTTATTGAAATACATGCTTGGAAAATGGATTATGCATGTTCACCTACTGTCTACATGATCCCTGAGGAATGGAATGCCTGTGTATACGTATCAGTCCATGCCCTGAAATTCTGAGAATTTTTCCATGATTGTGGAATTTACTGTAATTTCTGTTTTGGAAATAAAAGACATGCGTAGGATTTGTAAAGTTCACCGAAAATTTGGTGTTGTGCAATAAATCGGGGAAAATTCCTGTGATGATGTATATGTTAGGTTCAGGGCTGTGAACTGTCAAACTGCATATTCATGCTATGTTCCATGATAAATTGAATTATGAATGGCATGAAACTGAATGTTTTATTTTCTGTAAATTTAATATAGCTCAGAAAAATATGTAAAATTGCATGTATGATTTGAAACCTGCACTAAGTCTGTGGTTAAATTCTCATGTTATTTGAGAAACAGAAAGTAATATCATGTCAATTTCACATGAAAATAGAAATTTAAGTGTGTCCATCGAGATAAATTACTTGTTGATTGATCTCAGTACGATTGGGATAATTTCTCTGAGTTTTTAAATGTGTATGAATTATGTAGGAAGGTGTGCATGCATGAGAAGTGAGAGAACAAGTGATATATGTGTTTAAAATGGTTAAATGTGACAAGATAAGCAATGGTGCCCATAAGACACTGCCACCCTAGATGCTTGGAGCTGTACTGTAGTAGTGCCCTACGAGAAAGCTCAATGTGATGTGCGATACCCTAGAGAAGGGTCTTGTTAAAGTGTTATACCCTGGCAAGGGGTCTTGTGAAATCCTGGAGGTGGACAAGTTCCACTGGTAATGGTGGGAAGGGCTTTCCCCGGTTTCTGCAGGAACTAAGACTTTATCACTGTGCCGGTGATTGAGTACGTGAATGTGAATGTGTGTGTTATATGATCGTCTAGTGGGTTTGGGCTATGTCTTGGCATATGTGAAAATGAGCATAAGTGTGATGTGAAAAGTGATATGTGTTCATGGCACAAGGTATGTGCGAGATATGTGTAAATGTGGCACATGTTATGTGCAAAAGTGAAATGATAAGAAGTATGCGAATGTGAAAGAGGAAATTATCGGAAATGTGTATAAGTATTGTGTGATAGAACAAAAGTGAGTGTATGTGAAAGCCAAGGTTAATCATATGGTTGTATGTAACGAGAAAATAGTATAAGTGTAAATGGCAATAATGTTATTGATATTCTGTTTATTGATGTGTATAAATGTGTGTTATTATCCTCATGAATTAGATCATCCTCAGTGTGTATGTGTTGATGTATTAATTGTCAAATGACATGCAAAAAGTGATGTTACTGTTAGTACCAAAATGTAAGTATATGCTTTCATATTCATGAAATTGAATTATGGATGTACATGTGTTTAGTATTATGTTGTGTAGTTAAAAGTGATCACTATGCAAAGGTAATATGAATGCTATAAATTGGTATAAAATCAGCAAGCTAAATGTGAAGTAAATTGTTATGATTGCATGCAAAGTAAGTTAGAAATCAAGCTAGGAGTGCTACCTATCTTATATATGTTTCCATGGTTTAGTTGTGCAAACTTTACAATGACTAGGGTAAAGTATAAAAACGTGTGTGTATATTTTACTCGTGTTAATGACACCATGATGTTAGTGATCTTGTTAGATTTTAGTTTTACATGTGTTAGGATAATTGTTTAATGAAATTCCATGTGAAATTATTTAGGTTAGAGCGTGATCATGTATGATTTTAACAACTAAAATTTTATTGTGTTATTGATAAAAAGCATGTATGTATTGAATCTTAAGTTACTTGCTGAGTCTATTGTGTAGACTCACTCTTGCTAAACATTTCAGGAAATTAGCAGCGGAGGAGCTAGCAAGATTTGAATTGGAGTTGGACTAAGTGGTTGAAGATTTGTAATTTATCTTTCATAGTATGTAATGCTACAATGAAATTTGAATTTTGATCAAATGTACTTGGAGTCGGCTATGTATTTGGAAAATATTGCGCTTATGTTATCTCTTGTTGAACTATACAGAATGTGGTATGTGGATTTAAAAGTTGATGGAATAAGATTCATTTAAATTCCATTGCATTATTCAATTCTATTTGTGTATATCTCAGCTCACTTGTTACTTGTTGGGGTATTCTCCCCTGTAGCGGCTCGCTCTCATCCGATGAGGGTTGGTATAACCGTACCAGGTGGAAGTGGGTCGTTGCAGGAAGCAATTCCTCACTTAACAAATTGTCTAGGCGAAGGAAAATAGTTCCACTAAAAGAGAAGATGCAAAAGCCTTAGTCATCCCAAGAGATAGACTCATGTTCTTCTTGAATGGGCACAACGATACAAAAAAATTGTCCCACCCGAGACTATAAAGACAGAGGACATCAAGAAAAAAGGCGATCCCCGGTTCTGCTTATATCATCAGCTGCCGGGCATTTACAGAGGACTGCTATGTCCTCAATGATCAAATTGAGTTCTTGATAAGAAAATAAGAATTGCAGGTGGGCGAGTACAGAGTGGACCCGCCGCGATCTCATGGGGCTCCAATGCAATAGAAAAGAGAAGCATACAACAACTTGCACTGGCCAATGTGGGGGTAGATGCACACCATAATATACGAGCTAGAAAAGCATAAGCAATTCAAGATGCTCGATGCACAGATGAAGCTCGTGCACCCTAGGGGAACTTCAAGATCTTCTGCCCATCGCAAGCAAGCAAGCAAGGATAGGCTCACCGAAAATAAGTTACTCTACGGACATGTGTTGATCACATATGTAACGTCCATGGATGTAAATATCATGCAAAAAAAAGAGAGAAAAGAAAGAATGAAAAAAAGTTACAAAAATGAGTAAAAAAATGACAAAAAAAATAAGGAAGCTTCTTGCTAGGGTAGTCACACCGACCACCTAGCATGAGACCTGATCATTGAAGTGGTCTCGACTGGCTCTTTAGGGCCACCTAAAGTATTATTGTCGATGACGAGCAGCAAAAAAAATAAAGAGGCCAGCCATACCGCTAGTCGGACTATGGTTCTGAGATAAATAATACCTCAACAAAATTGCATATTTTCTGCAGGGCGATGATATGAGCCCACATAATCATATCGCACCAGGGCTTTCACCGCTTATGTCTATATTCATGCATGGGGTTTCTCATCGGATTTCAGTACATATTCTTTTTCCGGACCCCTAACAAAGCTGCCGAAGGATTTATCCTTATTTAGGCATCATTTGCATTTAAAAAAAACTGGCAAATTGTCAATCATGTTTTTAAAACCCATATTTTAAAATTGGCAAGCTTGCCATTCATGATTTTAAAAAAATCATATTTCAAAAGTGGCATCTCACCATCATGTTTTAAAAAAAGTCATGTTTTAAAATTGGCAAGCTTATCATTCATGATTTCAAAAGAAATACTTTAAAAGTGGCGTCTCGCCAACCATGTTTTGCAAACTCATATTTTAAAATTGGCAGACTTGCCATTCATGATTTCAAAATAATTCATATTTCAAAAGTGGCATCTCTCCAATCATGTTTTCAAGAAAAAAAACTCATATTTTAAACTGGCAAGCCTGTCACTCATAATTTCAATTGAACTCATATTTCAAAAGTGGTGACTCGCCAATCATGTTTCAAAAGTCATATTTCAAGAGTGGCAATTTGTCAATCATGTTTCTAAAGTAACATTTCAAAAATGACAATTTGTCAGTCACATCTTAAATTTTATATTTGTTAGCCACGTGTTGAAGCCCATGTTTCAAAACTCCAACTCGTGCTTTAAATTGGGCCCTTGTGTCCACAAGTTTCAAAATCGGGCTTCTACGCCTTTATGATTTCAAATTGGACTTTCACGTCCTCACAATTTCAAATCGGACTTCTTTGCCCCCATGATTTCAAACTGGGCCTTTGTGCCCATATCTTTCAAAATCGGGCTTCCACGCCCTCATGATTTCAAATCGGACTTTCATGTCCTCACAATTTCAAATCGGGCTTCTCTGCCCCCATCATTTCAAACTGGGTGTCTGTGCCCACATCTTTCAAATTGGGCTTCCATGCCCTCATGATTTCAAATTGGACTTTCACGTCCTCACAATTTCATATCGGGCTCCTCTGCCCCCATGATTTCAAACTGAGCATTTGTGCCCACATCTTTCAAAATCGGGCTTACACGCCCTCATGATTTCAAATCGGACTTTCACGTCCTCACAATTTCAAATCGGGCTTCCATGCCTTCATGAGTTCAAACTCATTTTTCAAATCGGAATTTGCCAACCATTAAAACGAAAAGGTTTCTGACCTTATACCTCCAAATAGATTGCCCATGATTGTTGGCCACTCCATTTCATTGCAGGTCACCAATTCCAACACCAAGAGATGAAACCAGGCCGACGAGGTCTTGAAGCTGATGGCATCAACACAACTGGCGTCGCCAGAAGATGAAACCAGGCCAACGGTGTTATCCGTGGGTCTTGAAGCTAATGGCGTCAACACAACTGGCGTCACCTGAATATGAAACCAGACCAACAGAGTTATTCGTGGGTCTTGAAGTTGATGGCGTCAACACAACTGGCGTCACCTGAATGTGAAACTAGACAATGAAGTTCTTCGTGGGTCTTGAAGCTGATGATGTCAACACAACCGGCGTCGCCTAAATATGAAACCAGGCCAATGGAGTTATTCGCGGGTCTTGAAGCTGATGGCGTCAACACAGCTGGCGTCACCTGAATATGAATCAGGCCGACGGAGTTTCCCATAGGTCTTGAAGCTGATGATGTCGACATAACTATCGTCACCTGAATATGAAACCATGCCAACAGAGTTATTCGTGGGTCTTGAAGCTGGTGGTGTCAACACAACTGGCGTCACCTGAATGTGAAACTAGGCCAACGGAGTTATTTATGGGTCTTGAAGCTGATGGCGTCAATACAACTAGCGTCACCTGAATATGAAATCAAGCCAACAGAGTTATTCGTGGGTCTTAAAGCTGATGGCGTCAACACAACTGGCGTCACCTGAATATGAAACCAGGCCAACGAGTTATTCGTGGGTCTTGAAGCTGATCGCGTCAACACAATTGTCGTCACCTGAATATGAAACCAGGCCAACGGAGTTATTCGTCGGTCTTGAAGCTGATCGCATCGACACAACTGGCATCACCTAAATATGAAACCAGGCCAACGGAGTTATTCTTGGGTCTTGAAGCTGATGGCGTCAACACAACTGGTGTCACTGAATATGAAACCAGGCCAACAGAGTATTCGTGGGTCTTGAAGCTGATGGCGTGAACACAACTGGCATCATCTGAATATGAAACCAGGCCAACGGAGTTATTCGTGGGTCTTCAAGATGATGATGTCAACACAACTGACATAACCTGGTGATGAAACCAAGCCGATGAAGTCATTCGTGGGTCTTGAAGCTGATAGCATCAACACAACTGACGTCACGTGAAGATAAAACTAGGCCAATGGAGTAATATGTAGGTCATGAAGCAGGTGTTAATAAACTTGAAACTCGTGTCAAAAGTCTAAAAAAAAAATGATGAATGAAAGGGCTAAAAATAGAGATGCCCGTGGACCTATGGATTTTATTGCCAAGTTGGGGTAAAAAGGACAAGAAGAACCCGGCTACGATGAAAACCCGAAAGGGCGTCGTGAGCAAAATCGGGAACCCTGCCACGTGAAAACCCGAAAGGCGCGTGGGCAAAAGCAAGAAGGGGCTGACTCCGGTGAATACCCGAAAGGGCACTTGGGTCAGTAATGTGGTAAAAAAAATGAAAATGAATGAAGTCAAAATGTAAAAATGGCAAGAAGGGGGAGTTCCATCTCTGCTCTTTCAAGAAATCCTCTTTATGCTATACATTCTCTGAATCCATCTATGCACTCTCTGGTTAAAAAAAAAAACCCTCAAAACATAGACAAGCTGTCTCTTGCCATCCATACCTCACGTCTATATATACTTGCTCCGCCAAGTAGGACCCTTGGTTTAGACAATCACTGCCTTTTCAAAGTTCCAATAAAGTCCAGTCTTGACTTCTTGCCTTGGTTGGCCAGTAGATGTTTACATTTAGAATCCCTGTTGAAACCAGCACATAGGTTTTCCAGGTTATTGTTTTGCAATCGACCCAAATAACCTCACACAATTATCAACATCATGGTATGATGGGTGGTTGAGTTATATTCCATTCATGAATCTCTCTTTATAATATATATGTGTATACAAAAAAAAACAACAAAAGAAGAGGCTTAAAATAGAGGTGCCTCGCTGGACTTGTCTAGGTTTCCCTTGGACAAAGGTAGAAAGAGCTAGAACCCGGTCATGACAAAAACCGAAAGGGCGCCATGAGCAAAATTGGGTACCCCGCTACGTGAAAACCAAAAGGGTGCGTAGGCAAAAGCAAGAAGGTGTCAAGTTGGGTGAAAACCCGAAAGGGCGCTCAATTCGATAAGGAGAAAAAAAAATCAAGACAGATGCCAAAGATAGACAGATTTCAAGACTCCAGAAAGGAAATCCCGACATAAGTTGTGCATGCCAGCGCCAGCCGAAGCTCATCTCCATACCAGCCAAAAGTTGGTCGATACCCAGAAAGGCAGGTGTCAGTACATGATGGTGTCGACAAATGACTAAATTGCAGGGGACGACACATGATACATTCTGGCTGAATCCGTTGATACCCAATGAAATAGGTGCCGACGAATGACTAAGTCGATCGACACCAATAGAAAACAAAAGTCAAGAAAGAAGACAAAGGATCATTAATCTAGCTATTAGTAAAGCAGCATTGATGAGGGCTACAAGATCTCCAAAGCGACAGTCTGGTTATCTATTCAGCAATGACGATGTTAAGTAGTCTACTCCTCCTGCAAAGGCATCAACACAACTATGCGCTCAGATTGTTGCGCATTCAAAGTGACCGACTAGCAAGATAGTAGAAGAAAGGAGCAGCATGATCACTTACTGAGTCTAGAAGGAGCTACCAGCTCATAAAGCAAGCGAGCATGCCTCATCAACTCGTTCAATAGGCCGACATAACACAATGGGTAGCTTACCCATGAAGACCACTAGCTCACATGAAAGAGGCCCCTGATTTAGGGCTCTCGCCAATTTAAGGAGACTGCTGATTCAAAATCATGTCTTCAAGATGTCCCACCGGGCCAAAGTCTCAGAAATTCGAAGAAGCTCCCAATACAGGGATTCCACCGAATCAAGAAGGTTGTCAGATCAGTGCTTCCACCAGCTCAAGATTGCCACTAGCCCAACGCTTTCACTAGTTGGAAAGGCCCCAGTCTAGCAATCCCCACCAATCCAGTGGCTGTTAATCTAGTGAACTCGCAAACTTCACAAGATGTTGTCATAGTAGTTCTTATTGACTGTCAATCTCGAGATGGCGATGTCAATTATGATGAAGCCACCAGCATGGCGACACATTAGAAGACTGCCAGCCGACTATGAGATAATAGAACACTAAACACCACAAGACAACAAGACGACAAGAGATTGCAACAATGAGTCCGAACGATAGCAGAGCACAAGACGAGTTTGAATGAGGCTATGAGGGGTACACCTGCGGACGCTGCTCCACTCGATCCTCACTTGCACCATCCGCAAGTGGGGGGCATTGTTTGCACCCATTTTGTGACTATCGGGCCACAAATGGGCCAGCAACCCAACAAGAGAGGCAACGATGGTTACAAGGCAAGAATGGCATGAGATGTAATATATGAGGAAAATGTGACTACTTTGGGCTGGGGCCTTTGGCCACATCAGCCCTCAAAAAGCTGCCCCTTTAAAAGTTTACTTTCCTATGCAAAAAGGCATCACAACTAGCCTTAGGGAGGAGAGCAGAAGCTTCCAGTGGCGGTGGGAAGGGTCCTTGCTTGCAGTCCAGGAAACAGATCAAAAAAAAAGCAGGGGGGGGGGGTAGAAAAAGGAAGCAGCAGCAGCGGCCAGAGGGGGAAGAGGCATCTGGGTGAGGTCTTCCCGCAACAGAAGGTGGCCAGCAGGAGGGAGGAAGGGAGGACGTTGCAGAGCCCCCTTTCATCTTGGATTCTACAGTGAGAGCAAAAGAAAGAGAGAAGAGGAGTGAGCAAGAGAGGAGAGGAGTAATTGGTTATCTATTTTGAGGGATTATTTGTCCCTCCTTCCTCTATGTAATCTCTTTGCGTTCTTACGGGAATCCGAGAAATGTCTTCTTTGTTTGATGATCATATTTCATTTTAATGCATCATTTTATTTTTATTCTTTTCCCCCTCCATCACGATCAGAATTTCATGTTGTTAAATGTTTTGAAGTGCAGACCTCAAAACCTTTGAATTGAGAGCATGGCGCCCTGCTTTGGGTTCCCATTATTTGTTTTGTTTGGTTTTGATCAAGCACATCTCTCTGGGTTCGTTTATTCTTGTTTTGTTTTTTTCCACCGCGATCAGCAAGCATCCCTCTCACGCATTGAATTGAACCTTATTTGATGTTCACTTCAGTCTTTGGAGGATCGCAAAACAGCATGCTCAGTTTCCCTTTTCTGGGCCAATTCCAAGTTCTTAGTGATGGGTGCTTGTTATGCTACCCTTTGCTATAACTCCCAGTCTGCTTAATTGGAACAGTAAGTGCATACAACAGCCTACCGTGTATTTGAGTGCTCCGCTAGACACTCACCTCCTCCATGTGAGATGTATTATCATTTAATGTAAATATACAAATTGTTCTCCTTACGTGATCCCATTGAGATGTTAGTCCATATCCCAAAAATTTCTTTGACAGCGAATTAGTTCATTTCAAGAGAAGTATCACCGAAATCCACGTTGTTTCCTCCCCCGTGGATGTTGAATCTCTGAACGGGGCCCTGCACAGCCCCGCCATTCAACCTTCTTCTCCAGATTCGGGAGCCCACCGTTCAGGTTTTCTGTACCATGGGAGGCCACCATTCAGGTTTCCTTCACTGTGGAAGACCCACCGTTTAGGTTCCTTCACTGTGGAAGGCCACCGTTCAGGTTTCCATCACCATGGGACTCTACCGTTCAGGTTTTCTGTACCATGGGAGGCCACCGTTAAGGTTTTCTTCACTGTGGAAGGGCCACTGTTCAGGTTCCCTTCACTGTGGAAGGCCACCGTTCAGGTTTCCTTCACCATGGGACTCCACCGTTCAGGTGTTCTTGTTACATGGGAGGCCACCGTTAAATTTTCCTTCACTGTGGAAGGCCACCGTTTGGGTTTTCTTTACTGTGGAAGGCCACCGTTCAGGTTTCCTTTACCATGGGAGTCCACCGTTCAGGTTTCCTCCACTGTGGAAGGCCACCATTCAAGTTTCTTCACTGTGGAGGTCACCAGCCAGATTTCTTTCACTGTGGAAGGCCACCGTTCAGACTGTTTGCCTATGGGAAGCCACCGTTTAAACCTGCTTGTTTGTTTGAGGGCCACCAGTCAGGACT
Source organism: Colocasia esculenta (assembly GCA_014218235.1). NCBI lineage: Eukaryota > Viridiplantae > Streptophyta > Magnoliopsida > Alismatales > Araceae > Colocasia > Colocasia esculenta. The sequence continues at coordinate 71,062,654 of CM024758.1, forward strand.
GAACTTGATTTGGGAGCCACCGTTGAGGAGTATTCCTGATTGGGGGTCACCGTTCATGACTGTGCCTGATTTAGGAGCACCGACCTGGTTTGTGCCCATAAGGAGTCTATTGTTTCAATCCCCTTTACTCCTCTCTTGATGTATATGTGATCGGTGGTCATTATAACCACCGATTCATGAGCATATGCTAAGGAAGGGTTAAACAGAAATAATACATTGTCCGGGTGTGACGCCTTTCGGTTTTGGCACCTAACGGTCTCTTCTTGAGAACGACTTGAGAACCGGTGCCGTGTGCCATGATGTTGTTGCCCTCGGCATCAACGTCATTGTTGGCACCGTCTCCATCAAGGTGGACGGGTGTCATGGAAACCCCCCCCCCCCCAACGTGCAAACTAAGGGGAGGTGCTGCCAGATTTTTTCTGTGATGATTTCCGAACATGTTTTTCCAATATAGTCATCGGGCAACTTGTGTTCCGACCTGGCACCATCGGCAAATATCATGTCGCCACTGCACGGCGAACACCATCTCGTGTGCACCACCTCGAGTTTATAAGTGGTTGCATTAAGGTGTCACCCCAACATATGGTGGGCAGGGGTGGTTATTATCATGTCGGGTTCTATCAAATGACCTGGTCTTATTCCGTCATATCGTGGTTCCTCGGGCTTATTGTATATTTTGCATGCAAGAGTAAGACAAATAAATGCCGGTGTGACATATGTCACTCGATCAACACGTCGAACATGAAAACAAATAAATGAGTTAAATAATGATGTAATAATAATACTGATAGATGGATAATGATAATAAAAAAATCCAACTAACAATAAAAAAATAATAAATGGTAAATAAGGTAAAAGTAAAAAATGGAATAAGTAAGAAAGGGGAGGCGCCAACCAAGGCACGTTCAGCTTTTCAAGTGCATATAGAAGCCACCGTTCAGCATCTTGCCCATGTATACCCCCACCGTCAGCACCCTCACATACAACAATAGCCACCGTTCAGCTTAACAGTCACAATTGCATGCATGCGCATCCCATGCTCTTGTTGGTGCTGTCTCATTTGATTAAACATGAAAGAAATTAGTAATGAGTGAATAAACCTGTAGCAAGTAAACAACAGTTGACAAGAGAAGTCAAATAAATCAAGTCCTCTCGACAGGCTCAAATAACATAACTAAATATGCAAGAATCAATAACCAGCTTAAAGAAAAGAACCAAATCAGACGATTCTGAAACAAAATTCAAATAAGTTTTAAACCTAAATAATAAAAGATATTGGAAATCGAATAAAACCTCATACCCAATCAAATAATCAAACAACATCAAATCAAACCAAAAAACAACAAATAAAAATACAATCTCAATCATAAAAGACCAGTTACAAAAAAAAAAGAGAAAAGAAATGCAAGACATCAATGGAATAAAATCAAATCAAATCAAATGTTATTGAAACAAATTCAACCTTTTTTTTAATAAATCTGAAATAATGTTAAAATGAGTCGAGTGTTATATTTTGGTCGTCTCGCGTTAGGCGCCATTGAATTTACATTTCTACGCGTATCCTTTATCGGATGTCTCCATTTTAGGCCATGAGACTTTCTAATCTGGCGATTAATCAAGTGTTTTCCCTCTTAGATGGATGTAATTACGTCGTTGCATTTAGGCAACAGCGGATCTTGATCCCAACCCGATCTCCATTTTCGTTTGACGAAGTCAAACTGTAGCACCCCGGAAATTTTAATTGCAATTTTTTTTTGTATAAATAGAAATAAATAATTTTCATAATATCAGAGTATTTAAAACATATGTATCATTATCGTATGTGCTAAACCACATTGAAAAATTCCGTAAAATTATAAATCGACCCCACACATTATTCCTAAAGGTTCCACGAAGAAATTTGTGCAACAAAAAATCAGATTAGCCAAGTTTAAAGTGTTTTGCGACTTATTATCGTAATTCATAGATAAGTCGAAAAATCATTATCACACGTACTTGGATGAGTTAGAAAATTAAATAAAAATCATATATGGACTTTAAAAATATCCTCTAGTGACCCACCAAGAAATTTGGTTCAATAAAAATAATTTAGGCTAGGTTTAAGAGCTATTGTGACCAATTATCCAAATTAGGAACAAGTCTGAAAACCTTTAACACGGAAATACGACGCAATCAAAAATTAAATAAAAGTGTTGGAGAGGCTTCCAACATTATATATTAATGACCCAATATCTTAATTGGGCCAAGGGACCACATATGACCTAAAAATCAAATGAAGTAAGAAAATGCATGAAAATTCGTAACCATAAATAAGCTGAAATTAGAAAGTGGTAATTAGGGTTAAATGGGAGGCAATCATGCACTCTTGGCCGCCCAAATTCGTGCCTACCCACCCATGGAGGTTGCTTGATGGCCAAGACTCTCTAACGGAGGGAGAGATCTTCAAATTATGGAAGACACAAGGCAATCGCGCAACCCTTCTTTCCTAGTTACAATAGGACTCCTAATCCCTTGGTTCTTAAATACTCTTCACCCAAACCCTAGGGATGAGTTTACAACTTGTTGGGGTCATGTGGAGGAGCTCTTGGTGGCTAGGGAGCTATGGATCGACCACAAGAAGGACATCTTCTTCCCTCGTTCGTCTGCTGCGACCTACATAAACCATCCACTTGAAGTCGATCAAAGGTTGGCCAAACCTAAACGAAACCTTGAAAGGCATATACCCCTGGAAAGAGGGTCACATCTATGTTCTAACCCAAGTGGAATGCCCAAATTCCATGCAGTATACATGGAGTAATAGGCGTTCTTCAAACAGTGGTCTGAACACAGGTTTTTTGGAAAATGGGACTTCTTCAAATGAAAAGTAGGTTTTCTCGGGCCAAACCTTAACATATCCTATACCAATGTGTAGAGCATCAAGTTACCTTTCGTTTCCAACTGGTTTCATCTAATTTCAAAGAGTATATTTTGAATTATAAGCATTTTTCCAAAGTCGCGCACAGTTAGGGCTTTTCCCGTTCTTTATATGTTGCATGTGATTCAAGACCGAATTAGAGCAAACCACAACATGAATGTTTTGTGATAGTTGTCTTGGTCATGTGTTGTTTGAACATTTTGTCTAATGTCAATAGTTAGAGAGTTATAAGCATGGTAAGAGGGTCGCTGCATGATACTACGTTTTCAGGTAGCACTTGGTTCTACATTGTGTTTGACTTGATTCAAGCCTGTCGAAACCATCCTTGTTTTCTAATTCCGATTTATTGGAAGCACCCTTGCATGTCTAGGTTGGTTTAATTTGGTTTCGTGATTTTTCATGCACTGTACAATTGTTCTTAATTTTAGAACAACCCTATGTCAAAATAAGGAAAGTCTGGTCCGCAATCCAAAGCACTGTCCTTTCTCTGTCGGATTCAGACGCAGACCCTGTGAACGTGACGACCCAAGAGGTCGCATTCTGAGGTCTTGTTGCAATAGCAAACCCGTCACGTTCTGAATGCGACAAGTACCCCGTCGCTATCTCTCTGCCTGTTCTGACTGCCTTGTCGCGTTCTGTCCCGACCCCATCGTGACCCTTACTGGGTGCGTCGCGACCTCAGTATTTTGCCTAAAACCTCACTTTTTTTTCTTGCAAATCTTACCACTATACCTGAGGTCTGTTTAAATATGATATTTTAGCGTGTAATTCACATGTCTTAGGTCTGATCATTACATGATGTCTACTTAATGGCTTAAAAGTGTTTAACACATTAAAAAGCCTCAATTATATGAAGATTATTCTAATTGCTTTCTTAATGATATGATCATTCATGAAACTTATGATTTGCTCTTGTTACTATTCTAGCTTGATTAAAATGATAATTATTATCTGATAATCTTGCAAACCCATGTGTAGTTAAATGCATTGTTCAATTCGTGCCATTATGTTAAGTGCTTTTCCACGAGTTGGAAACCGATGGTTTGAGAATTGAGACACGCGTACATCACTACACACTTGCACATCTAGGCAGCCTTTTCTTGGGAATTCGGAAGCTCTCTACCGATCATTCTGAATCGGTAGACTAGCGACTTTTTCTCCAAGGCCTCCGTAAATCTCCTCTGACCATGGATTCCCACATGGTCAATGAGTTGGTTGTACCATTGAAGTTCCCTGAAAATAGCGTGCACTTCCTCTCTCATCTTGTTCTCGTGAGTGTGATTTACAATCTACACTAAAGCCATTAATGTAAAGAATGAATTAAAGTATAAATTGTACTGTTATACTTCCAAATTTATCTCTCGACCATTGTTCTCATGAAATCATGTTCAATTTTCTTATTTCTTGTTCTCATCATCATCGTGAACATGACATTACACATGCTTACATTTGAAATTGTCATTGGCCATTATTAATGATTGTGGCTATCTACATTTAAAATTTAAGTGAGATGCTGACCGGCATGGCGAGTGTCCAAGGGCTCCAGTTTAGCCCCAATGATGAAGAGTCATAAATATACTGTTAACCATGGGGTATAATGATAACTGGCGTTGCATCTGCACTGGGAGTCGTACGTGCGTGTTGAATGATAGATACAATAACCACATACACGTGTCCTGGTGTACATTCTTGATGGATCTTTTCTTGGTGTACATTAGTGTCTACGTGCCTGATTAGTGTTACATGATCATGCTCGTGCGTGCTTGCTTGCTTGCGTGATATGGCCATCCTGAATTTATTACAAGTAGTGATATCTTGCGTTCTTGACATCAAGTGAAATCTTGCGTGCTTGTACAAAGTTATCCGTTGCTAGTTCTATCTTGTCATCTTGTTCTATCATGATCACTCTATCTAGCTTGTTTCATGTATCATGTTTTAATGAGTTTTATTCGTACATGCATATCATGACAACCATCGTGCTTACCTAGTTCTAAATTGCTAATCACTTATATCATTGCCCGCGCATTGAGATATAAATCCTACTGGGCTAGTTTGCTCATTCCCTACTTTTACCCAATCTAGGTGACTATGAAGTTCAAGAGGAAGAGCAAGTCGAGGATGGGAATGCGTCCGAGTGAAGAGCATTCCAACTATGAGTCTAGTTATAGTAGTTTGCTTTGAGTGTTAGACTCATGTAGTAGGAAGTGAGGAATAAATGTAATTTCCCTTTTTATTGAGTCTTAGTCCTGTAATAGTTTCCATTTGGAATACAATGAGTTGAGATTTGAATACAAGATTAGTTGAGTTCAATATTTGGGCCCTATGATGATGTATGTTATTATACATTAGTGTGTGCTAGCTAGAGGCTTATTTGCCGACTGTTCACGTCTCGGGATATCGTCTCGAATTATATTCCACATTATTAATATCCACTGCGTAATTCTCGGGACGTGATAGTTTATTTGTATCAGAGGCTAGGAATACCAAATAGGATATATGTCTCAGGAATAGGAGATACCTATGGAACCTAGGTCATGGAAATTAAATACAGTACCTAGTGAGAATGGGTAGAGACTGGGAATATGTTGGCAAGAATTAAAACACTCCTACCCATTGACTCTGATAATGTATGTAGAGACATTAATTGGTTTCCATCCTCTTCTCAGGAACCCTCATAACTCTCTCACTCAACCGCAATGGCTCGTAACCAATGGCAAGCTATGCAAGAAACAACAGCTGGATTGACTCAGGCCCTACAAAATGTGGTTCAGGCTGGAAATCAGGCTGCTGCAGTTAGAAACGGAGCCGGTGATCTGCACCGTAATTTTAGGAGTTTGAACCCTCCTCGTTTCTTGGGATCCCCTGATCCTGACGAAGCAGAGAACTGGCAGGAGGAGATAGAAAGGATCTTCCAAGTCATGCAATGCACTAATAGGGAAAAAGTGGTACTGGCCATTTTTCAATTCACTAAGGATGCCCTAGCATGGTGGAAGGCCACATCGGCCCACCTGCCTAATGTTGACGAACTGGAGTGGGCCAGATTCCTAGTGATATTCTGGGGAAAGTATTTCTCTGAGAGAGTCAAGGAAAAGAAAGCAGCGAAGTTTTCCGCACTGAAGCAGAAAGGAATGTCCGTGGCTGAGTATGAGGCTCAGTTCGTACGTCTTGCTGTGTATGCCCCACACTTGGTGGGAACTGAAAGACTTAGGCAAATTGGTTCATGGATGGGCTCAGACCCATGTTCATTGAAAGGCTCGACACACAAACATTCTGTAAGGAATCGATCGGGGCGCAGCGGAAACGCGATTTTCACAGATGGATATCGTTGTCGGTGGTCGGATCGAACAAAAACCGTGAACCCGCGCATAGGAAGATCCGATCTTTACCTTTACGGGGTGCGAAACTCTCGAATCTGGGGAGGAAGTGGCGCTGGAGGCGCTGGTGCTACAAGCCGTTCAAGTGTCGGCCTCCAGACGTATCCATGCGAGCTCCGGACGCAGACGGGATCTCCTCGGTCTCCACGCGTCTCCGGATCTCAACTCCACCATGTGCCAGAGAGAGAAGAGAGAAGAGGTGGGGGCGCCCTAGAGAGAGAGAGGAGTGGGGTGGCCAGAGAGAGAGCCTGGAGCTTGGCCCAGGGTTTGACTCTCTGCTAATACTTATAGACACTGCGGTTTTTCACAAAAACCCAGTTATTATCTATAACAACCATCATGCTCAGTCTGCTCGAAACTCTATGCGTGTGACCCTCTAGGCCCAAGTGCTAGTCCAATTTCTGCCCATTAAGCCAATAACTCTTTATTGACTTATTGCAATTAATTATATCTCATATTAATTAATTACACAATCAATTATCATCTCACGATAATTGATCGGGCTTCCAATCAAGTTGGGTGCCAAGCAACACCACTTGATCCTGGAAAGCATTGGGGTTCAGCAACCCAATCAAGGAACCTTTTTTCGTCATCAGTTACCACGTGACTATAATCCTTCGCTTGCACAATGCTCCCGAGTGCACTTAGGGTATGGTCAACTGTCAAACCCTAATATGTGCACTCACCTGGTTAGATGCCGCATAACATATCAGAAAACTTCCTTCTGATAAGTAGTCATGCCTTGGCCAAGGACTATCAGCATCTTTCCTTAGAGCATTCACTCTCTTATTACGAGAGCGAGCATCCCATGTTGACCACACAATCACCTTCGAAGGTATTCCGCTAGATCCGAACACTTAACTGATTAAGACCTCATGGTTAGAGATTTATAAGTCAAGGTCAAAACCTAGAAGTCCACCACAAGGTGTCCTTGGTGTCTCAGGTCTAAGGACCAATCACGCCACTGTGACAATGAATCTAGCTGGTTGACAGTTAGGTAACATTACTATCCAGCGATTCATAACGGATCAGTTCAGTGAACTCATTCCCCAATGAGCCCTGCAGACTCACCTTAGTGTCTCCACTAAGTGACTATGAGATCAGTCACCCTCATCATATGAGCAGGGCAACCTGTACTAGTCTAACCCGATATCCGATGTCCTTCTCGAATATCCTCCGACTAGGAACAATTAAGAATATATGTTTAAAGGATATTAATCTCATTGCTATGATCTTCATCATAATTATATCCATTGCGTATATTCATAGACTTCATAATGAAACAGTAAACGAATTACACATAATGAATATAAAAGCCTTATTATTATTATCAAAGAACAAGATTGGACAAGTTATGATTGGCTTGAGGACACCCATAACTAACAATCTCCCACTTGGACTAAAGCCAATCACCTTTATGTCTTAAACCCATAAACTCTAGGTGGCGCTCAAACACGATTTGAGTCAAAGGCTTCGTCAGTGGATCTGCAATGTTGTCAACTGAAGGAACTCTTTCCACCAGTACATCTCCTCTAGTGATAATCTCCCTGATCAGGTGAAATCGCCTCAGAATGTGCTTTGACTTCTGTTGAGACCGCGGTCTTTCGCTTGTGGAATTGCCCCATTGTTGTCACACAGCAATGGGATCGGATCAGAGTCACCCGGCACCACACCAAGGTCGGTGATGAACTTCTTCATCCACACTGCCTCCTTGGCGGCTTCAGCTGCAGCAATGTACTCAGCCTCTGTCGTCGAGTCTGCAGTGGTTTCTTTCTTGGAACTCTTCCAGCTCACTGCACCTCCGTTTAAGGTGAACACAAACCCAGATGTAGACTTGCTATCATCTGGATCTGACTAGAAACTCGAGTCAGTGTATGCCCGAAGTTTTAAGTCCCCTCCTCCATAAACTAAAATATATCCTTAGTCCTTCTCAAGTACTTAAGGATACATTTCACTGCCATCCAGTGTGTTTCACCTGGATTTGCCTGATATCTGCTCGTAACACTTTGAGCAAATGCCACATCAGGCCTTGTACATAGCATGGCATACATGATAGACCCTATAGCCGAAGCATAGGGGACTCTATCCATGACTGCCCTCTCTTCAGGAGTCTTAGGAGACTGCTCCTTAGAGAGATTAATCCCATGTCTCATAGGTATGAGACCTCTCTTGGAATTTCCATGCCAAACCTTTTGACAATGGTATCTATGTACATTGATTGGATTAAGCCAAGCATCCTCTTGGATCTATCTCTATAGATACGTATTCCAATACGTAGGATGCTTCTCCAAATCCTTCATGGAGAAGTTCTTTGACAACCAACCTTTACTGATGATAACATCCCTACATCATTCCCCAATGAGTAAGATGTCATCAACGTAAAGTATGAGAAAAGTGATAGCACTCCCACTGATTTTCTTATACACACATGGTTCATCTTCATTCTTAATGAAGTCATAAGATTTGATAGCCTCATCAAACCTTATGTTCCAACTACGAGAAGCTTGCTTCAATCCATAGATGGACCTTTAAAGCTGCATACTTATCTGGACACTCTTTGGATGTAAAACCCTCAGGCTGTATCATATACACTTCTTCCTTAATGTTTCCATTGAGGAAAGCGTTTTTACATCCATCTGTCAGATCTCGTAATCAAAGTATGCAGCAATGGCAAGAAGAATTCTGATCGACTTTATCATAGCAACTGGTGAGAAAGTTTCGTCATAGTCAATTCCTTGCCTTAACGATACCCCTTTGCCACCAACCTTGCCTTATAATTGTCGATCTGTCCATCTGCACCGATCTTTCTCTTAAAGATCCACTTACACCCAATAGGTACAATACCTTCAGGCAAGTCTACCAAGTTCCAAACTTGGTTGGTGTACATGGATTGCATCTCAGAATTCATGGCATCTCGCCATTTCCCTGACTGAGGACAATCAACAGCTCCTTTGGTAGGTCTTTGGATCATCATCCTCATTATAAGACATGCCTTCACTAATATGTCCAACATATCTTTCAGGCTGTCTAGGTACTCTACCAGACCTACGCTGAATGTGTGTATTTCCTGAATAGGTTCCGGAACTGATGTTTCAACTGGTGGACTTTGCACAGTCTGTGGATCTAGAACTCTTCTAGATCTACCTTACTCTCACTGTCCTCTTGGGTAAGGTACTCCTCTTCCAATAAGACAACTCTCCTGGCAACAAACACTCTTTGTTCACCAGGATGGTAAAAGTAGTACCCAAATGTTTCTTTTGGGTATCCAACAAACCTGCACTTATCAGTTCTGGAGTCCAGTTTATCTGGGTCATGTTTCTTTACATGGGCAGGACAGCCACAGATTTTAACATGTTTAAAATCAGGCTTTCTACCCTTCCATATCTCATATGGAGTGGAAGACACAGATTTACTGGGAACCCTGTTCAGCAGATATGCCACTGACTCTAGCGCATATCCCCATAAGGAAACTGGTAACTGTGAACGGCTCATCATGGATCGCACCATGTCCAACAAGGTACGATTTCTCCTTTCCGATACACCATTCATCTGTGGTGTATAGGGAGGAGTCCATTGAGAAAGGATACCATTGTCCTTTAAGAATTGTGTGAACTCTGTACTTAGTATTCACTTCCTCGGTCTGACCGTAGGATTTTAATACTCTTTCCAGTTTGTTTCTCAACTTCATTCTTAAATTCTTGGAATTTCCCAAAGGCTTCAGATTTGTACTTCATTAAGTAAACAATCCGAACCTTGAGTAGTCATTCGTGAATGTAATGAAGTATGAGTAGCCACCCTTGGCTTGGGTAGACATTGGACCACATACATACGAATGTATTAGTTCCAATATGTCCTTGGCCCTATCTCCATGTCCACTAAATGGAGATTTGGTCAATTACCCATTAAACAGGATCACAAGTTGCATATGATTCATAATCAAATGGATCTAAGTATCCATTCTTATGCAACTTTTGAAGCCTATTCTCGCCAATGTGACCAAGCCTACAATGCCATAAGTAGGCAGTGTTCACACTATTCTTACTTCTCTTAGGAGAAACATCAACATGGAGATTTTCATAAGAGACATCAAGCAGATACAAACCATTCACCAAACTTGCTAAAGCAACTAGTTTATTTCTTAAAAATAAACTGAACTATTGTTCTCAATGGTAAACATGTATCCAATTCTGTCTAAACAAGAAACAGAAATAATGTTCTTAATGATACTAGGCACATAGTAGCAATCATCTAATAAAAGTAAATCTCCAGAAGGTAACTTGAGCTTCACTGTCCCCACAGTGTGTGCACCAACACTTGTGCCGTTTCCAAGCCTCAAGTTCACCTCGCCCTTGCTCAGCTTCCTTCTACTTGTCAGCACCTGCACATCATTGCAGATATGAGAAGCACATCCAGTGTCTAAAACCCAAGATGTAGAATCTCTAATAGACAAGTGAAGATCTATCATATAGATACCTGAAGCTTCGCCAAGCTTCTGCTTCTCCTGAGCCTTCATTGCAAGATAGTCCTTGCAATTTCTTTCCAGTGCCCCTTTTTCTTACAGTGGAAGCACTCGCCTTTTCTTCTCCTTTGCTTATGTCCTTCTTTTGTTTCTGCCTAGACTGCTTCTTTGCATTGCCTTTCTTAAAGGCTTGCCCTGCTCTCCTCTTCTTGTTGGACTTTCCAACCATGAGAACAGTGGGCTTTTCCTTCTTAAGGTTGCCCTCAGCAGTCTTCAGCATGTTGAGCATCTCAGCTAAACTCACCTCAATTTGTTCATTGTGAAGTTCATAATGAACTGGGAATATGAATTTGGAAGTGACTGGAGAATGAGGTTCGTGCTTAGTTCCTTGTCAAGAGGAAAACCAAGCCCTTCGAGCCTCTCAATCCACTCTATCATCTTCAGCACATGAGATTGTACTGAAGACCCCTCTGCCATGCGAGCTTGAACAGGGCCTTGGATATCTCATATCTCTCCACCCTGCTCTGCTCTTCAAAGAGCTCCTGCAAGTGCTGCATGATGGATCTAGCATCCATGTTCTCATGCTGCCTTTGCAACTCATTGCTCATTGAGGCAAGCATGTAGCATTGGGCCAGAGTGGAATCCTCCTTCCACTTCGCAAACTCAAGTGTTTCCCCTTCAGGTGCATCAAGGGGTGGTTCAGCTGGGATCTCACCCTCCAGGACATAGGCAATGCGCTCAGACCTGAGGACAATCTTCAGGTTTCTGAGCCAATCCGAGTAGTTCGGGCCTGTCAATCTGTTGGCATCCAGTATGCCACGGAGTGGGTTACCTGACGACATTTTTGCCTATAAAGGAAATGTAAACACAATTAGCAGATGTTCATAATAATAATTAAATCTAGATTAGGACTTTAATCAAGATTAGCTCCCACTATTTTCCGACAGACTGTATAACCCTCAGATATAAGAATGGGAGACTCCGACGGTCTCCTAGTGGGGATCGGAATCTTACAGACTCATAGCATGATCTTGTGGATAGCACAACAAACCATACTATGATCTGAAAGCGGTCAACTCTTGACACTTGCAACTCTTGCAATATCCGATCTTATTTGGGCCCCTGAATTTTAATGACCTTGTGGATAGCACAACAAGTCATTAAACCCAGTCTAAGCAGTACCATCATTACGTAACGAGCATAGATTTGGATGTAGCCCTTGTGGATAGCACAACAAAGCTACACCGGTCCTCTATCCCGTTTAAGGCATCACTATGCCATAGTTTTAGTCTGTCATCAGATTTGGCAAGCCTTATGGATAGCACAACAAACTTGCCCGATCTAATGGCAATCCTAAAACTATAATGATGGAGGGCCACGTAATTCATTCTTAATGATTACGCTACGGCTTAAAATTTAAACAAGGAGGGATTTTGATTTATTTTATCTTGGTCTCTATATCTGTGTGCTATTGATATATAGAATTTGGAATATCAAATATTTAATTATATATATCATAGCACATTCCACATATATCATATATATGAAGAAAAACGATGGATGATCATGGACTTTAACCTAGAGTGGCATTACCAGAGCCAGTTGGTAATCCAAAACACGGTGAATAAATGGCAGCCCCGCATCGAATGCTTTACTTGATGTAACTCTATCTCCATGAAGGTCCTGCATGGTACTCTCCTCCATCTCCGCCAATCCGCTTCTTATAATTACAAGTAATATTTAAATTGGGCTCGCAGGCCCATAAATGTACATCAGATAAATAAGAAACCTTGAACAAGTCAAGGGGAGTACATAACAGGAGGGAGATAGAATGTACAACCCGGATTTAATAGAGGGAGGCACGCAGTCCTCATAAATTACATCACATGCCATTAACCATAAACATCATCACATGACATCTAAGTCCATGATCATCCATCCACACATCACATGCATCAATAAAAGCAATCATCACATAATTACTTCTGAAATAACTTTTATTTCAAATATAATAACTATATTTTGAAAACCATTTAACTAAACAATTTAGCTAACATGGATAACATCTAATCAACATTAGATAACGTCATTCACCGTAACTGCATGAATCCGCCAAAATTAAGTTAATTAATTTCACAAGAATCACATTCTTAATTAATTAACATGCTTTAATTAGATGGTAGGAAATAACTAAAACAATTTTAGATTTTCCTTAAACTAATTAAGCAATGGGTCATACATATGAAAAATTTACAGAGAGTTAAAACATTTTTAAAACTCTTAAAAAAAAAATTTCATAATTTTCTGGGATTTTAAAACCATTTAAATGATTTTAAACAAAATTAAAAACATTAAAAATGGGAGGGGGGGGGGGGGGGAAGGGGTCGGACCGGATCCGGATCCGGCGCGGGACCAGATCCGGTCGCCCGGGACCCGCGGGGGTCCGCCCGCGACTTACCCGCTAGCAGACCCGCGCGCGCCCGCGGGGGACCCGCGCGGGGTCACCCCCGCCGCCCGACAGGGCCCGCGGCGGCTGGGGAAACCTAGCCGCCGCCCCCCCACCGGTGAAGCGCCGGTGCGGCGCGGCCCTGCCGCCCTCCGCGCCACCTTCGGAGCCGCGGACGGCGCGGCGGTGCCGGAAGCCCGCCCTCCGCCCCTACCAACCTAGAAAACCCCCCGAAAAAACCCAAATCAAAAACGCCCTCTTATCTTGGACTGTCCAAGATGCATGGCGGCGGCTCATTGCAAGGGGTCGCGTGGCCTCTACAGGGCCAAACATGCCACAAGAGGTTCTTCGGGAAGCCCTTGGTACCAGGAACGATTTCCATGTACCAAAACAAAGTGCACATCTCATGTGCGACCCAAGAGCGAAGTAAAATTGGCGACTCATGCATAACGCGAACTGACGAAAACGCATGAAATGACGATCATACGACGCCGATACCGACCGGGCCAGCAACCTGGCTCTGATACCACTGTAAGGATCGATCGGGGCGCAGCGAAAACGCGATTCCACAGATAGATATCGTTGCCGGTGGTCGGATCGAACAAAAACCGTGAACCCGTGCACAGGAAGATCCGATCTTTACCTTTGCGGGGTTGCGAAACTCCTGAATCCGGGGAGGAAGTGGCACTGGAGGCGCTGGTGCTTCAAGCCGTTCAAGTGTCCAGCCTCTAGACGTATCCACGCGAGCTCCGGACACAGACTGGATCTCCTCGGTCTCCACGCGTCTCCCGATCTCAACTCCACCATGTGCCAGAGAGAGAAGAGAGAAGGTGGGGGCGCCCTGGAGAGAGAGAGGAGTGGGGCGGCCAGGGAGAGAGCCTGGAGCTTGGCCCAGGGTTTGACTCTCTGCTAACTTATAGACACTGCGGTTTTTCATAAAAACCCAGTTATTGTCTATAACAACCATCCTGCCCATCTGCTCGAAACTCTATTGCGTGTGACCCTCTAGGCCCAAGTGCTAGTCCAACTTTCTGCCCATTAAGCCCAATAACTCTTTATTGACTTATTGCAATTAATTAATATCTCATATTAATTAATTACACAATCAATTATCGTCTCACGATAATTGATCGGGCTTCCAATCAAGTTGGGTGCCAGCAACACCACTTGATCCTGGAAAGCATTGGGGTTCAGCAACCCATCAAGGAACCTTTCAGTTACCACGTGACTATAATCCTTCGCTCGCACAATGCTCCCGAGTGCACTTAGGGTATGGTCAACTGTCAAACCCTAATATGTGCACTCACCTGGTTTAGATGCCGCATAACATATCTAAAACTCCTTTTCTGATAAGTAGTCATGCCCTGGCCAGGGACTATCAGGCATCTTTCCTTAGAGCATTCACTCTCTTATTACCGAGAGCGAGCGATCCCATGTTGACCACACAATCACCTTCGAAGGTATTCCGCTAGATCCGAACACTTAACTGATTAAGACCTCATGGTTAGAGATCTATAAGTCATGGTCAAAACCTAGAAGTCCACCAACAAGGTGTCCTTAGTGTCTCAGGTCTAAGGACCATTCACGCCACTGTGACAATGAATCTAGCTGGTTGACAGTTAGGTAACATTACCATCCAGCGATTCATAACGGATCAGTTCAGTGAACTCATTCCCCAATGAGCACCTACAGATTCACCTTAGTGTCTCCACACAAGTGACTATGAGATCAGTCACCCTCATTATATAAGCAGGTGCAACTGTACTAGTCTAACCGGATATCCGATGTCCTTCTCGAATATCCTCCGACTAGGAACAATTAAGAATATACGTTTAAAGGATATTAATCTCATTGTTATGATCTCATCATAATTAATATCCATTGCGTATATTATGGACTTCATAATGAAACGGTAAATGAATTACACATAATGAATATAAAAGCCTTATTTTATTTATAAAGAACAAGATTGTACAAGTTATGATTGGCTTGAGGACACCCATAACTAACACATTCAACTTACACTGAGATGGTCCAAAGAGCTCAGCTGGTAGAAGACACCAGGCCAAAGTAGAGGCATGAGGGGCAAGGACAACTCCAAGCCGGTCTTCGTCAAGAAAGAGCACCTAATATTGCTCCAACTTTTTGTAACAACAACGTCAACAGCAACAACAAGAGGCCGAATTCAGAAGAGATGTTGCTGGAGACAAGAGAGTCAAAGTGGAGGTAGGCAGTTGGCTGAAAACTGCAAATCTGTGATAAACCGGGGACCGAGCTGAAGAATGCTGGAAGAAGCTCGGGGCGTGCTTGAAATGCGGAGGTTGTGACCACCGTATCCTGATTGTCCTATGCTGAAGGACAGCCAAGTAGAGCTTAGAATGTACCATGGCGTCAAGACGCCTTAATGCTGTCGTAGAAGCTGGCCTACCCGAGGAGGGGGGTATGGTGGAAGGTACCATTTCCATACACTCTCAACCTGCATTTGTGCTTATTGATACTGGAGCTGCATATTCATTTATTTCCACCACATTTGCTGCAACTCTACCTGTCAAACCTGTCACTATAGCCTCTCCACTAGGCTCAGAATCTGAACTCACTCGCTACTTACCGAAAAGTGAAACTTATAATTGGAGGACACAATCTCCCTGTCGACCTTATCTGTTAGAACATGAAGGGTTATGATGCCATTTTGGGTGTCGATTTGCTAATTGAATATGATGCCGATGTAAACTGTCACCATAGGAGGGTCACATTTAAAAGACCAAACTTTCCAACTCTATCGCTACATGGCACCCGTTACCACAAACACCCTATCTTGATATCCTCCTTAAAGGCATCTAAGCTGATCAACCAGGGTTGTGATGCTTTCCTATTTTCCGTCTTGGCAACTGAAAAGAAGAAACTAACCCTAGAAGACATCCCAATAGACAGGGACTATCCTGATGTATTTCCAGAGGAATTACCTGGTATACCACCTGAGTAGGAGGTAAACTTCACCATTGAGTTACCCCTGGGGCAGCCCCTGTTTCAAAAGCTCTGTATCGCATGTCCCCTATTGATTGCAGGAGTTGAAAGGACATATCGAAGAATTGGTAGATCAGGGTTTTATCAGGCCTAGCACATCCCCATGAGGAGCGCCAGTGCTATTTGTCAAAAGATGGACGGGACAATGAGGCTATGCATTGATTACCGTCAGTTAAACCAGTTGACAATAAAAATAAATCCACTCCCCCGCATATCGACGAGCTATTTGACCAGATCTCTGGTGCACAAAATTTCCAAGATAGATCTAAGATCAGGCTACCAAAATGTATCATGATTTGAAAAGAAGCTTTTGGTGGCCTAATATGAAGAGAGAGGTGGCGGAATATGTCGCCCGATGCTTAACATGTCAAAGGGTCAAGGCAGAACACTTGCGACCCACAGGTAAACTCAAACCCCTGGAAATCCCGACATGGAAATGGGAAGGTATATGGATGGACTTTATTTTCGGACTACCTAATCTAGAGGTGATTCGATGGTATCTGGGTTATTGTCGACCGCTTAACTAAGTCGGCTCACTTCTTGCCAGTGAAGAATAAGTGGCCAGTAGATGTTCTGGCCGCATTGTATGTGAGGAAATAGTCAGATTACATGGAGTACCGGTGTCTATCGTGTCTGATAGAGACCCTAGTTTACATCCCACTTTTCGAAACAACTGCACTACTCCTTGGGATCTAAACTAACTTTAGCATGACTTTCCATCCATAGACAGATGGTCCAGACGAAGAGAACCAACCAGGTGATTGAAGATAGCTTAGAGCATGTGACCTAGATTTTGGAGGTAGCTGGCACGAACACTTACCTCTTGTGGAGTTCGCCTACAATAATAGCTATCAAGCTAGCATTCAAAGGGCACCATTTAAAGCACTCTACGACAGGAGTGCCGATCTCCAATATGCTGGTATGAAGTTTGCGAAAAACAAATGCTAGGACCAGAGATGATAAGGGAAACCATAGAGAAGGTAAAGCTTATTAAAGAAAGAATGGCAGCGGCACAGCAAAGACAAAAGGCATATACAGATAATAGAAAGACACTTGGAGTTTCAGGTTGTGAACATGTATTCTGAAAGTTTCTCCAGGCCGTGGGATCAGCGTTTTGGCATTAAAGGCAAGTTGTCACCAAGGTTTGTCGAGCCTTTTGAAATCCTTGAACGGGTCGGCGAGGTGGCATATCGTCTCGCTTTAACCACCACAATGGATGGAATACACAATGTGTTCCACATATCCATGTTGAAAAAGTATGTACGAGATCCATGGCATGTCAGAGAATATGAACTCCTGGAATTCAACAAGACGGAACATATCAAGAAAGCCAATTAGATCGTGGACCGGGAAGGCGCCAACTAAGGAACAATGTTATCCCTGGTAAGGTTAGATGGAATCTATGCATGGATGAGGACGACACGTGAGAAACTGAGGAAGCATGCACAAAAGATAACCGGAGCTATTCACAAGTAAGTACACATCACTTGTACAATAACTTTCTATACCTGAATTTGGGGACCAAATTCTCTTAAGTGGGGGAGGGCGTAGCACCCCGGAAATTTTAATTGCAAAAAAAAATAATCGAATAAATAGAAATAAATATTTTCATAATATTGGAGTATTTTAAAACTACATATCATTATCGTATGTGCTAAAGCACATCGGAAAATTCCATAAAATTATAAATCGACCCCACACATTATTCCTAAAGGTTCCACGAGAAATTTGTGCAAAAAAAATGGGATTAGCCAGTTTAAAGTTTTTTGCGACTTATTATCGTAATTCATGATAAGTCCGAAAAATCATTATCACACGTACTTGGATGTTTAGAAAATTAAATAAAAACATATATAGACTTCAAATAATATCCTATAATGACTCACTAAGAAATTTGGGTCAATAAAAATCATTTGGGCTAGTTTAAGAGCTATTGTGACAGATTATCCAAATTAGGAAACAAGTCTGAAAACCGTTAACACGAAATACGACGCAATCAAAAAATTAAATAAAAGTGTTGGAGAGACTTCCAACATTATATATTAATGACCGAATATATTAATTGGGCCAAGGGACCACATATGACCCAAAATCAAATGAAGCAAGAAAATGCATGGAAATTCGTAACCATAAATAAGCTGAAATTGGAAAGTGGTAATTAGGGTTTAAATGGGGCAATCATGCACTCTTGGCAACCCAATTTGTGCCTACCCACCCATGGAGGTTGCTTGATGGCCAAGACTCTCTAATGGAGGGAGAGATCTTCAAATTATGGAAGGACACAAGCCATCCCGCAACCCTTCTTTCCTAGTTACAATAGGACTCCTAAATACCTTGGTTGCTTAAATACTCTTCACCCAAACCCTAGGGATGAGTTTACAACTTGTTGGGGTCGTGTGGAGGAGCTCTTGGTGGCTAGGGAGCTGTGGATCGACCACAAGAAGGACATCTTCTTCCCCCGTTCGTCTGCTGCGACCTGCAATAAACCAACCACTTGAAGTCGATTAAAGATAGGTCAACCTAAACCAAACCTTGCATGGCATATACCCCTGGAAAGAGGGTCAAGTCTACGTTCTAACCCAAGTGGAATGCCCAAATTCCATGCAGTATACATGGAGTAATAGGTGTTCTTCAAACGGTGGTCTGAACACAGGTTTTCTGAAAAAATGGGACTTCCTCAACCCAAAAGGTAGGTTTTCTCGGGCCAAACCCTAACCTATCATTACCAATGTGTAGACCAGCAGTTAACTTTCGTTTCCCACTGGTTTCATCGAATTTCAATGAGTAGATTTTGAATTATAAGCGTTTTGCAAAGTCGCGCACTGTTAGGGATTTTCCGTTCTTTTATGTTGCATGTGATTCAAGACCGAATTAGAGCAAACCCAAACATGAACGTTTTTCTACTAGTTGTTATGGTAATGTCTTGTGGTTAACTTTTTGTCTAAATGTCAATAGTTAGAGAGTTATAAGCATGGTAAGAGGGTCGCTGCATAATACTACGTTTCAAGTTGTACTATGTTCTACGTTTGTGTTTGACTTGATTCAAGCCTTTCGAACCATCCTGTTTTTAATTCCGATTTACTGGAAGCACCCTTGCATGTCTAGGTTGGTTAAAATTTGTTTCGTGATTTTTCATGCACTCTACAATTTTTTCTTAATTTTAGAACAACCCTATGTCAAATTGGGAAGTCTAGTCCGCAATCCAAAGCACTGTCCTCTCTCTGTCAAATTCAGGCGCAGACCCTGTGAATGCGATGGCCCGATAGGCGCATTCTGAGGTCTTGTCACGACAGCAAACCCTTCGCATTCTGAACGCAACGAGCGCCCCGTCGCTATTTCTCTGCCTGTTCTGACTGCCTTGTCGCGTTCTTCACATCCCCTTGTCGCGTTCTGTCCCGACCCCGTCGCGACCCTTACTGGGGTGCGTCGCGACCTCAGTATTTTGCCTGAAACCCCACTTATTTTTCTTGCAAATCTTACCGCTATACCTGAGGTCTGCTTAAATATGATATTTTAGTGTGTAATTCACATGTCTTAGGTCTGATCATTACATGATGTCTACTTAATGGCTTAAAAGTGTTTAACACATTTAAAAAGCCTTAATTATATGAATATTATTCTAATTGCTTTCTTAATGATATGATCATTCATGAAACTTATGATTTGGTCTTGTTACTATTCTAGCTTGATTAAAATGATAATTATTATCTGATAATCTTGCAAACCCATGTGTAGTTAAATGCATTGTTCAATTCATGCCATCATGTTAAGTGCTTTTCCGCGAGTTTGAAACCGATGGTTGAGAATTGAGACGCGTACATCACTACACACTTGCACTTCTAGGCAGCCTTTTCTTGGGAATTGGAAGCTCTCTACCGTCATTCCGAATCGGTAGACTAGCAACCTTTTTCCTCCAAGGCCTCTGTAAATCTTCTCTGACCATGGATTCCCACATGGCCAACGAGTTGGTTGTACCATTGAAGTTCCCTGAAGATAGTGTGCACTTCCTCTCTCATCTTGTTCTCGTGAGTGTGATTTATAATCTAGACTAAAGCCATTAATGTAAAGATTGAATTAAGTATAAATCGTACCGTTATGCTGCCAAATTTATCTCTTGACCATGTTCTCATGAAATCATGTTCAATTTGCTTATTACTTGTTCTCATCATCATCGTGAACATGACATTACACATGCTTACATTTGAAACTCTTATTGGCCATTATTAATGACTGTGGGTATCTACATTTAAAATTTAAGTGAGATGCTGACCGGGCACGGCGAGTGTCCAAGGGCTCCAGTCTAGCCCCAATGACGGAGAGTCATAATATACTGTTAACCATAAGGTATAATGATTACTGAAGTTGCATCTGCGCTGGGAGTCGTGCGTGCGTGTTGAATGATAGATACAATAACCACATACATGTGTCCTGGTGTACATTCTTGATGGATCTTTTTTTGGTGTACATTAGTGTCTACGTGCCTGATTAGTGTTACATGATCGTGCTCATGCGTGCTTGCTTGCGTGCGTGATATGGCCATCCTGCATTTATTGCAAGTAGTGATATCTTGCGTTCATGACATCAAGTGAAATCTTGCGTGCTTGTACAAAGTGATCTGTTGCTAGTTCTATCTTGTCATCTTGTTCTATCATGATCACTCTATCTAGCTTGTTTCATGTATCATGTTTTAATGAGTTTTATTTGTACATGCATATCATGACAACCATCGTGCTTACCTAGTTCTAAATTGCTAATCACTTATATCATTGCCCGCACATTGAGATATAAATCCTACTGGGCTAGTTTGCTCATTCCCTACTTTTACCCAATCTAGGTGACTATGAAGTTCAAGAGGAAGAGCAAGTCGAGGATGGGAATGGATCCGAGTGAAGAGCATTCCAACTATGAGTCTAGTTATAGTAGTTTTCTTTGAGTGTTAGACTCATGTAGTAGAATTGAGGAATAAATATAATTTCCCTTTTTATTGAGTCTTAGTCCTGTAATAGTTTCCATTTGGAATACAATGAGTTGAGATTTGAATACAAGATTATTTGAGTTCAATATTTGGGCCCTATAATGATGTATGTTATTATACATTAGTGTGTGCCAGCTAGAGACTTATTTGCCGACTGTTCACGTCTCGGGATATCGTCTCGAATTATATTCTGCATTATTATATCCGCTGCATAATTCTCAGGACGTGACACAAACGGTGCGCAAATAGACTCAAAGCCCTTCGACTCTCGGAGGCAGAACATGTTGTCACTTTGGTGACTGGCACGCCTGCGCTCTGCAATTACCGATTCATCTTTTGTTGTGGTGACTTACCTAGCACTAAAAGAGACTTAAATTTGTAATACGCGGGTACCCATATGAGAACATTTAAATTTTAAAATATTGTGATGGATCCAAAATCCATTTCCACATGTGACCTTCATCATACAGGGTTGTTGTCTGTGGAATCAGTTGAAGGTGTTCTCGCCCTGTTGGCAGTTCCTCTGTTGTTGGGGTGTGTGCTGTGTTGGCAGTGTTTTTGGTCTCTTATGTCTGTGCGCAGTTGTGCGCTGTGCTCTCCTCAGCCGACATCGTTGATCGAGCTAACCAGATACTCTGTGTGCTGTGTTGCATCACTGGTTGAGTTCTATGACACTTGGTTGTGCCCGTTTGTCTTCCTTCTGCTGGATGGTTGTGAGCTTTGGTGAGGTGCTCCCAGAGTTCTTCTCAATTGGTTTTGAAGGAAGTGAGGTTTCCAAAAGTTGTGTTGTGCACGTTTCTGGTTGTTGTCGCATTGCTCTCTGGGTTGAGATGCATTGCCTAGTTTTCCTACATTCTAGTGAGGTTTCTAGAACCGTTTGTTATTGTCTTGGTGAGGGTTTCTCTCCAAGGCTTTTTTTTTCTGTGCTCATTGATGTCTTTCTGCTGTGTTACCTCTTTGGTTTGAGGTTGTTGTTGGTTGATTGGGTTTCGTACTCTGGTGATGTTCTCCCAGAGCTACCCCGTTGTTTTGGCAAAGGTTCTCTATAGATCTGTTCTAGCTTGTGTTCGCCTTGGTTGTGTTGCACTATCACTCTATTGTGTTGTGCATTTTTAATGGTTGGACTATTGCGCGCAGTCTGCTTATCTGCCTTTGGTCAAGGTGAGGGACCTTGACCATGTGTGTGGCCTTGTGTTGGCCAGTTCGCCGCGTTGTTCACATCCAAGTCTTTTGGATGTGACGACGGGACCGCGTGTGTGCCCTGTGGTTTAAGTTGTTTCCGCTTGTTCTTCTATGCCCAATGCGCTCTTGCGAACGGTTGTTTGTCGAGCATCATGGGTGTTCAGCTGGTTGTGCCTCTTGTGTGGGTGCTAGCCTTGTGCTGCGGTTTTCCTCTTTCATGTGGGGGGGAGGTTTGATTGCGTGCCTTAGTCCTCTGTTTTTCATGGTTGCTCGGGGCAGTGGTGCTCTGCCATGGTGATTGGTGTCGTGTTGCGCACTATGGCGACCTTTGTGGCGAAGACCCCTTCCCTTGAGCCATTTTGAGGTCGAGCTGGTTGCTCCCCTCGTGCGTGTTGTTTTCTTGTGGCACGATGGGTCGTGGTGTACCTTTCGTGCAGTCCGTTTGTGGTGTTGGTTCCTTGTGTCTCTCTAGACGATGTGGGGCAGCGCACTCTATTGTTCAGTGTGAGGCAACACCATCTCTCTTTCGTTTGGCTTGCTTGTGCAGGCATCGTTCCGGTGTGTGTTTTGCTTGTGCATCAGTTTGTGATGGGGGCGATTGTTAATGTTTGGTGTGTGGCCCTCTCCCCCTATAGTGGTAAGAATTCTGCCTTATGTTTGGGTGCTTCTAAGAGCCGATGTGGTTGTTGCACTCTTGAAGCTGTTGGGTTTCATCATGTTCTTTTGTGGGTCTCTAGTGGGAGTCCCCTCCTGTAGGATTAGTGCCGTTTTTTGGTCATTGGCGTGGTTTTACGTGCTGTATTTCGGCGTGTTTTGGTGCTTGTGGTAGCACCATGTGCTCGTGCTCGAGTGTTTTTGTTTTATGACATTTGGGTGGCTCTTGGTGCTGAGTTTAGCGCCATGTGTTGTGTCGTGTGCCCTATTCGTAAGCTTCGTACTTCATTTTACGAGTTTGCTCTGTGTTGGAGGCATTGAGCTTTCCGCCTCTTAGGCATTTTGTGCTGGCCTTTGTCTTGTGGTTGTACCTTTACCACTGTGGGGTGGCTACTTTGCCTTGTCTAGGTAGCCCTATCGGTGGTACGCCAGTCATTGGTTGTGGCCTTTATCCAAGTTCTCCCTCTCGCTTGGGGAGCGAGTGTGTTCGGTGGTGGTACCCAGTGTTGGCTTGGGTCCTTCTCGGGTTGAGGTGTGGTTCTTGACCACTGTGGTTGCCTCATTTTTGCGACTGAACACTTTTTCTGTGGTTGGCTTGGTGACACTCATGCTTGGCGTCGTGAAAGCGTAGCGTGTCATGCCCCGACGAGGAATATCAGAATGTGAGGCAGTTGCAAGTAAGCAAGCATAGAGTGTATAATAGACATCAAGCCATTGGGAAAATAAATAATGCCAAATCAAATGTATTTCATTATTAAATCAACTAATGTCTATTACAACGACTAATATCAGAGCCATTATTACATTGAATGAAAGCAAATGACTAAACTAAGACTCTAACATAACACTAGTATGCCAGGGTACTCTTGATTCACTCTTGGTCATCCCCATCCTCATGAGTGTAGGTATCTTCTTTAGTTTCACCTGAGAACACATGTCAAATAATGCAGGGTGAGCGATAACGCCCAGACTTAAATCTCATGATCAGACATGCTTTAAATGATTAATATATTAAAGAGCAGAGTAACTGGTGATAGAGAGTGAGAGTCAAGTATTGTCAAGCAAGTGATGTCACTATAGCATGATTCAAAACAGCACAAGTGTCAAGCATAGCATAGAGGGCAGGATGGCCATAACACAAATAGCACAATATATTTCACGATAGCACAACGAGTCGAGTATAGTATGGTACTTTGATTGTCATTTAGATAGTCGAGATAGATAGCACTTGAGTGTAATGCCAAACACTCTGGTCAATTAACTCCCGCAGGCAAATAGCACTTTTGGGCGGACCTCCTAGGACCAGACCGGGCCCTTTATATTACTAAGTATAGTTATATGTTTATCTTTAGATAATCAGTCAAATGGCCATAGAGAGTACCAAGAATAGATGAGAGTATTGATGAATAGACAGGAGTGTAGAGAACATGAATAGATGAGCAAACTATAGGTCAATGTGCATGAAACAACGTTAAATAGGTGATAGTAATAGTTGCACACACAAATGATTGGTGCTGGCAGTCAGGTAGAATTCACTAACTGACCACTTCCATGCTACAAACATAGTCTATAGGTCCGACGTGATCTCATGGTAAGAGAGAGAGCAGTCTAAGGCCGTTTGGATAATACTAATCCTTAAGGATGTTATAGGTACTTAGGGTACAATTGGCTCATCGACCATGTGGGAATCCAGGGATAAAGGAGACTTACAGAGGCATTGAAGAAAGATTCAATAGTCTGGCGAAGGAATATCCGACAGAGAGTTTGTCTAAATCAAGAGAAAGTGTACATAGAAACAGGGTGCTCGACATTCTAGAGGTATTCTAGAACAGTGGATCGTTGGTAATAGTGTTTCAAAACCACGAGAGAAATGAAGACAAGTCCATTATAAAATAGGGTACAAATGTACATTATTGAAGTAAATTACCAGATGTATTATGGGATATTTAAATGCCATGTCAAGTCATATTGGATAGTTGCAAGTATGTGCATGTGATAGAGAAAATCATAGACATGAAAGATCAAGTGTATGACTTTTAAATAAACTATTACATGTTCATGTTCAAACGTCTTCTTTTACTATGTTCAAGAGATTAACAGGATGTATAGTCATTGTAGCAAGACAAGAACCACAGAAAATTAGGGTTTATGTACCAAATTCAAGAAGGCGACATACCATTGTGAGGATTGCGATAAGGTACTTCAAGAACGCGACGGGGTCTATCAAAGAACACGACAGGTTCGTCTGGGATAGGCAGACAGAACTTGATGCCAGGGCCTGTCGCGTTCAGAATGTGACGGGTTCCTTGTCACAATCCACCTCAAGAATGTAACCTATCGGGACGTCGTGCTCTCAGGGTTTCTGCCTGTGCCCTAGAGGGAAAAAGCCTTGCCTTATATTGCAGTCCATACTTTCCAAGGGTTGACACAGAGGTGTTTTAAAATAGAAAACTCGACGTACACTCGATGAAAAATCATGAAACAAGTTTTAAACGAAACTAGATTTGTAAGATTATAAACAGTAAAGAGTAATTAGAATCTTATCATGGGATTCATAGGCCATGATCTGGTTCTGTCACGATGAACATAGAACATGACACAGTGATGAAAAGAGAATTAATTCGGAAAGGGTACATGATAAAAATTGGGGTAAAAGGTGTCATTAGTTTTCAGACATCAAATAACATTTACAGTAATATTTTCATGGCACAAGATCAAATGTAGGTAGAGAATTAAGATAAATATGATGGGTCAGGTACATGTTCTTAATAGAACTTCCAACAAGAAATTATCATGATAGGGTCGATAGAAATTAGGGAAAATAGAGGACTTTGTTCCTGGTACCAAGATCAAACTACAGACGAGAGTAATTTAATTTAGCTTGTGAGATTGCCTACCTTTGGACGATGCAAATCCTAGGGTTAAGAAGGGAAGAACTGGCTTGTAGATCTTCTAGTAGTCTTCTCCCCATAAATTTCTCCTCCATGGCCTCTTCTCCACGTCCAAGAAGTCCCAGCAGAGCAATAGGGTCAACCATGAAGGGGTTGGGGGTGTATTTATGCATCTAGCATGTTAATTCCTAATATAACTCTAACTTCCCTTTAAACTCTGAATTTTCCTTATTTCCTCCAACCTTCCTAGCATTAATCCTCCTAATTAGGTTAGGTTGGGTTCCAATTTCGTACCTAGCTAGTTAGGGTAGGGTTAGAAGTCCAATTTAGATGCATATTAGCTATATTAATGATTCACTTGCCCTTTTTAATTTAAGAAACAATAGAGTTACAAATTTTAAGGTATTTTCTTTTATTCCATCCTTCAAAACTCCTATTTTGGCCCAATAACTTTTATATGAAGTATTTAATAAGGCCCAATACTTATTTTTGTTTATTGGGTTTTAATTAAATCATATTTCTTTAATAATTCTATTGATTTATTTATTTAGAAAATAGCGGGTTGCTGCATAGCAGGTGCGATGCCAACTCCTTGCTAGCTTTTCGCTCGTGCGCAGTGTTTGGTAGTCTGGAAGCCAGAGGTAAAGTGTCTTGTCTATGTGCTTGGAGATAGTGAGACCTTTTGGTAGCCAGTGCTTGACTGTGTACGTTGTCGACGCCTTGAGTTGCCTAGTTTTGGCCAACCTCAGACATCTTACCTAATTTTGTCTTTTCGTGCGGTGCCTGTGGAGCATTTGGGTTAAGTTTTATGGGACTCCGCAGTCGTGGTGTGTCCTTGTCGGACCACGAGGATGGTTTGGGTGAGATTGAGTGGTGCCAGGGGACGCCGTCCTGCGTGTCGAGGTGTTCTCCACGTACTTGTTACCGTTTGGTTTCAGGTCGCTCTTATCAGACTCTCGTTTGGCCTGGCAGCTGTTGCTAAGTGCGAGGCCATTTGGCAGACTTCTTGGCAATTTCTCGGCTTGTTGTCAGTAGTTGTGTCCTTGGTCGAGTTCTACTAGTGATAGAGTGAGTTACTGACCTGTTGGTCTCAACAGTGTGGTCTATTGAGGGGTCAGTTGTGGGGTTTCTGACTGATAGATTCAGTTGTTTCTGGTCGATTTGGTGTGTACCACATTTTTGGAGTTGTCGACATCGGATTGTGTGCTCTGCGCCTGTTGGTGTGCGCTCTGTGAGCTGTTGGATGTCTGGTTAGGCACTCCATTCATGGTGCGGTCGTGGTCATGACCACTGGGAGGTTGAGGTGCGACTTAGTGGTCTTCCTGCACTTGTTCTTTTCTCTGACTGGGTTTCGCCCTTAATTTTGAGGACGAAATTTGTTTTAAGTTGGTTAGATTTGTAACATCCCGAGTTCTCGTTGCCCTAGATGTTGTCGTTGGGGTCACGACGGGTAGGGCGTTGCATTTTTGAATGCGACGCAACCTGCATCGCCTTCTGGTTTGTAAAGGTGACGGTCATTGTGTCATGATCTGCTTCTCTGTGGTAATGTGCCACGTGTCAACACTCATGTGTGTGAAGGCAACGCGCTAGGTGTAACGTTCACTTGAAGCACATGCATGCATGACACATGGTCTGGAGGTTGTCTGTCTGTCAGAAGACCTATCAGAGCTTTTGAGAAGGTGACTAGGTGCATATCGCATTCTGGTAAGAACGCGATGCCCTCCTTGTTGCGACCTCAGTTCCGTGGCTATAAGGCATACAAACTCCTCTTTCTTCCTCTTTCTCCTTCATTCTCCCTTTCTTTCTCCTCTCCATGGTGGGAAGCTCCCTCTCCCCCTTCTCAGGCATTTGGGGAGCAGTGGAGGTGCCGGCGAGCTCGTGATGGAGCGTTGGAGCGGAGTGGAGCATGGAGGAGACGGCCATTCCCACGTGAAGGGCTGAACTGGTCTAGCTCTTCGATTTTGTGTAGGGATCTCTTTCTCTCTTACTGTCTTGAGAAGATGGAGCTTGTTTTTGAGTGATCCTCCCTGTGCTCATTGGTTTTCTTGTGGTTCTGCATGGGTGGATGCTTGCCAGTGGTGCTCCCTCTTGTGTGGCTTAGTTTCCTTGTGATTAAGGGCGAGGAGAGGTGGTGTTGGTGCCTCTCGAGCCTTTTTACCATTGTGTAATGGCGTGTGCCTCTTCCTCCCCTTTCTTCTACTGATTTTGTGGCTTGGGGAGACTGTGGGATGACCCCAACCCCAGTCTCGGTCTTCTGACGGATATCGCGACAGGTTAGCTTTCACGATATCAGTCAGAAGTCTACGGGCCTCCTATCGCTTTCAGGTTGCGATAGGATAGCCTTCGTGTTCTCTGTGCCCATTCTGTTTCCTCATTTTCGGGACTTGTGAGGGTGGTCTGTGCCTAAGTTTGTTAGAGGATGCTTCTTCCCAAACATAGGCACTTGACTGGTCTTCCATGTTCATTGCCCTTGTCGGGTTGTGGGTGTGGGCCTTAGGGTGGTTCTTCCTTAGGGCTCTATCAGATGAAGAATGCGATGGGACACCCTGGTTGTCACCTTCTAGTCGCGACAGGTTCTGTGTCGCTTTCTAGTTCTGGTTGTGACGGTGTCCTTGTCACCTTCAGGGTCGCGAAAGTGTTCCTGTCGCCTTCTGACTCTTATTGCTTCTGGTATCTGGTATGCTTGGGTTCGGCCTTCTGATGCTGAACGTGACGGATCGATATGTCATGTTCTCATCATAAGGTGACACCCATGTGGTCACGACTTGGTTATGATGGGTTTGCTATTGCCTTCTAGCTTCTGTGTTGTTGTGCAGCCTTTTCTATAATTCTAAGTTCCTGGATGAGGTTTGAATGCCTGTGTTGGCCGACGGTCCTCCAGGTGTATTTCAGGAGGTGTGTCATGCGTGCCCTGTGCCTATTGGGCTTGTCTTGGTTATAAGCCAACGGTGTCATTTGCTTGTTGTGGTTGCCTCGCCTGTTCTCTGTTTGCCCGATGCTTGGCATTTGAGGACTTGTTCCGTTTAGAGGTTGTTAATGTTACCTAGGACCGCTAATCCCCACATGTCCGTCGAGGGAGTTCTCCGGCGGCTGGAGTGCTCGAGTGGCAGACTCTACAACTACGGGGAAAATGGTAGGGGTTAGCGGTGTAGAGTCATTTGTAGAGCTCTCTTAGCTGAGTTTGGGACGCCAATGTGTTTGGATGTTCTTCCAATGCAGATCAGCTAGTCCTTCTCACTGCCTCTCTCGGCATTGGTTTCAGAGCCACACCACAGTGTTAAGCATGGGGACGCAGCTCAGCCGGGTTGTGGTTGTTCATGTGTGGTTCTATTCTCTTGAGGAGGCTCATATGCCTCAGTCTTCTAAGGTGGTTATGGACAAGAGTCGACTGGAAAGCAAAGAGAGTGGCCAGTGTGTCCTCCTCTTAGTTGCTAGTGGTGGTGGCTTGGTTGTTGTTGTGGTGATGATGGTTCCTCACGGTGTTTCCAAGTGCGGCTTGTTGCCCTAGCCTGCATGGTGGTTGTAGTCTGGCCGTGTCTAGCTCTCGTGGGCGTTGTTGGTTTGACGCTAAGGCGTGGTGCCTTGGGTTACCGTTGTGTTTTGGCGGAGTGTTCCTTGACATAGGTACACTTCGGTGGTTTCTATCTTGGCATTCTCTCAGTGTGCCTTGTGGAGGCCCTAAGTTCGATTCCTTAACTTGTTTCTCAGTGCCATTCATGGTGGCACTAGTCTATGTGACTTCCCGACCTCTTGTGGGTCTGGGATGTATGTGCTTGTGTGGTGAGACCTTGTTCTCACGTGGTTGCTCTGGTGTTCCGTGAGCTCCTTGTCTCGGTGTGTGTGTGCCGAGGGTTGCTTCCGCATTATGTCTGACTCCGCTAGTTCTGTGGGAGTCGTGTGTGGCCCGACCTGGTTGTTGGTCGTGGCGTTACTCTGGTTCTGCTGTTTGTAGTAGCTAGCATAGTTGTTCCTTTAGTTACTGCTTTCTAGCATAGTTGCTTTCACGTTTTCTTTGGAGTTCCTACTACTCTGGCTTGTAAGGGACTAGTTATCCATACTAGGCCTTCTTCGCGAGGCTCACCCCCCCTACTTTCCTCAGGTAAGGGGTCACTGTCGTAGGAGTATGGTGCTGGACGGTTGTGGTGGTGGTCTGTTACGCCATGCGTTGCCAGCCGTGTGAGTGTGTGAGCGTGAGAGCTCTTGTATTAGTGTGAGTTTAGAGTTGCCTTTTTGCAAGTCCTCTGGGTATGCCCCTTAAGGACTACAGTTTTCTTTCTGTACCTGTACTTTTATTTGGGACATGTTGTACATATTTATTTATTGATGTACAAACTTTCTTGTTATAGTTATTTGAATTCATTGCTTATCTCACTGAACTAAATTCTAACTCTTCCAGGTCTTCAGATCTGTGGGTGGCGGTGCAACCTTCGGGGTCCCTGGCGGGGTCTGAGAGGTCGGGTCGTTACAAAGTTGATCTAATCGGGTCTATCCACTAGATCTCTAAAGACCCATTAGAGTTTGGGAAAATCCCAATTCCCATCACGAGCCCCTTTCCCCACTAGGATCAGTTTCTCATCAACTTGTTGGTTTACACATGGCAATACCTTCGAACTTTAGAACAAATTCACCTGCTCACAACTAGGGCTGTTAAATGGACCTTTTTACCCAAAACCAAAATTGGATAAGTGGATGAAAGTGGGTAAAATTTTCGATGTTTACCCACTACTAAACATCTGGATGGATCCAGATCCATATTTTTTATAATATGTATCTAGTGGATCTAATCGGGTCTATCCACTGGATCTCTAAAGACCCATTAGGGTTGGTGAAAATCCTAATTCCCATTGCGAGCCCTTTTCCCTCTCCCAACTCCCTTTCCCAGCTTGTTGATTGGAACCTTGACAAGAAATTGTGTAGCATTGTTTTGGACAATGCTTTGTCTAATGACAAATTTGTTCATGA
This sequence comes from Colocasia esculenta, assembly GCA_014218235.1. Classification (NCBI taxonomy): domain Eukaryota; kingdom Viridiplantae; phylum Streptophyta; class Magnoliopsida; order Alismatales; family Araceae; genus Colocasia; species Colocasia esculenta. The sequence continues at coordinate 71,093,535 of CM024758.1, forward strand.
GCTTATTGAAGATCTATCATTGAATAGGTCTCTTCTTTTGGATGGTGAATTTTTTCGTGTCCGATGTTGTGCACATATTTTAAATCTTGTTGTTCAGGATGGACTTAAGAAAATTGGAGAAGAATTGGGAAAGATTTGAAAGATTTAAGGTACATTAGATCTTCTGCCAAAAAAGTTCATGATTTTAAGAAAATTGCAATGCAAGAAGGAATATTGCCAAAGGATTTGATAGTTGATGTTCCAACCAGGTGGAACTCTATATATCTAATGTTGGAACGAGCATGTGAGTTTCAAGAGATCATTAGGCATTTCATTTGCTTTGTGGATGATGTTTATTTTTCCGTGTCAATAGAAGAATGAGAAAGAGTTAAAATTGTGAAAGATTGTTTGGAATTATTTTATTCCATCACAAAGAGATTCTCAAGTGTGAAGTCTCCAACATCCTATTGGTATTTTTTTTTAATAAGCACCAGCCAACAGGGATCGGAGCCAGTCAAGTGCACCACCCCCTAGATGAGGACATTGTTCTTACTTTCCCAGGCTGACTCTGTGACAAAAGATTTTATTGATATTTTGAAAGAATACATTATCAACGGGGCATACCCCTGTCTATCTCTACAACAGCCCTGAAAAGAAAAACTACAAGCCAAAATCAAGACTAATTACAATTCCGAATAGTAGGAAGCCCGCCTTATCCACCCTCAAAGACCACCTGGCCATCCTAGGAAGCTCACTGACCTGGGAAAAAAAGATATTGTTGTGATTGGCATAGGCCTGGGATGCCAAGGCATCAGCAACTTGGTTACCCTCCATAAAAATATGTTGTACAGAACAACCACATTTGATTATAAGATCTAGAGTTTCCTTCCACCAAGGAAGGATGTTTCAACTTGAGCCACCCCTTTTCAGATTGCATCAACTAGCACTGCACAATCAATGAAAATAACATCCACTTGAAGACCACCAACCAAAGCTATTAATCGTCCATCATGCAAGGCCCTTGCCTCAGTTAGCAGGCTGCGCCCATAGCCATAATGAAGGCAAAACCAACTATAAAGTTGCCAACTGGGTCACGGAAAACTCCTCCTCCACCACTCATTCCCGGATTGCCCTTTGAAGCCCCATCAACATTAGAGTAATCTTGAACGGGGACAACTTACTTCTCACAATAATTGGCATTTTCTGTACACACCTTGGATAGAGATGGAATTGAGCCAACAGGTTCCTTTGCAATCTGGATAAGGTTGTGGGAAAGGAGATTTTATCAGGGATATAGTGATTGCTTCCCTGATTCTTCTTTTAATAACACTCACAGATGGACTAATACAGTCAAATCTATAAGAGCATCTTGCTTTCCATATTTCCCACATCAATAAAACTACAACATACATTCCAACAAGTTGAAGGCTGAGCCAAGCTAGTTCCTACCAAAATATTCCAGCACCAGATGGTGATATGCTCATTGAGATGTATCCTTGAGCTAATGAGAGGCCTGACCCAAGCCCACAATTCTGCTGCCAAATCCCCTTTGATAAAAAGGTGATTAAGATCCTCATCATCAGATTGGGCACAACAAACGCATTTAGAGACCATAGGAATGCCACATTATGCCACCCTACTGTCTACCGGCACAGCGCGATGGATTAATTTCCAGAAGAAGATGGCAGCCCTAGGAGCTAGGCTGGAATGCCACAGATTGGCCCAAGACCTCTAGATATACCCGATGACCTCAGAATTTTGCTTACTGATTGGACTGTAACGACCCTCCTGCTGTGGCAGTCTAAACACATAAGTCATCCTCATCTCTTAGCTGCAAATTGGGAAGGCAAGTAGAAATCAAAGTCCTAGCTTCATGATAAGGATCTAACATAACATCCCTGACTGTAATACCTGCCCGACTCATAATTCTGCTTATGATAGCCTGCTCTACTGTGTTGATAAGGGGACCTTGTCCTGTCCAATTATCCTTCCAAAAGTTCACTCCCTTCCCATCACCAATGATCCATCTAGAGTTATTTATGATCAGATCCTTCGCCTGTTGAAAAATATTTGCTGGCATACCTGTAGGAAAATCCTTTGAGCAATCAAAAAATTTTGTCTTAATGAATCTACTTCGGGCATAGGAGGACCACAGCGATGAGCCATGAATTATATTCCACAAGCTCTTTGTGGCCAGTGCAACCTGGACCTGCTGAAGGTCCCTTATAGACAGACCCCCTTCTTTCCGAGGCTTTAGAATGCAATGCCAGGCCACCCAGTGCCGACGCCTCTGACGTTCAGAACCCTGCTAGAAAAAATTAGCGCAAATGCTGTCAATTCCTTTAAGCTGATGCCAAATAGACTAGCATGCTGCGGAGAACTGAATTGATAAGGACGACACGCCCAGCCCAGAGAGGAATTTGGACTGCCAACCCTCCAACTTCTTTTGTATTTTGTCCACAATGAACTTAAAATCAGAGCAAATATATCTTCCTTTCTTATGGGAACACCAAGATAACTAAAACAAGCTTGAAATTTATAGCCTGTCATGGAATGAATGGACTGCTTAAGACCATAGGGGGCTTTCACAGAGACAGTGAATCCACTTTTCCCAGAATTAACTTTTTGACCAGAATTCTTTCATATCATCAAATGAACTGCTGAAAGCAACTGATGTTCTATTTACTGCCATTCAAGAAGATGAGACTATCATCTGCATATTGGAGATGTGAAACTGGTACCACATTCCTTGGACCGTTAAAGCCCTTCAAAGTTCCTGACTGAAACATGGCAGTAAGACCTCTGCTCAGCACCTCTGAGGCTATAATAAACAGGTATGGAGAAAATGGATCGCCTTGTCGTATCCCCTTGCTAGACTTAAAAAAACCTGCCAGTGATCCATTGAAATTGACATAAAACCAACAATTTGATAGAATCATTCCTATCAGGGAAATAAACCTGTTACTAAAGCCAAATTTCTTTAATACTGCAAGAAGAAAATCCCATTCCTTCTGTCATATGCCTTGGCCATATCTAATTTGAAAATAACATTATGACCCCTTTCCTTCCTATCTATGTCCATCATCATTTGCCTAGCCAAGGCAATATTGTCCAAAATAAGTTGACCCTTTACAAAAGCCCCTTGTTCCTTTGATATAATGTTGGGAAGAATTGGTGTCAACCGCTTGGCCATGATGCTAGAAATTATTTTGTAAGAGAAATTGCAAAGACTTATAGGACGGAAATCACTGAAAGACTTTGGCTCCTGCACCTTAGGAATGAGTGCAATAAGAGCGGAAGAGATACCTCTAGGAATAGGGAATCCCATAAAAAAACTTTGAGTTGCTGCAATAACATCTTTACCAATGATATCCCAAGCTGCTGTGTAAAATTTACCTGAAAAACCATCCGGCCCTGGAGAACTTGAACCCTTGAGAGACCACACTACTGCTAGGATTTCATCTCCATCTGGAATATAACAGAGAAGAGAATTCTGATTTTCAGTTATAGAATGGGGAACACAATCCAACAGAGATAAATCCACATTGTGTTCCTCAGAAGAAAAAAGCTCCTTAAAGTATTTCTCAGCATGCACTCGAAGAACATCTTGATCTTCACACCATAAATCAGAATCATCCAGTTTTAGCCTCCTGATAAGGCTCCTTCTTCTATTACTTTGAGCCATAGTATGATAGAAAGTTGTATTCCTATCATCACTCTCAATCCATTGATACAGGACTTTTCATTCCAAAAACTTCGTCCCTGTGAAGAGCTTGTTTCAAGGCTGCATTTAAGGCACTTCTATTTGCAGCTGAGGGATCCTGGTCAAATGTAATCTACTTTAACTCCACCTCCATTTTTGCTTGTCTGACATTCTAAGTGACATCTCCAAATACCTCTTTATTCCACTTCTTAAAAGCAATCTTAGAAACCTTCAGCTTATTGGACAATGTAACCATAGCATTTGGATGGTCCTGAACCTGATCCCACACTTGGGTATTACTTGCAAGAAAGATTATGAGAGGTCCACATTTTCTGGAAAATAAACCTAGAGGGCCCAGAGGAACAGATGTCACCAAAGAGCAGCAATGGATCATGGTCAGAGGGACCCCTTGGAAGGTGCTTAACAATAAGATGAGGCATTACTGACTGACACTAACTGTTAATAAAATCCTGTCCAATCTGGCTTGGATGTTAGCTGGACCAGTTTTGTTATTAGACCATGTCATTCCCATCTGTGAAAAGCCAGCATCCAGTAATCCTACTAAGCAAACAAAGGCATTAAATATACCATGGGATCTAAAGCTGGGACTGCCCCCCCCCCCCCCCCCCCCCCCCATCTTCTCAGAAGGCCTCATTACACAATTGAAGTCACCACCTACACCCAAGGAACTGAAATAGAGGCAGCAAAAGAACTTAGCTCGTTAAACAGTTCCAATCTGAGCTGAGGAAAATAGGAGGCATAAACGAAGGGAAAAAAAAAGCAGTGATAGCATTTCCAATCTTCAAACCAAGAGTGACATGCTGAGCAGAAGAGGAGATATACTCCAAATTATAGTTGTCATGCCAAAACAACCAAATTTTAGAGTCAGCTAAAGAATTAAGTACAAACTTAGGCAAATTTATGAATCTTCCTAACTGCAGCGCTTTATGTCCGTAAGCATTGGCTCACTGATAGCCACCAAAATAGGCTTATTTTTATGCACAAGTCTCTTAAGGCTTTCTCGAGAGCCTGAATTTCCCACTCCTCTTATGTTCCATACTAAAATGGGACTTATCATTGAAATGATGGTTTTAGGTCATCAGCAGATCTAGCTCTAGATCTTTTCACCATATATCCTTCTTTGTCCACCCGCATGCTTCTTACACTCCTTCCTAAACCACAGGTCTGCATATGAGAATTGTCCAATTGTGCCCTATCCGCCACAGCTTTACCAGCTTCAAACACCTTTGGCATGTCAACTATCTCTTTTGCCTCTAAAACCTAACTATGCAACATCCTATTTGTATTTCAATGATCTCTGTCTTGTCAATTTGTAGTTAAAGAATTGGTCAAAACATCCACATCTATTTATTGTGAGAGAAGCTAAAAAATGATGTAAAGTTCAAGAAATATTGGACATGAACAATATGTTGCTATCATTTGCTTCAATTTTGGACCCCCGTTATAAAATGAAGTCAATGGAATATTTGTATATGTCAGTCTTTTCAAACCCCTCTGAAGTCAAAGAGAAAATTGATGTTGTGCATGTTAATTTTGAATATTTGTACATGCATATGTTGAGCAAATGAAAAAAGTTCTTAGAAATTTTTTTTTGGCGATTAACCTGTCACACAAGAATTTTATATATATGAAAGTAGAGAGCTTACAAATGACAGCAGGGCATACCCCTTAACAGTTACAAGAGCCAAGAGCGCCAATGGTAAGGAAGGATAAAAGCCCCAACTAGACCAGTCTAATCTGCGCCAGGCCAGTTCTATCTAGACAACCACCCCTTTACAAGAATGAGGGAGGCTATGGGCTCCCCAGAAGACTTGATTAGAGGCAGTGTTAACAACAAGATTAGCTAGCAGATCCGCTACCATGTTCGCCTGATGGAATACGTGGGTGAGGTGGAGTTGATTAGAATGCAACAAATCCCTGACCTCATGCCAACACCTGACGGAAAGCCAGGACGTGCACCTGTCCTGATGCAGCAAATTAACAAGGGAGAGAGAATCCGACTGGACGTGTGAAAAAAGTTCTTAGAAGTCCACAAATTTTAACTCATACAGAGAGTAGTGGCTCTCATGATAGAAGTTTTAGAGTTGGGGAGTGACACACTTTTTGGGCATAACTTATTTCTCCAAGGGCATGCAACAAGTCAATCAACAAAATTTGACTTAGAGATATATTTAGAGAGAAAAGTTGAGGCTTCTACAAAAGATTTTGATATTTTACGGTGGTGGAAAGATAGTGAGAAAGAGCACCCTATCCTTTCAGCTATGGCACGAGATATATTAGCAATTCCCTTAGAACTATGGCTTCAGAACCTACATTTAGTACTGGGGGTCGAGCAATTGATCAATATAGGAGCTCCTTATCTTCTGAAACTATTCAGGTGTTAATATGCACCCAAGATTGTTTAAGAGATGTGAAGAATGGTACATTCAATTGTCTCATTAAAATCTTAATATTTTAAATTTATAGTTTGGTAATTGTAATATGAATTAACATATGATGAAATTTTAACCATGAATAATGCATTTGAAGTTGATGCTGAAGTTGAAATTGATGATATGTCAATCATACCTCTAGATAATGAGTACGTATTCCTTTTATGTTTTAGCCAAAGTTGTATTGGTTTACTTATTCTTCTCTATTTTGTGTAAATGCCTATATGTTAATGATCTTATATTGTTAATGATTTATTGTTGTAGGTTTTAGTAGGCCCACTGCACATAGTAGACATAGTGTATTGAAGAAATTGTAAGCTGAACAAAAATTGTTAACCTACTAATGGCGATGATCCCCATGGAAAGAAATGCCATGCTATTACTTCAGGATCTAAGTCATGTGTAAAATTGGATATTGTAATGCTTGAGGATGATCTTAACATTGATGACATAAATTGTCATGATAGTGTTCATGTGACACCTACCACCGCGGAGGCGGTCTGCCCCCCTTTTTTTACTCTCTCCCCGCCCCTTCCCACTCCCCATGCACCTACCATCTTTGCCTCTCTGCCCACCTTCTCCACCTTTTTCTTCTTCCTTCTTCTTCTTTCTCTCTCTCCCTCCCCCGAGCTCTCCACTCTCTGCTCTCCCTCTTTCTCTCTTCCTCTCGCCTACACCATGGAGGAGGAGGAAGCTACCCCGTCGCCGTTGCCGCCACCCCTTCCTCCCCTACTCGGCATTTTGAGGAGGAGGTCACCACCGCCCTTCGGCTCTGCTATGGCCACCGCCGGTGACTCCTACTGCCGAGGTAGGTCCGCTCCACCCTCTTCAGTGTCGGCCGGAGCTTCCCCCCTGTGTCGCCGTAGACCCCCCCCATTGTTCTGCTCTCTTTCTCTCTCTCTCTCTCCCTTCTCTCTCACTCCGACCGCCGGTAGTCGCCAGGGAGGGCTGGTGGTGACCAACGCCCCTCCCTTGCCGCCGACGGGCTGCGGCAGTGGCAGTGATGACTGGAGGTCAGCGTCGGCGGCCCTACCTTCCCCTCCCCTCCCCCTCTCTCTTGTCGAAAGAATAGGGGATCAGAGGGGAGATGAGATTGGTTGGGGGGGGGGGGGGTTGGCGCACTGCGCCAGCCCCTGCTCGCCTGATGCAGTGCACTAGGGCATGGGTAGCTCAGATCAGTGGCACATTTCACTGGAAGGGCTTTTTGGCCCCTTTTTGGACCATCCAGAGTCCATTTTTTGCACCATTTTTAGTGTTTGGGTCGTCCTGGTTGTGCTAGTGGGCCAACTTGGGCCCACCCTGGATGACTCTGACCTGGCCCACAATGCCATCTTGATCGATTGACCTGAACATTCGTGCTGGGGTTTTCAGCACCTACGGGGTGAGTTCCGAGGGTCGGTCGACTGTCCGAAGTGGTAATATAGGCCTTTTGAGTTTGACCATTAGTTGGGTACTTTAGCAGGTCCGCTTCCGCATTGAGTTTCCGTACCATACTCGTGATGCTTGTGCTGACTCCGGAGCACTACGCCTTACTAGCCTTCGCACAGTGCTTTGGCACTTGATGGCTTCTCCAAGATCACAGTGCACTTTTGGGGTTATTACTATTTCCCCAGACCCCCTGTCCTCATGGGCTCGTTAAGGGAGGTCTCTGAGACACGAGTGCATCCGTCGATCGTTTCTCCGGATTGAGGGGAAAACGGTGGTAGACAGTAGTGTCGAGTCGTTTGTGGATCTCTCATTATTGATCTAGGTCCCACGGAGTTTGGTGAGTTGCGGTGCAGTCTAGCTAGTCCATTCTCATTGCCTCACCTTGCACGGTTTCGGAGATGTATAGGGAGGACAGGCATGGGTCCGTGGTCCAACCAACCACAAAGTGTGTTTTTGATGGTGTCCTTGAGTTTCGCTCTGATGGGAGAGGGGACCAAGACTTGTGCCGAGTGATAAGATGCTGGTGGGCGCACCTGACCACTAACAAGTAGAGGTTTGTCTGTCACTATTACCTATTGTCTGGATGAGAGTTTTTTTTTCTGTGGGTGCAGCCTAGTAGCATTCACGGAGCATGCTTACTGAGTTGGTGGTACTTGTAGACCACGTACTTCTCGTTTACTTACTTAAATACCTACATTATTATTATTTTATTATATTTCTACTCAGTTAGTAGTTGTACTTACATGAAATACCGTTACCTTCTCGCTTAGTGTAGTTAGCATGTTTACTTTAGTACTATCGTACCTCCTGCCTAATTAGCTGCACTATTCTTATTTCCGTTGTTCGAAGTGGTGAGGGGATGGGTTCCTACTGGGCTTCGTTCGCGAAGCTCACTCCTTTTTCCCCTCCACAGGTGAGAGTTCGCAGCACCGACAAGACTTTTCCCAGATAGAGGGATAGTTCTGGGATGTCGCATTCAGCTATTGTTTCCTCGTTTTGAGTAGCCTTCACCCTCGGGGTATGCCCCTCAAGGGTTTTGTGTTTCCCTTTTGTTTACTATACTTGTACTTGAGACAGGCAGATAGACACGAACTTGACGTGTGGACTCGTACTGTTTACTTTAGGGTCACGTTTGTTTGTCTTCTTTACTTACTTCGCCAGGTCTTTTCTAACCCTTCCGGGTCTACAGACTTGTGGGTGGCGGTCCAAGGGCCGAGTACTTGGAGGGTTTCGAGCATCAGATTCTTGGGTCATTATTGTTGGTATCAGAGCGTTCCTGGCATGGTTGGTAATGAATTTAAATGACCGTAATAGTCTCAAGGAAGAGTATGAGTGAGCCATTGACTGTCTGACTTACCTTCGACATAGTGTTGTTCTATGTTTTTGGCAGGATATGGCTCCGCATAGGCAGAGATGGCTTGACGACTTACCAGACTCACCTAGAGACCTCGAGCCAGCAGAGATGAGTTGTTCAGAGTCATAACAGGATGAAGCACAACACCCTCGAGACCCAAGTAGATGACACCGTAGAGGCGACCCCATGGCACAGTTCTTCAACAGGATGTGAACTAGTCTTACGAGGCACATGAGGCACGTGGGTCATCATGGGAGTCGAGCAATTAGAGATCCAGACCCACATGATGCCGCTATAGTGTTAGAGAGATTCCTGAGGTTTTGAACACCACAGTTTGCCTGTAATATCTGGCTTCACGGATTTTCATCCGGTGTCTTGGATAACTAGCCACTAACACGTTCGGGCTGGGCGACACGTTGTGGGTGTCTGATGCGATAGTCATCCTTATCGCGACCAGCCTGTGTGTCACGTTCTTGTCGCTCCCTACTATCCCATTGCATCTTCGTGTCGCGCTCGCTCAACGGGTCGTGATAGTGTTCCATGCTTTGGTTGTCTGGCAGCTGTCAGGATGGTAGGCGTGTCAGTATGACCTGTCGCGTTGTCGTGGCATCCCTGGGGGATGTGTTCTTGTCGCAGTACATTGATTTGTCGTGTTACGATCCTTAACGCGATGCTTCCCTGTCGCAACTTGGGTGCCCAAGGCTTAAGCCTTGGCTAGCAACCCTTCTTCCCTTTCTTTTCCTCTTCCCTTTCCTCTCCTCCGACGGGAGCTCTGCCTCCCTCTCTTCCCTTTGTGTGTTTCAGGTGAGGAGGAGGGACGTGTTTGTGTTCCCAGTGTCATGGAGCTTGCGTGGAGTAAGGGGGAAGTGGCCAATCCGATGTGAAGGGCCCTTATGGGTTTGTTTTCTTCTTGGAAGGTAGGAATTGCTTGTGCCCTTCTTGATCCAGGTGGATTGGGAGCCCCTCGTGGTTTGTAGATAGCATTTCCTGCTTCTCCATGCTCCTCTCCCCCGTATGGTGTGTTTGTAGTGTGTGGGTGGCCCCAAGATGGAGCATCCCGCAGGTCTGCCTTCTTTCTGGTGTCACAACGGGCACTGGCCCGATGTGATGGCGTCGCGGTCCGATGGTCGGATGCGATCTTGTCACAACGCATTTTTCTGTTGTGATAGGGTTGTTATCACGGTGCCCCTGCTTGTCGCGATGGCCTAGGAGGACACGACAATACCTGTGTTGCCTCGGGTGTTTCCGTGGCCACAGTTAGCATGTCAGCACATGCCCCAGGGCAGGCATGTCCTTAGGACCTTCAGGTGCGGAATGCAACAGGTTGCCTCGCTGCATTTAGTTACTAAAGGTGACACCTTTGTGGCCGTGTCTCGGCAGCGGTGCCAGGAGTCTCATGTCTCTAATAATCGATTGTCTGGTGGTCAATCGATTATTAGCAGAGCGATATTTTCTGCACTGACTGGTAGTGTTTCTGAGGTTCTGACTTGTTCGTGTGGGCCTGGTTGGCCGGTGGCCCTCTCGAGGGTCCATGCGTGCCTCGTGCTTGCTGGGCTTGTACGACCCTCTTTATAACAGTATGATTATACTAATCCACATCGATATAAAGGGTGCTGTCACAGTGGGACATGTAATAAACACAACACAGTAGGTAATGATGTACATAAATAATAAAAGAAAGTACAGCGGAAATGAAAGATAATCTTATTCCATCATCATTCACACATTCCACAGTCTATATAGTAGCATTGCAAATAAACAAAGTCTATAATTATACAAGTCCATATACATCATTGTCCACATACTAATAAAAAAAAGAACAAGCTAACAAATAGTCCTCCACAAGCTCGCTACTTCCTCTCGCTCGGAGTCGCTCCTCACAATGTCCTCCTCAAGCACGGGGACACTTGTCTCACCTGTATGTTAAAGTAAGCATGAGTCTTCACAAAGACTCAGCAGTAACCATTGGCACATCCTTACACATATCATATTCATGCTATTCTTTCAAACAATAAGAGATTTTTGCACATGGTTCATGTCAAATAAACAAGTACATATGAATACCTATAACATGCCCTCTACACATGGTCTTAACTTAAATCATGATATCAAATACAACTCATTCAAATATTAACTTGATCATGGAATTAAACACATGGTTACTAACAAACATAGCATGATATCTATCACTTTTCACATGCATTTATATCACATAATCACACATTTTTCTTGTTGTTTTAACATAAATAAATCATAATCACATGAGTTCACATTGATTCACATTATAACACATTTGCACGTCATTTTCACATGAACACTTTACACATTCACACACAATTCACATCATTACACATTATCTTTCTTTTGTCGTGATACATAGTCCGAACCGACATAAAGAAGGACACACATATCACATAACACCTACCCGTCACCTAGACATTATAGTGATGAATCTTGGTAACTGCACAGAATCGGGAGAAGCCCTCTCCACCCTAACTAGTGGTACTTGTCCACCTCCAGGATTTATCCTGATGCCACAGGATATCACATACACATTGAGCCCTCCCATAAGGACTATTCTACAGTACGGCTCCACAGCCTTCTATGGTAGTTTGTCAATTTCGGCACACTTCACTTATCACATTATTTCAATTATTCACATGATTTACATCATTTTACATGTACTCATTGGTTCATTCACATGCATATCATTCAAATATATATATTTCCATTTACAGAACCTATCATGACTATCTAATAGTATTAAATCATGCATAACAGTACCTAAACATGACACTATTCACTGAAAATACATTTTCTTAAACAATCATCTTTAATATGGCTTTTAATACCTTATAATTGCAAAAAGTACCTACAGATATCAAAGAGGTCTGAAATTTTAACCATAAACCCTACGCATGGAACATATCATATGGTTAATTTTCCAAAAATTTTATGACTGTAACCCTATTTTTAACATTTAGAGGGATTTCATGCAACTTCATAAGATAATTCAATCTGACATGATAAACAATAAACACTTAGATCTCACAGTTACAAAACATGAAAATAGTAGGCCTAAGTTCATGAAAATTTCCTGCAACATTATCATGCATCATATCTATTTATTCTCAATTTAAATCTGTCAAAACATACTATTTCCCCATAACAAAAATTCGATCATTCACAATTATTATCATAAAATTATCACAGTGCGTCTGAACGAGATGCGTGTATGGTTGCACAATGGTGCACTAGTAGAATACGACAATAGTCACTTCTAGGACTAGCCGTTCAGTAACAGTCTACGATAGCACAGTAATTGCACAGTATGTTTGAACTCTTCAGACTAATAGTATAACAGTTTGTGATAGCACAATAATATCACAGTACGTCTGAACTCCTCAGACTAAAAGGATACTATTCAGATGTCTAGCCAATATAGTATAGTCAGAATCAGTGCAATGCAGAACACCGTCCATAGCCCCTGCAGGTATTTTTGGGTGGCTCTCTACCCCCAGGACTAGATTGGAGCCCCTCGGACACTCTCCGAGCCCTGCACAGTATGCATTGGATACAGTAGAGTCACAAGACCCATATTATAGCACTAGATAGTCATGAACAGTACAAAACAGTAGGAGCCACACAGCTCAAAGAGTACCAAGAGAGTACTAGATGAATAGACGAGAGAGACGAGATAGTAGAGTGAACGTGAATAGACGAGAGAGTAGAGTATAGATGAGATCTTATGGTAATTGCACAAAAACGTCGAGTAACAAGCGATAGTAACAGTTGCACACACACAGCGTACGGCGTTGGCAGTTAGGTGGAATACACAACCCTTCCGCTGGCCTCGTTATGCATAGGTCCAGAGTTCCGGCGTGATTCAAGATAGAGCGAGAGCAACTAAGGCTGTTTGGATCTTGTCGATCCCTAAAGGTATCATAGGTGTTAGGGTACAACCAGCTCGTCGACCATGTGGGAATCCATGGACAGAGGAGACTTACGGAGGCCTTGGTCAAGGGGTCACTAGTCCGGCGAAAGGAATATCCGACGGAGAGTTCACCACAAGCCAAGAAGGGGCTTTTCTATCGTGCTAGAGTGTATGCGCATGCCGCGCGTGAGAATCGCTCAAGTGCGTATGTGAATCCAATTATGGAAACTCTAGTTATAAAAACTCCGTTTATGCAAAAATTTATTTTTGGAAACTCTATATATGGCAAGTAACATGAGTACTAAAACATGCATGACCAATTTTAGCAAGTAACTATGCATTTTTAGCAAGTTCGTTAACAAGGCAAGAAAGTGAATAATCGGTAGGTAGAGAGCATGATCATGAACTTAAGATCAATTAAAAATCATGTGAACATGTTTTAAATTTCATATGGTTTTAAATGCATGATAATACTTTCTAGATCCTTCCTAGAATAGATCAAACTCACACATGCAAGGAACGACACAAAACGATGGAAACCAAGACGAATGCCTTTTAGAAGGCCATGCAGTCCCATCCCTTCACTTCCTTAGGTCATAACTCATTTGTTTTTTATTCACAAATCTCACACATGAATATACCATATTGACACCCTTTCAATGAAGAAACCAGCAAATAAAACGGCTCGTCAATCCGAGGTCTATATAAAAGTTATGGCCGATTAAGTGGACATAGGCAGAAGGTGACACATTGTCTGTCGCCTTCAGAACATGAAGGCGACCATGATCTTGTCGCCTTCTTAAGAAGACCACAAAACCGTCTGATTTTTGGTATGGATCGCGACCATGATGTTGTAGCGTTATGGTAGCGACGTGTCGACCTGTCGCTACCTGAAAATGACGTTTGAGTTGCTTTTTCTACCTATTTCCAACTCCGACTTGGATTGGGTTTGACACCTGTGAGTTTGAAAATCAAAACAAATTCTAGGGTGATCTAAATCGGGTGAAACCACCTTTGTTAGTTAGAGTACATCTAATACTTTGTACAGTAGCAAATAATTGAGAAACAAAGGTCGTTTGACTATGTAATAAGACGTATTGAGACTAACTATGTGAATCTGACACAGTGTTCATGTTCGGATTAATAGTCTCAGCACGGTGAGGAAAATTGGAGAAGCCATTTGTAAGGACCTCGAATTGTTTGCCATTTTGTTTCTATTTATGTGAATTCATGGTTGTGTGTAACTTGTAAATGTATATATATATGGATATCAATATACAATATTAGCTAGTTGTACTTATGTATGCATGTGTATCTTAATTGTAAATATTGTATATTTGCATGTGGTAGTAGTGTGTACAGCATAGTATTTATATTGCATGGATATACATATAGTGTAAGCATGATTTTCTGCATGTTATAAGCTCAGGCCGAAGAGCAAATTGGCGTCAACATGGATGGACGTCCATAAAGAGTAAACGTCCATGTCGATGGATGCCACACTAAAGTAGATGACCATCTATGTGGACGTCTACTTCAGTGATTCTCTGTGCACAGCAGACCCCGAAATTTCGGGGGCAAGCAAGCTCACCGATTGGGGAGATGTCCCCAACGGCTCTCAGCCCTCCCATCAGACCCTGCATGAGATCCCATGCCTTTTCTTATAAAAACAACTCACCTTGCATCTTGGGAGAGCTCTCTTAGTTCCTTGCAAAGGGAGAAGGAAACCCTAGCTGAACAGAAGAAGAACTGAACTTTGGGAGCTCAGATCCAGCGATTTGAAGCTGCTTCTGGCGAGGCATTGCAACTGGAAGATAGCTTGGGCATAGGGGAAGGCTTCCCCGACCTTGGATTGGAGGCTACATCATCATAGAACCCGGAGCAAGAGGAACTTGGAGGCTTCTTGGCACTGCCCAAAGAGAGCTTCAACAACCATTTAGACCCCTTTGGAGATTTTTTCTAAAGGCAAATAACCCATCCCTGTAGCCCATGTATGTGTCCAGTAGGTTTTAAAGATTTTATGAGATTTTCCTCGTGTCCTGGATCCTCACATTCACCCATTCTTCAGAGCTCAGTCTGTGTTTTTGCACAGACAGGAGCTTGACGGCAAGAGCCCTTGCCGTCAAGATCCTAAGTTGGCGGCAGACGATGCTGCTGTTCAGCTCTAACGGCCAGACTTTGTCGTTAAGTTCTTCAGGATAGAACATGAAACTTTTCTGCCTTATATACCTAATTTCCGAAGTTTTGCGCATGAGGATATAGGGTAAATTCTACATGAAACGTAATGTAGTTAATAGAATGTGTTGTGAATGGTTGATGAATTTCTGTAAATGATGCAAATTATTACATTTACTTGAAATGCATGTTAGATAAGGTCCTGAACATGTAGACCTTTGTTTACGTAGTCCATGTGAAATTTTGATTGTCCCGAAATTTTCAGGTGATGTATATGTATGTCAGTCCCTGTCCCGAAAATCCGAGAATTTTTTCATGACCATGCTAATTGTTGAAATTTCCGCATTGAAAATAGAGGGCATGTGTAGGTTAGTCAAAATTTTCCAGTAATTATGTAATGTGCAATAAATTTGGATAAAATTTCTGTGATAACATTCATGTTAGATACATGTCTAAAAACTGTTAAATATAATTATGTTGTGCTTCCATGATAATTGAATGAATTATGGCATGAGAATGAGTATTTTATTTTCTGAAAGTTACATGTAATTCAGAAAAATGTGAAATTTGCAGGTGTGGTCAGAAACCTGCAAACAGTGTGTGGTTAAATTTTCATGAAATTTGGGTAACAGTAGGTTATGTTGTGAATTTCCATGTGAAATTGAATGGTTTATGCATGCTTAACGTAATTAGGGTTGATTAGGTGTTCCCAACCTGATTAGTGTAAATTTTGAAGTGTTTGAACCCTGTCAACAGTAGTACCATGATTTAGGAAAACTGATCCATGTGTTAATGATAAACTATAAGTGATGTGTCATATTGTGTAATATGTGTGTGTTAAAAACCGAAATGTGTGAATGTGCCGTGTGTGACACTGCTTCCATAGAGGGTTGTGGAACCGTACTGTGGAAAAGTCCCCATGGGAAGGTTCAATGTGTAAATCCTATGGGCATTAGGATGAAATCCTGGAGGTGGAGAAGTACCACTGGTTAGGGTGGAGAGTTCTTCTCCCGGTCTACGCAGTCCAAGAGTCGTCACTATGTTGCCTAAGTGGCGTCTATGTGTTTGTGTTTTTGTATGTGAGGTGTCCTTCTAATGGTGGTTTGGACTATGTGTCACGGCATCTAATGTGAAATGTGAATGTGAATATGTGTAAATTGTGTAGTGTGAACATGTATATGTGTAATGTGTAAAAGTGAACCATGTGAATGTGTAACATGTAACCATGTGATATAATTATGTTAGAGTGTCAATTGTAATTCATGTTATGAAATTATTAAGTTCATGTCAAACAACTTTCATATGTTTATAATGATGCCCTACATGTACAAGAATATGTACAATCCATATTAGGAGTATTTCTTTTATATGTGTGTGAGATTCCATGCTTAGAAGACTACCTTGTTAGCCTAAATGTAAAATTTTAGCTCTCATGTGAAGGGATGAGTAGAAAGCATGTGATAGGTATTTTTTTGAGATGGCATGAATCATGTATCATGTGTTGTGAAGTCATAGAAATACCATGACAGGTTGTTTTTATCTTTTGTCTCAACCATGCTATATGTTGGACTAAATGAATTTGAAAGTAGAACTTTCTTGTGATATATGCATATGTGACGTGTATGGAGTTTACTGGCTGAGTCTATTAGACTCATTCCTTGCTTCGGCATACAGGTTTAGTAGGTGACCCCACTTCCTTCGAGGAGATCGTGGAGAGCGACTCCGAGCGAGGAGAGTAGCTTGGAGGAGTCACCGTTGTGACATTTTGCTTTCATAGTATGTATTGAGGCATTGTAATTGAAACATTATGAAATTGTGGACAAGCTTTGTATTTTGGAATAATTTTTATTATGTGGACTTTAGCTCTTTATTCACTATCAATCATGTATGGTTAAATGTGGATGATGAAATGAAGACAGTAGTTATTTTTCTTCCGCTACTCTATATTATATTTTTGTTCATCTCGATCGTACGATAGTGTTCGTAAATGTCCCACTGTGATGATGTAACACCCCGGAAATTTAGCAATTTAATTTTTAGAAATATAGAGGGATAAAAATAAATAATCGTATTGGAGACTTCCAAACCATGTAATTATGAACCATCAACAAGAATGGGCCTATAGAACACATTTGGCCCAAGGATATGAATGAACTGGACAGGGAATTACCCAAAATTTGTGTAGGTAATTATACCATAATTAGAAAGGGCAATTTAGAGTTAAAAGATGGTTGATTAGTCATGTAAGGTAAGCCAAAACCGAACTCAATCCCCATTGGTGGTTTCCTAAACCTTTGCTACCTCTTTTGGGTAAGAGAATCCCAGATTACCTGGAAACTAGGAAACAGAGCTCGTAGCCCCTTTCCTAGTATCGTTAGGACTCTTAACAACATCCTAAAACTATAAGAACTCGTCCTGAAACTCTTGGGGAAGGTTTAACAATGAAGTTTGGGTCGTTTGGAGGAAAGCAAGAACTTCTGAGGAGCAGGAGAAAGGCTAGGAGTCCGTAGCTTCATCCCCTGCATCTTTTGTTGCATCCAGAACATCAACGGGTTTTAGATCTTCCTAAGGGTAGGTGTTCTCAGGCCAAGATTAAAGAAAAACAATGCCAACATGTAGTTTCTTGAGTCTAGGATCATTTGCACTTGATTTGCCCAATTTTCATGGAGTATTCATCGTATATTGGTGATTTTCCCGAAGTCTTGCACAGTTAGGGCTTTTCTCATTCTCATATTGTGCACACGATTCAAGACCGAATTTGACTAAACTTTCTTTATGAAAGTTCTTCCAATTGAAGTCAAGATCATCTTCTATGTTGGATGTGTTGTCCAAAATCCTTAGTTAGAGAGTTAGGAGCATGATGAGGGAGTCTCTACATGATACTGTGATTTCGGGCTACTATTGACTTTTTGTTCTTCATATGTTTTCTCGGGATTCGGGACAGAATTAGATCAAACCATCAACATCAAAGTTCTTCTACTAGTTGTCCTCTTCATCTTTTGTGTTGAATGCTTTGTCCAAATGTCATTCTTTAGAGAGTTATAAGAGTTAGAAATGAATCTTTGCATGAGACATTTTTTACGGGTTACACCTGACCATGTGTGTTTGTTCTGAAGGGCCACTAGTGTCGACACTGCCTGTGCTAGTGTCGACCTGCTGTCCCAAAACAGCCCAGAAAGTGTTCTGGGAAGCCCTCTAGTGTCGACACCACCCCATCTAGTGTCGACACCTCCCCCATTTGACCCAGAAAGCTTCTGGGAGCTAATCTAGTGTCGACACTACCTAACCTACTGTCGACACACTGTCCCATATTGGCCAGAAGGTTTTCTGGAAGCTGTCTCTATTGTCGACTCTACTGAACTAGTGTCGACACTACTTGACCTTTTTGCCTTGTATTTGATGCACTGTTCGACACTACCTGAACTAGTGTCGACACTACCTGACCAGTTTTACCTGATTTTGTCTTGTGTTTGGAGCATGGTGTCGACACAACTTGATCTAGTGTCGACACCACCTTACAAGAAATTTGCATAATTTTGGTCTAATCATCTCATGATTCTACTAGCTGTGCATGATGTCATATAGTATGCATGGACCTTAAATAAATCAATCCATTGAAGAAAATGGTAATGATATGAATATGATTCGAATGTGTAATTTTGATTATCCTTATGTTCATTGGATTATCTTGTGATCTTGCTTATTGTCAATTGATAAGATAAGGATATGATATGAATGTGGGAATAAATACATGTTAGTATGGACATGTTAGTGGCGTTAATGTCATGATTTCATATGAGTTCCAATAGTTACATGTTTTCTGGTGTTCATTATTATTATTTACATACGCATACATGCTAGGAAAGATCCGTGATTCATCACTTACACTTTTGCACGAATAGGCACACTTCTTGGGAAATTGAACCACATGTTCTACATACGATCCGTCTTTTGAAACACCCTCATGTCAAGACATTAAAGAATTATGAAACATAAGATACGTCGTTATCCTGCCTTGTTCTTTTGAGCTGTTTGTCATTCTTGACTCTATGAATGATCATGTTTCTTTTACTATGAGCTTTTCATTGAAACTCTGTAGCCATAATATGAACTGTTTGTTCGGCACAACGTGGGACTCCGTCCAAAACTTGATCCAATGCCTGTGCAATAGGGGCCCTGTCCGGTCCTGGGGAGGAGCGCCCCAACGTACTTGTTAACCGAGGGAGTATGGACTCTTGGTGCTTGGCATAGCACACCTGACATGCAAGATTTGTGAATATGTGCCTCCTGTTTGACTTGATAAGTTTGACTTGACATGATATGATACGTTTGTTCTTGTGAACACATAAACTCTGCTTGAATATGGCCAATCTCTTCTGACATGATTCTATTCTTGAAATACCTGTTCATTGTATATGCAATTCGACATTTTGATCTGATACGATATCCGTTCTATTCTGTTATTCAATCTTTTAGTATTGCATACATTGTCATCATATTCATATGCATATCTACCTACTTAAAATGTTAATCATGTATACTAGTGCCCTCACGTTATTGAGATGTAAATCCTACTGAGCTAATTCGCTCACCCCTATCATCCTGCCCTTTTCAGGTAGTGATGAAGAACCGGTGGAGTTGGATGGCACTGGACAAGAGTGACGAGCACCCGTCCTAGAATAGATGACAGTTTAGAAATAGAATTGAGTAGTCTATGTAATAGTGAAACTTTTCTGGAAGTTATTTGAATAATGGACCCTTTGGTTAATTCTTTCTTGTAAGGTTGTATCTAGTTGAATGAAATGAAATAACGAGTAACTTTGAGGATGTTATTATGATTGAAAAGTGTATTATATTCAATTGTGACTCTGCGCTATTCAACTGTGATACGTTTGTTTGTATCGTTCACGTCCCCCGATATTTATTCCGCTGCTAATATCGGGGCGTGACAGTTGGTATCAAAGCATTAAACTTTAGGGTCCAAGGGATAAGAACATAGAATGAAACTTGATTATACGAGTCAAATCTGTCGTACCTAATGTGAGCTTGGGTAGAGCCATGGGAATAGAAGTCACATGTGATATATTTAGATGACTAAATCACATTATTATCTTGAAGGTACTTATTACCTCAATGGCCGCTGAACGTGCCCAGGCTAGGGACATGCAACGAACTATACAGAACTTGACTCAGGCTATCTTACAAGCCACCCAAGGTGGAGGTAACCGCAGAGCCGGTGAGCTCCATCAGAATTTCCGGAACATGGATCCGCTTAGGTTTGAGGGGAGTACTAGCCCAGACGTAGCTGAAACTGGGTTAAGGAGATTGAAAGGATATTCAGGGTCATGCAATGCACAGACCAAAACAAAGTACTACTGGCGACTTTCCAATTGGAAAAGGATGCCAGAGCATGGTGGGAGTCAGTAGAAGCAACCCTAAATGGACACAACCAACATGGGCTCAGTTCATTGAGCATTTCAACGCCAAGTACTTTTCTGAGAGGGTCCAAGAACGGAAAGCAGTCGAATTTGTGGCTTTGAAGCAGAGAGGACTCGATGTGGCTAAATATGAGGCCCAATTCTCTCGGCTGTCCCGATACGCTGTTCACTTAATTGGGACAGAAAGGATGAAGGCGAAACTCTTTCTGAATGGCTTGAGGCCCCAGTTCATCACCCAACTGGCGCCAATGGACATTCAAACTTATGCCGAAATGGGTAAGAAGGCTCAGCTATTAGAAGATGCCATGGAGACTGCCGAAAGGATCAAGGGAAAATCCGGGAAACGAGAACAAGTGTCTTCTGCTGGGAAGTATCAACCGACTATTGGGAAGAAAAGGCTCAGTGGTTGGGTAAATGAACCAGCGGATAAAAAGCCGAAGGAGTTAGGTAAGCAAGTAATGGTGATAACGGGAGAAAGGTGTAACATTGTGACAGGGCTGGTCATCGGACTGAAGAATGCTGGAGAGCGCAAGGGAGATGCCTTCGCTGTGGAAGTCGTGACCATAGGATTTCGGACTGCCCAATGCTGAAAGAACAAGCCCCTCAGGACAAACGTCCGAATGGACAGAAGAGGCAAGGCCGACTGCAAGCTGTCCAGGAACCAGAAACTGCTGAAGAAGGAGGTATCGTGGAAGGTACACTACTATTCTTTCCGACCCCATATGTTCTCTTTGATACGGGAGCTACGCATTCCTTCATATCTCAAACATTTGTTGATACCCTACCTGTTAAACCATCCCAATGGAATCCAGAATAGTTGTGTCAACCCCGATTGGTCCTGGCACCAATCTTACAAACCATATACCATCCAGTGAGGTGTTGATTGAAACCCAAAACCTACCAGCAAATTTAATATGTATGGACATGGCGGGGTATGATGTGATACTGGGAGCAGACTCGATGTCTGAACATGGGGCTAGTATCAATTGTAGGAGAAGTCAGGTAACTTTTAGCCAGTACCCAAAACTAGTGTTCACCGGGGATAGAAACCACAGGAGATTGTCAATTATCTCTGCATTACAAGCCAAAAGGATGATGAGGAAAGGTTGTATGGCCTTTCTTGCTGTTGTTGTCATCGCAAAGAAGGAAGTCAAAGTAGAGGACATCCATGTTGTCAGCGAATACGCTGATGTTTTTCCCGAAGACTTGCCAGGAATTCCTCCTAGCGAGAGGTCGATTTCACCATCGACTTGGTCCCTGGAGCTGCACCAGTATCTAGGGCACCATATAGAATGTCCCCCGCAGAACTGAAAGAATTAAAGTGCAACTGATGGAACTGTTAGAGAAGGGTTTCATCCAACCAAGCACATCGCCATGGGGTGCACCTGTCCTCTTTGTCAAGAAGAAAGATGGGTCGATGAGGCTATGCATAGATTACAGACAACTGAATCAGTTAACCATCAAGAACAAATACCCTCTGCCGAGAATTGATGAGTTGTTTGATCAATTATCTAGAGCTAGATACTTCTCTAAAATAGATCTCCGATCCGGTTATCATCAATTGAGGATCAAAGGAGAAGACATTCATAAGACTGCCTTCTGAAGCAGGTATGGACATTATGAATTTATTTGTTGTTATGCCTTTTGGACTAACAAATGCCCCTGCAGTTTTCATGCAGTTGATGAATAGCATTTATCGCCCATATCTTGATAAGTTTGTGGTAGTATTCATCGATGATATATTGATTATTCCAAAACAAAGGAAGAGCATGAGGAGCATTTGAGGATTGCATTTCAGATTTTGAGGGAGAACAAACTATGCCAAGTTAAGTAAATGTGAATTCTGGCTTGAGGAGGTATCCTTTCTAGGGCATGTGGTAACCAAAGATGGTATCGCTGTTGATCCATCAAAGGTTGAGGCTGTGTTGAAATGGGAAAGATCGACAAGCGTCACAGAGATCCGGAGTTTTCTGGGATTAGCTGGGTATTATCGAAGGTTTATTAAGGATTTCTCAAAGATTGTAGTGACAATGACCAAGCTGACCCGAAGGAAAATCCGTACGTGTGGACCAATGAATGTGAGGAAAGTTTCAACAACTTGAAGAAGTGTCTGACTACTGCTCCTGTCCTCGCCTTACCCACTGAAGAGGGAGGATTTGAAATTTATTCTGATGCTTCTGGTACTGGACTGGGATGTGTCTTAATGCAACAAGGAAGGTAATAGCTTATGCTTCCAGACAGTTGAAGGTCCACGAAGTGAACTATCCAGTTCATGACCTGGAATTAGCAGCTGTAGTATTCACCATAAGAGTTTGAAATACTTGTTCTCACAGAAGGAGCTGAACATGAGACAAAGAAGATGGTTAGAGTACCTTAAGGACTTTGACTTTTTCATCAATATCACCCTGGGAAAGCCAATGTAGTGGCAGACGCTCTAAGTAGACAACCAGGAACTGTGCTAGCTAGTTTGATGTTGGGCGAATGGAAGTTACTGGAGCAATTTGCAAGTCTGATCATAGACGTGGGACAGAAGGAAAAGCAAATAATGATTTCAAACCTCCAGATACAATCCGACCTACTGACTGAAATCAAGGAGAAACAAGAAGAGGATCCATTCTTAGTTCAGATCAAGGAGAAGCTAGAACAAAGACCTGACTTTACTATATCAGCAGAAGGAAGATTATTATTCCGAGGTAGAACATGTGTCCCTAATCATGGAGAACTCAAGAAGAGGTTACTAAATGAAGCTCATCAGTCCAAGTACACGATTCACCCTGGATCAACAAAGATGTACCAAGACTTGAAGAGGTCGTATTGGTGGCCGAACATGAAGAGGGATGTGGCCATCATGTGGCATACTGTTTAACATATATGAAAGTCAAGGCCGAGCATTTTCATACGGCTGGTGGACTGCTACCACTGGAAATCCCAGAATGGAAGTGGGATAGCATCAGTATGGACTTTATCATGGGATTGCCCAAGACTAGAAGTGGTATGGATGCAATTTGGGTAATTGTGGATCGATTGACTAAGTTGGCTCACTTCTTGCCGATTAAGAGTACATGGTCAGTGGATGTGTTGGCTGCTCTATATGTTAAGGAAGTAGTTAGACTACATGGGGTTCCATCTAGCATAATATTAGATCGGGACCCTAGATTTACTTCACACTTCTGGAAGGGTTTGCAAGCAGCAATGGGTACTAAACTAAACTTTAGTACTGCCTTCCATCCTCAGACTGATGGACAAACTGAAAGGACCAATCAAATTATGGAGGATATGCTTCGTGCTCTGGTGCTAGATTTCAGAGGGCGATGGGATGATCAGTTATACCTGATGGAGTTCGCATATAACAACAGTTATCAGGCCAGTATCAAGATGGCTCCATTTGAAGCCTTATATGGCAGGAGTTGCAGATCACCCCTTTGTTGGGAAGAGGTTGGGGAGAACCAATGGGTTGGACCCGACTTATAGAGGCAACTGTCAAGAAGGTTCAGATTGTCCGAGAACGTCTGAAGATAGCACAATCCAGACAGAAGAGTTATGCAGACAAGAGAAGGAGAGAACTGGAATTTCAGGTTGGCGAACATGTGTTCTTGAAGGTCTCACCATCAAGGGGAATACAAAGATTTGGGATCAAAGGAAAACTAAGTCCCAGATTCATAGGGCTTTTGAAATTCTGGAAAGAATTGGTCAGGTGGCGTATAGACTTGCATTACCGCCGCAACTGGCAAACGTGCATAATGTGTTCCACATATCCATGCTGCGGAGGTACCTATTCAATGCCGACCATGTAATTGACCACGAGGACTTGGAGATTCGGGAGGACCTGACTTATGAAGAGAAGCCGATCAAACTGTTGGATCGGAAGATTTTCAGCAATCAGGAATCGTACCATACCCATGGTGAAGGTTCAATGGAGTCGAGACGGAGTTACTAATGCTACCTGGGAAATAGAGGAGAGAATGATGAAAAATCACCGGAGCTATTCTCAGGTACGAACTACACCATTACGTAAATTTGGGGACCAAATTTCTTAAGTGGGGGAGGATGTAACACCCCGGAAATTTAGCAATTTAAATTTTCAGAATATATAGGGATAAAAATAAATAATCGTATTGGCGACATCCAACACCATGTAATTATGAACCATCAACAAGAATGGGCCTATAGAACACATTTGGCCCAAGGATATGAATGAATTGGACAGGGAATTACCCAGAAATTCGTGTAGGTAATTATACCATAATTAGAAAGGGCAATTTAGAGTTAAAAGATAGTTGATTAGTCATGTAAGGTAAGCCAAAACTGAACTCAATCCCAATTGGTGGTTTCCTAAACCTTTGCTACCTCTTTTGGGTAAGAGAATCCCAAATTTCCTGGAACTAGGAAACAGAGCTCGTAGCCCCTTTCCTAGTATCGTTAGGACTCTTAACAACATCCTAAAATTATAAGAACTCGTCCCTAAACTCTTGGGGAAGGTTTAACAATGAAGTTTGGGTCGTTGGAGGCAAGCAAGAACTTCTGAGGAGCAGAAGAAAGGCTGGGAGTCCGTAGCTTCATCCCCTGCATCTTCTGTTGCGTCCAGAACATCAACGAGTTTTAGATCTTCCTAAAGGTAGGTGTTCTCGGGCCAAGATTAAAGAAAAACAATGCCAACATGTAGTTTCTTGAGTCTAGGATCATTTCACTTGATTTGCCCAATTTTCATGGAGTATTCATCGTGTATTGGTGATTTTCCCGAAGTCTTGCACAGTTAGGGCTTTTCTCGTTCGTCATATTGTGCACACATTCAAGACCAAATTTGACTAATCTTATTCATGAAAGTTCTTCCAATTGAAGTCAAGATCATCTTCTATGTTGGACATTTTGTCCAAAAATCCTTAGTTAGAGAGTTAAGAGTATGATAAGAGAGTCTCTGCATGATACTGCGATTTCGGGCTACTATTGACTATTTGTTCTTGATATGTTTTCTCGGGATTCGAGACCGAATTAGATCAAACCCTCAACATCAAAGTTCCTTACTAGTTTTTCTATTCATATTTTTGTTGAACATTTTGTCCAAATATCATTCGTTAGAGAGTTATAAGAGTTAGAAGTGAATCTCTGCATGAGACATGTTTTTTGGGTTACACCTGACCATGTGTTTTGTTCTGGAAGGGCCACTAGTGTCGACACTGCCTGTGCTAGTGTCGACCTGCTGTCCCAAAACAGCCCAGAAAGTGTTCTGGGAAGCCCTCTATGTCCAACACCACCCCATCTAGTGTCGACACACTCCCCCAGTTTGACCCAGAAAGCTTCTGGGAGCTGATCTAGTGTCGACACTACCTAACCTACTGTCGACACACTGTCCCATATTGGCCAGAAGGTTTTCTGGAAGCTGTCTCTAGTGTCGACACTACTTGAACTAGTGTCGACACTACTTGACCTTTTTGCCTTGTATTTGATGCACTGTGTCGACACTACCTGACCAGTTTTGCCTGATTTTATCTTGTGTTGGAGCATGGTGTCGACACCACTTGATCTAGTGTCGACACCACCTTACAAGAAATTTGCATAATTTTGGTCTAATCATCTCATGATGTCTACTAGCTTGTGCATGATGTCATATAGTATGCATGGACCTTAAATAAATCAATCCATTGAAGAAAATGGTAATGATACGAATATGATTCTAATGTGTAATTTTGATTATCCTTATGTTCATTAGATTATCTTGTGATCTTGCTTATTGTCAATTGATAAGATAAGGATATGATATGAATGTGGGAATAAATACATGTTAGTATGGACATGTTAGTGGCGTTAATGTCATGATTTGCATATGAGTTCCAATAGTTACATGTTTTCTGGTGTTCAATTAATTATTTGTCATACGCATACATGCTAGGAAAGATCCGTGATTCATCACTTACACTTTTGCACGAATAGGCACACCCTTCTTGGGAATTGAAAGCACATGTTCTACGTACGATCCGTCTTTTGAAACACCCTCATGTCAAGACATTAAAGAATTATGAAACATAAGATACGTCGTTATCCTGCCTTGTTCTTTTGAGTTGTTGTCATTCCTTGACTCTATGAATGATCATGTTTCTTTTACTATGAGCTTGTCATTGAAACTCTGTGGCCATAATATGAATCTGTTTGTTCGGCACAACGTGGGACTCCGGTCCAAAACTTGATCCAATGCCTGTGCAATAGGGGCCCTGTCCGGTCCTGGGGAGGAGCGCCCCAACATACTTGTAACCGAGGGAGTATGGACTCTTGGTGCTTGGCATAGCACACCTGACATGCAAGATTTTTGATATGTGCCTCCTGTTTGACTTGATTAGTTTGACTTGACATGATATGATACGTTTGTTCTTGTGAACACATGAACTCTGTTTGAATATGGCCAATCTCTTCTGACATGATTCTATTCTGAAAACCTGTTCATCGTATATGCAATTCGACATTTTGATCTGATACGATATACGTTCTATTCTGCTATTCAATCTTTTAGATGCATACATTGTCATCATATTCATATGCATATCTACCTACTTAAAATTTAATCATGTATACTAGTGCCCGCACGTTATTGAGATGTAAATCCTACTGAGCTAATTCGCTCACCCCTATCATCCTGCCCTTTTCAGGTAGTGATGAAGAACCGGTGGAGTTGGATGGGACTGGACAAGAGTGACGAGCACCCGTCCTAGAATAGATGACAGTTTAGAAGTAGAAATTGAGTAGTCTATGTAATAGTGAAACTTTTCTGGAAGTTATTTGAATAATGGACCCTTTTGGTTAATTCTTTCTTGTAAGGTTGTATCAAGTTGAATGAAATGAAATAATGAGTAACTTTGAGGATGTTATTATGATTTGAAAAGTGTTATTATATTCAATTGTGACTCTGCGCTATTCAACTGTGATACGTTTGTTTGTATCGTTCACGTCCCCCGGTATTTATTATTCCGCTGCTAAATATCGGGGCATGATAGATGACGTTCGTTATACTTACGTGGATTGGTACAATCGTACTGGTATAAGAGAGGTCGTCGCAGAGATTGTTATCAGAGCGACCGATTGAGATAGTACATAAATATACATAAGTCATCATCCTCATTACATGCTAAATCTTTATAGAATTGTCCACATGTGTAGAATTGATTAATAATGATTGGAAAATAGATAAGAAAATGGTTAGGAGTAAATTAACATAGCTCTAATAGTGCTGAAATTCATTGCAGCCATGGCTTCGCGTGGTAGACGTGGCGGTGCTCCTACTCGTGAGGGCGAGCAGAGGCGTGAGGAGCAGGCTGAGCAGCAGGTCCCGGCACCTCAGGGTCCTGTACTTCCCCCACCGCCGCCAGTGGATTATGGAGTGTTCATGCAGGGTCTAGTGCAGGCCATGCAGACGCAGACCCAGACCCAAGCTGCACTCCAGGCCCAGTTGGAGGCTCAGGTTAGAATAATGAAACCAAGAGTAGTCTGCTTTATTTAATGGCATGATGTTGTTGAATATGTGTTGCTTATTGTTTGTTGTAGAAGGCTCAAATTCCAGCTCAGGACCATGGTGGACCTTCCATCATGGAAAGATTCAAGAGGATGTTGCCACCCTCTTTTAAGGGGGAAAGCACCCATTGCTAGCTAAAAACTGTATGAGGGAGATCGAGAAGATCTTTCGGGCTGTTAGGTGTGCGGACGAGGATAAGGTTACTTTGGCCACCTATATGCTACAGGTATGTGTTAGTTTTCTATGTTGTATACCCTGTTAAGTTAGAGTTGTTTAGTGCGGTGCTTATGAAGGTTGTGTTGCAGGAGATAGCTGATGTGTGGTGGGCTTCCTTGTTGCGTACCCGATTCGAGGACGGAGCTATTGACATGGCTTGGGACGAGTTTGTGATGCTCTTTCGGGCCAAGTTCGTCCCCGAGCATGTCTAGGACAGGATGGAGCAGGAGTTCCTCTCCTTAACTCAGGGCTCCATGACCGTGCTTGAGTATGAGGCCAGGTTTGCAGAGTTATCTAAAT
The DNA here is from genome assembly GCA_014218235.1 of Colocasia esculenta. NCBI lineage: Eukaryota > Viridiplantae > Streptophyta > Magnoliopsida > Alismatales > Araceae > Colocasia > Colocasia esculenta. The sequence goes on from CM024758.1 coordinate 71,122,013, forward strand.
ATGCACCTCATATCGTGACAGATGAGCGTAGGAAACAAGAAAATTCGTGATGGGCCTGAAGCCATCACTGAGGACGAGACTAGTGGCGTTTGACCATCGTACCTTGGACGAGGCCCTTAGCGCTGCTTGTAGGCAAAAGGGTGAAATGGAGTAGTATCTCGAGGAGAAGAAGGCTTCGCAGAAGAGGCCTGCAGCTACGTTCCAGCGGCAGGACAAGAAGAAAGCAGTGTACCAGGCACCGCAGCATCCAGTAACAACCAGTAGTGCACAGGTACCTTCTCAACGTTACCCTGGTGTGAAGAAGCAGTGTCCCCATTGCGGAAGACACATGGTGGTACGGAGTGTTGGATGGTAGCGGGAAAGTGCTTGAAGTGCGGAAGCAACGACCACAAGATCAAGGATTGTCCGAGACTTCAGTAGGGAGTCCAGCGCGGAGTGCCAGCTCTAGCAGCGGTAGCAGCAGCAACGCCAGCTACAGGAAGACCAGGAAGGCCTCAAGCCCCAACTTGAGTGTTTTCCCTAGCACGAGAGGATGCCGAGCAGGCGGAGCATGTCACCGAAGGTACGGTTTTACTTCTAGATGTGCACGCTCGGGTTTTGTTCGATACGGGTGCCACTCGCTCATTCATTTCCCAGCGGTTCACTAGGTAGTTAGCTCTAGAGTCAGCCATAGAGTCTGAGGAGTTAGAGGTCCCTTTTATCTGCACACACACCTGCGGGTACGGTATCGACTAGGAAGTGTATTCTGTCGTTACCTGTGTGCATTGAGGATAGAGTCCTAGATGGGTGTTTCTTCTTGCTAAAGATGAAGGACTATGATGCTATTCTTGGTCTGGATTGGCTAGAGGAGCACTATGCGTTAAAGATTGTCGTGGAAAGAGGATTGTTTTCCACATTCCTGGTGAGGACAAGTTCTCTCATCCCTTGCCAAGGAACGTGGTGGAAAGTTAGTCATCTCTGCCATGAAGGCGATGCGCATGGTAAACAGGGTTGTGACACTTTTCTTGCCAGCTTAGTATTAGTACCCGAGGCAGGTGAGTCACCTACTCTTGCAGAGATCGAGGTAGTGCAGGATTTTCCAGACGTCTTTCCCGATGATTTGTCTGGATTGCCACCCGATAGAGAGATAGAGTTCACCATAGAGTTGCTTCCGGGCACCTCTCCTATCTTGAAGGCTCCATATCGGATGGCACCTGCGGAGTTAGCCGAGTTAAGGAAGCAGTTGCAAGAGTTGCTAGATAAGGGATTTATTCACCCTAGTGTTTCTCCTTGGGGCACACCTATCTTATTTGTAAAGAAGAAGGATGGATCACTTAGGTTATCTATATCGATTGTAGGAAGCTAAACCAAGTGACAGTGAAGAACAGGTATCCCTTACCTCGTATTGATGATTTGTTTGACCAGTTGCAACATGCATCAGTCTTTTCTAAGATCGATTTGCGATCTAGTTATCATCAGTTGAGGATTCGGAGTGAGGCTGTGTCCAAGACGGCATTTAGATCCCATTATGGACATTATGAGTTTATTGTTCTTCCTTTCGGATTGACCAACGCCCCTGCAGCGTTCATGGATCTCATGAACCAGGTGTTTAGGCTGTATTTAGATAGCTTTTTTAGTGTTTATTGATGATGTGCTGGTCTACTCTCCGGATGAGGCCACACACCGTCAGCATTTAAGGGTAGTGTTAGAGGTTCTCCGTGAGCACAAGTTGTATGCTAAATTCAGCAAGTGCGATTTCTGGTTGTGCGAGGTTCAATTCCTCGGGCATGTTATCTCCGGTGCTGGTGTAGCAGTTGATCCAGCAAAGGTCCACGCAGTTATGGATTGGAAGACCCCAAGACCCCTTCGGAGATTCTTAGTTTTCTTGGTTTGGCTGGTTACTATCGGCGATTCATTGAGGGATTTTCCTCCATCGCCACCCCATTGACTCAGCTTACCAGAAAGGGAGTGAAGTTTGTCTGGTCCGAGAAGTGTGAGAGTAGTTTTCAATTGTTGAAGACTAAGCTCACGTCAGCTCCGGTGTTAGTCTTGCGGAGCGGTGTAGAGGGTTTTGCCATTTATACGGATGCGTCTCAGATTGGCTTAGGTTGTGTGCTAATACAGCAGGAAGGGTAGTGGCATATGCTTCTCGTTAGTTGAAGGACCATGAGAAGAACTATCCGACCCATGATTTGGAGCTTGCGGCCGTGGTTCATGCACTAAAGATCTGGAGACACTATCTTTATGGTGTCAGATTTGAGGTGTTCACCGACCACAAGAGCTTAAAGTATCTTTTCTCCTAAAAGGAATTAAACCTGAGGCAGAGAATATGGATTGAGTTCTTGAAGGACTATGACTTCGACCTTTAGTATCACCCTGGGAAGGCGAATGTCGTAGCTGATGCCCTGAGTAAAGAGACCATCTCTCCAGCAGGACTGGAAGATGTTGGAGGATGCGGCTTGCGTGTTGATTGATTTAGAGCCATCGCTATGCTAGGCTTTTATAGCTCAGTTATCTCTTAGGTCCTCAGTTTTGGATGAGGTGATCGAGCAGAAAAAGGCCGACCCTAGACTCCAAGAGTTAGTGGGCAAGGCGGGCATTGCTCGTGATGAGGACGATGTGATTAGGTATCGTCACCGTGTCTGTGTCCCAGATTTGGTAGATGTCCATAAGCATATGTTAGCAAAGGCTCATAGATCGTGATTCTCTATTCATCCGAGTAACACTAAGATGTACCAGGATTTGAAGAGGTCCTTTGGTGGTCGGGCATAAAGAGGGATGTGGCGGATTATGTGTCCCGATGTCTAGTGTGTCAGCAAGTGAAGGCCGAGCGACAGTGACCATCTGGCCTTATGCAGAAGATGGAAATCCCAGCGTGGAAGTGGAAGTTGTCACTATGGCATTGTTACGGGTTTGCCTCGATCTAGACGGGGTAACGACTCGATTTGGGTGGTTGTGGATAGGTTCTCGAAGACTGCGCATTTCTTGTCTATGAAGAAGAAGTAGTCAGTAGAGAGTTTGGCTAGATTGTATGTTAGTAGCGTTATTAGATTGCATGGTGTGCCGAAGTCGATCATTTCAGATCGAGATCCGAGATTTACTTCGAGGTTGTGGAAGGGTCTTCAGATGCCTTAGGTTCAGAGCTGAAGCTCAGTTCGACATTTCATCCCCAGACAGATGGACAGTCTAAGAGGACTATCCAGACGCTCGAGGATATGCTGAGGAGGAAGGATAGGCAGAAGAGCTACGCCGATAACAGGAGGAAGGATTTGGAGTTCGAGGTGGGTGAGCATGTCTTTTTGAAGATATCACCTACTCAAGGTGTTGTCAGGTTTGGCAGGAATAGCAAGTTAAGCCCTAGATTCATTGGCCCATATGAGATTCTCAGACGATTGGGCATCGTGGCATATGAGCTAACTTTACCCCCAGCTTTAGCTAGTGTTCATCCTGGTTTCCATGTTTCTATGCTCAGGAAGTATGTCCGAGATCCATCTCATGTGATTAGTCATGAGCCAGCGGAGATTCAGCCAGATCTGTCGTAAGTGGAGCAACCAGTAGCTATTCTTGACCGAAAGGTTCAGCATCTCCAGAACAAGAGTATTGCGTCGGTGAAAGTTCTATGGCGGAACTTCTCGCGAGAGGAGGCTACTTGGGAGCTTGAGGATGCGATGAAGAAGAAGTATCCCCGTTTTTTTGAGCAGTTTTGTTTAAACTTCGAGGATGATGTTTCCTTAAGGGGGAGAGGGTGTAAGGCCCTCGAATGTTTGTCATTTTGTTTCTATTTATGTGAATTCATGGTTGTGTGTAACTTGTAAATGTATATATATATGGATATCTATATACAATATTAGCTAGTTGTACTTGTGTATGCATGTGCATCTTAATTTTAATATTGTTTGTTTGCATGTGGTAGTAGTATGTACACCATAGTATTTATATTGCATGGATATACATATAGTGTAAGCATGATTTTCTACATGTTTTAAGCTCTGGCCGAAGAGCAAATTGGCGTCAACATGGATGGACATCCATGAAGAGTAAATGTCCATGTCGATGGACGCCACACTAAAGTAGACGGCATCTATGTGAACGTCTACTTCTCTGATTCTCTGTGCGTAGAAGACCTCGAAATTATGAGGGCAAGCAAGCTCACAGATTGGGGAGATGTCCCCAACGGCTCTCAGCCCTCCCATCAGACCCTGCATGATCCATGCCTTTTCCTATAAAACCAACTCACCTTGCATCTTGGGAGGGCTCTCTTAGCTCCTTGGAAAGGGAGAAGGAAACCCTAGCAGAACTGAAGAAGAACTGAACTTTGGGAGCTCAGATCCGGCGATTTGAAGCTACTTCCGGCGAGGCATGCAACTGGAAGATAGCTTGGGCATAGGGGAAGGCTTCCCCAACCTTGGACTGGAGGCTACATCATCATAGAACCCGGAGTAAGAGGATCTTGGAGGCTTCTTGGCACTGCCCAAGGAGAGCTTCAGCAGCCATTTAGACCCCTTTGGAGATTTTTCTAAAGGCAAGTAACCCATCCCCGTAGCCCATGTATGTGTCTAGTAGGTTTTAAAGATTTTATGAGATTTTCCTCGTCTCTTGGATCCTCACATTCACCCATTCTTCAGAGCTCGGTCTGTTTTTTTGCACAGACAGGAGCTTGACGGCAAGAGCCCTTGCCATCAAGATCCTAAGTTGGCGGCAGACGATGCTGCCGTTAACAGCTCTAAACGGCCAGACATTGTCGTTAAGTTCTTTAGGACAGAACAGGAAACTGTTATACCTTATATACCTAATTTTTGAAGTTTTGCGCATGAGGATATAGTGTAAGTTCTACATGATACATAATGTAGTTAATAGAATGTGTTGTGAATGGTTGATGAATTTCTGTAAATGATGCGAATTATTACATTTACTTGAAATGCATGTTAGATAAGGTCCTGAACATGTAGACCTTTGTTTACGTAGTCCATGTGAAATTTTGATTGTCCCGAAATTTGCAGGTGATGTATATGTATGTCAGTCCCTGTCCCAAAAATCTGAGAATTTTTCCATGACCATGCTAATTGTTGAAATTTCCGCATTGAAAATAGAGGGCATGTGTAGGTTAGTCAAAAATTTCCAGTAAATTATGTAATGTGCAATAAATTCGGATACAATTTTTGTGACAACATTCATGTTAGATACAAGTCTGAAAAATGTTAAATCTGATAATTATGTTGTGCTTCCACGATAATTGAATGAATTGTGGCATGAGAATGAGTATTTTATTTTCTGAAAGTTATATGTAATTCAGAAAGTTGTGAAAATTTGCAGGTGTGGTCAGAAACCTGCTAAAAGTGTGTAGTTAAATTTTCAAGAAATTTGGGTAACAGTAGGTTATGTTGTGAAATTTCCATGTGAAATTCAATGGTTTATGCATGCTTAACGTAATTAGGGTTGATTAGGTGTTCCCAACCTGATTAGTGTAAATTTTGTAGTGTTTGAACCCTGTCAACAGTAGTACCATGATTTAGTAAAAACTGAACCATGTGTTAATGATAAAACTATAAGTGATGTGTCATATTGTGTAATATGTGTGTGTAAAAACCGAAATGTGTAAAATGTGTCATGTGTGACACTGCTTCCATAGAGGGCTGTGGAACTGTACCGTGGAAAAGTCCCCACGGGAAGGTTCAATGTGTAAAACCTATGGGCATTAGGATGAAATCCTGGAGGTGGACAAGTACCACTGGTTAGGGTAGAGAGTTCTTCTCCCAGTCTGCGAAGTCCAAGAGTAGTCACTGTGTTGCCTAGGTGGCGTCTATGTGTTATGTGTATGTGAGGTGTCCTTCTAATGGTGGTTTGGACTATGTGTCACGGCATCTAATGTGAAATGTGAATGTGAATATGTGTAAATTGTGTAGTGTGAACATGTATATGTGTAATGTGTAAAAGTGAACCATGTGAATGTGTAAACATGTAACCATGTGATATAATTGTGTTAGAGTGTAAAATTGTAATTCATGTTATGAAATTATTAAGTTCATGTCAAAACACAACTTTCATATGTTTATAATGATGCCTTACATGTACAAGGATATGTAGAATCCATGTTAGGAGTATTTCTTTTATATGTGTGTGAGATTCCATGCTTAGAAGACTACCTTGTTAGCCTAAATGTAAAATGTTCGCTCTCATGTGAAGGGATGAGTAGAAAGCATGTGATAGGTATTTTGTTTTGAGATGGCATGAATCATGTATCATGTGTTGTGAAGTCGTAGAAATACCATGATAGGTTGTTTATCTTCACTGTCTCAACCATGCTATATGTTGGACTAAATGAATTTGAAAGTAGAACTTTCTTGTGATATATGCATATGTGACGTGTATGGAGGTTACTTGCTGAGTCTATTAGACTCATTCCTTGCTTCGGCGTACAGGTTTAGTAGGTGACCCCACTTCCTTGGAGGAGATCGTGGAGAGCGACTCCGAGCGAGGAGAGTAGCTTGGAGGAGTCACTGTTGTGACATTTTTCTTTGATAGTATGTAATTGAGGCATTGTAATTGAAACATTATGAAATTGTGCACAAGCTTTGTATTTTGGAATTATTTTTATTATGTGGACTTTAGCTCTTTAATTCACTATATCAATCATGTATGGTTAAATGTGGATGATGAAATGAATGACATTAGTTCTTTTCTTCCGCTACTCTGTATTTATATTTGTGTACATCCCGATCGTATGATAGTGTTGGGAAATGTCCCACTGTGATGACGTTCGTTATACCGACGTGGATTGGTACAATCGTACCGGTATAAAGAGGGTCGTCGCACCAGTGCCAAATGAAAATAGACTCATAGGGTAACAAGTTCTATGTTGAACACTTGGTCTCAAAACGACTCCACAAAGAGGTATGGAACTTGTAACAAGTCAAGGTTAAATCACGACAGTACATCGCCAAGATCATGCAAGATTTAATTCGTGATGTAGGATGGATGAAAATTAGGAATTTTAGGGGCAAAAGATGCCTAACATCCATCCATAACTCCAGTTAAAATTTGAGAGCACGAGGTTGAGTATATATAGAGATTAAGAATAAAGAAGAAGGGTCGGGTTCATGGTGTTTGCAGAACTTCAAAAATCAACCATAAAAGATTGGCTCAATGGGAAAACATGAAACTTGAGGGTTTTGTTCCTAGTCCATGGAACAATCTACAGACAAAATTAATTAGGTTTTGCTCATGAGAATGCATACCTTTAGTCGTTTTACTCTTCTAGGGCTAGAACTTGAAGAACTCGGGATAAAGCTTGATGAAGCCTTCTCCCCATGAATTCCTCCTCTCCTTGGCTTCTTCTCCACCTTTAGAAGTCCCAGCAACGAGCTAGGGCCGGCCTTGGGCAATTAAGAGAGTATTTATGCTTCTTTGCTTTCTATTTCCTAATAGGACTCTAACTCCTATTAATTCCGAATTTTCTATTTCCTCTTCCCTTTCTAAGTATTAGAACTTCTATTTGGTTGGGAAGGGAGCTAAATTCATGGCCAAACAACTAGGGTAGGTTTAGGAATCCAATTCCAACCCAAATTGCTTATTTAATGCATTAAATACTCTCTTTTCTACTTAAGTAATATTTAAGTTGCGAATTTAGGGTATTTTCCCATTTTTTTCTTTTTAAAATCCTTATTTTGCCCACTAATTTCTAATGGGTCCATTTAACCAAGCCCATTATTTCTTGGAATTTATCTTATAGGTTTTCCCTTTTTAATTAGGGAATAATAGAGTTATGAATTTTATTGCATTTTCTTATTTGAATTTATTCATGGGCTATGAGAGGTCCATCGGTCCAAACCCGATAATGGTTAATCATCACATGCTTTTGCAAGTCTCTCCGACATGTTCATTTAATTTATGGGCGCGTTATCTTTCCATGTTAACGGTTTTCCAACTTAGTTTCCTAATTTGGATAATTCGTCACATTCCAACGTACACTTGGCCAGTCAGATTTTCCGTTGTGTGAATTTCTTCGTGGAACACGTAGAAATAATGTTTGGGGTTGATTTATCATTTTTAAGAAATTGTTTTTTGATGTATTCTTGCACATATGATAGTGATATGTATGTTTCTATTATTTTGTTTTAAAGAAATTATTATTTGATTTTTTAAGTATTAATTTTTTTCCGTGTTGCTACATCCTCCCCCACATAAAAGAATTTGGTCCCCAATTCATATGATATGATACGACTACCAATTTACTATGAATATTTCATTACATCACCTCCCCCACTTAGGGCTTTGCTATCGCCAAAATAATATGAAAATAAGTAAGGTTTAGTGATGGTACCTTGTCCGCCTTCATTAGCATGATTCCTATCTACGAGGGCTTGTAATCATCCTTGACGTGGAGTTTGGTTCTTCTTTGTTGGACAATCGATCACTCGATGTTGTTGACTTCCACATTGCATGCATCTGCCCAATTTCTTCCAACAGTTATCAATCTTATGCCCCAGTTTCTTACAAAATTTACAGAATTTCTTCTGCTTCACTTCCCCTTTCATTCTCTTGCTATCTATGGTATTTCTTTCTTTATTATCATTGGAATGAGTAGCACGTTGCCTTTTCAACACCTTCTTCTTATGAATCTTTTCAAGAAGTTCCATGGTGTCTTCTACTAATTGAGCTCTCAATACCATGACTGAATATACTTCAATGTCTAGTGGAGCCAATGTTTCCCAGAACACAGGTCTCAACCCTTCTAGGAATCTCTTCGCCTTCATCATCCCCATACTCACCAAATGTGGTGTGTACTGTGCTAGTCTTTCAAATTGCACTTCATATTATGCTACAGACATCATTTGTTGTTTTAAATTGGCAATTCATTTTCCTTCTTCTCACGAATCTTCTCAGAAACGTATTTGGTGTTGAAGAGTTCTAAAAATTTATCCCACTCTATGTTGATGTTGGGTAATTGTCGACTGGCAGCTTCCCACCAGGTTCTAGCATCGCGGTCCAACTAGAAGGTTGCCAGAAGGACTTTCTCCTGCTCTGAACATTGCATAACCCTAAAGATCCATTCCATTGCCTTCACCCAATTTTCAGCTTCGTCGGGATCCGGATTTCCATTAAACCTAGGGGGATTTATTCATTGAAAGTTCCCATATAAGTCTCTTGCCCCATTTCTTGCTCCTGCTTGAATTACGTTGTTAAGGGCTTGAGTTAACCCATGTATAGTCTGTTGTAATTCATGCATTGGTGCATGCTCGCTAGCCATCTCCTCTAGTTCCTGCGAGCATTAATACTTATTAATTTCCTTCTTAAACTTACGGTACTTATACATATAGTTAAGCTCCTAGCATAACCCCAAGCTTTACCCAATCTCTCACATAGGTATGGTGGTTGACTTAGACACAGTTATGGCAGTTCACCTAGAACATCCCTAGACCTAAAATATCCTAATAAGGACATCCTAGGCTCTGATACCAACTGTCACGCCCCTCCAATTTAGCAGTGGAATAAATTGGAGGAGACATGAACAATGATATGGTAACGACAATTGCGCATACTTTCGCAAACATCAGAGCATCTAATGAACAATAATTGATAAACTCTTGATTTCATTATAAAATCACTAAGACCATACAACCACTAATTCGAAGCCAATACATAGGGCTCAATGACATCATTACATTGAAAAGAAATCTAAAGCAATAACTACTAGACTCCATTGTACTAGGGCAACTTCATGACTTGACTCCGGGTCACTCATCACTCGGGTCCTGTCCCATTGGTGTGTGTAACGCCATTGTCCGACTTACCTGAGACACAATAACAAATAACGAAGGGTGAGCGATAACACCCAGTAGGACTTAAATCTCAGGATCAAGCAGGCTTTAAATAATTAATGCATTAAATGGCAGAGTAACTAATGATAGAGCGAGTCATGTAAAGTCGAGAAAGTAATAGCACAAGTAACATGGTTCAGATAGCAAATGAATCAAGTATAGCATGATGATTAAAGTCAAATCACGATAGAAACGATAACAACGCAACAGCATGTAGCGACAATGGCAAGCAAGCAAGCGATAGGTATCACAAGGAGAGATAGTAGTTTGTCATGTAAGAGTAAATTGCACTTTGATTGATTTTCATCAATCGATATAGTATAGCACTTTTGATTAAATTTTGTCAATCAAAATAGTAATGGCACTTTGGTTATCCGTAGATAGCCGAGAGAGTATAGCACTTTTATTGTCATTAGACAACGAGAGAGTAGAGCACTTAGAATGCGATTAAGTCACGATAGTATGCAATAACTCAAGATAGCAAGTTTCAAGTAAAGCAAGTAGAGCGTATGACAAGATAGCGTGTAACGAGATAGCGTGTATGGTTGCACAATGGTGCAGTAGTAGAATACGGCAATAGTCACTTCAAGGACAGTAGACATTCAGTAACAGTCTGCGATAGCACAGTAATCGCACAGTATGTTTGAACTCTTCAGACTAATAGTATAACAGTTTGTGATAGCACAGTACTATCACAGTACGTCTGAACTCCTCAGACTAAAAGGATAATATTCAGATGTCTAGCCAATACAGTATAGTCAGAATCGGTGCAATGCAGAACACCGTCTATAGCCCCTGCAGGTTTTTTTTCGGGTGGCTCTCTGCCCCCAGGACTAGATTGGAGCCCCTCGGACACTCTCTGTGCCCTGCACAGTATGCATTGGATACAGTAGAGTCACAAGACCCATATTATAGCGTTAGACAGGCATGAACAGTACAAAACAGTAGAGCCACACAGCTCCAAGAGTACCAAAAGAGTACTAGAGATAGATGAGAGAGACGAGATAGTAAAGTGAACGTGAATAGACGAGAGTATAGATGAGATCTTATGGTCATTGCACACAAGAATCTTCGAGTAACGAGCGATAGTAATAGTTGCACAACACACGCGTACGGCATTGGCAGTCAGGTGGAATACACAACCCTTCTGCTGGCCTCATTATACACAGGTCCAAAGGTCCAGCGTGATTCAAGATAAGAGCGAGAGCAACTAAGGCTATTTGGATCTTGTCGATCCCTAAAGGGTATCATAGGTGTTAGGGTACAACCAGCTCGTCGACCATGTGGGAATCCATGGACAGAGGAGACTTACGGAGGCCTTGGTCAAGGTGTCACTAGTCCGACGAAAGGATATCTGACAGAGAGTTTACCACAAGCCAAGAAGGGGCTTTTCTATCGTGCTAGAGTGTATGCGCATGCCGCGCGTGAGAATCGTTCAAGTGCATATGTGAATCCGATTATGGAAACTGTAGTTATAAAAACTCCGTTTATGCAAAATTTATTTTTGAAAAGTCTATATATGTCAAGTAACATGAGTACTAAAACATGCATGACCAATTTTAGCAAGTAACTATGCGTTTTTAGCAAGTTCGTTAACGAGGCAAGAAAGTAAATAATCGGTAGGTAGAGAGCATGATCATGAACTTAAGATCAATTAAAAATCATGTGAACATGTTTTAATTTCATATGGGTTGTTAAATGCATGATAATACATTCTAGAACCTTCCTATAATAGATCAAACTCACACATGCAAGGAACGACACAAAACAATGGAAACCAAGACGTATGCCTTTTAGAAGGCCAATGCAGTCCCATCCCTTCACTTCCTTAGGTCATAACTCATTTATTTTTTATTCAGATATCAGACATGAATATACCATATTTAAGCCCTTTGAATGAAAAAACCAGCAAAGGAAATGGCTCGTCAATTCGAGGTCTATATAAAAAGTTATTGTCGATTAAGTGGACATAGGCAGAAGGCGACACATTGCCTGTCGCCTTCAAAACATGAAGGCGACCATGATCTTGTCGCCTTCTAAGAACACCACAAACCGACTGATTTTTGGTATGGGTCGCGACCATGATTGTCGCGTTATGGTAGTGACGTGTCAACCTGTCGCTACCTGAAAAAGACGTTTGAGTTGCTTTTTCTACCTATTTCCAACTCCGACTTGGATTGGGTTTGACACCAGTGAGTTTGAAAAATCAAAACAAATGCTAGGGTGATCCAAATCGGGTGAAACCACCTTTGTTAGTTAGAGTACTTCTAATACTTTATACAATAGCAAATAATGGAGAAACAAAGGTCGTTTGAACATGTAATATGACGTATTGGGACTAACTATGTGAATCTGACACAGTGTTTATGTTCGGATTAATACTCTCAGCACGGTCAAGGAAAATTGGAGAAACTAGTGCCAAATGAAAATCAACTCATAGGGTAACAAGTTCTATTTTGAACACTTGGTCTCAAAACGACTCGACAAAGAGGTATGGAACATGTAACACAAGTCAAGGTTAAATTGTGATAGTACATCGTCAAGATCATGCAAGATTTAATTCGTGATGTAAGAGCATGAGGTTGAGTATACATGGAGATTAAAAATAAAGAAGAAGGGTCGGGTTCATGGTGTTTGCAGAACTTGAAAAATCAACCATAAAAGATTGGCTCGATGGAAAATATGAAACTTGAGGGTTTTTTTCCTAGTCCATGGAACAATCTACAGACAAAATTAATTAGGTTTGGCTCGTGAGAATGCCTACCTTTAGTCGTTTTACTCTTCTAGGGCTAGAACTTGAAGAACTCGGGATCAAGCTTGATGAAGCTTTCTCCCCACGAATTCCTCCTCTCCTTGGCTTCTTCTCCACCTTCAGCAAGTCCCAGCAACAAGCTAGGGCCGGCCTTGGGCGATTAAGAGAGTATTTATGCTACTTTGCTTTCTATCTCCTAATAGGACTCTAACTCCTATTAAATTCTGAATTTTCTATTTCCTCTTCCCTTTCTAAGTATTAGAACTTCTATTTGGGTTGGGAAGGGAGCTAAATTCGTGGCCAAGCAACTAGGGTAGGTTTAGGAATCCAATTCCAACCCAAATTGCTTATTTAATGCATTAAATGCCTCTTTTCTATTTAAGTAATATTTAAGTTGCGAATTTAGGGTATTTTCCCATTATTTTTCTTTTAAAATCCTTATATTGGCCCACTAATTTCTAATGGGTCCATTTAACCAAGCCCATTATTCATTGGAATTTATCTTATAGGTTTTCCCTTTTTAATTAGGGAATAATAGAGTTATAAATTTTATTGCGTTTTCTTATTTGAATTTATTCATGGGCTATGATAGGTCCATTGGTCCGAACCCGATAATGGTTAATCATCACATGCTGTTGGAATTCTCTCCGACATGTTCATTTAATTTATGGGCACGTTATCTTTCCGTGTTAACGGTTTTCCGACTTAGTTTCCTAATTTGGATAATCGTCACATTGCAATGTACACTTGGCCAGTTGGATTTTCCATTGCGTGAATGTCTTCGTGGAACACGTAGAAATAATGTTTGGGGTTGATTTATCATTTTTAAGAAATTTTGTTTTTTATGTATTCTTGCACATATGATAGTGATACGTAAGTTTCTATTATTTAGTTTTAAAGAAATTTTTATTTCAGAATTTTTTTAAGTATTAAATTTTTTCCAGGTTGCTATAGATCTAGGGATGAAGCCCCTAAGTTACTTGCCTCCTTAAAATTCTCTGAAGACTAATTTTGGCAATGAAGCCCTCCTCGGCCAAGCCAAAGAGGTGATGCCTTTCGCCTAAATCCGACCTCCACGCTTGAGCAAATGGTCACTTGGTGTTAAGAGAGCCCCTTCACCCCTAGAAGAGTCTTCCAGTCATAAAAGATCACTAGTGAAGCCTCCCAATCGCCAGAACAAGCCTGTGAAAGTCTCTCTTTTTCTCACCCCAAAACCTAAAAACCTATTTTTGAACCAAAGGGCATCTCTTAACCGAGATGTTTAGGTTATATAGGCAATAGAGTCAAGGTAAACCTAGGTATTAGGAGTCCTGACCGTTGTGGATACGTTTCCTAAATGATCTTCGGAGAAAACGGGGCCGTTTTAGATCTGGAATCCCAAACACAGCTGGAGAAGTAGACAGCCACATAGCTGCCGTCAACCAGAAATAGGTGTCAATCGATGTTGACATCTAGATGCTCTGGCCACACAGTCAACTGCACAAAGGATGCCGTGAACCTGCTCTTAACGTCAAGGGATGTTGACGTTAATAAGGGATTTCACAAAAAAATTGAGGACCTTACACCCTCTCCCCCTAAAAGAAACTTCGTCCTCAAAGTTAGAACAAAATACTAACCAAACAAGTGGGGATATTGCTTCTTCATGGCCTCCTCTAGCTCCCATGTAGCCTCCTCCCGTGAGAAATTTCTCCACAATACCTTCACGGATGCAATAGCCTTGTTCCTGAGGTGCTGAACTGTTGGAAATCGACTTGGGGCATCACATAAGCAGCGGAAGTAAAACAAAAAATTGATTTCCATCTATGTACTTGATCGGGCTATGATGTACGGTGCATGTAAACATACATACAAATAAGGTGTGAGACAATCTCACCTAGGGAAGATCGTATATCCCCTAAAGCGTAGAACTAGTCCTTGTTTGAAGGAGCTCTCGCGAGACTCCCTCTAGCGGTATCCACACAGTGGATGATCGGCGATGACGATGACCCCTCCTACACCGGTGGTGCCACTCCTCCTAGACATGCAACGCCACACAGTGGCCAACAGCAGCAAGTAGCAGCAACAATAAGAGGGCTCGGCCCTCCAAGTTCTCCTCTTGCCTAGGGAGAGCACAAGAGGGAGAGACGAGAAGGGGGGATGAAGTAGGTGGTTTCTCTTCTCAAGCTCTAGCCCATGAACTTCAAAGAGAACCCCTTCTATTTATAGAGAACCTAAAGGACACCTCATCAGACACCTCATCATGTCATGCTGACTAGGGGGGACACCATGCAGGACACCTCGTCAATAATCATGACAAGGACACCTCGCAGGGACACCTCACCATGTCATGATGACAAGGGACACCTTGCAAGGACACCTCGTCATGTAATCATGACAAGGGACACCTCACTATGTCATGATGACAAGAGGACACCTTGCAAGACACCTCATCATGTAATCATGACAAGGGACACCTCGCAGGGACCCTCACTATGTCATGATGACAAGAGGACACCTCGTCATGTAATCATGACAGGGGACCCTCGCAGGGACACCTCATCATGTAGATGACAAGAGGGACACCTTGCAAGGACACATGTCATGTAATCATAACAGGGACACCTCGGGGACACCTCATCATGTAATGATGGTTATGATGATGAGGTGTCCTCCTTCCAGAAGGGGTGAGGTGGCATGATCCTAGTATGCTCCCTTAATGGATCCTTATCAAGGCTTATTGGGTCTTACCCAATAGGTCCATAATGGGTTAAATAAGGCTTATTGGATAACTTTTATCCAATCCTCTATACATCGCGTTATCCACCTTTTGTGTGTGACCCTCTAGGCCCAATATCGAGCTGGACGTGAGTTGTACTCGTTAGAACTCCTTCTGACTTAGTGAATTATTATCTCCATAATAATTCACTCAACTCATCGATTATGAACATACTAGGCCACTATGCCATAATCCCTAGACGATACGAATTGATCAAATCCATTGGACCTGTCTGCCCACAGTTACCGTGTACCTGTAGTCCCTCATCCATCTATTATCCGAGACCCATATATTAGGCATGGTGTTCTCAGTCTATATGGAATCTGTTAAAGTCAAACTCTTATCGAATTCTCCCGGAGAACTCCTTCTCACTAATCCAATTGACCCTGGCCAGGGATTTGCCTGAGTAAGACAATATGGGATATTCCTCTCACGTACCGAGAGTGGATGATCCTTTATTGACACATAATTGCCTTCGTAAGGTTGGCTACCATTCCCAATGACTGCTATACTAACCTGGAACATCCAGACCTATAAATCCAGTATCAAAGAATGGAGTACTAAACAAGACATCTTTGGTGTCTCAAGTCTAAGGACCAGTTACACAACTGAGACTACGGAATCTCTATCTGACAATCAGGTATCATTAACCATATAGCATTCCGAGAACGGATCATTCAGTGAACTCATCTCCAATAAGCACCTGCACCATATCCCTAGTGTCTCCACACAAGCCTATGAGACCAGCTGCTTCCATCATATGGACAGGTATATGGCACACCGGTCTTTCCGGTCATCTCAATGTCCTTCTTGAGTAACCTATGACTAGGAATATTTAGGATCTATGTTTAAAGAGGATCGGCCTCATTATCATGATCTCATCATGATCCATTCCCATTGCACAGACCCATGGACATCACAGTATACATACGCATGGAATATACAGTGAGAAATACCATTATAATATTACCAAAGATATTGTACATAATTACAAGTGCCATCACTCACGTGAATGGCTTGCAGGGCACCTATAACTAGCAATCTCCCCTTGACCTAAAACCAATCACCTACATGTCTGATTCCCATCAGACCTCGGTCGCTCAAAAACAATTTGAGTCAGTGGCTTTGTCAGTGGATCTGCAATGTTATCATCGGATGAAATTCTTTTTACTGCTACATCGCCACCGGCCACAATCTCTCTGATCAAGTGGAACCTCCTTAGAACGTGCTTAGACTTCTGATGAGACCTAGGTTCCTTTGCTTGAGCAATCGCCCCGTTGTTGTCGCATAACAAGAATTGGCTCTTCATGGCCAAACACCACTCCTAAATATGTGATGAACTTCTTCATCCAGACAGCTTCTTTTGCTGCTTTTGAAGCAGCAATATACTCCACCTCGTAGTCGAGTCAGCAGTAGTCTCTTGCTTGGAACTCTTCCAGCTTACTGCTGCTCCATTCAGGTAAAACATACCCTGAGTTAGACTTACTATCATCGATATCAGACTGGAAACTTGAGTCCGTGTAGCCTTCAACTTTGAGGCTACCTCCTCCATATACTAGTAAAAAATCCTTAGTCCTTCTTAAGTACTTAAGGATACACTTTACTGCCTTCCAGTGTTCAAACCTGGATCTGCCTGATACCTGCTCGTAACACTTAGAGCATGCGTTATATCAGGTCTAGTACATAACATTGCATACATGATAGATCCTATAGCAGACGCATAGGGTATTCTCTATGTATGCCCTTTCTTCTAGAGTCTTTGGAGACATACTCTTAGAAAGAGAAATTCCATGTCTCAGTGGTATGAGACCTCTTTTGGAATTTTCCATGCCAAATCTTTTGACTATGGTGTCTATGTACATGGACTGGGACAAGCCAAGCATCCTCTTAGATCTATCTCTTAGATCTAATCCCCAAATGTAGGATGCTTCCCCTAAGTCCTTCATGGAGAAGTTCTTTGATAACCAGTCTTAACTGTGGATAGCATTCCAATATCATTTCCAATGATGAGAATGTCATCCACATACAACACCAAGAAAATGATAACACTCCCACTTACCTTCCTATATACACAAGGCTCATCTTCGTTCTTAACGAAGTCATAAGATCTGATTACCTCATCAAACCTTATGTTCCAACTTCGGGAAGCTTGCTTTAGTCCATAAATAGACTTAAGCAACCTGCACACCTATCTGGACTTTTCTCGGAAACGAATCCATCAGGCTGTATCATATACACCTCTTCCTCGAGGTTGCCATTGAGGAATGCAGTTTTTACATCCATCTGCCAGATCTCATAATCATGGTATGCTGCAATGGCCAATAAAATTCTGATAGATTTTAGCATGGCGACGGGCGAAAAGGTTTCATCATAGTCAATACCTTGCCTTTGACGATATCCTTTTGCCACAAGCCTTGCTTAAAGGTCTCTACCTTTCCATCTACTCCAATCTTCTTCTTGAAGATCCATTTGCACCCAATGGGTACAATACCCTCAGGTGCATCAACTAGGTTCCAAACCTTTTGGAGTACATGGAATCCATCTCAGAATTCATGGCCTCTTGCCATTTCCTGGAGTCTATGTCATAATAGCCTCCTCGTAGGTTTGAGGATCAATATCTTCAGAGTCTTGTCCCTTGATATGTCCCACATATCTTTCAGGAGGGATAGGAACTCTACTTGACCTACGCAAATTTGGAATTTGTGTGATAGGTACCTGAACAGACTCTTCTTGCAGAATGGTGCTTGAGCTAGGTTCCCCAACCTCACTCAATTCTATCACACTCCCACTGTTTCCACCAAGAATGTGTTCCTTCTCAAGAAACACTGCTCTCTTGGTAACAAAGACCTTTTGGTCCTCGGGGTGATAGAAATAATACTCACAAGTTTCCTTGGGGTATCCCGAATATGCACCGTTCTGACCTTGATTCCAATTTATCAGGATTGTGTCTCTTAACGTGGGTAGGGAAGCCCCAAATCTTAATAACTTTAAGATCGGCTTCTTCCCTTTCCATATTTCATATGGAGTGGACACTACCCTCTTAGTTGGAACTCTGTTCAGAAGGTAAGCTGCGGTTTGTAGGGCATATCCCCAGAATGACATGGGTAGGTTGGCAAAACTCATCATGGATCGCACCATATCCAACAGTGTGCGATTCCTCCTTTCCGATACACCATTGAGCTGAGGTGTATGAGGAGGAGTCCATTGGGATAGAATCCCATGGTCCTTTAGAAATTGGTTGAACTCTGTACTCAAGTACTCTCCTCCTCGATCTAACGAAGAATCTTAATACTCTTTCCAGTCTGATTTTCTACTTCATTCTTATATTCTTTGAATTTTTCAAAGGCCTCAGACTTGTACTTCATTAAGTACACATGTCCATACCTAAGAAGTCATCAGTGAATGTAATGAAGTAAGAATATCCTCCTCTGGCTTGTATGGACATAGGTCCACACCATCAGTATGTATGAGTTCTAGTAACTCAGAAGCTCTCTCTTCAGTTCCACTAAATGAAGAGTTGGTCAACTTTCCTTGAAGGCAAGATCAAGATTGCATATGATTCATAATCAAATGGGTCTAAATATCCATCCTTTAACAACCTTTGAATTCTACCCTCATGGATATGACCTAGCCTACAATGCCATAGGTAAGCCCCGTTCACCTCATCTCTCTTTCTTTTAGACGTACTAACATTCATGACATGTGAAGCAACATCTAATTTAAACAAACCATTGAACAATGTTCCTTTACTAATGATCTCATCATCCAAAATCAGTGAACAACCATTGTTCTCAAAAACAAACTTATATCCATTTTTAGTCAAACATGAAATGGAAATGATGTTTTTGATGATAGAGGGAACAAAGTAACATTTATCCAACACATGTGGCTCCACGAGGTAGTAGTAGGTTGACTTCGCCGATAGCAACAGCAGCAACTTTTGCGCCATTCCCCATTCTTAAGTCAACCTCACCCTTTGACAGTCTCCTACACTTTGTCAGAACCTGCAACGAATTGCAAATATGAGATGCACATGCGGTATCTAATACCCATGCATTATCATAATTTCTGACAAATGGAGATCAATCATGAATATACCTGAAGCTTCTCCAAGCTTCTGCTTTGCCTTTTCTGCAAGATATTCTTGCAGTTCCTCTTCCAATGCCCATCCTTGCCATAGTGGAAGCACTTTCCTTTATCCTTGGCCGGGTCTTTCTTGGCAACCTTTGCCTTGCCCGCTTTATTGCCTTTGCTTTTGCCCTTCTTAAGGGTCTTCCGTGCCTTCCTCTTCTTGTTGATCTCATCAACATGGAGAACTGGCTTCTCCTTCTTAATGGAACCCTCAGCTTCCCTCAACATATTAAGGAGCTCAGGCAGGGTTGCCACTATCTTGTTCATATTGAAATTCATAATGAACTGTGAAAAGGAATCTGGAAGGGATTGAAGTATTAGATCCACACACAGGTCATCCTCGAGGACAAGTCCTAGACCTGTGAGCTTCTCGATCCACTCAATCATCTTCAGGACATGGTTCTGAACCGATGCCCCTTCTGTCATCCTCATCCTGAATAGACTCTTTGATATCTCGTATCTTTGAGTCGTCCTTGCTCCTCAAACAAGGTGCGAAGATGCAGCATGATGGATTGAGCATCCATCTTTTCATGTTGTCTTTGCAGCTCGGAGTCATAGAGGCTAACATATAACATTGAGCAAGAACCGAGTCTTCCTTATACTTCTTATAGTGAGAAATAACTTCCTCACTAGTCCCTTCCACTGGCTCGGCCACGATCTCATCGAGGACATACGCAATTTTCTCTGTCGTAAGAACAATTCTCAGGTTCCAAAGCCAATCAGCGTAGTTAGGACCAGTGAGACGATTGACATCTAATATGCTACGAGTGGGTTTGCAAGCGACATTTTTCTGAAAAATAATGATGTAGCAGAAATAAACAACATGCAAACTTTTGGATTTGTAGAAAATTAAGACATGGATTTTTATCTCAATTTTATCCCACTATTTTCTCGCAAGACACATGACACCCTCTAGCATGTGAATTGGAAGTTTTCGGCAAACTCCTAGTGGGGATCGGGATCCAATTTGGCATCTTGGCATGACCTCGAGGGACTCGACCAATCATACCAAGCCCAAATGGTAGGCAACTCTTGTCAATCACAACTCTTGTGATTCCCGTCATAATTTGGCCTCCAAATTACCATGGCCCAGAGGACTCCGCCAACCATGATGTTTGGTTAAGTCAACACCATCATTACTAGATGAGTTTGATTCGGTGATATGTTCCCGAGGGACTCGGCCAAACATACCCTGTCCTCAAGTCACCTGTAACATCTCCATGTCGTAGGCCAGATATCAAATTCCAATATAGGTGAGCCCGGAGTGACTCCGCCAACCCCTCTATATCAAGAAAAGACGTCTGCCCTATAATGATGGAAGGCCACGTGAGTCAATCTTATTGCTACATGCTTTCCGACTTAATATATAAAAGCAGAGGGGTTTTTATTTTATTTGAGTGGTCTCATAGCTAAATAATACACGTCCCACACATATATTTAGCATATACTTACATCGCATGCAAATATGTACCTAGTAGGTGCGAAATGAATATAATATATATATAAATAACCACACCAGATGATCATGGACCAAATTCTAGCATGATCAAGCCTGAGCCAAAAGACTTGATCACTACCCTATGTGTGTTCCCAGCGCATCCCATGCACGGTGTTCATCCTCCTCTTCGTCATTAGCTCCGTCGGTGATTCCATGCTTCCGCCGTGCCTCCGAGAGTGATTTCAAATAATTACAACAATTACAAATGACTATAGACACGCAGACCCAAAATGTACATTTAATCATTAAGAAACCTTGATCATATCAAGGGGAATTACACCATTGGGAGAGGTAGAAATACACAACGATTTTAATGAGAAAGAGAAGGGGGCTCGCAGACCCCAATGAATCACCATCCACACATAGGTCCATGATCATCCACCCATAATATACACATCACATGCATATATATAAGCTACTAGAAATTAATTAAACACTTTAACTAATAAAACTATTAGATTAACTCTTAATCTAATACATGGATTATCTTAATCGATCTGAATTGATCAATATCAAACCCGAACATCATAGCCTAACCTTGGCTCTGATACCACTGTTGGAAATCGACTTGGGGTCACATATGCGCAGCGGAAGTAACAAAAAATTGATTTCCATCTATGTATTTGATCGGGCTATGATGTACGGTGCATGTAAACATACATACAAATAGGCGTGAGACAATCAAACCTAGGGGAGATTGTATATCCCCTGAAGCGCAGAACTAGTCCTTGTTTGAAGGAGCTCTCGCAAGACTCCCTCTAGCGGTATCCACACAGTGGATGATCGGCGATGGCGATGACCCCTCCTACACCGGTGGTGCCACTCCTCCTAGTCGTGCAACGCCATACAGATTCCAACACAGCAAGTAGCAGCAACAACAACAGGGCTCGGCCCTCCAAGTTCTCCTCTTGCCTAGGGAGAGCACAAGAGGGAGAGACGGAAGGGGGATGAAGTAGGTGGTTTCTCTTCTCAAGCTCTAGCCCATGAACTTCAAAGTGAACCCCTTCTATTTATAAAGAGCCTAAAGGACACCTCATCATGTCTGATGACAGGGGGACCCTTGCCGGGACACCTGTCATTAATTATGACAAGGGACACCTCGCAGGGACACCTCACCATGTCATGATGACTAGAGGGACACCTTTCAAGGACACCTCGTCATGTAATCATGACAAGGACACCTCGCAGGACACCTCACTATGTCATGATGACAAGAGGGACACCTTGCAAGGACACTACCTCTCATGTATCATGACAAGGGACACCTCGCAGGGACACCTCACTATGTCATGATGACAAGAGGACACCTTGCAAGGACACCTCGTCATGTAATCATGACAGAGACACCTCGCAGGGACACCTCATCATGTAATGATACACTAGAGGGACACCTCGTCATGTAATCATGACAAGGGACACCTCGCAGGGACACCTCATCATGTAATGATGGTTAATGATGATGAGTTGTCCTCCTTCCAGAATGGGTAAGGTGGCATGATCCTGGTATGCTTCCTTAATGGATCCTTATCAAGGCTTATTGGGTCTTACCCAATAGGTCCATAATGGGTTAAATAAGGCTTATTGGATAACTTTTTTCCAATCCTCTATTCATCATGTTATCCACCTTTTATGTGTGACCCTCTAGGCCCAATATCGAGCTGGCCGTGAGTTGTACTCGTTAGAACTCTTTCTGACTTAGTGAATTATTATCTCTATAATAATTCACTCAACTCATCGATTATGAACATACTAGGCCA
Source organism: Colocasia esculenta (assembly GCA_014218235.1). Taxonomy (NCBI): domain Eukaryota; kingdom Viridiplantae; phylum Streptophyta; class Magnoliopsida; order Alismatales; family Araceae; genus Colocasia; species Colocasia esculenta. The sequence continues at coordinate 71,144,703 of CM024758.1, forward strand.
CTATGCCATAATCCCCAGACGATACGAGTGATCAAATCCATTGGACCTGTTTGCCCACAGTTACCGTGTACCTGTAGTCCCACATCCATCTATTATCCCAAAGACCATATATTAGGCATGGTGTTGTCAGGTCTATATGGAATCTGTTAAAGTCAAACTCTTATCGGATTCTCCCGGAGAACTCCCTCTCACTAAATCTAATTGACCCTGGCCAGGGATTTGCATGAGTAAAACAATATGGGATATTCCTCTCACGATACCGAGAGTGGATGATCCTTTATTGACACATAATTGCCTTCGTAAGGTTGGCTACCATTCCCAATGACTGGGTATACTAGACCTGGAACATCAGACCTATAAATCCAGTATCAAAAAATGGAGTACTAAACAAGACATCTTTGGTGTCTCAAGTCTAAGGACCAGTTACACAACTAAGACTACGGAATCTCTATCTGACAATCAGGTATCATTAACCATATAGCATTCCGAGAACGAATCATTCAGTGAACTCATTCTCCAATAAGCACCTGCACCATATCCCTAGTGTCTCCACACAAGTAGCTATGAGACCAGCTGCTTCCATCATATGGACAGTATATGGCACACCGGTCTTTCCGGCATCTCAATGTCCTTCTTGAGTAACCTATGACTAGGAATATTTAGGATCTATGTTTAAAGAGGATCGGCCTCATTATCATGATCTCATCATGATCCAATTCCCATTGCACAGACCAGTGGACATCACAGTATACATACACATGGAATATACAGTGTGAAAATACCATTTAAAATTATCAAAAGATATTGTACATAATTACAAGTGCCATCACTCATGTGAATTGGCTTGCAGGGCACCTATAACTAGCATGAACCTTCCGATCTAGGATAGCTACTGGTCGCTCTACATAAGATAAGTCTGGCTGAATCTCTACTGGCTCGTGACTGATAACATGTGACGGATGTCACACATACCTCCTGAGCATAGACACATGGAAGACGGGTGCACACTAGCTAGCGCTGGGTTTAACCTCGCTCATACGCCACACTGCCATCCGCTTGAGAACTCAAACGGGCCAATGAATCTCAAACTCAACTTGCTTTGCCTACCAAACCTGACCACGCCTTGTATAGGTGAAACCTTGAGGAAAAACATGCTCACCAACCTCGAACTCTAAATCCTTTCTTCTGTTGTCGGCGTAGCTCTTCTGCCTATCTTGCACTACAACCAACCTCTACCTGATGAGCTGAATCTTATCTGAAGTTTCCTGCACCAACTCGGGACTAACCAACTGCCTATCACCTGTCTCCTCCCAACACAAAGGAGATCTACAGGGCCGTACAAAGCCTCAAACGGAGCCATGCCTATGCTCGCATGAAATCTATTGTTGTAGGCGAACTCCACAAGATGTAGGTGACGCTCCCATCACCTTTCCACTCAAGCACGAATGCTCTCAACATGTCCTCGGGTGCCTGAATCGTCCTCTCAGACTGGCCATCTGTCTGAGGGTGAAATGCCGAACTAAGCTTCAACTGATAACCCAAAGCCTCCTGAAGACCCTGCCACAACCTCGATCTAAACCTGGGGTCTCTGTTAGAGATAATAGACTCCGGCACACCATGCAGTCTCACAATACTGCCAACATATAGCCTCGCCAAGCTCTCTACAGACTGTTTCTTCTTCATGGGCAAGAAGTGAGGAGTCTTGGAGAAACGGTCTACAACCGCCCAAATCGAGTCATTGCCCTCAGCTGATCTGGGCAAACCCGTCACAAAATCCATGGTGATTGCCTCCCACTTCCACACAGGTATCTCCCTCTTCTACATAAGGCCGGATGGTCTCTGACGCTCGGCCTTAACCTGCTGACACACCAAACACCTGGATACAAACTCTGCCACATCCTTCTTCATGCATGACCACCAGAAAGATCTCTTAAAGTCCTGGTACATCGTGGTGTTGCCTGGATGAATGGAGAACCTCGACCTGTAAGCTTATGCAAGTACTCGCTCATGAACTTCCACTACATTAGGTACACATACTCGGTGCTGAAATCTGATGACACCGTCCTCATCTCGAGCAATGCTGCCTTGCCCACCATCTTCTGAAGCCTAGGATCAGCTCCCTGCTACTCGATCACCTCGTCCAACACCGTGGATTGGAAAGACAACTATGCCACGAAATCAAGACACAATTGTGGCTCTAGCTCGACCATAGCACTTGCCGCATCCTCTAGCATCTTCCAATCCTACCAAAGTAAGAACCTCTTCCTGCTAAGCACATCTACCACAACATTTGCCTTCCCTGGATGGTACTGAAGCTCGAAGTCGTAGTCCTTAAGGAAATCTATCCATCTTCTCTGGCATGTTCAACTCCTTCTAACAGAAATAGTACCTCAAACTCTTGTGGTCAGTAAACACCTCAAACTTGACACCACAAAGATAGTGTCTCCAGATCTTCAGTGCATGGACCACAGCCGCTAACTCTAAATCATGAGTCGGATAGTTACGCTCATGCTCATTTAATTGGCGAGAAGCATAGGTAACTACCTTACCATGTTCTATCAACACGCATCCAAGGCCTGTATGAGAAGCATTAAAATAGATAGCAAAACCCTCTGCACCACTAGGCCAGATCAACACAGGTGCTGATGTCAGCCTTGTCTTCAACAACTGGAAGCTGCTCTCACAATCATCAGACCAACATACTTAACCCCTTTCCTAGATAGCTTAGTCAAAAGTGTAGTGATACAGGAAAAGCCTTCAATGAATCGCCTGTAATAGCCTACTAAACCAAGAAAACTCCTGATCTCGGATGGTGTCTTCGAGTCTCCCACTCTAACACCGCCTGAACCTTCGCTGGATCAACAACAACTCTAGCGCCTGAGATAACATGCCCAAGGAAATGAACATCTCACATCTAGAAGTCACACTTGGTGAACTTGACATACAACTTGTGCTATCGGAGAACTTATAGAACAATCCTCAGATGCTCACAGTGTGTAGTCTTTAGGAGAATAGACTAACACATCATCTATGAACACCACTACAAAGCTATCTAAATATGGCCTAAACACCATGTTCATGAGATCCATGAATGCTGCAAGGGCGTTTGTCAAAACAAATGGAAGCACAAGAAACTCATAGTGTCTATAGCAGGTCCTGAATGCAGTCTTGGACACATCTTCTCCCTTGATCCTCAACTGATGGTAGTTAGACCGCAGTTGTATCTTGGAAACCACAGATGCATTCCGCAGCTGATCAAACAAATAATCTATTCCCGGCATAGGGTACTTGTTCTTCACTGTCACTTGATTGAGCTTCTTGTAATCAATGCACAGCCTGAGGGAACCATCTTTCTTCTTCAAAAATAGCACAGGTGAGCCCCATGGTGACACACTAGGGCGAATGAACCCCTTATCAAGCAAATCCTGTAACTGCTTCCTCAAGTCGGCTAACTCCGTAGGTGCCATTCGGTAGGGAGCCTTAGAGATAGGTGAGGTGCCTGGAAGCAACTCTATAGTGAACTCTATCTCCCTTGCTGGTGGCAATCTAGACAAATCATCATGGAACACATCTGGAAACTCCTGTACAACCTCGATCTCCTCTAGGGTAGGTGACTGATCAGTCTTAGGAACAGGAACTAAGACACACTAGCAAGAAAAGCATCACAACCCTTGTTCACCATCTTCATAGCCTTCATGGCGGAGATCACAATCCTTCCCACTAGATTCCTTGCAAACAGATGTGAGAACTCATCCTCTCCAGGAATACAGAAAGTGATCTTCTTCCCCTATAATCAACCATGGCACAGTGCTCCTCAAGCCAATCCAGACCAAGTTTAGCATCATAGTCCTTCATGTTGAGCAAGTAGAAGCACTCGAACAAGCCTCGCTCCTCAATGCACACATGTAAAGATGGAATGCACTTCCTGGTCACTACCGTACCTGCTGGTGTGTGAACAGATAAGGGAACCTCTAACTTCTCTGCCTCAACTCCAGACTCTGCCGCTAACTGCTTAGCAAACCGCTCGAAAATAAATGAGTTTGTAGCACCCGTATCAAACAACACTCGAGCCTGCACACCCATATCTAAGACCGTACCTTCTGTGACGTTCTCGGCATGCTCTGCATCCTCACGAGCTAGTGTATACACTCGAGCTTGGGCTCGAGGCCTTCTTGGTTTCCCTGTCACTGGTGCCGCTGCTGCTGCCACTGCTGGGGCTAGCGCTCCTCTCTAAGTAAACTGTTGAAGTCTGGGACAGTCTCAGATCTGGTGCTCAGTGCTGCCAGACTTCAGGCACTTCCCTGCAAGCTTCCAACACTTTGTGGCGCCGTGTGCCCTTCCACAACGAGGACATGCCTTCTTGTCATTGGGCCTGAAGTTGGGAGTCTGGGGTACAACTGTCTGTTGACTCGGAGCTGCTACTGGATGCTGTGGTGACTGGTACACCACTTCCTTCTTCTTGTCTTGCCTCTAGAAAGGTGGCACTGATGTCTTCTGAGCTGCCCTCTTCTCCTCTATATACTGATCCATCTCGCTCTCCTGCCTGCATGCTGCACTGAGAGCCTCGTCTAAGGTCCGATGGTCAAAAGCAACCAGTGTCGACTTGAGTGATGGTTTGAGCCCCATCACAAGCGTCTTGGCTTTCCTGTGCTCATTTGCAACAATATGGGGAGCATACTTGGAAAGATCGGCAAACCTGGCCTCGTACTCCAGAACCATCATGGAGCCCTGAGTGAGAGATAGGAACTCCTGCTCCATCTTGTCTTGAATGTGCTCGGGAATAAACTTGGCCCGAAAGAGTCTAGTAAACTCGACCTAAGTCACCTCTATAGCACCATCCTTGTAGCTCATATGTAGCATAGAGGCCCACCAAACATCAGCTCTCTCCTACAAAATACAACCCATAAGCACCATCATAACTAAAATCTTAATCTTCCATAAGTACATATACTCTAAGTACCTGTAGCATGTAAGTAGCCAGGCTAACTTTGTCCTCCTCAGCACACCTAATAGCCCGAAAAATCTTCTCCACCTCTCTCATCCAGCTCTCTGCCATAAGGGGCTGACTCTCCCCCTTAAAAGAAGGCAGAGCCATCCGCTTAAACCTCTCCATGATGGACAACCACCATGGCCATGATCCTGGGGAACTGGAGCTGAAGTTTGAGCCTTAGACAATAAGCAACACATAAGCAATAATACAACCAACAAAAATACTACTCCCTATTTAACAACTCTAACCTGTTGCTGCAACTGAGCCTGTAGTCCAGCCTGAGTCTGCGCTTGAGTCTGCATCACCTGGACCAGGCCTTGCATGAACACGCCATAGTCCACAGGTGGTGGTGGAGGAAGTACTGTGGGACCTTGGGGTGTTGGGGCCTGCTGCTCACCCCTCTCCTCCCACCTCTGCTCGTCCTCCCGAGCCGGGTACCACGCCTACCATGGCTCTCCATTGCCTGTAAAACAATTAACTCAGTTAGAACCTAAGTTACTTAGACGTAACATTTTCTTAACTATCTTTAATCCATTATTAAGTATTTTCCTCTCGAGGGTCCGTGCGTGCCTCGTGCTTGCTGGGCTTGTAACGACTCTCTTTATACCGGTACAATTATACTAATCCACATCGATATAAAGGGCACCGTCACAGTGGGACATGTACCTAATACAACATAGTAGGTAGAGATGTACATAATAACAAAGAAAGTATAGCGGAAATGAAAGATAATCTTATTCCATCATCATTCACACATTCCACAGTCTATATAGTAGCAATGAAAATAAACAAAGTCCATAATTATACAAGTCCATATAATATGATTGTCCACATACTAGTAAAAGAAAGTACAAGCTAATAAATAGTCCTCCACAAGCTCGCTACTCCTCTCGCTCGGAGTCGCTCCTCACAATGTCCTCCTCAAGCACAGGGACACTTGTATCACCTGTATGTTAAAGCAAACAAAGACTTAGCAAGTAACCCATTGGCACATTCTTACACATATCACATTCATGCTATTCTTTTAAACAATAAAAGAAGTTTTGCACATGGTTCATGTCAAATAAACAAGTACATATGAATAACCTATAACATGCTCTCTACACATGGTCTTTAACTTAAATCATGATATCAAATACAACTCATTCACAACATTAACTTGATCATGAAATTAAACACATGGTTACTAACAAACCTAGCATGATATCTATCACTTTTCACATGCATTTATATCACACAATCACACATTTTTCTTGCTATTTTAACATAAATAAATCATAATCACATGAGTTCACATTGATTCACATTGTAACACATTTGCACATCATTTTCACATGAACACTTTACACATTCACACACAATTCACATCTTATACATTATCTTTCTTTTGCCATGACACATAGTCCGAACCACCATAAAGAAGGACACACATATCACATAACACATACCCATCACCTAGGCATTATAGTGATGAATCTTGGTAACCGCGCAGAATCGGGAGAAGCCCTCTCCACCCTAACCAGTGGTACTTGTCCACCTCCAGGATTTCATCCTGATGCCCACAGGATATCACACACACATTGAGCCTTCCATAGGGACTTTTCTACAGTACGGTTCCATAGCCTTCTTTGGTAGCAGTGTCAATTTCGGCACACATTCACTTAATCACATTATTTCAATTATTCACATGATTTACATCATTTTACATGCACTTATTGGTTCATTCACATGCATATCATTCAAATACATATACTTCAGTTTATAGAACCTATCATGACTATCTAAATGTATCAAATCATGAATAACATTACCTAAACATGATAGCAATCACTGAAAGTACATTTTCTTAAACAATCATACTTGATATGGCTTTTAATACCTTTATAATTGCAAACAGTACCTATAGATATCAAAATAGTCCCAAAGTTTAACCACAAACCCTATGCATGGAACATATCATATGGCTAATTTTCCAAAATTTTTATGATAGTAACCCTATATTTAACATTTAACTGGGATCTCATGCAATTTCATAAGATAATTCAATCTGACATGAAAATAGTAAATAGTCAGATCTCACAATTTCAAAACATGTAAATAGTAGCCCTAAGTTCATGAAAATTCCCTGCAACATTATCATGCATCATATCTATTTATTCTAAATTTAAATATGTTAAAACATACATATTTCCCTATATAAAAAATTCCATAATTGGCAATTATTATCAAAAAAGTATCAGAAATTCAGAGTCTAACCTAACATCATACTTGAACATCCATAAATTTTATAGCATGTGCAGACAACCAGAAATCCTGAAATCACATCACAGAGGCTAAACACACTATTTTTGTAAAACCCAGATGAACTTGACGGCAAGGGTCGTGCTGTCAAGGTGGGTTAACGGCACAATTGATTGACTTTAACTCATGAACTTGGTGGGAACAAGGTTGTTGTCAACCTCCTATTTGCACACAATGCAGACCAAACACAAGAAAACATAGAATTTGGGGGTCCAGGACATGATATAAAAATCCCAAAAAATACCTAAACTCTAAGTGATAGGTCTAGGGATGAAACCCCTAAGTTACTTGCCTCCTTAAATTCTCTGAAGACCTATTTGGTGATGAAGCCCTCCTCGGCCAAGCCAAAGAGGTGATGCCTTTCACCTATATCTGACCTCCACGCTTGAGCAAACGGTATCCTAGTGTTAAGAGAGCTCCTTCACCTCCAGAAGAGTCTTCCAGTCGTAGAAGATCGCCGATGAAGCCTCCCAATCTCCAGATCAAGCTCTCAAAGTCTCTCTTTTTCTCACCCTGAAACCTAAAAACCTCTTTCTGAACCAAAGGGCCTCTCCTAAACGAGATGTTTAGGTTATATAGGCAATAGAGTTAGGGTAAACCTAGGTATTAGGAGCCCTGACCATTAGGGATACCTTTCCTAAATGATCTCCAGAGAAAATGGGGACGTTTTAGATCTGGAATCCTAAACACAGCTGGAGAAGTAGACAGCCACATAGCTACCGTCAACCAGAAATAGGCGTCAATCGATGTTGATGTCTAGATCCTCTAGCCAGACAGTCAACGACACAAAGGTTTCCGTCAACCTGCTCTTAATGTCAAGGGATGTTGACGTTAATAAGGGAATTCGGGCAGAACACAAAGCATCAAACAGATATATAGTATGCACAAAAATTGAGGGCCTTACAGGGCTTGTCGTGGGTTACAAGCCGCAATTTGGCGTGGTTTTTGTTGTGCTTGCCCCACCTGTTCGCCGATGCTTGGCACTTAAGGGCTTGTCCCATTCAGAGTTGTCTCCGTTTCCTGGGACACCCATCCTCGAGAGCCTATTGAGGGAGTGCTCTGGGCTACGAGCGTGCTCGAGTTTACAGACGAGTTGGCAGACACTAGAGCGGAGTGGAAAATGAGGTTTGGACAGCGGCGCCGAGTCATTTGTAGAGCTCTCTTGTCTGGGGCGGGACACTGATGTTGTTGAGGTTTACGACACTTCTCAGATAGTCCTTTTCTCACTACCTCTCTTTGCGTAGGTTCCGTAGCCATATAGTGGTGCTAGGCATGGGGCCGCAGCTTGGCCAGGCTGCGGTGGTGCGTGCATTCTTCAAGTGTTCTATGGCCACTCTGTCTCACTCTCTTCCCGGGGAGGGCAGGAGCCAGGCTGGTGAGTAGAGGGAGGTGGCTGTGTGTCCTCCTCTTGGCGGAACCTGTGGCGGTGGCTTGATTGCTGTTGTTGTGACGTGTTTCCTCGTGACGTTTCCAAGTGTTATCCGTTGCCCTAGCTTGCACGGAGGTTATAGCCTGGCCATGCCTAGTTTCTGTAGGCATCGTTGGTTTGGCCTTGTTGGCCCATGCTTCTGGTGGTTTTTGCTTTGGTGTCCTCTCGGTTTAGTAGTCACGTTCTTGGTGTCAGTCCATGGTGGCACTGGCGTGTGTGGCTTCCCGACCTCACGGTGTGTCCGAGGTCTGGGGTAGTTCTTCTTGTGCGCCCATGACCTTCTAGAGGTCTGAGGTGGCCGTGCTTGTGGTAAGACGTCGTTCTCAACTGGTTGTTGTGTGGTCTCAGAAGGTGTGCCAAGGGTTGCTTCCGCTTGGTGGCTGACTCCGTTGGTTTTTGCAGGAGTTCTGTGTATGTCACGAACTTGGTTAGCGGTTGTGGCATTGCATTGTTCTATTCCGCTGTTTTATAGTATCCTGCTATAGGTGTTCCTCACTTTACAACTTTCTAGTGTAGTTTCCTATTTTTTTGGAGTTCCTGCTGCTCTAGCCGATGAGGGACTGGTAATCCCTATTGGCCTTGTTTGCAATGCTCACCCTCCCTAGTCCCTTCAGCTAGGGGCTCGTCATCGCAGAAGCTCAATGTCGGACGGGTTTGCGGACGGCTGTGGTGCCGTGAGCCGTCAGCAATAGTGAGAGCGAGTGTTGTGAGCTCTTGTACCTGAGTGAGTTGAGACTTGTGCTTTGCAAGTTCTCGGGGTATGCTCTTTAAGTACTGCACCTTTCTTCTTATACCTATGCTTTTATTTGGGACATGTTGTACATACTTTTGTATATTGTATATCTTGTTATAGTTATTTAAATTCAATACATATCTTACTAGACTGTTTCTTCTAACCCTTCTGGGTCTTTAGATCTGTGGGTGGCGGCGTGTACTTCGGGTCCCCAGAGGAGGTCCGGAAGGTTGGGTCGTTATAGTTGGTATCAGAGCGTGGGTCTATTGAGATTTGTAATGATTAGTAACTGTAGCCATCCCAAATAAAGGTACTAGTACGCTACTGACACCGTCTGGCTATCTTAGGCTTATTCTTTCAATTTTTTGCAGGCGTGCTGCTTCCCTGCAAGGTTCGTATGCGTGCTGCAGGAGGGTTGCAGTTGTTGCTATGTCGCATGCGTGCTAAATGTGGTCGCTCGTGTCTTCGTGCCGTGGTGGCGCGGTTGGCGGTGGACTCACTGCAGTGGTCTTCCCCGTGTAGAGGACGGTTGCAGGCAAGTCCAGGTGCGGTGCTCTTGGTCATCTTCATCGCATTTGGGTGTGTGTGTTGTCACGAAGGCTGAGAGAGCCTACATGTGGTGTGGCCTTCACCAGCAGGTTTGTTGTCTGTGGAACCAGTCAAAGTGTTCGTTCCTTGTTGGCTTGTCCCCTGTTGTTGGGGTGTGTGCTATGTTGGTTGTATATGTAGTCTCTTGTCTGTGCACTGTTATGTGTTGTGCTTTACTCAGTCGGCGTCCTTGCTCGAGCTAAGCAGATGTTCTATGTGCCGTGTTGCATCGCTAGTTGAGCACTGTGACACTTGTCTATGGTTTTTGTCATCCTTGTGCTGGCTAGTTGTGAGCTCTGGTGAAGTGCTTCTAGAGTTCTTCTCTGTTGGTTTGGGCAAAAGTGAGTTTTCCCCCAGAACTACGTGTGCTCGTTTTTTGTTTCTGTTGCATTGCTCTCTAGGATCAGGTGCATCGCTTGGTTGCCTTGTGTTCTGGTGAGGTTTCCCAGAACCGTTTGTTGTTGTCTTGGTAAGGGTTTCCCCCAGGACTGTTCCGTGCTCATTTCTATTGTTGTTGTGCTACCTCAGGGCCTAAGGTATGTTGTTGTTTTGGCTATTGTGTTCTGGCAGGTTTTCCCAGACTGTGCCTTGGTGGTTTTGGTGAAGGTTCTCCTAGACCGGCTTGCATCGCTTCTGCAGCTTTCCTTCCTGCAGTGTTCTCTCTGATGGTCTATGTCATTTGGTCGTTGGGTTGTGCGTTCTGGTGAAGGTTCTACCCAGGATCGCCCTTTGTCGTTTCTCTGGCAGAGGTTCTTCCCAGAGTGTTCTGTGTTTGTTTCGGGCGACCATCGTGTTGCCCTTGTGGCTTGAAGTGTGTCTTTTGGTTTGGTTGTTTGTTCTGACGAAGTTCTACTAGGACTACTTTCTATCGTTTCTGGTTGAGGTCCTTCCCAGAGTTGCTTCGTGTTTTTGGGTGTCATTGCTCTCTCTCTCGGTAGAGATGAGCTATCATTGTTTGTCGGTTGGACTGTCCATGTTATAGTGTGCTTGGGTGTTGTCGGTCAAGGTGTGGTGCCTTTGACTGTGTGTCTAGCCATTGCACTGGCCAGTTGCCTTGTTGTTCGTTTCCAAGTTTCTAGGTTGCACTGGTGGGACTGCGTGTCCTCGTGGCTCGGGTGGTTTGCTTTGTTTTTCTCGCACCCTGCGTGCTCTCGCTGATGGTGGTCTGGTGAGTGTGGATATCATTTTTTAGGGCGGAGACTCTGAGGCGCCCACAAAGGGGTGGGGTGGAAAATAAAAGTAGAAAATGTGTGGTGGGGGTGTTGTGTCGATATGGAGTGAAAAGTGGGAAATGACGGAAAATAAAAAGATCGTAATCGCGAGGCACACGAGGGTGCCGAATAGAGATGCACGGCGAGGGGTGCGTTTGGAAGAATGTGATCATGAGCGTACCTTTTGGAGCGGGGGAGATTGCACGGGGGTGTGGGTCCTTTCTTCCTTTACGAGAACGCCCGCCGGGTAGAGGGCATTTTCCTCATTTGATTACCCTGAAAAATAAGAAGACAAAGAAAGGAAAAGGGGATTAGTCAAATAATGTGTAGTACGCAATCCTTAAAAAAATGAATAAAAATAAACGGCAAGGGGGTGACTTATCGTGTGGTGACTTTTAAACTCCTAAAAAGGTGTGTGTGTGTGTGTGTGTAAAAAAAGGAGTATGAGGGCCCGTGGGACTCGGAGGAGATGAAAATAAAAGGACCACGTGGGGCCCGAGGAGGTGAATGAAAAGGAAAAAGGAAAGGGGAGGGGGCTTCCCTGAATGTTGGATGGCGCGGTGGCGTTGCCGGTTGGATGACGGAAGGTGGAGGAAGATGCTTCCACCTCTCTCCGCTCCGGTGCACGTGGAGGAAGACGACGGGGACATCGGATCCAGGCTCCGAGGGATGGTGTGGATCAGCGCGAAGTAAAGGTCCCCTTGGGCCGGGGTCGAGATGGGAATCCGGCAGGGCTTCGCTGCTCTGAGTGGACCCATCCTACAAATGACCCTCGGGGTCTATTTATAGAGGTGAATTCTTAGAATCACGTCCGGTACAGGGGACGTGACCTTCAGAGTGAAATGCAATCGAGCGGCAGCCGCGACTAGAATCACATCAGGACAGCGTGCTGCGACTTGAATTGGATCGCGTCTGGGCGCAAGCCGCGATTCGCAAGGTCGTTTGCGATAGATGCACGATTGCCGCCATGCTTCTGAATTGTGTCCTGTAAGGACGCCGCGATGAGGTACAGAATCGCGTCCGCCATGGCTTCCGTGACTTGAAACGCGACGGTCATTGCCGACGTGATTACCTTAGGGAAATTTTCGAGGCATGCGCCTACGTGCGTTGTCTCCTAACGTGGAATTATGATTTGTCCTCTCTGAATCGCGTCTGCTGACTAGGACGCGATAACAAGATTTTCTCATGATTACGGGCCTGGGCGCGACGACTTTCTTTGCCACAGCCGTCCTGGAGGCAGGACGCGACTATGCATAGCCGACTTTGAATTGCGTCCGGTAGGAGGGACGCGACTATAAGCTAAATCACATCGGCACCACACAACCCGATAACGTTTTCAATTTTATTTATGAAAATGCTGCAAAAGTGGATTGGGATTGCGTCGCCCATGGCGGACATGTTCATGAAGAAGGCAGTTTTCGTAAATAAAATTGGAATTCATTGTCGCGTCGTACAGGACCGACGCATTAAGCATATAGTCGCGGCTGATTGTCCTATCGCATTAAGGTCGCGTCCATGAAGGCTGTCGCGTTAAGTCAAGGTAACCTGAATCGCGTCCGAGTACTGGACGCGTTTAGAGAGGTGGCTGCCATACTCGTCGTGACGTGAAATTTATGCCTATAATTCCCGAGAGGCCCTGGAAATGAAGGAAGCACAGAGAAGAAGGGGTGATCCAGAATGGTGGGGAAAAACACTTTTCAAGGTAAAAAGAGGGCCATTTATGGTGTTATGGTGCAATATGAAATTTGCTTGTGGTGGTGTCAAATTCGCGTGTCTACAGCTGCCACGCCTTGGCGTCTGCTTTGCAGTAGAGTGAAGCGAAGGGACACAGAGTGGAGCACAATGGACTGAAATGTAGTGTAATGAAATGAAAAAAATGAAGCATAGCGAAGTGGAGTGCAGTGGAGCGACTGAAAAGTGGACGCCAAGGTGAAAAATAGACACGCATAATCATTAGGTGACTGCCGCCTAATGAGAGTCTTTCACCAACACCCAAGGTAGTCAGCACTAGGAAGAAGACCTACAGAAACAAATGTTTGGACAAAGGAAAGGGAATGTATGAAGGAAAAAGGAAGGTGCCACGTAGGGCATAAAAGAAAAAAAGATCAACTTCCAGCGAGGGAAGTACCTAAGGACACAATCCGTTAGGTTTCACCATTGGGTCGCAGTGATCTTGGAGAGAGAAGGAAGACCAACTTCCAGCGAAGGGGAAGTACCTAAAACACAATCCGTTAGGTTTCACCATTGGGGGCGTCTACCACTATCGCAGGTGGATCTCTGGGAGTAAAGGCGAAAAATAAAAAGGATAAGTCCTAACAAGGGGTTCCAAGGAAATCAGCCCAGAGGCAACAACAAAGAAGTTGGGTACTTGACCCAGAGTGGAATATTTCAATTTGCTTTTGAATTTGAGGCGCGGATGGCCCTAAAATTGCATTGCAATAGTGGTTTTCCACAGTGATTTTAATATGCATGTATGCTGGGCTAAACGAAAATAGGTTAAAAGGCAGGAAATACCAAGGATAATATTGTTACGATGGCATTGAGTCAGGACCGGAGGTTATGCATGGGTCCGTCGTCCTCACATGCCAAGCGTAACGGCCTATCCGTGCGGCTAAGGATCCTCTAGAATAATCACCGTTTTTGGTAAAGGGGAACTCAAATCCCAGATTCCTCAGAGCCTTAAGGTCCTTGGTGTGCTCTAAGAGTATACTTATAAATAACTTGATGGTGGGGCAGCAGCTGCCTGATGTTGCCCCAATGAGGTAACTCAATCTTGCACTCAAAACTCGTTAGCCAAGAAAACACATATCATGGAAAAACATCATTCATTCAAGGAGCATGCTAAAGTAGTCAACAACAGATGTGGCACACTCAATTTGTTTGTTTTAACCATGAGGATAAATGTTCTTGGATAAGGGAGTTTGGAGTGCAAGATGGGGAACCAATGATGGAAGAATTGATGCGAGGCATAGACAGGATCTGCTTGCCATGTGCAATATCATCGGGAATTTTTTGGAATTTGAAAGTATTTGAATTTTTATGGATTTTTGGAATATTTGAATTTTTGTTGGATTTTGAAAATATTTGAATTTTTGTGGTTTTTGTAAATATTTGATCTTTTTTTATGGTTTTGAAAATATTTGATTTTTTTTGGATTTTGAAATATTGTCATGCTATGGCAGCGTTAGAGTTATAAAGATTGACTGGTGAGGGGTCTTTGTTACATCCCGTTTCATTCAGGAATGCCCAGAGTAGGGCGTGCGTTTTAACGTGGCACCTACGAGCTGATTGTACTTGGTCAACAGTGCACTGCAAAGCCATGCCTGAAAGCGACTAAGTCTGGCAGGAAGAAGAAGAAATTTTGGAGATAAGCTTGATATGTGTATTGAGGTGTTTGGTTAGACTTCCTTCCTTGGCACGGCAGTCAGAGGATTGTCTCATTAAGCACTGGGGCTTTTGAATTATTTTGGAATCTTGAGTGATGACCATTTGACTGCAGGGACATGCATACGACCATGTCCGTTTGGATCTCCGCGGTGACTTTGCCATTCTTTGCCATGCCCTATTATGATTGATTTGGTTTTGATTTTTGCAAGCATATGTCCAGGTCCATTTGGATCCCTGCGGGGACTTTGCTGCTCTTGACATGCATTTGACTTGATTTTTCATTTGGTCATTTAATTTGCCGATTTTAGGGACGTCCTCTTATGACGGGGTTCTTTGGGTTGTTGCCTTGCCCAAACTACCTCTACTACACATACTTCGGCTGAAAGAGGGGAGACACAGATGTTTGTGTCTTTCAGGCATGGCTGTGATAGTGACAGTGTCTACCAGAGCAAATCGGCTTAGGGCGCCGTGAAGTGGTGTGCAAGGTACCCATGCTAAAGGCAAACCTTAATGACCCAGGAGGAATTTTGGACTCCTTGCACGAATTTTTAATAACAAAATGCTGCGATAGCATGGCAATGTTGAATATTCATCTTTTATGGATTTTGACATTGATAAGAAAACTTTTCAAATAAGAGTTTTGGTGGTAAAGAAGACGAATGCCCTGTGTGGGGCGAGACTCAGAGGCTACAAATAATTTACATTTTTTATTTGGAATTTAAAGAGGTACATGGGGACAAAGCCAGAAATATGGTAAAGAGAGGACGAATGCCCTGTGTCGGGCCGAGACTCGGGCGTCTACAAGAATTTACATTTATGTTGGAAATTTAAAGGACACGTGGGGGCTAAAACCCGAAACAATGTGAGAAGGGTTGAAGGACCCGATTGAAGGCGGCGAGGGAGAGTGGAGGAAAGATTTTGGAGACTCCGGCGGGCCGGAGGGGTTTGGAGAAGAAGGAGGGTGCGATGCCCAACGAGGGAAAGGAATTCGGCGGGGCCAGAGGAGAGAAAGGAAAAAGCGGGCCGTGAGGCCAGAAAGGAGGGCACACCGCGTGGGGCGCAAGATGGAGATGTGCCACGTGGGGCACATGATTGAGACGTGCCGCGTGGGACACAAGAAGGCGATGTGCCCTTGGGGCACGGAGGGGAGACATGCCAGGCATGGACACAGGAAGATGTGCCCCGAGGGCGCACAGAAGGGAGACGTGTCAGGCGTGGCATAATGGGAAGAGTGCCACGAGGGGCACGGAAGGGAGACGTGCCATGTCGTGGCACAATGGGAAAGATGTGCCACGAGGGCACAGAAGGGAGTAAGGAGTACAAAAAGGTGTGTGTGCCCAGTGTAAGAGGATGGATTGTACAACAAATGAAATAAAATATCTCCCATGGGGAGGGAGTGGAGAACCCACGAAAGGTGCTAAGCACACAAAAGATGATTGGAAAGAAATGGAAAAGATAGAGAAGGCCCCCTGGCCTTTTGCCTTGCCTTACATCTAATATTCCACTTAGGAGTCGTCGCTTTGACTCTTAAGTACTTCCTTATAATTTTGCCCAGCGGGCAAATGATCTTGCTCTTCTCGAAAAGTTTGAACGGCTCTCAATAATTGGATTGTCGACTTCCATTGGAGTTTCAACAAATAGCGGTAGCTCCCTTGGATGTGCTAAAGAAGGAGTGGGGAGTTCCACTAGTAGAGTTGGAAGCAACAAGAGGGGGACCGTGCTCAAAGATTGTATAACGTTGGATATGGGAAGGGGGCACGTCTCCTTGAGTAATAGATTGTGCCAATGATTTGGCGTTGGAGTGCGTGAGCACAATCTGAGAAGAAGCGACCCCTTCACTAGAGTGGGAAGGTTCACAATAATGTGTGAGGGGTCATGAGAGCTTTAGAGGAGAGATTTCCTATGAGTACTTTGAAATGTACTCGGTTGGCAATGGGTATGATTGGCATAGATTTAGAAGGCCTCTTGACGGCCATGATTAAAGGGAGGACTTTCGCTCGGCAATGTGCCCGGTATGGGAGTAATGACCGGCATGCAAGATATAATCGTGGAATTTGTAAAGCATGTCCGGTCCCGAGACTTCCTTCTGCTGACGCTTGCAGCTTCCCCAGATGTTTGCACCCGCTCTGTTGGATGGGGGTGGATATGGTGAGTGTAATGGGGTTGTATGGCCAGTGGAGGGGCGATGGGTATGAAGGGAAGATTTGCTCAGGTTTGGTTGCCAATGGGCTGGCGAAATGGGAGGTGTAATGATGGGTGTAATGGTGGGTGGAGGTTAATTGCGGAGCGCTTGGTAAATGTGGATGGCAGTGTGGGAGGGGTGGTAAAATGGTGTACGAACATGACCTCGGAGGTTCATCATCGTAACACCAAGTGGTTTCGCAGATGGGTTGTGCGTTGGCAACTTCGGCCCGAGCAACAGGCTGTGGTGGAGGTGGAGTTGTTGCGGTGGAGGTACGGGAATCGGCATGGGAGCCGGCGCAGGCACAATGTAGGGTGCAGAGCTTCTTCTTGAATGGGGGCATCGTAGGGCCCAGTTGGAGGTTGTTTGGGTCCAAAAAGGATGAATCAGTGGATGCCTGGGTGGCTGCATGTTGTTAGATGGGTAGTGTATGTATAGGGGTATTGATGTGGGAGGTGGATGGGTGGATGGCGTCCACTGATCCATCCTTTCTCGAATTAATTTGATTAAAAGATCTACGATCGGGGAGTCCATTAAAGTTCTGACGTAACGTCCCCCGCATCGTAGAGCTCTTCCATTGTTCAATTGAGTTTATGGCCAATATTGCCTGACCTCGAGTAGAGTTTGGAAATGTTTATTTTAACTTGCTCTGACTCCGAGAGCACATTTTGTAGGGGGTGGCCATTGACCTCCAACGGTCAGCAAATTGTACAAAGCCTCGTTGGCCTCCATCCTCTCGGATGCTAGATCTGTGCTAGAGAGATAAGGCTAATGCGGTCCTTTGTACCTTTGAAGGATTTTTTTATGCAGAGGGCGAAGTCTCCTTCCTCACTTGGTTTCCAGAGAGTAGAACCTTCGAGTGCAGGGCCGTCAAGAGATTTTCTAAACAGAAATGCCAAGGTGATGGGATCTCACTGCTAATGCGAGGACTCATAGAGAAACTCCATCACATGAAGGTAGGGGTTACCCGTTGCCATTGTACATCAGTACGTTGGCATCTTCGAAGGATGAATATAAATCTGTGGAGAGCTGGCATGGCGGCGACGGGGTCACCCATGGATTTGAAAGCTTATTTACTTGACCCTCCAAATTGTTCAATTTTTGGAGAAGAGCATTTGGAGTGGAGTAGGAGATTGCCGCTGAGAAATGATGGAGTACATGGGGGCGGCCTTGAATTAGTGGGCCTTTTCAAGGGTTCTGTACTGACTGGAGCATGGGAGTGCAAATGGCTAGAGGGCCCGAGCTGATGAAGATGTACAGGGGTATGTGGCGAAGTCGCCGGAAGTACAAATTTGAGTGCCTGGGAGAAGGAGAGGGAGAAGGAGAGGGAGAGGGAGTCACACCCTCAACTAAAGATTGGATTAGATTTAGTTGTTGAGGGGTGAGCTAATCGAGTGCATGCAGGACAGTCTGCACAGTGGGATCCTGGCGGGGGGAAGGCTCTCGCCGGGTTTTGATTGGAGGTAGATGTGAGGGGACATCAAATTGGTTAGTGCGTGGTGTGCGTGTAGCATATCGACTGTTCAGATCATCCTATATTCATTGTGGTGGCCAGTGTGTGGCCCACATTGTGAGTAGTAGGTGCTTTCACAGGCTTTCGGGGCATTGTGGGCCGGCTAGTTGGCCCAAAAGTAGGTTTGTTCTCTGTCCCTGAACGCGACAGAGGGGCTCGTCGTGTTCTCATAGCGACACACTATGACATCGTGTTCTGGTGGTCGTTATTTTGGGCTCGTCGTCTGCATGCGCGCACGCGTGTCATGCGCCGGGACGGTGTGTTTGACGTCGACAAGGCAGATGGCGACGGGCATCGCGTTGCGACCTGATCACGAAGTGGCGATACGACGTGTTCCCAACCGAGCTGCGTTTTAAGACCCTGGTAGAAACAGAGCTTTCACAGCTCTGCTCCGGCCAGGGGAGGTTTTGCTCAAGGGATTCTGGCGATTCAAGTTCGTGGGCTTTCGTTTGGTCATGTTCTCGCCGCGAGGATCGCGTGTGGAGCGGGAGAAACACCGGTTATCGCCTGTTTTTGTGTTCCTCATCAAAGTAGGGAGATTCTACCCCTTTTTCTTCGTGGAATCGCGGTGTGTGTGTCGTGTAATGTGTTTACAGCTTTAGAAACCGTAGATGGCATGCTAGGACATCACAATAGCATGAAAAAATGGGTAAGAAACCATGTTTGGCAGGGTTTTTAGGTTTCTAGCGAAGGGGACCCGGATATGGTTTTTTCACAGGCGAAGGCGACGGTCTCCCCTGTCGCGATGAGATCACAACAGCATGATACGTCGCGTTCGCTATCTTGGTGCGACATGTCGGGCATCGCTATATCAGAAAGCGAACCTGGCCTCTGTCGCGATCATAGCCGTGGATACTTCTTGCATGTAAATGTTAATGCATGTATATGTATTGTTTAACCGATACAGGTATGATTAACCAATGTGTGTAGAAGGGTTAGCCATGCTTTGGCACCTGTTGTGCTCCTTGGGAGTGCGGTTCACATGGTGAGCTGTAGGCTCACGTGGTTGTGTGTGTGTGATTGGTTTCAGTGATCCGTGTGTGTTCACGTGGTTTGCGTAGCGTGCACGAGTTTCCGTGTGCGTGGCAAGTAGTGTTACGCCTTCTGTGGTTACCTCTACAGTTTGGGAGCCCAGGTTCCGAGGTGAGCCAGGCACGTGGGTGTGCTCGGGGTTTGTCTCAGTACAGTGGTACCATCAGGGTCTTGTCATCTTCCTGGACACCCTCGCTCTCAAGAGAGTTGTCATCCGACTGAGGAAAGACGGCAGGGACAAGACATGTGAGAGTTTGTTGTTTTAGTCGCTTGTAGCACGCTCGTAGTTGAGGGGACGGACACCAGTAGACGTACCGGACCCCCGCTAGTCATGTTTCCAGTGCCTCACTTTAGGGAGTTTAGGCCAGAGTCCCTAACGGTTTAAGCATGGGCCTGCGGGGTGTGACTTGCAGGTGTGGTGGTTTGGTTGGTCTCCATAATTCTTGTTTGGTTTAGTGGAGCGGTAGCTGAACCTTTCATCCATGGCTGCGAGACTGAGAGGTAGACCTGTGTGTTTGTCCGGGTTGGTTGCTGTGTCGCGAGCCAGGCTACACGACCCGAGTTTGGCGTTTACCTACTTTAGCTCGTACACCTGTTTGGATTTTCCGTTTATTTATTAACATTACGTTCGAGGTCATCAAGCGGTAATAAATGACAGTTTTAATATCTTGCTTAAATATTCTATAATTTGCTATAGAGTAGCTTCCTGCTTAGTTACTTGAGTTGTGGTTGTTCGGTTACTTTAGGGGAGTTTCCCTACTGAGCCAGTGACTAGCGGCTCACCACCTACTCCTTTCAGTGAGGGAGGGCAGAGCCTTCCCAACCGTCTCTAGTTCCGGGCCGCACCGTTACTGAGTAGGGTCTGCGCCACCACCAGCAGTGGTAATTTTCTCTCTTTGTACACCTCGGGTATGCCCCAGGTTCTGTTGTACTAGTTATGGTTTTAGTTGAGAAACTGGCTATGTAAATCCCATGTAAATATTTGTGGAATGGAATTTTTACTTCTGTTATGTAGTTTCCTTTATATTTCTACGGACATGTGTGAATGATATCCCTTGCGAAGCTTCGTCTCGTTCGTGGGAGGCGGAGTCGTATCAGTCTCTCGTTATTAGGTTAACGGGTTTGAACGATGTGGTCTATCACAGTGCCGCACGTAACCGTAGGAGTATAAGGTTTGCCCCTTATGGTGATGAAATGGATGGACATGGGGCTGAAAGATTGGACGCTTGATTATCCTCATAGTCCATATAAAGATAGCATGATAACGTGAGTTCCATTTTTATAAAATAAGCAAGCAACACAAGTTTTGAACAAAGATTAGGTCAAACAATCTGGTTCAAATAAGTTATGATGCTTACGTTGTTTTTAGGAGTTTCACAATTTTTAAATGGATTGAAATATCATTGTGTCACTCAGGTGAGCTCCTAGTTGGGTAGTGTATGGAAACTTCGGGTACAACTAGAAGTAACCTCTCACCAAGCAATAGTATAACTAACCCGGGTCAACGGAGGGGTACAACCAGCTCGGTCCACCATGAGGGAATCCACGGGGTATGGAGACTTACGGCGTTCCGAGAGAAGGTTCGCTAGTCCAAAGGGACAGAATGCCTAATGGAGCCTTGCCTTCATCGCAAGGTGTGTGGAGCCTAGGATATGAGGGCAGAGGTCCCCCGACCAATGAAAAATGCCCCGGTGTGACCGTTTATAGAAAAAAATGGCAAAATGGATTTGTTTCTTCTGTCAGCACTCTGAATCGCGGCGGGTACAGTCGTCGTGACTTCAAAATCGCGTATAGTCACTTGGACGCGGAACTGAGAGCCCCAGAAGGCTGTCAGGGCCATGCCTAGTCCCTGTGGACGACTGCTGACAAGAACGCGTCGGCCTTTGTCGCCGCGACAATAACGCGTTGGCCGGTGCCGCCGCGACAACGAACTGAAACGCATCCGGAACTGCGGACACGTTATAAACGCGTCCTCTTTCTTGGATGCGATTCCAAACAGGCACACGAGAACGAAAAAATTGAACATAGTAAATACAGCAACAAGGAGATGTAATGGAAATAAAAACTGAGATATACAGAGACGCGTCGGGTGTAGTCGTCGCGATAGAAACAAGACGCGTCTGGTTCACCGGACGTGACAAGAATGCGTCGGCCCCAGCCGCCGCAACAGAGCTGTGAAACGCGTCTGGTTAGGTGGACGCGTTACCAAAAATGAAGAGCGTCCTCTGTATTAGACACGATTCCAAAAGGTCACCCGAGAAACAAAAAAACATAGGAAATAGCCAGATATATGTATAGAAAAAGAAAAAATGTAAAAAATTAACACACACATGATTTGCATGGTATGAAAGAAATATATGGAAGAGTGCCACATGGGGCACGAAGAGGGGGATAATCAACGAAAAAGCGCAAAGCGGTCCCACCGTGATCGTCAATCTATGGATACCATTTTTAGAGTTCTTTTTTTAGGGCAGAGACTCCGAGGCGCCCACAATGAGGGCGGGTGGAAAATAAAAGTAGAAAATGTGGTGTGTGGGGGTGGTGTGTGGATATGAAGTGAAAGCAGGAAATGACGGAAAATAAAAAGATCGTGATCACCAGGCACGCGAGGGTACCGATGGAGATGCACGACGAGGGGTACGGATGGAAGAAAGTGATCGCGAGCATCCTTTTTGGAGGGGGGGGAATTGCACGGGGGTGTGGATCCTTTCTCCTCTACGAGCACGGTCTGGTCGTGGTAGAGGGCATTTTCCTCGTTTGATTACCCTGAAAAAAAGAAGACAAAGAATGGAAAAGGGGATTAGCCAAATAATGTGTAGTATGCAATCCTTAAAAAAAGAAATAAAAGAATAACGGCAAGGGGGATGACTTACCGTGGGGTGGCTTTAAACCCCTAAAAATAGGTGTGTGTATATGTGCATGCATGTGTGTGTGTGTGTAAAAAAAAGGAGTATGAGGGCCACGTGGGACCCAGGAGATGAAAATAATAGGACCACGTGGGGCCTGGAGGAGGTGAATGAAAAGAGAAAAGAGAAAGGGGAGCGGTGCTTCCCTGAATGTTGGATGGCGCGGCGGCGTTGCCGTTGGACGACGGAAGGTGGAGGAAGACGCTTCCGCCTTGCTCCACTCCAGTGCATTGAGTGGACCCCTCCTACAATGACCCTTGAGGGTCTATTTATAGAGGTGAAATCTTCGAATCGCGTCCAGTATAGTGGACGCGACCTTTAGGGTGAAATGCCCGAGCGACAGGCTGCGATTAGAATCACGTTGGACAGTGCACCACGACTTGAATTGGATCCCGTCCGGGCAGCAGGCCACGATTCGCAAGGTCGGTTTGATGAGATAGGCGCACGATTTCCGCCATGCTTCTGAATTGCGTCATATAAGACGCCTCGATGAGTCAGAATCCCGTCCGCCAGGGCTGCCGCGACCTGAACACGACGTCCTTGCGGACACGATTACCTTAGGGGCAATTTTCGAGGCTGCACCTGTGTGTGTGTCTCCTGACGTGGAATTATGATTTGACCTCTCTGAATCACATCTTCTGACAAGGATGCGATAATAGGATTTTCTCATGATTACGACCTGGGCGTGACGACTTTCTGGGCCACAGCCGACTTAGAATCACATCTTGGAGGCAGGACGCGACTATGCATAGCCGACTTTGAATTGCGTCTGGTCGTAGGACGCGACTATAACTAAATCGCATCGGCACCACACAACGTGATAAGGTTTTCAAATTTTATTTATGAAATGCTGCCAAAAGTGGAATTGGGATTGCATCGCCCATGGCGGACGTGTTCATGGAGGAAGGCAGTTTTCGTAAATAAAATGGGAATTCATTGTCGCGTTATGCAGGGCCGACGCGTTAAGCATATAGTCACGGCCGATTGTCCTGTTGCATTAAGGTCGTGTCCATGAAGGCCATCGCATTAACTCAAGGTAACCTTAATCGTGTCTGGAGTACTGGACGTGTTTAGAGACGCGGCTGCCATACCCATCGCGACTTGAATTTATGCCTATAATTCCCGAGGGGCCTTGGAAATGAAGGTGAAGCACCGGGGAAGAAGGGGGTGATCCAGATTGGTGGGGAAAAACTCTCTTGCAAGTCAAAAAGAGGGTCATTTATGGCGTTATGGCGCAATATGAAATTTGCCCGCGGTGGGGTCGAATTCGCGTGTCTACAGTGAGTGCTGTGGTGTCTGGCTGGTTGTGCTTCTTGTGGACGTGTCAGTCTTGCATTGTGGTTTTATCTCTCTCGTGTGGGAAGAGACTCCGTGTCTCCTTCCTCTGCTTTTCGTGGGTTGCTCAGGGTGGCAATACTCCACTATCGTGTTGTGTCACTAGGGTGCACATCGTTGCGACCTTCTGGTGGAGGCATCTTCCCTTCAGTCGTTTTTAGGTTGAGCTGGTCGTTCCCCTCGTGTTATCATTTCCTTGTGGCACCGTGGGTCTGTGGACCTGTTCGTGTCATTTGTCGTAGAGATTGTTTCTTGCTGCCTGCCTGAACAATTTGGGGCATTGGGTCCCCGTTGGTTTGGTGCGAGGTTGTATTATTTTCTTGTTGGGTTGCTTGCATGAGCGTTGTTTCATTGTGCATTGGTTTTTTGTGGTTGGCCTCGCTCGTGCAAGTGTTATTCCGTGTGTGCTCAATCGTGCCTCGTTTGTGCCTTGGAGGCTTTTAGTGTCGTCATTTTGGTGTTTGGCCTCTCTATCAGTCGCGATAGAGATGGTGCTTCTTGCTCTTGTGCTCTAGGAGTTGTTGTGGTGTTTTGCTCCTCATGCGGTAGAGTCGGTGCTCCTTGTTTTGTGTGCTTTTTGGAGCCAACGTGGTTGTTGCTCTCTCGATTTGTCGGCTTTCCATGTGCTTTTGTTGTGGGTCTCTAGTGGAGAGTCCCCTTCTATGTCCTGTGTTGTCTCGGGCTGTTGGTGCAGTTGTGTGTCTGCACCTTGAGCGTTTTTCAATGCTTCGTGTTTTTTTTACGTCAAGGGTTGGGGCCGGTTTGGCCTGTTATGCCCTTTCAGACTTGCGATTCTTTGCATGTGGCTTTTGGCAGGTCTCCTGTGGAGAGTCCTTCCCATTAGCCTGTGTTGTTTCAGCTGCTGGTACACCTATGTTGTACTTTGCTTAGTTTTGGTGCTTGTGGTAGTACTGTGTGCTCGTGCTCAAGTGTTTTGGTTTTGTGCCGTCTAGAGCCTTAGTGCATTGTGTTGTACCTTGGTTGGCTCTTGTGCTGCGTTTAGCACCCTGTTTGTGCCGTGTGCCCTAATCATGAGCTTTGGTGTGTTGTTTCACGATTTTGCTCAGTGTTGGAGGCGTTGAGCTTTCCGCCTCTAGGACACATGGGCTAGCCTATGCCTTGTGGTTGTACTGTTACCTCTGTGGGGTGGCTGCTTTGCTTTGTCTAGGTAGCCCTATCGGTGGTACACCAGGCTTTGGTCGTACCATGTGTCCGAATTTTGCCTCTCGCTTTGGGAGCGAGTATATTCGGTTTGTGGTACCCTGCTTCAGTCTGGGTCCCTCTAAGGTCAACGTGTTGCCCTTGACCTCTATAGTTGTTTTGGTTCCTGTGTGGTTGTGTGTCTTTTGGTGGTTGGCATGCTGGTACCAGCACTGAGCCTGCGTGCACTGGGCGGGTGTGCTGCCAACTCCTCGTTGGTTCTCCATTGTGTGTGGTGTTGGTGAGTCTGGAAGCTGATGGTGGAGTCTCCAGTCAGTTTTTCTGGTGATGAGGCCTATTGGCTTACTAGTACTGACCACTTGGTTTGTCGACGTTGTGAGGTGCTCAGTTTCAACTTAACCTCAAACAACTTTTCGTGCTTCCGTCACTATATGTCGCGTTGTGAGGGTACAGTTTCCCAATATGTGTCTCTGCGTGCATTTGGTGTTCTTGTCGGACCACGAGGAAGGTCTGGGTGAGACCTAGTGGTGACAATGGATGTCGTTTTCGGGTGCTGAGGTTTCTCCACGTGCATTTGGCATCCTTGTTGGACCACGAGGAAGGCTGACTGAGACCTAGTGGTGGCTGTGGATGTCGTTCCATGTGTTGAGGATTCTCCGCGAGCTTGATGTTGCTCTAGTTCTCATTGCTCTCGTGGCTTCTCGGTTGGGTTGGAGACCGATGCTAGCTGCTGCTAGTAGCTTGAGGTTGTTCCCCTGAGTGTTGTGGCTTGACTCTCAGGCATTTTTTCTGGTTGTTGTCAGCAACTGTGTACTCTCTCAGGTTTCATTGGTGATACAGTGATTGCTGACCGGAAATTCTCGTGTTGTTGTCTGCAACTATGTTCTCTGTCAGGTTTTGCTAGCGACAGAGTGGGTTACTGGTCGGTCGGTCCCAATAGTAGAGTCTGTTAGTGGCTGCAGCTGTGCGGTTTTTCGGTTGGTGTTTTCTGTTGTTTATGTCGGTTTTGGCTTTTCTCGGCACCTGTGGGGTTGTTGTTCCGTTTGGACGCCTCACGTGTGGCTGGAGTAAGCCGTTGGGTTTTCAGTTGTGTGCTCCCTGTGTGTTTGGGGCACATTGTGCGAGCCATTGGTTTTCCGATTTTGTGTACTCCGAGCACATTTGGCGGTGTGGTTGTTGCCATGAGGAGGTCATGATGAGACTTAGTGGCTCCTCGCACCCACATTTTGTGTGCTTCGTGCACATTTGGCGGTGTGGTTGCTGCCACGAGAAGGTCGTGATGAGACTTAGTGGCTCTTCACACCTGCGTTTTGTGTGCTCTGTGCACATTTGGCGGTGCGGTTGTTGCCACGAGGAGGTCGTGGTGAGACTTAGTGGCTTCTCCGCCCCTGCGCTCACGTTGGCTCGCATGTTCCGTTTCGTCCCTCGGAATCTCTTAGGCTTGTCCAAATTTCGAGGACAAAATTGTTTTAAGGGGGGTAGCATGTAATACCTGGCTTCCTAGATTTATATCCTTGTCTTGGATGACTAGCCACTAACGCGTCTAGGCTGGGTGATGCATTAGTGTCGCGACGTGGGTGTTTGACGTGACAGTCATCTTGTTGCGACCAGCCTATGTGTCACATTCTTGTCGCGCCCTGTTTTCCCGTCGAATCATTGTGTCGTGTCCGGTCAACAGGTCATGACAGTGTTTTGTGCCTTTTGTCGTTTAGCACTATCAGGGTGGCAGGCGTGTCAGTACGACCTGTCGCATTGTCACGGCATTCTTGGGGGACGCATTCTTGTCACGGTGTGTTGACCCATCGTGTTACAATCCCTACCATGACGGGTCGACCCGTCATGACTTGGGTGCCAAAGGTTAAGGCCTTGGCCGGCAACCCTTCTTCCTTCTTCCCTTTCTTCTTCCTCTTTCCCTTTCCTCTCCTTCATCGGGAACTCCACCTCCCACTTTTCCCTTTGTGTGTTCAGGCGCGAAGGAGGCTGTGTTCGTGTTCCCCATGTCGTAGAGCTTGCATGGAGCAGGAGGAGGTGGCCAATCAGACGTGAAGGGCCCTTATGGGTTCGTTTCTTCTTGGAACGTAGGTATTGCTTGTGCCCTTCTCGGTCCGGATGGATTGTGTAATATCCAGTACGTTAGATCGTGGTTTACCAGGTTTTGGAGGCCAATGTATGGCCCTTGGTAGACCATGTGGGTCTATAGAGCTTTTACATTTGTAGTATAGGTGGGAGGCTGGAGGGTTAGGCATCCCAGCCCAAACAAGCCTCTGCCGGGTTTCACAAAGAATGTGTCTAACACAGACGACCAGTCTCTTACTTGAACGCGTCCACCTACATCGATGCGATTTGGCACCTCTGCTATGTGAGCGCCACTACATGCGCGCTGCATCGCGCATGCGGGGACCATCGGGGTTTAAAGGCGTCGCCAATGTCGGAAGCATTTTTAAACTTGGTGGGGAAGACACGACGCAATTTAAACCCTGTGTGTTTGAGCTCCAGCTCAGGCCGAACAGTGCAAGTCGCCTGTTCAGCTGGGAGGAACTCTACTGAGGCTTTGAAGGGAGATTTGGCTGTTTCGGCATCCGTTGGCATGGTTCCAGCGTAGGAGGTGCTTCAGAGCGCGGGGAATCCGGGATATCGTCAGATTTGCGTTTCATTATCAATAGGGGAACTTTCCTTCATTTTAGTCTTTATGACATGTGTGGATAGGGTTTGGGGTTTTGGTTTGAGAATCATGTGGATAAGGTAGAAAGCATGCCTAGGGTTTTATTTACATGCTCATATCCTGTTAAACAACAAGTGTAACTATTTAATGTGAATTCTGAAAGGGTTTTAGGTCTGGGTTCTGTCACCTATATGGCGACGGAACCAGACGTCGTGATTCAGGTCTAAAGGCGACGGTTGGTCGGTTGGGATTCAGTCTTCTGAAAACGTCCACTATGTTGGACGCCTTTTGGAATGTGGCCACCCGAGCTCTGGTGTTCTATGGCCAGCCTATCTGGTTCTTGTCCCACACTGCTTGGGCTGTGTTGGCAAGGCAATGTAAGACATGTGTGGGTTTTGTTGACTCGTACCGTGGTTGATAACGAGATCTTTTGTGTGGAAATGGTGCATAGCAAGTCGAGTATATGCCTCCGAGGTTACCTCTCCAGTCGGGTCCCCAGCACTGGGTGCTCGGGGTTTGTCTCGGTACAGTGCATACCATCGAGGTTTCTGTCGTCTTTCTGGACACCCTCACTTCTGAGTTTTAGTTGTACGTCCGGCATAGGGAAAGACGACATTGGGCAGTGACACGCGTTTGTTGGTGTGCGGTCGCTTGTAGAATGCTCTTGGTTGGGGGACGGACACCTTAGACGTACTAGTCCCCAGCTACTCCTGTTTCCAGTGCCTCACCTTAGGGTTCTCAGCCAGAGTCCTAAAGGTGTCAGGCTTGGGCCAGCAGCTGTGAGCCTGCAGGAGTAGTGTTAGTTGTCTCCACAGTTC
The DNA here is from genome assembly GCA_014218235.1 of Colocasia esculenta. Taxonomy (NCBI): domain Eukaryota; kingdom Viridiplantae; phylum Streptophyta; class Magnoliopsida; order Alismatales; family Araceae; genus Colocasia; species Colocasia esculenta. The sequence goes on from CM024758.1 coordinate 71,172,951, forward strand.
TTGTTTTGTTGATGTGGAGCGGCAGCTAGACCTTTCGTCCGTGGATGCGAGACTGAGAGGTGGACTTGTGTTGTTTGTCCGAGTTTGTGGCTGGTGTCACGAACCAGTTCTCATGACTCGTGTGTGGCATACCCTTCTGTACTTGTACACGTGTTGTGGTTTGTCGTTTACTTACTTGTAGCTATAGTATCATGCATAGGTGTTATACATTTAATTGCTTTATAGCTTTGCTTACTATAACTATGGACATTGTGTTTATCAGCTTTGGGGGAGTTACCCTACTGAGCCAGTGACTTGTGAGGCTCACCCCTCTTTATCCAGGTGAAGGAGAGTGGGAGGGTTCTCGTCCTCTTCTAGTTCAAGTTAGCACTATAGTGAGTCGGGCCTTCACCACCAGTCGAGTAATGCCTTTACTTGTGGAGCCTTGGGGATTTGCCCGGCCAATGTACTTGTTTAAATGACTTATGTATGGAACTGAATATGTCATTCATCTGAATAATGTAGAAATGGTATCTTATGTGTGTTCAGCGTTTCTTTTATTTTCCACAGACATGGTGAATGATATCCCTTGCGAGGCTTTGGCCCGATCGCGGGAGGCGAAGTCATGTCGGTCACGTTATTGGGTTAACAGGCCTGAACGGCGAGGACCGTCACGGTTGGTATCAGAGCAAGGTCTGTGTAAATATAAGGAAACATGAAATGTACATAGTAGTTCCTTACTATAGTCTACTGCTGGTAGTTGGCCCTATTTTTGTAATGATATGTTTGTGTGTTGTGTGGATGGAATGTTGTGTGTGCAGGTTTATAAATGGCTGATAGAATACATTGGGGAAGTGGTGGTGATGATCTAGAGGAGACTACGCACCAAATGAAGAGAGGTTGGGGACAACATTACTCAAATTCGGACGCTGCTACATCAGCAGCCACCGGTTCAGCCACTAGGAGTACTACCGGTTCAGGAGGAGGTAGTGTCAGCACCTTTAGCACCACCATATGGAGCAGAGGTACCACCTGTAGTATCTGTGCCTCCAATTTCACTAGTGAGGTCAGCAAGTGTGGAGGAGTCCACGATGTTAGCGGAGAGGTTTCTGCGGTTGCAGCCACCTACGTATTCAGGAGGTCCGAATCCAGATACAGTGGAGCATTGGGTGCATGAAATAGAGAGGGTATTTGGTACTATGAGGTGTCCACAGACGGATAGAGTTATTTTAGCTACCTATCAGTTGAGAGATTTTGCACAAGAGTGGTGGAGACTCAGGAGGCAAACTGTATTCACCAGAAGAGCAGAAGATACCATCACATGGCCAGATTTCTTGAAGCATTCAACAACACTTTCTTGCCAGTGCAAATTCAGCAGCTAAGAGGGAGCAATTAGACACTTCAGCACGGAAATTGTCAGTGTTGGAGCACCAAATGGGTTCATTCATGGCATTGAGCAGGTATGCACCATATGTGGTAACCAACAATGCAATGATGGTTGAGTACTTTCTTCGGGGATTGAGGCCGAATTGCAAGATGTGGTGATTCCTTTGATGTGCGGGACAGTAGAGGAGGCGCCCCAGAGCAGCAATACTAGAAAGAACAGTGCAAGCAAGGCAGTCTAGCGGATCGGGATCAAGTGGAGCTAGCTTTCGACATCTACAGCAGTCTCGGGGTGTTAGCAAGGGCAAGGCACCTTTGGGAGTAGCTTCTTCGTCGGGCTTTGGCAAGTGGGGAAACAAGTTAAAGAAAATATTTAGAGGCCGAGGAGGCAGCAAGTAGCAAGGATTCAAAAGGTAGAGGCTATAAGCCGGAGGTGGAGGAGTCACAGCAAAGTATAGCAAGGTACCTACAGAATTCAAATGTTACAATTGTGATCAGCCAGGACATTTGGCGAATTGTCCTTATCCGAGAAGAGCTAGCTATGGTAGAGGGGTACCACAACAGCAACAGCAGCCACATAGTAGTTTTCAGCTGAGCGAGGTAGAGGCTGCCTTACCAAGAGGAGGAGGACGAGGACTTTGTGATGGCGATTACAAGGCTCAAGCGGATGCGTCAAACCTGATTGAAGGTATTATAGCACTTCTTGAATTCTTTGCTAGAACATTAATGATCCAGGTGCGTCACATTCCTTTTTTTCTGAGGACTTTCTTGATAGTATGGTACATCCATTTGAAGAGGGCAGTGTGAGCTTATATAGAGGTCCCTTCCGGAGATTTCATGCTTACTACATGCTCTTTTGATGAGGTTTCTATCATGATTCAAGAAAATCAATGGCCAGCTAGATTGTATGCACTGCGTTGAAGGAGTATGGTGTGATATTGGGTATGATTGGTTGGAAGCATACGGGGCAGTGGTTGATTGCAGAAAGAAGAGAGTGAGGTTCAGCCATCCAAGAGGGGATATGATTGAGTTTCAAGTATGCCATTCTATAACCCTAAATTTATCATTTCTACCCTTGAGGCTAGGAAATTGATTATGCAGTGTGTGTAGCCTATTTGGTATCGGTTAGTTTTTGTTGAGGTAGGTAAGAGTGGATATGGTCCAGTGGTGAGGGAATTTACATATGTGTTTCCGGAGGATTACCGGGACTTGGCACCACATAGAGAGGTGATTTCACAGTAAAGTTGGCAGCCGGGTAGTATGCCCATTTCCAAGGCACTATACAAATGACACCTACACAATTGAAAGAATTAAAGAAGCAATTGCAAGAGCTACTTGAGAAAGGTTTCATTCGGTCAAGTCATTCCCTATAGGGGTACCGGTTTTTTTTGTAAGAAAGAAAGATGGAAGCATGAGAATGTGCATGATTATTACCAACTGAATTAGGTTACAATAAGAACAAGTATTCACTTCCACGAATTGATGATTTGTTTGATCAATTGCAATTGGCAAGGTGTTCTCCAAGATAGATTTGAGGTCAGGTACCATCAATTGAGGATTCGGGAAGAAGACATTGACAAGATGGCATTTAGAACAAGGTATGGGCATTATGAGTTTGTGGTTATGCCATTTGGGCTAACCAATGCAACTACAACATTCATGAATTTGATGAACAAAATTTTTCCCCATACCTAGATCGACTTATTGTGGTCTTCATAGATGAATCTTAGTTATTGTATTCAGCCTCAGAAGAAGATCATGCAGCTCACATTAGGATCACATTTCAGACATTCAGGGAGCACTAGTTATTTGCAAAATTCGGTAAGTGTGAATTTTGGTTAAGAGAAGTTCAGTTTTTAGGCATGTTATTTCAAGTGAAGGTGTTGCAGTTGATCCAGCTATGGTGGAAGCCGTCATGAAATGAGAAGAACCAAGGTCAGTGCCAGAGATTAGGAGTTTTCTTGTCCTGGCAGGGTACTATTGGTGATTTATTCAGGATTTCTCCAAGATTGCAGCACAATGACGAGGCTTACCAGGATGGGTGTACCATTTGTATGGTCATCTGATTGCAGGTGTAGTTTCATGGAATTGAAGAATCGGCTCACTTAAGCTCTGATATTGGAAATTCCGTCAGGCCAAGGTGGTTTTTGTGTTGTACACAGATGCATCCAGGAGAGGACTTGGGTAGTGTTAATGCAACATGGAAAGTTTGTGGTGTATGCATCCAGGCAATTGATACAGCATGAAGAGAATTACCTCACACATGATTTAGAGTTGGCAGTGGTTGTACTTGCATTGAATATTTGGAGACATTACTTGTATGGTGAAAGGTTTGTTTGAGATTTTCACGGATCATAAGAGCTTGAAGTACATCTTCTCATAGAAAGACTTGAATTTGAGATGGCGAAGATGGATGGAATACTTGAAAGACTATGATTTCAGCTTAGCATACCAACTGGGTAGGGCTAATGTGGTGGTAGATGCATTGAGCAGAAAGGCAGTGATGAGTCCACATGATGATAAGAGAATGGAAATTGTATGAAGATGTGGAGAAACTCCCTATTTGTTCCAAGTGCCAAGACGACGAGCATGCTAGCCAATAGCACTGGGAACCTTTTATGTATTGGCGATAGTAGAAGCACAAAAGTAGATGAGCCTTGGCTGAAATTGTAAAGATGGAGGATGTTACCATTGATGATGATTGTGTAGTCCGATTCAGGCATAGATTGTATGTTCCAAGTGAAGCTGGGTGAAGCAGAAAGTGTTGGATGAGGCACACCGGTCTAGGTATACCATTCACCCAAGAGCACAAGATGTACCATGATTTGAAGAAATATTTCTGGGGCCGAATATGAAGAAGGAAATAGCAGAGTTCATAGCAAGATTTTGGATATGCCAGCAGGTTAACGCTGAGCATCAAAGGCCAGGTGGTTTGTTGCAGCCCTTACCAGTACCACAGTGGAAGTGGGATGATATAGCAATGGATTTTGTTGTAGGTTTGCCTAGGACAGCGTCAGGACACAATGGCATTTGGGTCTTTCTTGACAGGTTGACAAAACTGTGCAGGTTGCTAGTAGCAAGCATGTCATGGGCAGTGGACAGGTTGGCCAGGTTATATGTGGATAGAATTGTGTCGTTGCATGGTATTCCGGTCACTATTGTTTCAGACAAAGATCCTAGGTTTACCTCCAAGTTTTTGGAGGAGTTTGCAGAGGGTTATTGGCACCCAGTTGAGGTACAGTTTGGCATATCATCCCCAAATAGATGGTCATATGGAGAGGACGATTCAGACTATTGAAGACATGTTGCGAGCTTGTCGTTTAGTTTGGGGAGGTGGATGGAGCAACACTTAGGTATGGTGAATTTGTCTATAATAATAGCTATCATACAAGTATCGGCATGGCACCATATGAAGCACTTTATGGAAGACCTTGCCACACACCACTGAATTGGCATGAAGTTGGTGAGAGGCACGTGATAGGACCGAAAATGGTGCAGCAATGTGCAGAAATGGTAAAGTTCATTAAGGAGAAGCTTCAAACGGGCAGAGCAGGCAAAAGAGTTATGCGGATACATGGCGCAGGCCTCTACAGTTTGAGGTTGGTGACTATGTATTTTTGATGGTTTCTCCAACAAAAGGTGTGATGAGGTTCAGCAAGAAGGGCAAGTTGAGTCCTAGGTATGTGGGCCCGTTCCAGATTGTGGAAAGAATTGGACAGACGACATACAGATTAGAGCTTCCAGCGGACTTCACGGATGCACTTGACATGTTTTACGTCTCGATGTTAAGAAGGTACATTCGTGATCCTACTTAGGTAGTCAGCTATCAAAGAGATGATTTGAACCGAATATATCCATGCTGGAGTATCCCGTGATGATTACAGGCCGCCGAACAAAAAAATGAAAAATAAGGATATTGAACTGGTAAAGATCAGATGGGAGAACAGGAAGGTTGGTGAAGATACTTGGATCTAGCCGAAGAAATGTACAAGACATATCCATACTTGTTTGAGTAAGCGTTAATTTCTTTTCAGGTGATAGTTGCATAATGTTGGATTTGTTTTTATGCTTATTCCTTTAATTTTGAGGATGAAATTCTTTTTAGGTGATAGTAATGTAATATCCGGTATGTTTGGATCATGGTTTACTGGGTTTTGGAGGCCAATTTATGCCCCATTGGTAGACCATGGGGTCTATATAAGCTTTTATAGTTTGTGGTGCAGTGGTAGGCTGGAGGGTTGGGCATCCCAGCCCAAACAAGCCTCTGCTGGGTTTCACTAAGAATACGTCTAACATGGACGACGCATATCTTAGTTGAACGCGTCCACCTACGTAACGTGATTTGGCACCGCCTCTACATGAGCGCCGCTATATGCACACCACATGGCGCATGTAGGGATGTCGGGGTTTAAAGGTGTCACCAATGTCAAACGCATTTTTAAACGTGGTGGGAAGACATGAGCGATTTAAACCATGTGTGTATTGAGCTCCAGCCTTGGCCGAATAGTGCAAGTCGCACTGGTCAGCTGGGAGGACCTCTGCTGAGGCTTTGAAAGGAGATTTGGTTGTTTCGGCATCCGTTCGGCGTGGTTCCAGCGCGAGGAGGTGCTTCAGAGCAAGGGAACACCGGGATATCGTCGATTTGCATTTCATTAGCAAGTAGGGGAACTTTCCTTTGTTTAGTCTTTATGACATGTGTGGATTAGGGTTGTGGGGTTTTGGTGTTGAGAATCATGTGGATAAGGTAGAAAGCATGCCTAGGGGTTTATTTACATGCTCATATCCTGCTTAAACAGCATGGTAACTATTTAATGTGAATTCCAGAAGGGTTTAGCTCTGGGTTCTGTCACCTGAAAGGCAACGGAACCAGACGTCCCGATCTGTCTAAAGGCGGGGTTGGTTCATCGCAATTCAGTCTTCTAAAAACATCCACTGTTTTGGACGTGTTTTGGAATGTGGTCACTCGAGCTCTGGTGTTCTGTGGCCAATCTTTCTGGTTCCGTCCCCCACTTCTTGGCTGTGTTGGCAAGGCAATGTAGGACATGTGTGGATTGTGTGACTCATACCGTGGTTGATAACGAGATGTTTTGTGTGGAAATGTGTGCAAGCAAGTCGGGTTAGAATGTCTTCCGAGTTTACCTCTCGGTCGGATCCCGAGCACCCGGGTGCTCGGGATTTGTCCCCATACAGTGCGTACCATCGAGGTTTGTGTCATATTTCTGAACACCCTTACTCCTAGTTTGAGTAGTACGTCCGACATAGGAAAGACGACATGGGGCAGCGACACGTGTTTGTGGGGTGCGGTCGCTTTGTAGCGCACTCTTGGTTGGGGACAGACACCGGTAGACGTACTAGTCCCCAACTAGTCCTGTTTCCAGTGCGTCATGCCTCGCTTAGGTTTCTCAGTCGGAGTCCCTAAAGGTGTCAGGATTTGGCCTGCATCTGTGTAAGCTTGCAGAAGTGGTGTTAGTTTGTCTCCCAGTTCTTGTTTTGTTGAGGTGAGGCGGCAGCTGGACCTTTCATCTGTGGCTGTCAAGACTGAGGTGGACATGTGTTGTTTGTCTGAGTCTATGGATGGTGTCGCGAACAAGTTTCTCGTGACTCATTGTGGCGTACCCTTCTTTAGCTTATACACGTGTGTGGTTTGCCGTTTACTTACTTGCAACTGTTGTATCATGCGTAGGTGTTATACATTTAATTGCTTTAGAGCTTTACTTACTATAACTTTGGACATTGTGTTTTATCGGCTTTGGGGGAGTTACCCTACTGAGCCAATGACTTGTGAGGCTCACCCCTTCTTCTTCCGGGTGAATGAGAGCAGAAGGGTTCTCGTCCCTCTTCTAGTTCCGGTCAGCATTGTAGTGGAGTCGGGTCTTCACCACTAGCAGAGTAATGCCTTTACTTGTGGAGCAATGGGATTTGTCTCGGGCTGTTATAACTTGTTTAAATGACTTATGTATGGAACTGAATATGTACATTCATGTGAATATATGTGAGAAAGGGTATCTTATTGTGTTTAGTGTGTTTTTCTTTCTATTGCCACGGACATGTGTGAATGATATCCCTTGTGATGCTTCGGCCCGATCACAGGAGGTGGAGTCGTGTCAAACATGTTATTGGGTTAATGGGCCTGAACGGCGAGGACCGTCACAAATTGGGAGCCCCTTGTGGTTTGTAGATAAGCATTTCCTACTTCTCCATGCTCCCCTCCCCTGTGTGGTGTGTTTGTAGTGTGTGGGTGGCCCCGGGATGGAGCATCCCTGGGTCTGCCTTCATTCTAATGTCACGACACCTGGAGGATGACAGTACTTGTGTTTCCTCGAGTGTTTCCATGGACACGTAGCGTGTCGATGTGCCCCAGGGCATACTTGCCCTTAGGACCTTCAGGTGGGGAATGCGGCATTTGCCTCGCTGCCTTCAGTTACTGAAGTTGACACCTTCATTCCCGTGTCCTGGCGGCGGTGCCAGGAGCTCGCGTCATCTAATAATCGATTGTCTGGTGCTCAATTGATTATTAGCAGAGCGATGTTTTCCATACTGACTGGTAGTGTTTCTCAGGTTCTGGCTTTTTCATGTGTGCCTTGGTTGGCCGATAGCCCTCTCGAGGGTCCGTGTGTGCCTCGTGATTGCTGGGCTTGTCATGGGTTACAAGCCAGTGGTTTGGCGTGGTTTTTGTTGTGCTTGCCCCCCCTTTTCACTCAGTTCTTGGCACTTGAGGGCTTGTCCCGTTTGATGTTGTCTCCGTTGCATGGGACCCCCATCCTCGGAGCCTATTAAAGGAGTGCTCTAGGCTACGAGCATGCTCGAGTTGGCATACGAGTTGGCGGACTCTAGAGCGGAGTGGAAAACGAGGTTTGGACATTGGCACCGAGTTGTTCGTAGAGCTCTCTTGTCTGGGGCGGGACGCTGAGGTTGTTGAGGTGTTTTCTTTCCTGCACGGCTTAGACAGTCCGTTCTCTCACTGCCTCTCTCCTGCGTTGGTTCCAGAGCCACGTAGTAGTACTAGGCATGGGGCCGCAGCTTGGCTAGGCTGCAGTGGTGCGTGCATTCCTCTGGTGTTCTGTGGTGGCTTTTGTCTCACTTTTCCGGGGAGGTTAGATGTAGGCACCAGGCTGGCGAGCAGAGGGAGTGGCTGGTGTGTCCTCCTCTTGGCTGCAAGTGGCGCTGGCTTGGTTGCTGTTGTTATGATGACGTTTCCTCATGACGTTTCCAAGTGTTTTGCACGACAGTTATAGCCTGGTCATGCCTAGTTTTCTGTAGGCATCGTTGGTTTGGCCTTGTTGGCCATGCTTCTGCTGGTTTCAGCTTCGGTGTCCTCTTGGTTCCGTAGTCCCGTTCTTGGGTGCCAGTCCGTGGTGGCACTGGCGTGTGTGGCTTCCTGACCTCACGTGTGTCTGAGGTCTGAGGTAGTTCTGCTTGTGGGACCTCGACCTTGTGGAGGTCTGTGGTGGTCGTGCTTGTGTGAGACGTCATTCTCACCTGGTTTTTGCGTTGTCTGGATGGGTGTGCCGAGGGTTGCTTCCGCTTGGTGCCAACTCCATTGATTTTTGTGGGAGTCGTATGTGTGTCATGACCTTGGTTAGCGGTTGTGGCGTTGCATTGTTCTATTCCGCTGCTTTATAGTATCCTGCTGTAGGTGTTCCTCGCTTTACAACTTTCTAGTGTACTTTTCCTATTTTTAAGTTCCTGCTGCTCTGTCCGGTAAGGGAGTGGTAATCCCTACTGGGCCTTGTTCGCGAGGCTCACCCCCTACTCCCTTTAGCTAGGGGCTCGTCGTCATGGGAGCTCGGTGTCGGACGGGTTTGCGGAGGCGGTTGTGGCGCTGTGTGCCGTCAGCAGTAGTGAGAGTGAGTGTTGTGAGCTCTTGTACCTGAGTGAGTTGAGACTTGTGCTTTGCAAGTTCTCAGGGTATGCCCCTTAAGGACTGCACCTTTCTTCTTATACCTGTGCTTTTATTGGGACATGTTGTACATACTTTTGTATATTATATATTTTTTATAGTTATTTAAATTCAGTACATATCTGACTGGACTATTTCTTCTAACCCTTCCGGGTCTTCGGATCCATGGGTGTCGGTGTGAACTTCGCGGTCCCTGATGGTGGTCCAGGAGGTCGGGTCGTTACATTGTCGATGTGGCAGATCTAGATAGAGCTAAGAGCTGGGTGCATGAGATTGAGCAGACCTTTGAGACGATGGATTGCAGACCTGAGGACAGTGTGACTTTGGCTATGTACCAACTGTGTGGAGCAGCTCATGAGTGGTGGAGAGTGCAGAGGTAGACACATTTCCTAGACCAGACCCTGACAGATCAGTTGGGAGTAGTTTATGCCCCTCTTCACGATGCATACTTTCCGACACTGCCAGCGTGAGAGGCGGGACCAGTTTTTCTCTCTCGTTCAGGGCAGATTGATTGTGACGGAGCACCACATAAGGTTCGTCCCTCCATGAGGAACGTATCGTCGATTGCTTGCAGTGAGCAGGTGTGGACTGAGAGGTTCATAGCAGAACTGAGGCAGAGCTGATCAGGCGAGCATAGCAACACACCTATGCCAGACATTGTCAGAAATTGTTGCAAGAGCAGGAGCACTTGAGAGGGATCTCCAGCAGCAGCCGACCGGATCAAGAGTTTTGGAAAGCAAAGCCCATACCTTCATCCCAACCGCAACCTTCGTGCCCCGACCACCTCTTTGTCGGGTGCAGAGTTTTTTGGGATCGGGTCGAGGTTTCAAAAATTGTTCCACTCCGGAGTCCAAGTAGCAGAGCAGGTCAAGAGGATCGTTTCAGTGGTAGATCCCAGCGGAGGAGTAGTCAATTCAACAGGTCAGCAAGTCGAACTAGCGCACCATTGTCTCTTACGGTTGTGGCCAGCCAAGACACTATGTGAGGGAATGCCCAAGAAGAGTGAGACAGCAGCAGAAGTCAGCACATATGGCATAGTCCAGGCAGTGCCCCAGCCCACGCAGCAGTAGCAGTTTCAGCAGCCACAGTTACAGTAGTAGTCTCAGTAGCAGCAGTGTCAGCCACAACATCAACAGTAGGGCCAATGTGGTCGAGGTCATGGTCGGTTGATGGCACTCACTAGGGTAGAGGTGGAGGCCTCGAACGTAGTGTAAGGTACTTTTCCCATATATGGTAGGATTGCTCATGTTTTAATTGATTCTAGTACTACTCTCATTCTTTTGTTTCTGAAGAGTTTTGTGAGTGCTTGGTGGAGTCGGTGTCAGAGCAGTAGTGTGAGTTGCTTGTGGAGGTTCCTTCCAGTGATTTCATGCTTACTTCGAGTTGTTTGGAGGGTGTGCCCATTGTAGTTGAGGGGCACGTGTTGCCAGCTAGTTTTGTTTTCTCCGGATCTGGACTTTTATGCAATCTTGGGGATGGATTTGCTAGAGTCCTATTATGTAGTACTAGATTTCCAGAGGAAGACAGTGTAATTCGGAGTTCCTGATGCTCCTTCCTTGTGTTTTAGAGGTATCCGACTACATGTTGACATTTATTTTTGCTTGTAGAGCTAGGCGTTTGGTTCGTGGTGGTGTTGTGGCCTACCTTACTTCAGTTTGTTTTTTTGAGACTGGTGGTGTCTCTGTTTCGGCATACTAGTGGTTTGTGAGTTTCCAGATGTCTTCCCAGAGGAGTTGCCTGGTTTGCCTTCCGAGTGGGAGGTAGAGTTTTCGATCGAGTTGTTGTCTGGGACAATGTCATTGTCCAAGGCACCTTACTGGATGGCCCCCACAGAGCTGAGAGAGCTCAAGCGCCAACTCTAGAGTTGCTTGAGTTGGGTTTTATTCATCGTAACCAATCACCTTGGGGTGTGCTGGTGCTATTGGTGTGGAAGAAGGACAGCATTTTGAGGCTATGCTTAGACTATAGAGAGTTGAACAAGGTGACAATGAAGAACAGGTACCCGCTTCTGACGATTGACGACTTGTTTGACCAGCTATAGTCAGCCTGAGTGTTTTGGAAGATTGATCTGAGGTTAGGGTACTAACAGTTGAGGATCAGGATAGAGGATATCAACAAGTCAACTTTCAGGACTAGGTACAACCACTAGGAGTTAGTTGTGAGCCCGAAGGCCCCAACAACTTTCATGGAGTTGATGTATAGAGTCTTCCACCTATACTTGGATAGCTTTGTGGTTGTATTTTTGGACGACATCTTGGTTTACTCAGCTTCATTGGATGAGCATGCCGAGCATTTGAAGATCATCCTCCAGACATTGAGGGATCACCAACTTTACTCCAAGTTCAGCAAGTGTGAATTTTGGCTAGAGAATGGACATTTCCTTGGACATGTGATCTTAGGCACCAATGTGGAAGTGGATCTGACCAAGGTTGAGGTTGTTATGAGTTGGCCACAGTTGAGTACAGTCTAGAGATCTTTAGTTTTCCTAGGTTTGGCAGGGTACTACCACAGATTATTTGGGACTTCTCCAAGATAGCAACACCTTTGACAATGTTGACTAGGAAGATATTCAGATTCCAGTGGACCGCAAATTGTGAAGCCAGCTTTCAAGAGTTGAATTAGAGAGTGACTACAGCTCCAGTGTTAGTGTTACCGTTAGGTAGTGGAGGTTTCATGGTCTACACTGATGCTTCGAAGGAAGATTTCGAGGCAGTGTTGATGCAGCATGGCAATGCGGTGGCCTACGCATCTAGGTAGCTAAAGAGGCATTAGGAGAACTACCATACACATGACTTGGAGTTAGCAGCAATGGTGTTTGCTTTGAAGCTATAGAGGCACTACTTGTACAGTGAGAGGTTCGAGATCTTCATCGATCACCAGAGTCTCAAGTATGTGTTCACATAGAGAGATTTGAACTTGAGGCAGCGCAGATGGATGAGTACCTGAAGGACTACGAATTCACCTTCCCTATCACCCGGGGAAGGCAAACGTCGTAGAGGATGCCTTGAGTAGGAGAGCCCACGTCAATGCTCTGATGGTCAGAGAGTGGAGGATGCTTGAGGATGTGGCTCAAAGTTCCTTTCAGGTACCTAGGAGCAGAGACAGAGTAGTGTTTGGGCAGCTTGACATTCAGACTGGCATTGTACTTTGAGGTGATAGCAGCACAATGGGCAGATCCAGAGTTGGCAGAGATCCTATAGTTGCCAGAGGTTCATCTAGATGATAGTTCAGAGGGTCATATACAAGGCAAGTTGTACGTACCAAGGGATGCAGAGTTGAAGCAAAGAGTGCTTCAGGAGGCACTTAGTTAAGGTATGCCATTCATCCTTATTCCATCAAGATGTACCACTACTTGAAGAAGCACTTCTCGTGGCCTAGGATGAAGAGGGAGATTATAGAGTTCGTGTCTAGATGCATAGTTTGCCAGTAGGTGAAGGCAAAGAATTAGCGACCAGGTGGCGAGCTTCAGCCGTTGCCCATTCTCGGTGGAAGTGGGATGACATCGCCATGGACTTTGTGGTTGGTTTCCCCACACACAGTAGAGACATGACGACATTTGGGGTGGTGGTGATAGATTGACAAAGATGACACACTTTATGCCAGTAAGGATGACATGGTCAATTGACAAGCTAGTTAGATTGTACATGATAGGATAGTACCTCTTCATGGTGTGCCCATTTTGATTGTATCAGATAGGGATCCGAGGTTCACTTTAGGGTTTTGGCAGAGTTTGTAGAGAGCACTAGGCACCGAGCTAAGGATGAGTTGCGCTTATCACCCACAGACAGATGTCAGTCAGGTTGGACGATACAGACTTTAAAGGACATGCTGAGGGCCTGTTTATTGGGGTGGACTTATTCTTGGGAGATACACTTGTTGTTGTGGAATTCACCTACAACAATAGTTACCACTCCATCATCGGCATGACACCATTAGAGGCACTATATGGCAGGCCGTGCGGGACCCCGTTACAGTGGCACGAGGTTGGTGAGAGGAAACTTTTGGGATCAGAGTTAGTTAGTAGTGTGCAGGCTAATCAGGTAGAGGTACAGACAGCTCAGAGCAGACAGAAGAGTTATGTAGACAGACACAAGAGGCCACTTGAGTTCGCACCAGGAGATTTTGTCTTCTTGAGGATCTCGCCAATGAAGGGTGTGATGAAATTCAAAAAGAGGGGAAAACACAATCCTAGGTTCATAGGCCCCTTTCCGATTTTGGAGCAGATCGGGGAGGTCACCTATAGACTAGCACTATTGCCAGCACTGTTAGTAGTTCATAATGTGTTCCATGTGTCGCTATTGAGGAAGCACATGCCAGATCTGAGTCACGTGTTGGACTACTCAGAGTTAGAGGTTGTGCCAGACTTGATAGTTTCCAGAGTACCCAATTAGATAGTGGATAGGAAGGTTCAGCAGCTGAGGAGTAGGCAGATAATGATGGTCAAGATTTCTTGGGAGCACCGTACAGATAATGAGGCGACTTAGGAGCTTGAGGACAAGATGCGGGAGAGATTCCCTTACCTATTGGATGAGTTCATTTCTACCCCTACTTTGCTTCATACTTTCGATTTTGTTTTTGTAATTTCGAGTGTGAAATTTTATGTAATGGGTGTGGGATGTGGCACCCGCCACCTCAGAGGGGGTCTGCCCCCCTTTTTTGACTCTCTTCCCCCCCCCTCCTTTTTCCACTCCCCATGCGCCTACCATCATTGACCCTCTGCCACCTCCTCCTCCTTTTTCTTCATCCTTCTTCTTCTTCCTCTCTCTCCTCCCCCGAGCTCTCCACTCTCTGCTCTCCCCTCTTTCTCTTTCCTCCCGCTTGCACCGTGGAGGAGGAGGAGCCGCCCCGTCGCCACTACATCGCCACTGTTGCCACCCCTTCCTTCTCTGCTCGTTGTTAGGATGAGGAGGTGCCGCTGCCCTTTGCGCCGCCGGTGGGTCCTACTGTCGAAGTAGGTTCCCTCCACCCTCTCCAGCATCTCCCAGAGCTTCCCTCATGTGTTTCCGCAGACCCCCCCCCCTCTGTTCTGCTCCCTCCTCTCTCTCTCTCTCTCTCTCCCTTCTCCTATCTTGGCCACTAGCATTGGCCATGGAGGGCCGGCCGTGGCCGGCACCCTGTTAGTCTTAAGTGGACAACAAGCCAATCTGATACTGTATCATTTTGTTAAGTTATTAATAAAAATGGATTTTATTATTATTTTACTATGTTGGTCTTATAATAAAGTCCATGAACATGTGCAATAGTGAGTAGACTATGATGTGTGATCATACTAATGAGACTACTCACTCAATAAACACATATTCTAATGTTCCTATTCGTGGATACCTGAGAAGAAACATCAGATATCCGTTTAGAATAGTATTGTTTACTCCCACTCATATGATGAGGATGACTGATCTCATAGTTATGTGTGTGGAGACACTAAGAAGAAACAATTGGTGCTCTTTAGAGAAAGAGTTCACTGAACTAATTCAATAGAATCATTGGATGGTATTGAACCTAACTGTCAACCAGAAAGATTCGATTGTCACAGTTGTGTAGATGGTCTTTAGACCTGAGACACCAAGACACCTTGTTGGTGAACTTCTGTGTTTTGAGCTTGGCCTAAGAATCTCTATCCAGGAGATTTCATATAGTCAAAGTTTGGACACGACATTTGAAGGGGATTGAGTGGTCAACAAGGGATCATTTGCCCTCGGTATATAGAGGGAGAATACTCAAGGGAATGATGTAATGGAGTCCCTGGCCAGGGCAGACAAAAAATCAAAAGGGGAGTTTTTGATATTAATCTAAAGCATCAGATTCCAGTGGGACAACAAGTTAGGATTTGACAGTATACAATATCCTAAGTTGTTTCAAGAGTATTGTGCAAATGAGAGATTATATCTACATGACAACTAATGATGAAAAGTTTCCCTGTGAGGGTGCAGAACCCCAATACCTTCCGGGTTCACATGGTGTTGCTTGGCACCCAACGTGTTTCGGAGGCCCAGCTGAGTCGGCGAGATAAAGTTGATTCAGATTATTAATTAGCTAATATGAGATATTAACTAATTAATAATTTTAGTAAGTGTTACTAGTTTATTGGGCCATTAACTGGATTGGTACTTGGGCCTAGAGGGTCACACGCAATCGGTTTTCAGGCGACGATCTAAATATAATGATCAGGGGGTTTTTGTAAAAAACCACCATCTCTATATATGATGTGGTGGGACAACCCTGTCGAAGCATCAGGGCTCCACTTGGCCGCCCCTCTCTCTGTCATGTCCTAATAAAAGTCTATTTATTGGAAATGACATAAATCAGGCTCAAGAAAAAGGACTTATGTTTTTATTCATCTAACATTAACATTGCGGAAGCTTAATTACATGGCACTCCTCATTACTGTCTATAAGAAGAGTGGAAAATAGAAAACTTAATTACACATTATATTTACAATACTAAGAAAAGTAAAATTTGTTGGGCCTCTGAAGATGGGATGTTCCACTCAGCACACTCCCCCTTAAGCATTAAGCTCAACTTGATCACCTGAAAAAGTAGGATTATATGAGCTATCTAGCCCAGTAGGATTCAATTCTTCTAATAAAAAAGGATTAAGATGTTCAAAGATCAGAATAGAAAACATAATTATTGTCAGTACTGAGTATCAAAGATGGTTGGACAAACATGTCAACTAGACCATATGTAGAACACAAGTACTGAATTATGATACATGGTCAGGATTTCATGATAACATTCATGTTTCGATTCAAATACAAAACTCATGATAGGATAACATGATGACCAATCAAGCTAGTATTTGATGCAATGCCAAGCATCCCACAGATCCTTTATCGTTCTGTACGGCCAGTAAACGAATTCGGGTGCTCCTCCTAGGACTAAACCAGCCCTATTTGTACAGGCATATAACTCAATTGAGTCCAAAGACCCACAAATTGTCATCATAATACATTTCTTTAAAAGATTCAAGTGGGGGTACACAAGTACTCAAGGTCTTTCATATACAAAAGTTTATGAATCATGCTAATGAATACAGAAGGTTGTAACCAAATAGGAATTAGTTGTACTTGGAGATTTCAAGGGTAATCCCAATAGGATATGGAAAACAATTGGATGATCTCTCTTAGTGATATAGTGGTAGAAACCCAAGAGAATGAGGGAAGCAACTTGCTAGGCTAATAGCATGATGTATCAATAAGAGATTGGGCAAGACAGGGTGCTGGAAAGCAAGACTGGATAGTGAATGTCGACAGCCAAAGGGTGGCTATCGACAACCACTATCTTCTAGAACCAGGTTTTTGGAGTCTATTCCTGCCTGTTGACAGGCCAAGGATGGCTGTCGACAGGTGAAGGCCATCTGTCGACAGATGAGGGCTATCTGTCGACAACTACTGGTGTTCTACACAATATGGTTCTGGAAGCTTGATTCTTGTCGACAGGTGGGTTCTGGCTGTCGACAGGTGCAATGTAGACTTCCAGAAAACATGCAAAACTACCACGGGATACTCTACTAAGTATTCCTATGATTCCTAAGATGACTACAACATCAAATGAATCTGATCCATACCTCTAAACTCCATGTTACAGGAAGAAAAACAAGTGAACAAAAGAAATTCAAACTGTACACATGATGGATAGAAACTTAGGAAAAGAGAACTACTAGAAGAGCAACTCCTCTAATAACATTTCCCTACCTCTATAGAACAATTTCCAAGGGCATACCTAAAACTAACATGATCTCTAAATAAAACAGCTTAGAGTGGATAGAAAAAAGCAATCATGAATATTTTCAGGATCTAAACCAAAGAGTGAACATGGTAACATGTTAACCTTAAGCTTCTAATCAAGGATAGGAAACAAGAAAAGAGAGTAAGGAGAGAATCCTACCTGTCTGGAGAAAGAATGAAGTTTCTTCTTCTCCTCCTCATA
Source organism: Colocasia esculenta (assembly GCA_014218235.1). Lineage (NCBI taxonomy): Eukaryota > Viridiplantae > Streptophyta > Magnoliopsida > Alismatales > Araceae > Colocasia > Colocasia esculenta. The sequence goes on from CM024758.1 coordinate 71,190,142, forward strand.
GAGTCAGTAGCAGTGTGAAGAAGAATGAAAGACTGTAGGAATAGCAGCTTCAGCCGATGCATTTGAAGAAGTGGCAATCAAAAGAAGAAGAAGCATTAGCAATAGCCACGACAAGCAGCTGCAACACTCTAGCAACAACAACAACAACAAGAGAAACAGGAGCAAGAGCAGGAGCAAGTGGTGGAAAGGTTCGTACAATGGGTGAAGGGGCGGTTTATATAACCCCTAGGCTTCCCATGCATGTTTGGCACGTAGCCAAACAGGTGGTGCCGCAAAACCCATTTACCACCAACATGCCACACTATCCATGCAAGTTACCCATGGCTTACACCTATGGTGAAACGTGTAGGTAGTTTAACCTAGGTAAAGGAGCTTACGTAGCCTCAATACGTAAGCAACAATTAACCCAGAAAATGGTTACCGTAAATGGTTAGAAATTTAGCTAGCCCATTTGACCGTATGTTTCTATGTCCAAATGGTTTCCATTCAAGTTGAAATTTCAAACACAAGCTAATGGAAATGTTTTAAAAATTATGGTGATTTTAGTTTAATTTTTAGAATTTATTTTTCACCCAGCAAAAATTACCCGAAAATAGTTGCATCGACTTAATCTTGAAATCTGCACGTCAACAATTCTGGATATTTACATTTATGATATTAACACATTTTTCTAGAAATTATGGTATTCTCGGATTTCATTTTCGTTATAGAATTCTGATGTCGCCCTGTCGGAGCGTGCACCTCTGAGTACGACACTAGAATAACATTTATTATTACCAATAAATCCTAGATTATAGTTAATTACATCTCATGATAGTAGTTATGTTTAACAATCCAAGTATTCACATTTTTCTAGTAAATAAAATTTTCGAGGCGTTACACTCTCTCTCTCTCTTGCGTCACGTATGTCGCAGAGATCGGCACGGATCCAAGCTCTCTCTTTGAGCGTTGCGGAATCTGAGGTAGCGGGCGTGGATCATCACGAGAAAGACCGCGTGGACACCACTAGAGGCGGGACGGCTGAATGGCTTGTGGCGTCACCTCCATGGAATCATATGAATTCAGATCCGACTCTGCGGAAGGTGATTTCGACCACCCGATAATCTGGTTTGCGAATCCCAAAACGGATCGAGATCAAGTTTTAATCCCTTTTTCCGTTGTGTTTTCTTGATCTCGGGTCGTTGTAGATCCTCACAGTGGTATCAGAGCCAGGTTCCTCTGCGATCTACGTCTGTTTTGGGGTCTAAAATCATTTTTTGGGATTTGTTCCATGCAAAATATGCCTGATCTTTTTCTCGAACTATCGCATTTTCTTCAAATGTTGGAAAGGCGTGTTCTTGTCTCTTGTTTGGACCAGAGGCATCACCAGCAGCATCGCAGGGTTGGGCCCCCTTTTAGCACGACATTTTTTCTTCCCCTGCTCCCCGTAGATTGGATCCGGCGAGATGGCCCAGGAGAGGCGCGGGCGAGGCTAGCCACACAAAGGGGGTCGCACCACGGCGGACCCATCGGACAGCGCCAGATAGGCATGCCACATCGCCACGGACTGGGTCCGCGTGGCGGTGGCCCGCTTCAGCGGTGGCCTTGTTCGGGCTACGCCCGCGGGGAAGGCAGGCGCCATACGTGCCGCCGTAGCTAGGGTTTTCATAGCTGCACACGGGCGTGACAGGGCCGAATGGCCCATCGCGGTCCGCCGGGCGGCCCAGTGCAGGCCGAGGCCGGCTAGTTGAGCCAGGCGCTCAGGCACGCCTAACCAGCCAGTAGGTCCCAATTTTTTTTGAAATTAAATTACAAACTTGGGAGCCATTGTTTCTAAAAAATAATAATTTAATCTTTAAATTATTCTTTTTATAAATTATTTTTGCATGGAATAATTTTCATTAAATAATTTTTGACTATATGCTCATACTTTTATTGTTATAGTTTTTGTATGGAGATTAAGGCATGAAAAAAGATTATTTTTCAAAATTATCAAATAATCCAATTTGATTGGACCTAAATTTGTGTAACCAAAATTATATATTTTCAAAACTTTTATTTTGCCATGTGATGTGCTCTTCCATGTGTAGAATGAATAAAAGTTTATATGGTCATGGATGTTTGCTCTATCTTGTCATGGGATGATGTGTTTGATTTTATTTATATTGAATGTGGAAATTTGTAAATAATGGTTAATTTGAGGTTTGCGAACCTCCTCTCTCTCTGTCTCACATTCCAATGTATTTCTATCTCCCTCTCATGATGTATTCGCCGTAAGGCTTCTCCTTATACAAATGTACATGCAATTTATTATTTGGTGTGATTTTATTTGTGAGGAATGTTAGATGGCGAGGATGTCCGCTACTGCAACAAAAAATGGCATTGGAACAAGTTCATTAATGCTAATGTGTTTGCAGGTTTACTAATATATGTTATATTGGTATTGATGCGGTAGTTTGACTGTTTTGGCTCCAGTCAAGCTTATGCAATATCCATGACCACACTAATTTTGTATGGGATGCGGATTGTTTTTATGATGTCCTAGATTATAGTATTTTGTAATATTATGGAATATATATATGCTACCACCTACGACGAGTCCAAGATAAAAACATTTCAAATTCCTCTATCAAAATTCTAAACCGTAGCGCATATATTTTAGATATAGTTGCGTGGTCCTCCATTTTTATAGTTTTATGACTTAAATTACATTTGGGTGGTTTGTTGTGCTATCCACAAGGCCCACTTAATTGTGAAATAAGTCTTAAACTATTGCATATGGATGCATGTAACGAGGTAGAGGCACGGTGTAGTTTTGTTGTGCTATCCACAAGGGCTACATCCTAATCTATCCTCGTTAAGTACGATGGTAAAGTTTAGACTGCACTTTATGGCTTGTTTGGCTATCCACAAGGCCATTAAAGATGCAGGGACCGAATTATGATCAAATATTGCAAAGGGTTGCAAGTCCCTGAGATGGGTGCTCTCTATTCGTGTCAAGGCTTGCTGTGCTATACACAAAGTCATGGTACGAATCATTGAGATTCCGATCCCCACTAGAAGATTGTCAGCATCTCCCATTTGCATATTTGAGGGATGTGCAGTTCATCGAAAAATAGTTGGAGTTTAAACTAGATTAAAGACCATATCTTGTTTTTAAATTATAACTAAACATCTGCTAATTATATTTCTTTTATCTCCTGTAGGCTAAAATGTCGTCAGGAAATCCGTTACGTTGCATATTGGATGCCAATCGTTTGACAGGCCCTAACTACTCTGATTGGCTCAGAAACCTGAAGATTGTCCTCAGGTCTGAGCAAATCACCTATGTCCTAGATAGTTAGGCCCCTGCTTAGCCGGCATCAAATGCCCCTGAAGGAGAGATGATTGAGCATGAGATGTCACGCCCCGACGCGGAATATCGGAGCGCGAAGGCAGTTGCAAGTGAACGAGTATAGAGCGAGCACTAGACATTAAACCATTGCAAAAGAATAATACTAAAGAAAATTATTTTCATTAATACATTCCGATGCCTAGTTACAACCACTAATATCATAGCCAATCTATGAGGCCTATTTACATTGAAAGAAAGTAAAAGACTAAACTTCAAATCTAACTACTACAACGCTAAATATAGCAATAGGATGCTAGGGTACTCAAGACATCACTCCAGGTCGTTCCCGTCCTCTTGAGTGTATGGTTCATCCTCGATCTCACCTGAGAACACAACGACAAATAATGCAGGGTGAGCGATAACGCCCAGTAGGACTTAATCTCAGGATCAAGCATGCTTTAAGTGTTTAATGTCTTGTAAAGTAGGATAACTAAAGAGAGTAATGAGATACATATAGAAAGTACTGGTACACGATAACGAGAAACAATGGCACAATGCACGAGTGTAATAGCACGACAAGTGTTGATATCGGATTGGCCGTATAACAAGATAACAAGTAAAGTTGCACGACAGTGCACAATTCACGATAGCAAGTGTTGGTCAATATTCTTTCAACCACGAGATTCAAGTAAACCAATAACTGACAATTTGATAAATTGATTGCCATAGATCAAATCTTGCGTGTTCATGAGTTAGGTATAAGCCATCACCCAGATCATTAGACCCCCGCGAGTTATAGCCTTTCAGGTGCTTCTCCCAAGGACCAGATTGGGCCCTTATAATGTGCCTAGCATAGTCATGTTTTTTATCGTAGACAATCAATCATTAATTGGCCAAATAGAGAGTACCAAGAAATAGATGAGATCGTTAGATGAATAGACAAGATAGTAGAGTGAACGTGAATAGATGAGCGAGTCGAGTATAGATGAGAGCTAGTGGACATTGCACGTAAAGCGACGAGTAAACAGGCGATAGTAACAGTTGCACAACACGCGCACGTTGTATTGGCAGTCAGGTGGAATTCACGATCTTCCCGCTGGCCATGTTATGCACAAGTCCAGAGGTCCGACGTGATTCAAGGTAAGAGCGAACTTCGAATAGCCGTTTGGATCATATCGATCCCTAAAGGTGTAATGGGTGTTAGGGTACAACCGGATCGTCGACCATGTGGGAATCCATGATCAGAGGAGACTTACGCAGGCCTTGTGCAAGGGTTCACTAGTCCGGCGAAAGGAATATCCGACGGAGAGTTCACCACAAGCCAAGTAAAGTGTGTTTATAAAATAGGTCCTCGACGTTCTAGAGGAATTCTAGGACAGTGGAGCGTCGATATCGGAATATAAAGAACGCAAGAAACGATTACAAGTCCTTTAAAATAGGGAAATTAATGTACTTTATTTCAATAAATTACTAGGTACATTATGAGATATTTTCTGCACGATTTCAGCCATAAATGGATGGTTATGTGTGTGCAAGTGCAAGTGGAATCATAGATGGAAATAAGTCGTGAAGATGTATTTAAAATTATTCAATATTGCTCCATTTTTAGGCAAGGTTTTGACCGGGTTTTTCACTAAAATTACTGTGAAGGCGACATAGACCAGTACGGATTGCGACAGGGGTAGGCAGATCGCGACATGGGTACTGTCGCGACGGCCTGGTGAACGCGACAGAGGCGGGAAAGGGTCGCGACAAGACAGACACAGGGATAGCGACGGTTTACCTGTTGCTTTCTGAACACGACGGGTAGACTGTCACAATCAACCTCTAGAAGGTGACATATCGACCGTCGCAATCTGGTGGTCTGTGCCTAGATCTGATAGGAATCAGACCAGGCTTTGGATTGTGGGCCAACTTGAATCAGATTGATACAGGGTCGTTTAGAAAATCATAACTAATTATATACATGATGAAAAATCATGAAATTAGTGGCAAATGAAACTAGACATGCGAGAGTACTTCCCGTAAATAGGAATTCGAGAGAGAGCATGGTTTGAATAGGGTTTGAGAATGAACAAGAACAAGTAACATAGAACATGACACAGGGAGCAAGATGGATTTAATTCGAGTAACATCCTCAACAGAAATTAGGGCTTTTGGGGTCAAAAGATCCTGAACAAGATCAAGTATTTACAATAAAAATTTCATAGCATGGGATCAAGTATACGAGGAGATATGGATTTAACATGATGTCTCGGGGTTATCATGTTTACAGAATTTCAAAAATTAAGAACAAAAGATAGGATGGATGGAAAAATATTAAACTTGGGGGTTTCGTTCAAGAGGGTAGGAAGAACCTACAGACGAAATTTCAGAATTTTAGCTTGTGAGAA
>CM024758.1:71195947-71248999 GCA_014218235.1 Colocasia esculenta
AAAATGATGCCTGATGACTTTATCAAAGCATCAAAAGCACAAGTTACTTATGATACTTGGTCTCCACAGATTAATCAGTAGTTGGACTTGCTGAAGCTCTGGTTTAGAGGCCTTCTGTTTGCAGGTGAGATAGTTCAACACCCTCCAAAATGAAAGTCGTCCACTATATCTTCCTTTTTTTCTTTCCGAAGGTTGGCAAGCCAAATCATTAGAGTAAAAAGAGAGAAGCTAAAAAATCCTTCCTTGTCAGATCACCCTTTTGCTCCTCCCCATGCACCTCACACTTGCTCACTCCCTCAAGCAATATTCCTCTCCTTTGTTCTTACCTTCACTTGCATCTACATCGCCATTGATATCCATCCTTTCCACACTGTTTTATGTGGAGAGGGCATGTTTTAGAGCCCATTCTTTTATTTATATTCGGAGTGGATACATTCTTAGAGAAGGGAATTTTAAAATATTTTATTTTCATTTAAGTATCTTGTCTGGGATGACGTATAGTGTGGGAAAGAGACCTCTCCTCCCTTTCTGATTGCAATAGTTCTGTTATCTCAAGAAAATGGTGGTGCAAACTACATTTTCTTTCCAGGAAAAAAAGAAAAGTACTGATACAGGTATTTTTCATAAAGAGGGACTATATTTCAAATTTACATATGAACAAGAAATGTGTGGATACTTGAAGAACCAAAGTTCACTTCTTCACGAAGAGAAAATGTCAATGAACATTCAGTGTGGTCACATGTCATTAACATTGTACTCCAGAATTTGTACTCTATTGACACCTCCAAATAAAAGGCTGATCAGCATCAAACGAAGGACAGAGTGAAGGTACCACTCCTTGAGGGCTTACATTTAGAAATTAGAACTAATCTGCTGAAACATGATACCAACAAATTCACTGAAATGCACTTAAATGAATCTGAGGTTAATAATGTGGAGCTCACAACATTCCTGGACCTAATGACTATGAACTCATGCTAATGAAAAGAACTTGAGTTGTATTCAGGGGTATCATTTACATATAATCACCAACAAAAAATCTGACGGATAATGGCTGAAGGATTCATGGAAGAAAGAGAAACGTCGACGGAAGAGCAATTGAAATTCTGATATTTATGTGGAACACTCCCAAGTGAAAGATTCCAACTCATAATAAAATCAGATTTTTAAGTCATTTAGTTATAGATGAATCATTTTTATGGATGTAAGTAGGATAGAGTGTTCCCACATAGAAAAGTGGAGTCTCATAAATGCAATGTGGGATGTCATCAAGGAGCCCTTTAGGAGAATGTCCCATGCTGAGGACTCCATTTTTTCTTCTGTTTGTGATAAAGTAAAGAAATGGGTTGCTATTCGGTGTCATGTGGATTCCTTTACTTCTCTTTTGGTTTATTGGGGGATTAGGTGTTCCACACGGTCTTTGTGTAGCCTTCTCTTGTATAGGTTGTTGGGGAGTTGACATTTTTGGGCTGCGTCTGAGTTTACTTGTATATTATTTTTTATTTATATATTAGTAGTACTACCCACTTTCAAAAAATAAATCTTGGAGCCATTAAAATATTTTTTGGTGAAATGGCTTAGTTTTTTATATTGCCACTAATTGAAAATAGGAAAAGGTTCTATTATTTGAAAAGGATGGAGGTTTACCGGAAAAGCTTTCTATCGCAGTTCTCTGGATCTTATGGAAATAGAGTTCTTGGGTTGGAGTAAAAAGCCCAAATCATTAAATTTAGTACAGACTTTTTCTTGGAGAGTCCTTTTCAAGAAACAAAAGAAGGATGCAAGGTCAGGAAACTCTAGAAATACCTTAGACTCAAGTACATGAAGGAACCGTAATCCTTGAATGGGCAAGTGGGGCGATGTGAAAGCTGTCATTTCAATTAAAAAAAAATTGCCAGTTGGCCTCAATCAAAAAGATCAAATAAAGAAACAAAATTATGGGTACGGATCAGCTGTTTTACAAGAGAGTGATATACTAGCTTACGAAGAACAGGATCGAGACCAAGTTGAGCACATAGTTTTTCCCACTCTTGAAAGTTGATATCATGGCAAATTTAGGAAGATACAGCTAGAAAAGATACCTAGGTAATTTCAATAGCACACTCAACTCGTCTTTAGAAAAATGGAGGCATTGACAAACGTTGAAAGTGCCAAGAACGCAGCGTAACAAGGTGAAGAGGACAAAAAAGAATCAAGATGGAGATAGGAGTGGATATCATGCTACTTTTTGAAGGCAATATTATGCTACTCATATATAAGATCCTGACTTCCTCGGTGTGTTTGAAGTAGGAATATCAACGGGTAGGGGCCTAATCATCTAACATAACTCAGAATAAACTTTCCGGTGTTAGAAAGCGAGGGAGTGGGTTTCGTGGCTGGGTAGGAGGACCACCTGCTGCTTCTTCTCCTTCCTTCTCTCATTCCTCTTGGCCGACTTGGTCTTTGGCTTCGCGTCCAGGCTGGGTCATAGCCCGGGGGCCCTCTGACTGCGCAGCCCTCTTTAGCTGCGCGATTTCCAGAACGAATGAAACAGAAAGAGAAGTCAGTCACAGAACAACGCAACCTTAGGTAGATGCATGGATGGATGGAGAACTCACAAGGGCGCCCTTGGACTGGTAGATGGCGACCTCGTCCTGGGGGACGTAGCCGGCGCGGATGCGGACGGGCTTGCGGAGGGTGCCGTCGGGCCGCCTGGTGGGGGCCAGTATCCTCTCCCCTTCCTTGGGCGTTCTCCCGGGCAGCCGGGGCGACACCGTCTGCGCGGCCTGCTGTGGCTGCTGCTCCATCGCGGAGCTCCCGCCGCCGTCGCCCGCCATCATCGTAGCTCCCCCCCCCCCACTCTTTCCTCCAGCGGATCCAACCGCGCGGACAACCTACATGTATCTGTGATTGATCAAATGGCGGCGGCGGCAGCAGCAGCAGAGAGGAGAGGGCGGGCGAATAATAGGATCTTGCTGCACGCGCCGCGTGACCGATAACGGCAGAGAGCCTCGGAGGACAGGGAGAGGGTTTCACCAGAGTCCATCTTCCTTCCCTTTTTGTTTTTCTTCTCTTACAAAAAAAACCTTCTTGGTCAGAGAAAGAGGGGTGGGGGTATATTAAATCGGATCTATTTGATGCCCCCGCGGGAAGCTTGCGGTTAGACGAAGGGAGAAACCAGATCGATTAATTGAAGGATAATGTTAATTCGAAAAGTATTTATTACTTGTTGAAGAGGTGATTTCCAACTCATGGGATCCATAGACCCATTACAGCCCATATAAGCCTTTAGCTTGCTTTCTCATCCTCCACATGTCCCCAAATACTTTTGAAAGGCTCCCAGCACATGCCTGCTCGGGAATAGGAGCATGGATCGCTTCGGCCTACTTTCGACTACTGAGCTCCTTCTGATCAAGTGCACATCGAACGCAATCACAAGCATTGTTATCACCATCATTGCTCCAGCAGTTACACCCCTGCGGGCAGTAACTCCTCGTAACCGAAATTTGGGGAAGTTATCCCCACGATCCAAGCAGTTAAAGCACCATGATCGCCTCGGCCTTCTACAGTTATGGCCCTAATTGCAGTTCTTAACAAGCAGCTATCACCCAAACTGCGGCTTTATAAAGGGATTAGAGCCCCCAATGCCAAGGTAAGGAAACTTTACCACTCTCAGCACCCAACACCTATTAGCCTAGATTCGTTCTGACTTAGACATCAGAAGTTCTCCCTCGGTTCTTCAAACCAGGGCCTCTTGATGCTTGTCTTCTCCTTTGCATGATCTTTCACGTCTGCCGACTAGTTCTTTCTCGCGAAAGATGTGAGAGGAGGATCTCAGTTTCAACCACATTCTAATCACTATACTATTTTCGTGTTGCCTATGGGAACCAACTATGGCCAGTGCTCGTAGACGTGGGTCCCAACGGAATGTCAGTAGCCACTGTACCCACTTCCGGAGGACCTAGGAGGAGTCACTCAACCAAAATCCCCCTGGCAATGTGGCTGTCGTCACGCCAGCTACCGCCCATGAAGTGGTGGAGATCTGTGGCCAACTCCAGGTCCTCATGGAGTTGTGCCAAGGACTAAGGGCACAACAAGTGCCATTAGTTCGACAGGAGCCTGAGAAGCAAGATGAATCTGTTTAGCGCTCTGCCACTTCCCCCCAACGAACGCGACGGAGCGACCTCACGGCTCCAGGCATTCAAGGTCGGCCAACTCCAACCCGAAGTTGGAGTGGCAGCTCTGGCAGGTCGGCGACCTAGAGCAACGTCTGGAGGCACAGGCGCGTCATATGGATAACCTAGTCAAAAGCGCCAGGGGCAAGGGGGTGGTCGATGACAACCTCGATTTTCACTCCCTTTCTCCCAAGAGATTTTGGAGGCACCATTTCCTCCAAAATGTTGTTACCGTCCATCGCTCCCTATGACGAGACAACCAACTCGACAGAACATCTTCATGGTTCTGAGTCACATATGGTCTTTCACGGGGACTCCGATGGGGTGAAATGCCCTACTTTCCTAGCCACCCTGAAGGAGGGGGCCCAAGCTTGGTTTGAGACCCTTCCCCCCAAATCCATCACCTCCTCCAGGCAGCTTAAGAAGGCCTTTCGCGATAATTTTATCGGTGGAAAAAGCCTACCCCACATGGCGGCAACCTACTCATTGTTTGACAGCACTAGGTGAGTCCCTATGGGACTATGTGAGGAGGTTCCAAGATGAGGTTCTTAGGATCCCTCCCCTGGACGCCGCCCTCGCCACGAATGCACTTATGCAAGGCACTAGAGATGCCTTCCTCCAACGCACTTTGGGACTTCAATAGTTGGTTACTCTAGTCGAACTCTTTAAGCTCGCCTAGAGCCATGCCACTTGTGAGGAGACCCTCACAGCCAACCGCAGAGATCAGGGCGATGCACTTGAAAAAGGTGGCAATCCTATCTCGTTCCGACCGAGATAGCAAGAAGGGGTGTCACTTGGTGACTCACTACGCAGACACCCGCCTATGACAACTGCACTCCTTTCACCGCATCTCCCGAGCATATCCTCATGGAGATTAGTGGCCCCCAAAGATGCGCACGGATCCCCGGAAGTGCAACTCCAAAAATATTGTCGCTTCCACCATGACATCGGCCACGCGACCAAGGAATGCCGACAAGTGAAGGATGAAATCGAGTCCTTAATCAAGATTGGCTACTTGGGAAAGTTCATACATCTAGAAAACTGGCCTCGTCACCGCGAGAGGACCCCAGAGCAACCTATGGATAATAAGCCTAATGGCCAAAAATATGCCTCATCGTTGATTGGCCAATAGCTGGTGGCAAAAGCAGCAGGATTCGTAGAACTACGCCCGTCAGGTGCATCAGGTCAAATGGCCTCTGGCTTGGCTCGCAAATGTTCAAAGGAGATCATCACCTTCTTGGATGATGATCTTATAGGGGTCACAACACGACCCCCATATCGACGCGCTAGTGGTTTCGACCACTGTAAATCATTGTACTATTTGACGAGTCTTAGTGGATAACGGGAGTGCACCAGACCTTTTATCGGACGAATGTTTTCTATTGATGGGCTTGACTCACAATCAGTTGCTGCCAGTCTGAGCACTGCTCTTTGGGTTTTCGGGTGTGTCAGTCCAACCGATGGGCCGAATTAACTGCCCATCACCCTAGGTATGGGCCCAAGCACATGACCAAGATGGCCGACTTCTTGGTGATCAAGCATCTGTCAGGGTACAATGCCATCTTGGGGCGAAGTCTCATCAGACAGCTCTGAGCTGTTCCGTCCTCCCTTCATCAGAAGATGAAGTTCCCTACTCCGCACCACGTAAGTGAAGTCTTTGAGAATCAGCAAGATCCAGTCATTGTTATGTCCTCTCGATGAAAGGAAAGCAACCGATCACTGAGGATGCACCCGTGCTCACCCCAGAGGAGAATGTTAAGAATTCCTCTCATCATTGGGGGGACTCCCACAAAAGATTGGCTAACATCTCGATGGATGAAGACCTGAGCATGTCCTCTATGTTAGCTCCCTCTTGTCCGAGGAATAAAAGGTATGCTACAGGGATTTCCTCCTAACCAATTTTGACGGCTTCGCCTGATCGGACGATGACCTGGATGATATACCTTTCGAGGTGATTGTTCACCACCTCAGTCTGGACCTAGTCGCTCTGCCCATACAGTAAAGACGACACCCTTTCAACCGCGAAAGGCAGGAGGTCATCCACGAGCACGTCATGAAGAACCTGAGGATGGGCCTTCTCATGCACATCCTTTTGGATCTAGATGGAGCTTATGATGTCCTCAAGGGGATGAATAAGATTTTTTAATTTCCTGCTAAAACAAGTTAAGTCTGCAATAGACTAAACAAAAATTAATGGTTAGTGTAGTATGTGAAAGAAATATAAACAATAGAAGCAATCACACATAAATGCACAAAGGATTTATCGGTTCAGATCTCCTCTTCACCATGAGTCCTACATCCAATCCCTAAACACCTCTCGGATTTTTCCACTAACCGCTAAGAACACTTGGCCTTCCCTTCGAAGAGAGGTATTACAAACACTTGCACCCAAGAAAGTCTTCCTTCTCAGAGGGATATACGACCTCCTACCGTAGTAGCCCTTCCTTCTACAAAAGGGGAACAAACAAGGAACAAATCCTTGCCGTTATAGCTCGGTTGAATGAAGACAGAGTGCTTTCTTAGAAAATGAGCAACACAGAAAGAACAGAAGAGATTTACAGAGGAAGAATGATAGCATAGATCTCTTTCTGACTCAAGGGTGGACTAAAAAAAACAATCTGAAGAATTTGAACCACCTAACTATAGACTTCTTGAAGGCTTTTATAACACCCCGAAAATTAAAAGTGTTAGGAAAATATGAATAAAGTGGTTATTATACATTAGTATTATCATTAAATTGAAATAATTAGAATTTGGGTTTAATTAGTGGTAACATACGTTACCTCAGTGTCGTACACTGAGGTACGCGCTACTACGGGCGACACCGAAAAATTATAACGAAATAAAAATCTGAGAACACCATAATTTCCAGAAAAATGTGGAGATCGCAGAAATATATATCTGAATTTTTTGACGCACGATTTGAGATTAAGTCGACGCGACTATTTTTTGGGTGATTTTTCACCTAGTGTAAAATAAAATCTAAAAATTAAATAAAAATCACCATAATTTGTAAAACGATTACATTAGCCTATGGTCAAAATCTTAACATAAACGGATATCGTTTGAATATATAAAAATGGGGACAATTGGACCAACCGAATTATTGAGCAATTACGGTTGGACTTTTATTAGAATTTTTGTAGTGCTTACGTGTTAGGTGTTGAGGAAGCCATCACTCTTGATGGTGAAGGTAACACATTAGTTACCATGTGTAACTTGCAGGGCACGCATGAACTAGGTGATTGTGGGAGGTAAAATGGGTTTTTACTCCCAACACCTGTGAACGTACTGGCATTGTGCATGAAATGGACTGGGGCTATAAAACCCACATGTAACCAACTTGCAAAATCTTTCCAATGCAAGCACTGTTACTCCCTTCCTTTTGTTCTTACACCCACTCTTGTTCACGTTGTGGCTCTTGTTGTTGAGCTGTGAGGAAGCTATTGTTGCACTAGATAGTCTTCCGGTTGTGGGCTTTGTCCTTGCTTCGTGAGAGTAGTAGCTACTGGAGCTGTGGAGCCGGCGAGAAAGCTACTGTTTCTCCTGGAGGAGTGACAACTTGTAGCTGCTGGAGGATTGCTGGAACCTTGGTTTCTCTTCTTTCCAATGGTTGTGACTCCATCGAGGAATACACCATCTTCTTTAATTGGGTAGGATCATTTCCTAATCCTTCTACTCCTTTCTACTTCTGGATTAATTGTTTGAAGTGCTTCTGTATGATGTCTATCAATTTCCAGGTTAGGAAGTATGTCCATGATAGAAACTGAACCTTCCATCCTATTTTAGTTAGTCCTTAAGTCATGGGAATACACATTACTCCTTTTCATTCCAACTTGTTTAAAATCTGAAATCATGTTGATCTCCCTGTGTAGTGTAGGCTGAACCATAACGGTTCTTTCTCCTTAGTGGAATTGATTCATGAGAGACCATGGAGTCTCAAGTGAGTGTACTTTGATAAATGATTAATGGAAAAGAAAAGAGAGTTCTAAGAGAATTGTTTCTTCAGTAAATCTCCCTTGAGTTTGTCTTCTTGTTGATCATCCATGTGAATCATATCCCATGATCTTTCTTTCATGTTCTTGTCATGTTAGCTTCATTGAGACTGAGATCATACTTGGATAAAGTCTTAATCATGTTAGGAATGATAGAAAAACTTGGTAGCGCAATTTCTAGTTGGATTTAATCAATTTTTGAAAGTCTACATAGCACCTGTCAACAGCCCTACTTATAGCTGTCGACAGGACCCTCTTACCTGAACCCAGAAAATGAAAACCTGCTAGCAGTTGTCGACAAATACTCCTCTATCGACAGCCACTAACAAGCTGAAACTCAGCTTTTGGGAATGCCTTACCTGTCGATAGCAACATTCTGGCTGTCGACAAGCACAGTCAGTCCAAAATTTCTGCACCTACCTTGATTTATTTCTTGATCGGAACTACACCCAATTGTTCTAAAAAATGCTTATTCCTCTTACATGTTTTATCCCTTAAACATCTACTAACCAGTCATGCTTTGTAATGACCCAAAAACCGCATTACCAGTAACCACCCGTAACCCGAATTTTGACCTGCTAACCCACGAGACAAGCTCGGAAGGGTAAAAAGTGAATGTCCGAGGAGACTATATATAAGAAGATACACACCATGTAAAGCTATAAGATTTCACTATACATGAAATATAACATGTACAACTCAGAGTCCACACTAAGTACAGAGTACAGGAGTACAACAAAAGTACTACTTACTGCAGCTAGGGCGCACCAGCACCGGAGTGGCTAGACTCGCCTGGAACGGGAGTCGACGACGACCCACCTGAAAGGAGGGGAGTGAGTCTCAAGAAAGAGACCCATTAGGGAAATAAACCCCCACCAGCAATAGTACTAAAGTGCGGAATAAAAACATAAGTAAATACACGTCGCACCACAAACCAAAACTAGTGACACCTATGCGTCTCCTTGACAGGAGTGCGCTACAAGACTGTAAACCTCGCGGCTCAGTAACACACACTCACACACACACAGTAAGTAGGACTCAGCTAGGGTCTGTGGCTCGGAGTCCCGTCACCACAGAGTCTCTCAACCCCAGCCACGTGTGCACACTACAGACGCTCTCTCCTGCGTCTGGTCCACGACCGATTTTCCCCCTACGCCTGACCCTAGCAGTAGAGAAGGGGCTCCACGGAGACCGCTCGAAACCACTACAAGGAGTACGCACAGGACAGAGATGCTCTCAACATCCTGGCTCACCGACGGAGGACCCCCCACACGCTGGTCATCTAGACAGAGCGTCGCTCTATGTCCAGGTGACAAACTAGACAGAGGCACGATAACTCAACGCAAGTACAGACGGTAACACCTCAACGTCTGAAACACCGTACAATAGACGGACACCTCGTGCCACGTCTCTAGACACAATGCATGACTGAAGGCCCACTGGGTCATCAAATAAACTGGCAACATCAATTGTCGCCATAAGGATATAAACGACACACTCATTGCCGCCAACACTTGGTTAACGGCAAGGATCCTGCCGTCAGAATCCATATTGAAGATCTTAACGTCAACAGATGTGGACGTTAATATCCTCAGTCTTCTGAACCAAGAACGGCACCAGGTCAGTCCAATTGGGCAAAACCTCCCACAAAACCACAAAATTGATGGAGGGAATATCTCCTCACATCTTCTAACACTACCAGAACTTCGGAAATCCACGATCCAACACTTGGATCGCCCAAAACAAAAAAAATCCCGCATGGCACCCAACCCTAAAACATAATTAGCATACTAATCTACAATAGTTAAGCATGTTGATCCATTAAGGAGGGTTAAGAGGTTAAGTCCCTACCTCAGAACGCCCTAAAAACTCCTAAACAGTCACCAATCGCGTCGGAACCCCTCAAAGTCTCTACGCGAATTACACCAAATCTTCGCGATTCTCGCCCGACCTAACACCGCCACACATACCAGGGTCCTCCACGAGCTCCCGTCGACCGTCGGAAGTGGTGGAAACGGACAAAGGTAGAAGTGGAGGGAAAGAGAGGAAGAGAAAGGAAGGTTACTGCTCACAGGCTGCCCTATTTCTACAGGCGCGACAAATAGACGTCCACATCTCTTGCCGTCTACTTGAACCGCCAAAGAGTCAACGTCCAGACCAATGTCGTTAAGTTCATCATAGGAACCCTCCAAACCAACAGCAAACGTCCACAACGATGGACGCCAACTCCCAGTCAACGGCTAGCCCCTGGCCGTCAACCCCAAGTCAACGGCAATATCCATTGTCGTCAACCACACCCGAACTCTACAAGACCCATAAGGATCCGATGAGACCCGAGACCTTACAGCCCTCCCCCTTAAAGAATTTTGCCCCCTGAATTCAAACAACATAAAGAATAAGACTCACCAAAGAGGTACGGAAACTGCTAATGCATTTCGTCCTCTCGCTCCCATGTCGACTCACCACCTGAATGCTGCTGCCACGCAACACGAACTAATGAATTGCCTTGTTCCTCAATCTCTGAACTCGCGATCCTCAATGTGCAATGAAATTCTGGTACTGACAACATTGGGTCACCTCAGACCACTCTGTGCTCGGGAGAACGTGAGACTCGTCAGAAAGGTACCTCCGCAGCATCGACACGTGGAACACGTCGTGGACCGCTGCCAACTCTGACGGAAGCTCAAGTTTATACGCCAAACCTCCAACCGCTCAATAATGGTGAAAGGTCCAATAAAGCGGGGACTCAACTTTCCACGCCTACCGAACCTCACCACTCCCTTCATAGGAGACACATGGACAAACACCTGGTCCCCTACCTGAAACTTGAGCGGTCACCTGCGCTAATCTGCATAACTCTTCTGCCGACTCTGCGATGACAGAAGTCTCTGCCTCACAAGCTGTACCACCTCGACTGCCTGCTGAATCAACTCTGGTCCCATGACAATCCGCTCGCCAACCTCGAACCAATCTAGAGGAGTGCGACATGGTCGTCCATACAAAGCCTCATATGGTGCCATACCGACACTGGAGTGATAGCTATTATTATATGCAAACTCGACCAACGGCAAGTGAGCTGTCCACGACCCTTGCCACTCCAGACAACAAGCTCTAAGCATGTCCTCCAAAGTCTGGATAGTCCGCTCTGACTGACCGTCTGACTGTGGGTGGTAGCGGAACTAAAAGCCAATTCTATCCCCAAAGCCCTCTGAAACTGCGCCAGAACCCAGAAGTGAAGCGAGGATCCCTATCTGACACAAATAGATTAGCACTCCGTGCAAAGGAACAATCCACTCTACGTACAACGCGGCCAACCTACTCACACCCCAACTAGTCCTGACCGGCAAGAATCTGGCAGTCTTCGTCAATCTGTCCACAAGAACCCAAATGCTGTCAAAACCTCCAGCTATCCTCGGCAAACCACAAACAAAGTCAGTCGTCACATGGTCCCACTTCCACACCGAATCTCTAACGGCTGCACAAGTCCTCCTGGATGCTGATGTTTCGCCTTCACCTGCTGGCAGACCAAACACCTAGCAACAAAAGCCGCTATGTCCCTCTTCATCCCAGGCCACCAAAATTGACGTCTCAACATGTGATACATCTTGGTCGACCCTGGATGAATCGAGTACCTGGAACCATGTGCCTCCTGCAACACAATTCCCTGACAGACTCCTCAATAGGACATAGAGTCTATCTCGAACCTAACAGTCCCGTCCTCGTGAAGCTCAACCTCTGGAAGAAGTAACACTATATGCAACTCGGGATCTGCCTGCTGAGCCTCAACAACCTGCTCACAACGGCGGGAGCCGCCAATAAATTGCCCAACACACACAGTCGACGACTGGATGAAACTTGAAAGACCCTCTGCCGCAGACTGCCACAACTGCCACTCCCTCAACATTAGATGACTCATCTGTGCTTTCCTACTCAAGCATCTGCGACTACATTTACCTTCCCAGGCTGATACTCAATGCTGAAATCATAGTCCTTCAGATATTCATCCAACGACGCTGCCTCATGTTCAGATACCTCTGAGAAACACATACCTCAAGCTCTGGTGATCGTGCGAACTACAAACTTCACTCCGTACAGGTAGTGACGCCAAATCTTCAAAGCAACACCACAGCTGCAAGCTCTAGTCATGGGTCGGGTAACTCTCCTCGTGGGGCTTATGCTGACGAGACGCATAAGCCACTACTCGCCCTACTGCATTAGGACTGCACCCAGACCAATACCTGAAGCATCTGTGCAAACCTCAAACTCTCCTCACCTGAAGGCAACCAAGACTGGCGCTGACGTAAGCAGCCACTTCAACTCTATGAAGCTCGGCTCACACTGCTCCGACCACACAAACGGAACACCTTTTCTCGTCAACCGAGTCAAGGGTGCAGCAATCTGAAAAAAGTTCCGAACAAACCTGTGGTAGTAACCTGCCAAGCCCAAAAAGCTACGAATCTCTGACACAGTCCTGGGATTCTCCCACGGTAAAACTGCCTCGACCTTCGCTGGATCTACAGAAACTCCCTCACCTGAGATCACGTGCCCCAAAAAGTGAACCTGTTGTAGCCAAAACTCACACTTACTAAGTTTGGCATACAACTGGTGCTCTCGCAAGGTCTGCAACACGATCCTCAGGTGCTCGGCATGCTCCTCCTCCAAAGCGGAGTACACCAGAATGTCGTCAACAAACACTACACAAACCGGTCCAAGAACTGGTGGAAACCCGGTGCATCAGATCCATGAAGGCCGCTGGAGCATTGGTGAGCCCAAACAGCATCACCAAAAACTCAAAATGACCATACTTGGTCCGAAAAGCAGTCCTCTCAACGTCAGAGTCTCTAATCCGCAACTGATAGTAGCCTGACCTCAAGTCAATCTTTAAAAAGACATCACTTGGTTCAACTTCCTATATCAATACACAACCTCAGGCTACCATCCTTCTTTCGGACAAACAAAATAGGTGATCCTAGGGAGAAAAGCTAGGACGAATATAGCCCTTCTCCAACAGTTCCTCAAGTGTCTCTTCAACTCCCTCAACTCTGCTGGTGCCATACGGTACGGTGCCCATGCAAAAGGTGCAGTGCCAGGAACCAACTCAACAGTAAACTCAATCTCTCTCTCTGGCGGTAGACCAGGTAACTCATCCGGAAAAACACTCGGAAACTCACACACTACAGGAATGTCCCCCACTCCCGAGGCAACCTGATCAAGAGTCACTGCAGAAACTAGGAAACCCTGACAACCAGAAGCAAGCAACCTCCCTGCCCTCAAAGCAGAAACTAAGAAGCGAGAAGTAAGAGGTACGATACCCTGGAAGTAGAACGCCGCTTCCCCGGGTATCTGCAAGTGAACCCTCTTCTTCTGGCAATCCATCACCGCACCATACGCTCTAACCAGTCCATACTCAAAATCACATCATAATCCTGCAACTGCAAAGCAAACAAACGAGCCGACACCACTGATCCTGCAACTGCATTGGTACCTCCTCGAGACAGTAGAACGTAAGGACAAAGTCCCCTGTCGGCAACTCCACTGCTAGGTCACGGACTCTACATACTCAACCTCCAAGGGAGTCTAGGAATTCCTCAGACACAAAAGAATGAGAGGCACTGGTATCGAACAAAACTCTAGCTGTAAAACCAAAAACTGTAACAGTACCTTCCACCAGCTGAGCTGCCTCAGCGTCTGCACGAGTCAGGTGAGTAACACGGCCTCTAGCTCTCGTCCCACCAGAACCTCCGGCCTGTTGACGCTGCTGCACGGAAACCTGCTGCTGTTGCTGCTGCACTCGGGGCTGTGACTGGGTCTGCTGCTGTGGCACACGAGGTAACAAAGGGCAATCTCACGCCATGTGACCTATCTGGTCACACTGGTAACACTGACCAGCAAAAGAACGTTGTGCCTGCTGCGAAGGCTGTCCTGCCGGCTGCTAAACACTCCCAACAGACTGCTGCCTCTGCTCAGTCTGCCTCCTGTCACGCCGAAACTTCCTCCGAGATCCTGACTTCGCCATCGTCCAACAGAAGTGGACGCGTAGTAAGTCGTAGTCCTCGGAGTCGTCTGCACACTACCCTGCTGCTGTGTGCTAGTCAGAACTACCTGAGTCTGAACCTCTGCGCTCCGACACGGGTCCGTAATGTTCAGCCTCCAACGCTGCCGCTGTCTGATAGGCTACGTCTAAGTCAGTGACGCATGCCACTATCAGTGCCTGTCTGAGCTCTGACCTCAGGCCCCTCACAAACTGCTGAGTCCTCAGACTCTCATCTGCCATAATCTGCAGAGCGTAACGCCCTAGCTCCACAAATCTGGCCCTGTACTGCACCACTGTAGAGTCCCTCTACTGCAAGTCCAGAAACTGATATAACCGTTCCGTCCGGACGTAAGTAGGACAGAAGGCCCTCTCAAAAGAAACAACAAACTCCTGCCACGGAATCTGTCTAAGTGGGTGAGACTGAAAAGTAGTCTCCCACTCAGAGACCACCAAGTCAACGCCTGCGCCTGCAACTGGTAACTAGCTAACAATACTCGCTCCTCGGGAACACACTCCATGGAACGGAAAGTCCGCTCCACTGCATCCAACCACGCCCGTGCCATATCTGGATCAGTTGGCCCAAAAATAGGGAGGCTGAAACTGTAAAAACTCCCTCAGTACCCTCCCAGTACCGCCCTGAGGTACCGACGCATCACGGTGCTGAGCTACAACTGAGCCATCCCCTCACAAACTGGGTCTAGTCTAACCCCTGCGCTGCCTGAGAAGGAGGTGGCGGCGTGGCGGAACAATGCCACTGTGTGCGTCATGTGGCAAAGGCTGCGCCTGCTGAGGTGGCGGGGCATCTCCCCTCCTGTCGAGTCGCCTGCTCAGCCACTCCCTCTCTAGGACGTCGCCTAGGTGCCATAGTACTATACACAGAGCAAAAACCACACACACATGAATACACTAACTAACTCCGGGCTAAATAGCTGCAACTGTACTCTTTATACTCTGAGTTAACATAATGGGCATTTCCATATATATATCTCATCAGACCAGGCTCTGATACCAACTGTAACGACCCAAAATCCGCATTACCAGTAACCAACTAGTAACCCGAATTCTGACCCGCTAACCCACGAGACAAGCTCGGAAGGGTAAAAAGTGAATGTCCAGGAGACTATATATAAGAAGATACACACCATGTAATCTGTAAGATTTCACTATACATGAAATATAACATGTACAACTCAGAGTCCACACTAAGTACAGAGTATAGGAGTACAACAAAAAGTACTACTCACTGCAGCTAGGGCGCACCAGCACTGGAGTGGCTAGACTCGCCTGGAACAGGAGTCGACGACGACCCACCTGAAAGGGAGGGGAGTGAGTCTCAAGAAAAGAGACCCAGTAGGTAAAAGTAACCCCCACCGGCAATAGTACTAAAGTGTGGAAAGTAAAAACAGAAAGTAAATACACGTCACACCACAAACCAAAACTAGTGACAACCACGCGTCTCCTTGACAGGAGTGCGCTACAAGACTGTAAACCTCGCGGCTCAGTAACACACACTCACACACACACAGTAAGTAGGACTCAGCTAGGGTCTATAGCTCGGCGTCCGTCACCACAGAGTCTCTCAACCCCAGCCATGTGTGCCACTACAGACGCTCTCTCTCTCGCGTCTGGTCCACGACCAGTTTTCCCCCTACGCCTGACCCTAGCGGTAAGAAGGGGCTCCACGGAGACCGGCTCGAAACCACTACAAGGAGTACGCATAGGACAGAGATGCTCTCAATGTCCTGGCTCACCGACGGAGGACCCCCCACATGCCGGTCATCTAGACAGAGCATCGCTCTATGTCCAGGTGACAAACAAAGACAGAGGCACGGTAACTCAACTCGAGTACGGATGGTAACACTCTCAACATCTGAAACACCGTATAATAGACGGACACCCTCGTCACGTCTCTAGACACAATGCATGACTGAAGGCCCACTGGGTCATCAAATAAACGGCAACATCGATGTCCGCCAATAAATATAAACGACACACTCATTGCCGCCAACACTTGGTTAACGGCAAGGATCCTACCGTTAGCATCCATACTGAAGATCTTAACGTCAATAGATGTGGACGTTAATATCCTCAGTCTTCTGAACCCAGAACGGCACAAGTCAGTCCAACTGGGCAAAACCGCCCAACAACCACAAAATGATGGAGGGAATATCTCCTCACATCTTCTAACACTACCAGAACTTCGGAAATCCACGATCCAACACTTGGATCGCCCAAAACACCCAAAATCTTGGCATGGCAAAACCAACCCTAAAACATAATTAGCATACTAATCTACAATAGTTAAGCATGCTGATCCATTAAGGAGGGTTTAAGAGGTTTAGTCCCTACCTCAGAATGCCCCAAAAACTCCTAAACAGTCACCAATCGCGCCGGAACCCCTCGAAGTCTCCGAGCGAATCACACCAAATCTTCACAATTCCCACCCGACCTAACACTACCACACGTACCAGGGTCCTCCCATGAGCTCCCGTCGACCGTCGGAAGTGGTGGAAATGGACAAAGGTAGAAGTGGAGGGAAAGAGAGGAAGAGAAAGGAAGGTTACTGCTCACGGGCTGCCCTATTTCTACAGGCGCGACAAATAGACGTCCACATCTCTTGCCGTCTACTTGAACCGCCAAAGAGTCAACGTCCAGACCAATGCCGTTAAGTTCATCATAGGAACCCTCCAGAACCAACAGCAAACGTCCACAACGATGGACGCCAACTCCCAGTCATGGCTAGCCCCTGGCCGTCACCCCAAGTCAACGACAATATCCATTGTCGTCAACCACACCCGAACCTCTACAAGACCCAATAAGGATCCGATGAGACCCGAGACCTTACATGCTTCCTTCTTTTTTACCATGAGTTATCTCTTCAAGGTTCCGAACATAATTGACCTCGTGAGATCATCAATTCTGAAATCAATGAAGGGACAAAGTTCCCAAAGTTCTTGTGTGTAATCTATGAGTGAAATCTTGTGTATCCTTGATCTATTTCAAGAATGTATGTGTTATGATGACAAGTTGTGAGTCTTTGGACTCGTTTGAGAAATATGCCTGGCAAATAAAGGGCTGGTTCAGTCCTGGGGGGAGCGCCCGAATTCATCAGTGGCCGTGCGGGGTGATGAGAATTTGTGGATGTTGGCATACATCAATTTGTGTTTGATTAGTCATCACATCATGCTTGTGTGTGTGTGTGACGGCCCTCATTATACCGGTACGGTGTACCAACCAACCGTCGGTATAGCGAGAGTCCTCACAGTGGGACATTTACCCAAACGATACTAACAGCTGAGATACACGCGAATATACAACAGAGTAGCGGAAGTAAAAGACATCTGTCTCCATTCATTCATCATCCACATTTACATACATGAAGTTTGCAATTAACAATAAAGAACTAAAAGTTCACATAATTTAAATTGCTGAAATAAAATACATAATGTCCACACTTATACATCCTTTTCATGATATTTCTAATACAATGTTCAAATTACATACTATGAAATACACAAATCACAAAGAAGCTCCAAAACTAGCTAATCTCCGCGCTCGGAGTCCGTCTCCACTGTCTCCTCCAAAGGTGCCACGTCACCAACTACACCTGTACGCCGAAGCAAGGAGTGAGTCCAAGGACTCAGCAAGAAACACTATCCATAACATACACGTATAAGTCATAGGGGTTTCTACATGCACATTCAAACTTTACACACATGGCATGCTAATTATTTAAAGGTTTCAACCTATCATGAAAGTTTTACAAATTTATACATGGATCATGCTTTCAGATTTCTAAGAATAAAACTTTACCTATCACATGCTCTCTATTCCATTTACTCATGAGATTTTGTCTTTAAAGAACCAAGGCATGAGAACTACCAACATAAACACTGTGCATATATGAAAGGAAACACAACTAGCATGAGTTTTACGTGTTCTTAAGCATACACATAGATATTTTCACATGCTTTAAGTTGCTGGTTTCACATGGTTTAATGGCTGTAAACCTACACATGAGAGCTACAATATCGCTTAAACAAATCATGTGAACAACCAATCATGCCACTTGCATACGTGCTCATCAATTATCCCTAACATGGATTCTAGACATTTTTGCACATATAACCATGATGATAACGACATGAATTCACTGATTTCACATGGTTTCAGATTTGTCTCACATGGATTTCAACAACATATTTTCACATTTAGAATTTCACATTTTCTTTACACAAGTTTTCTCTTTCACATGGTTACACTTTGCACATACACATTCACATTGTTCACTTACACATTTACACATGAACACATACACATTACACATTACACATTACACATTTTAGGTGCCGTGACACATAGTCCAAACCACCAAAGAAGGACATATACACATCACATTACACATAGACGCCATCTAGGCATTCCAATGGCGACTCTTGGACTGCGCATACCGGGAGAACAAGTCTCCACCCTAACCAGTGGTACTTGTCCACCTCCAGGATTTCCCCCTAATGCCCTTAGGGTCACTTACACACTGAACTTTCTCAGGGGGACTTTTCCCTGATACAGCTCCATTGCCCTCTACGGAAGTAGTGTCACATTGGCACAGTTACACATTTACACATTTTACCGATTTACACATGGTTTTACACATAGCACTTTTCATCTCATTCACTTTCTCACTCACATGCACATCTCTGTTTTTCCTAACATGGCACTACAGATTTCAGGAGCTTAACACACAGTAATTTCACCATTCAAGTTAAGTTTAAACACTATCTAATCACATTACGATAACATTCATAGATTTCTATATTTCACATGAAAAATACATAACTCCCTATATACTGGTCCAAATGACCTAAAATTTTAACCACATGCTATTTTTGGGTTCTAGATCATACACTCAAATTTTCAGATTTTTCTGAGCTAAATAGAAATTACAGTAAATAAAACACTTATTTAGCATGCTATTCACAATTTAAGTTAACATGGGGTTTAACACATCATGAAATTTTGCCACTTACTGTTTAAACAGAGGTTACCGTCACATACATGATCTGAGAATACAGAATTTACTCTAATTCATACATTGTAGATCGATCACCACAAATCATTATTGCATGCCGTTTTATTTACCGAACCGAATTTATTGGCAATTTATATAAGCATGGATAATTCATCAAAAACTGAGTACATGTACACTGATCTACTACTCTTCATGATCAGACAAGACTAAGGCATTCAGACTAATCCTCATCATGAAACATGGATTGGCAAGAATTTCAACATTTCATGCTTACACATTCATGGTATAAAATTTCCTACATTCACCATCATACATCACACTCATCCACACACCACAATTGACAATATACATAGTGTATAGGGTTACCATATATCCTCATCACGGAAACCATACCGAAAATAGTGTATAGGAAGGGCAGAACAGGTCACTGTTCTGTCCAGAGGAACTTGGCGGCAGTCTCTGGCCGCTGACTCATGGTCAGCGACATGGTCGATGGACGCCAAGCATGATATCGGCGTCTATTGACCTTGCCGTCAATGCAGGTCTGTGCAGAAACACAGACCCGACCTCTCAAGATTGGGTGAATGTGAGGGTCTAGGACTCGAGGGAAAATGTACAAAAATTGTAAAACCAACCTAGACTCATACGGGGACATCATGGTTAGGTCACTTGCCTTTTAAAAATTGCTTCAAAGGATCAAAGTGCTCGGAGAAGCCCTCCTTGGGCAGTCCCAAGAAGGTGCAGAAACGCCTTCTAGATCTTCTTCCTCCGGGCTCCTGGATGATCTCCACAACAGGGGGATGTCGGGGAAGCCTCCTCCTTTGCTCCAGCTATCTTCTTGTCAGAGAAGATGGCCGGATCAAGCTCCAGGGAGTCGGATTCTTGGGTGCAAAAGTGGGGTTTTTCTCAGTTTTCTTCTAGGGTTTTCTTCTCTCTTTTTCTCCTCTTGCAAGGGTGAAGAGAGGGGTGGGAAAGGTAGCTCTGGGTTCAGACTTAAGGAGAAGCCTTTCTCCCACCCTTAGGGTGACTTGACAGCCTTCAGAGCCGTTGGGGACAGCCCCCCAATGGCTGGCTTTCTTGTTTCAGAAGCTTGCAGCTCTGCTGCGCATGCAGGCCAGAGAGATTGGCGTCCATATCGCTGGACGCCCGGATTAGTGTTGGCGTCCATGTCTGGACGCTGACACCACCTCAACGGCCTGGGGTTGACGCCAAGATGGCCTTCGGCCAGAAGTCTAAAATATGCAGAAAACCATGCATACCATGCATATATACATGCAATATGTGTAAGGTAGTGTATCCATACTATCACCATTCAATACATGCATTATTTACCTCTAATATAAACATATGCACACGTAATTATACTAATCAATACGTACGTAAATATGTATATACATACACAAGCACAAATACACACACGTAAATACAAATAATGCGACGAAAATTCGAGGGCCTTACAGTGTGAAAATGTGTTTGATTCAAAATTCATGTATCATCTTGAGTTATTAAATCTTGCTTCTAAATTACTCTTGTTCAATACGTGTTATCGAATTGACTCACTGTTCATCGTCTTGACACTCAGTGCTAGCTATACACATGATTATATCTTGAGATTATAGGTTGAATCCTTTTCATTTAAGAAATGAGTTCTACTGGGCTAGTTAGCTCATTCAATTTACCATTTTCAGGTGAATAGAACGGAGATGAAGCTTAAGGGGATTTTGTGTGCTGAGTGGACCACACCATGACAAGCATTGCTGTCATCTTTTGTTTTCTTTGTAGATAAGTGGAAATGTAATAAGGCTACAGTTTACTTTTGCATGTTCCTCATTTAGACTTCAATGAGGGATGTCATGTAATAAGCTTCTGCTAAACTAGTTGCTTATGTATAAATGTTTATGTTAGTTCTTGTAATTATAATTTGTCATATTCAGTAAATGTAATTTTGCTAGAACGTGACAGCTTTGAAATTGGTGAAGATTTTGTGCATAAGAACTTGATTGCTTGAACTCTAGTCTCTCTCTTGGTCTATATTGATGTTTTTCAATTTCACTCTATGTGGTATCACTCATCATCATCTTCTTACAGACTTCGACTTCTTATATAGCCTTCAGAGTCTTCAGCTGTTGTAAGGCCTTGGGCCTTATTGGACCTTTATGGACCCTAAATGGGGCCCATTTTCAGTTCTATTTGGGCTTGGAAGTGTTCTTGGGTTAACGACAATATAGATTGTCGTTAACTGAGGGTTGACGAAGAGAGTTTCGTCAACCTAGTGTTGACGGCACCATGTGTTGCCGTCAAGACATAACTTGGCGGTAATCGATCGCGTCATCAAGTCTATGTTGGTGCAGTTGGCATCAACCTATGTTGACGTCAACCTGTTTGGGTCTATTTTTATAGGGCAACCCGATGGCTATCTGTAACGTCGTGCATTTTTCAGATCCTCGTAGATCCCTTGTTCAGTGGATGTGATGGCCAATGTGTGGCTAATGTGGTGTTTTACAGGTGTGTGTATAGGTTTTGGGGTGTTGTAGGCCGGCAGGCTAGGCCCAAAACACCTGCTCGTTCACTATTTGTGAATGCGACAGCAAGGGGCGTCACATTCTGAAAGTGACGGTCCTATGCATCATGTTCCTGTTGCAGCCACTGAGTGGTCGTCGTCTGCATATGCGCCGTGTGTTGCGCGCTGGGCGGCATGCATACATCAGCTTTGGGAAGGCAACGCCCTACCCCGTCACGTTGAGATCGCGACGGAGAGGTACGTCACGTTCCCAACCGCTGGGTGTTTTTAACTAACTTTGGCCAAGCAGAGCTGCAGTGCGCTCTGCTCGGCCAAGGGAAGGTGCTGTGGCGATTTTCGGGGTGATTCGTCGGTTTGGTGGCATTTTTGGTGTGTTCTCGCCGCGAGGATCTTGCATGGAGCGGGAGAAACGCCGAGAAAGTGTCGTTCTTCATGTTCTTCATAGAGGTAGGGTGATTCCTCCCGTGTTTGGGGCTGTGGATCTCATGTGATGATGATAGAAGGTGTTATTTGCTTTAAGAACAGTAGATAACATGTTAGGGCACACATTAAAGCATGAAAATGAGAATTAAACGTGGTTTGTGTGGTATGGGGAGGTGATCTGGAGTGAGCAATCTGGATTAGGGTTCCTGCCTGTGAAGGCGACGGAGCCCCCTGTCGCGTTCTGAACGCGACAGGCCGACCCGTCATGTTTAGGTTATGAATGCGACATATCGGAGTGTCGCGTTCTGAAGGCGACACTACCCTACGTTGTGACCTTAGCCGAGAGGTCATGTTGTGCATGTTTTAAACAACAGAATTATCCGATTATTGATATTTTATGTGTATGGCAAGTATAAGCGGTGCATTGGCACCCGTAACACTGTGAGCGTGTGTTTACGAGGTTAGCGTGTTGTTTTCGAGGCTAGCAGTGGTTTATGTGATTGGCGTGTTGTCCACGTGGATAATGTGTCGTGTTCACGTGGTTGCGTGAGGTTTCACGTGGTTTTGCGTGGTATGCACGTGGTTTGTGTGTGCGTGGCAAGTAGCACGACACCTACCGTGGTTACCTCTTCAGTTGGGTGCCCCAGGTTTTGTGTGAGCCAGGCATGTGTGTTGTGCTCGGGGCTTGTCCCGGTACTTGTGTTGTGTCGTCGAGGTCTGTGTCGTCTGTCCTAGACACCCTCACTCTTGTGTTTGAATTTTACGTCTGGCTAAGGGAAAGACAACAGTGGGACATCGACTTGTGAGAGAGATTGTTGTTTGTGGCTTGTAGCGCGTTCGTAGTTAGGGGTACGGACACCAGTAGATGTCACTGGTCCCCAGCTAGTCCTGTTTCCAGTGCCTCACTTTAGGGAGCTCAGGCTAGGGTCCCTAAAGGAGTCAATCATGGACCCGTGACAGTGTGATCCGCAGGTGTGGTGTTAGTTGGTCTCCAAAGTTGTTTGGCTTGTTTTAGTGGAGCGACAGCTGGACCTTTCGTCCGTGGCTGCAAGGCTGAGAGGTAGACCTGCGTGGTTTGTTCGAGTCAGTTGCTGGTGTCGCAAACCAGTCTACGTGGCTCGAGTGTGGCGGACTCTACTTTAGCGCGTACACTGAGTTGTGGTTTGCCATATATTTACTAATGCTGGTTTTCGTTGACGGTAAGTGGTAAGTGGTATTTACAGCTTTAATATCCTGCTTAGCTGTGCTATAAATTGCTAGCGTAGCTTCCTACTTTCGTACTTGAGTTTGGTTTGCTCGATTTTTGGGGAGAGTTTCCCTACTGAGCCAATGACTTGCGAGGCTTACCCCTACTCCCTAAAGGTGAAGGAGAGCAGGAGGTTTCTCTATCGTCTTCCAGTTCAGAGCTGCATCGCAGCAGAGTTGGGCCGGCACCTCCAGCAGTGTAGTTCTTTTTCCAGTTGTACCTCGGGGTATGCCTCAGGCTCTTGTACCCTTCTTGACTTTTGTTGAAATTTGGCTATGTAAATCCAATGTTACTAAAGGTGTTGTCAGATTCAGTAAGAAAGGAAGATGAGCCCGAGATATGTGGACCCTTCCAGGTGTTAGAAAGGATTGGGGAGACAACCTATAGACTTGATTTGCTAGCAGATTTTGCAAATGCCCATGATATTTTCCATGTTTCCATGTTAAGAAAATGTATTGAAGATCCAGCACAAATAATTAGTTATCAAGGTGGTGATTTGAGACTGGATATGTCTATGCCGAAATATCCGGTGCAGATTACAGGCCGCAAGACAAGGAAATTAAGGAATAAAGAAATTGAGTTAGTAAAAGTGAGATGGGAGAATAGGTTGGGGGGTGAGGGTACCTGGGAGTTAGCCGAGGAGATGGCTAAGGGGTATCCTTACTTGTTTGAGTAAGATTTTAAATCTTTTTAGATGATAGTACCTGTAAATGTGTTTAAAGCTGTATGTATTTCAGTTTTGTTATGAATTTTGAGGTCGAAATTTCTTTTTAAATGATAGTAATGTAACGTCGAGCATTTTTTGGATCCATGTGGATCCTGTGTTGGGTGTTTGTGGGGCCAACGTGTGGCCAATGTGGTGTGCTCCAGGTCTTCCCGCAGTTTTTGGGGCTTACTGGGCCGACTATTTGGGCCCACAATACCCCATAGTACACTGGTTGTTAATGTTACCAAGAAGCATGTCACGCCCCAACGCGGAATATCGGAGCGCGAAGGCAGTTGCAAGAAAAGGTATAGAGCAAGTACTAGACATCAAACCATTGCACATTGAATAATGCTAAAGTAAATCTTTCTCATTAATAACTTTTGTGTCTAGTTACAACCACTAATATCAGAGCCATTCTACAGGGCCCAATTACATTGCAATAAAAGAAAATAACTAACTAGAACTCTAAGATAACATAATGACTCAAGGGTACTCCTGGCTTCACTCTTGGTCATTCCCTTCCTCGTGAGTGTATGTGTCATCCTCGGTCTCACCTGAGAACACAACATCAAATAACGTAGGGTGAGCGATAACGCCCAGTAGGACTTAAATCTCAGGCTCAAGCAGGCTTTAAGTAATTAATGCATTTAATGGCAGAGTATCTAAAGATAGCAGGTACAAGAGAGTCAAAATATAGCAAGAGATAGAACAATAGCACGAGAGCGAGTATAGTTTCCAAAAGAGCACAAGTATCGAGTATAGCACGAATAGCAGAATGGCCATAGCACAACTAGCACAAGTATAGTAATAGCACGACGAGTATAGCACTTGTTTGTCATTCTAGACATCGAGAGAGTATAGCACGTTTGTGTTTTTGATTGTCATATAGATAGTCGAGATAGATAGCACTTGAGTGTAATGCCAAACACTCTGATCATTTAACTCCCATGGGCACTAGCACTTTCGGGCGCACATCCCAGGACCAGATCGGGCCCTTTATATATTGCCAGGCATTGGTTATATTGTTTATCTTTAGACATCAGTCAATGGCCAGTATAGAGTACCAAGAAATGGATAAGAGCACTAGATGAATAGACAAGATAGTGGAGTGAACGTAAATAGGTGAGCGAGTAGAGTATAGATGAAGCTAATGGACATTGCACGTAATACGTCGAGTAATCAGGCGATAGTAACAGTTGCACAACACGCGCACTTGGTGTTAGCAGTCCGGTGGAACTCACGACCCTACCACTGGCCTTGTTATGCACAGGTCCAGAGGTCCGGCGTGATTTAAGATAAGAGTGAATCTTCTAATAGCCGTTTGGATCATATAGATCCCTAAAGGGTATCATAGGTATTAGGGTACAACCGGCTCGTCGACCATGTGGGAATCCATGATCAGAGGAGACTTATGGAGGCCTTGTGCAAGAGTTCACTAGTCCGGCGAAAGGAATATCCGACGGAGATTCACCACAAGCAAGTAAAGTGTGTATATAAAACATGTGCTCGACGTTCTAGAGGAATTCTAGAACAGTGGAGCGTCGATATCGGTATATAAACAACGCAAGAAACGAATACAAGTCCTTTAAAATAGGGCAATTACTATACCTTACTTCGGTAATTTACCAGATACATTATGAGATATTTTCTGCAAGATTTCAGCCATAATGGATGGTTCAAGTGTGTGCAAGTGCAAGAGAAATCATAGATAGAAATAAGTCGTGAACATGTATTTTAAATCATTCAATATAGCACCATTTTTAAGTAGGGTTTTTACTAGGGGTATAACGGTAAGAAGGCGTAAGGATTATTTAGAAAGTGACAAAAATATTTTTCATGGGTTTTCAGGCAAAACTCTGAGAAGGCGACATATGCCTGTATAGAAGGCGACAGGAGCAGAGCAGATCGCGACAGGGGGTTACACAGAAGGCGACAGAGCTGTCTTGCTCAGGCGGCCAGAACGCGACGGGTGTCCTGTCGCGTGAGAACGCGACAAGAAGGCGTCGCGACGGCTTGAGAAGGCGACGTGTCGGGCAGTCGCTTTCTCAGGTCCGTGGCCTGGGTCTGACAGAGTTCTGCTCTGTCTTGGATTGCGGTCCAGAAACTTGCCTTTTTGACATAGGGTAGTTCAAAATCATAACTAAATGTATACATGATGAAAAATCATGAAATCAGGGGCAAATGAAACTAGACATGTGAGAGTACTTCCAGTAAATAGGAATTCGAGAGAGAGCATGGTTTGAACATGGTTTGAGGACGAACAAGAACAAGTAACATAGAACATGCTACAGGGAATAAGATCGATTTAATTCGAGTAACATGCTCAACGAAATTTAGGCCTTTTAGGGGCAAAAGATGCCTATCATGCATCAGTATCTCCCATAAAAATATGGAGGCATGAGATAGAGTATGCAAGGAGATATGAATTAAGCATGAAGGTTCGGGGTCATAAGAGTTGCAGAACATGAAAAATCAAGAACTAAAGATATACTCGATGGAAAATTATGAAACTTGAGGGTTTCGTTCCTGATAGATGATACATCCTACAGAAAAAGTTTCATGGTTTATGCTTGTAAGAATGCCTACCTTTGACTCAATTTATCTTCTAGGGCTAGAACTTGAAGAACGGGTTGAGAGCTTGAAAGCTTCTTCTTCCCACGAAATCTCCTCCTCCTTGGCCTCTCCTCCTAGTCCAGGAATCCTTTGGCACGAGCTTGGGTCGGCCATGAGGGTTTTAGGAGAGTATTTAAGCTTCTCTCCTCTTTCTATTTCCTAATAGGACTCTAACTCTTATTAAATTCCGAATTTCCTCTTTTCTACCTCCTTCCAAGCTTTCCAATCCCTATTTAGACTTGGAAGAGATCCAAATTCGTGCTAATCCATATGGGGTAGGTTTAGGAATCCTATTATAACTCAAACTAGCTATTTAATGCATTAACTACCTCTTTTCTATTTAGGTAATAATTTAGTTACGAATTTAGGTATTTTCCTATTATTCTCTTTATAAATTCTTATTTTTGACCCAATAATTTCTAGAAGATCCATTAAGCAAAGCCCATTACTCTTTTCCATCTAATGGTTCTATTTAATGCTCTGTTTAAATATCCATTTAGCTAGGTTTTAAATTCTTTATTTAAATTTTTATTTTTCGTAAAATTCAGGTTGCTACAAAGCATGTCGCGTTCTTAACGCGACCCCCGTGCATGTCGCATTCCCATTGCCGCCTAAAGCGCTGATCGTCTGCATGTGCGTCGCGTGCACGCATCGGGCGACCCGTAGACGTCAACCTTAGGAAGGCGACACCCAGGTCCGTCGCGACTTGATCGGGATGGAGGGGTGGTCGCGATCTTAACCGCAACAGTTCTTAAAACCCTGCTGCCAGACAGAGCTGGGTATGCTCTGTTTGGCTAGGGGGAGAGCCGTTGTGGGATTTTGAGGGCTTTTGGCGTGGGAACGAGGTGTTGGGGCGTCTTCTTGCCACGAGGACCGTGGGTGGAGCGGGAAATGCCGGAAGATTTCTGTTTTTCATGTTCTTCGTGGAGGTAGGGTGATTCCTCCTCCTATTTTGGTTTGTGATTGCATTTAGCAATCGTGAGAGGTGTTATACGTTTTAATAATGATAGATATCATGCATGAAATTTATCACATTAAAGCATGAAATTTATGAATTAAGGTGGTTTTGTCAGGTGAAACATGGTAATCTGGGGTGTTTCCCCGGATTAGGGTTCCTGCCTGAGAAGCGGCAGAACCCCTTGTCGTGACAAGGTCGCGACAGGCCGACCTGTCGCGACAAGGTTTTCCCATCGCGACATGTTGTGGCGTCGTGATCTGATTACGACCCTATGCTATGCTGCGACTACAGTCGAGAGGCTCTATTGTGATTTGTTTTAATGGTGGAGTTATCCGATATTTATTATTATTATGCATGGTATGAAATGAGTGGTGCATTGGCACTCACACGCTCTGGGAGCGTGTTGTTTACGAGGCTAGCACACCGGTTACATACCTAGCGTGTGTTTTACATGTTGGCGTGGTGTTCATGCGGTGTGATTTGTGTTCACGTGTTGTGGACAAGCTGTTCACATGATAGACGTGAGGTTTTACGTGGTTTGTGCGATGCACACATGGTTTTGTGTGCGTGGAGAGTAGTATGACGCCTGCTGTGGTTACCTCTTCAGTTGGGTGCCCCAGGTTCTCTGTGAGCCAGGCTGTTAGCTCGGGGCTTGTCCCGGTACTTGTGTTGTACCGTAGAGGTCTGTGTTGTCTGTCCTGGACACCCTCACTTCTATGTTGAGTTGTACGTCCAGCTGAGGGAAGACGACAGTAGGACATGACTTGTGTTTGTGTTTGTCGCTTGTAGCACGCTCTTAGTTGGGGTACGAACACTAGTAGATGTCACTGGTCCCCAGCTAGTCCTTTCCAGTGCCTCACTCTAGGGAGCTCAGCCAGAGTCTCTAGAGGTGCCAGGCATGGGCCTGTGGCTGTGTGGTCCACAAGTTGTGGTGTTGGTCGGTCTCCACAATTGTTTGTCTTGTTCTTGTGGAGCGACAGCTGGACCTTCCATCTGTGGCTGCGAGGCTGAGAGGTAGACCTGTGTAGTTTTGTCCGAGTCAGTAGTTGGTGTCGCGAACCAGTCTACGTGACTCGAGTGTGGCGGTCTCTACTTTAGCACGTACACGTGGTTGTGGTTTGCAGTTTATTTATTAATGTAGCTTTACGTTATTGGAAAATGGTAAGTGGTATTTACAACTTTCATAGCCTGTTAGCTTGTGTTATATAAATTGCTAGTGTAGCTTTCTGTTTATGCACTTGAGTTAATTTGCTCGATTTTTGGGGAGTTACCCTACTGAGCCAGTGACTTGCGAGGCTCACCCCTACTCTCAGCAGGTGAAGGCGAGGAGGAGGTTTCGTTACCATCTTCCAGTTCAGAGCCGTGCCGCAGAGGTGCTAGGCAGACGCCTCCAGTAGTGTAGTTTCCTTTTCTCAGTTGTACCTCAGGGTATGCCCCAAGCTCTTGTACTATATGTGACTTTTGTTGAAATTTGGCTATGTAAATCTATTGTGAATGTATGTGAGATTGTAATCAAGCATGTGATTCAGTGTGTTCCTTTGTGTTTTCACGGACTTATGTTGTGGTATCCCTTGCGAGGCTACGGCCCGTTCGCGGGAGACGGACTCGGGTTAAGCTCTTATTGGTTTAACGGGTCTAAATAATGCAGTCCGTCACATCATGACACCAGTATCTAACCCGAACAAATCCACATGGAAAACACCTCTCAATCTTGAAGCCACAGACAAAAGGTCCAACTTCGGCTCCACCACACACTGCATAAGTCAAAGAACTGTGGAGACCAACCAACACCACACTGCAAGCCACATGGGCTACACACCCATGCCTGACACACCTCTACAGGTTCCGGAGCCCACAGAGTGAGGCAAGTAGAAACATGGGACTAGCTAGGGACCTGTACGTCTACTGGTGTTTGTCCCCCAACAACAAGCACGGTACAAGCGATTGAACAGAACATATTCGCACACCACAAGTCACTGCCCCACTATCGTCTTTGCTGGAAATCGACTTGGGGCATCACATGCGCAGCGGAAGTAAAACAAAATAAAAATCATTTTCATCGAAGTACTTGATCGGGCTATGATGTATGGTGCATGTAAACATACATACAAACAAGACGTGAGACCATCTCACCTAGGGGAGTTTATATCCTCTGAAGTGTAGAACAAGTCCTTGTTTTGAAGGAGCTCTTGCGAGACTCCCTCTAACGGTATCCACATAGTGGATGATCGGCGATGATGATGACTCCTCCTTTGCTGGTGATGCCTCTCCTCCACGTTGTGCAGTTCCACGCAGCGGCCAACAACAGCATGTAGCAACAACAACAAGATGGGGTGGCCCTCGTCGTTCTCCTCTTGCCTAGGGAGAGCACTGGAAGGAGAGATGGGAAGTAGGAAGAAGAAGGTGGTTTCTCCTCTCA
The DNA here is from genome assembly GCA_014218235.1 of Colocasia esculenta. Taxonomy (NCBI): domain Eukaryota; kingdom Viridiplantae; phylum Streptophyta; class Magnoliopsida; order Alismatales; family Araceae; genus Colocasia; species Colocasia esculenta. The sequence goes on from CM024758.1 coordinate 71,226,046, forward strand.
AGATCTAGCCTATGAACTTTAAGGAGAACCCCTTCTATTTATAGAGAGCCTATGGGACACCTTAGCAGGGACACCTCATCCTATCATGATGACAAGGGACACCTCGTCAAGTAATCATGACAAGGAACACATTAGCAGCAACAACTCATTCTGTCATGATGACAAAGGACACCTCGCAGAGACACCTCATCAAGTTATCATGACAAGGGACACCTCGCAGGGACACCTTATCAAGCAATCATGACAAAGGACATCTCGTCAAGTAATCATGACAAGGGTCACCTCATAAGGACAAGTGTCACACACTTGTCAATATGCAATGATTATAATCATTACAAGGGGTTGAGTTGACATAATGAGGTGGCTAATCCATAAATGCCCCTTTTTAATGGATCCTAGTCTAGGCTTATTGGGTCTTACCCAATAGATCCATAATGGGTTAAATAAGGCTTATTGGATAACTTTTATCCAATCCTCTATTCATCGCGTTATCTACCTAATGTGTGTGACCCTCTAGGCCCAATATCGAGCTGGTCGTGAGTTGCACCTGTCAGAACTCCTTCTGACTTAGTGAATTATTATCTCCATAATAATTTACTCAACCCATCGATTATGAACATACTAGGCCACTATGCCATAATCCCCAGACGATACGAGTGATCAAATCCATTGGACATGTTTGCCCACAGTTACCATGTACATGTAGTCCCCTCATCCATCTATTATCCCAGAGACCGTATATAGGCATGGTATTGTCAGGCCTATACGAAATCTGTTAAAGTCAAAGTTTTATCGGATTCTCCTAGAGAACTCCTTCTCTCTAAATCCAATCGACCCTGGCCAGGGATTTGCCTGAGTAAGACAATATGGGATATTCTTCTCATGATACCGAGAATGGATGGTCCTCTATTGACACAACAATTGCCTTCGTAAGTGTTGCTACCATTCCCAATGACTAGCTATACTAGACCTAGAACATCCAGACCTATAAATCCAGTATCAAAGAATGGAGTACTCAAACAAGACATCTTTGATGTCTCAAGTCTAAGGACCAGTTACACAACTGAGACTACGAAATCACTATCTGACAATCAGGTATCATTAACCATACATCATTCCGAGAATAGATCATTCAGTGAACTCATTCTCCAATGAGCATCTGCACCATATCCCTAGTGTCTCTACACAAGCAGCTATGAGACCAGCCGCCTCCATCGCATGGATGGGTATTTGGCACACTGGTCTGTCTGGGCATCTCAATGTCCTTCTTGAGTAACCTATGACTAGGAATATTAGGATCTGTGTTTAAAGAGGATTAGCCTCATTATCATGATCTCATCATGATCTAATTCCCATTGCACAGACCCATGGACATCACTGTATACATGCGTCTGGAATATACAGTGAGAAAATACCATTATGATATCACCAAAAGAGATTGTACATAATTACAGTGCCATCACTCACGTGAATTGGCTTGCAGGGCACCTATTACTAGTAGTCCTTCCCTCAGCTAGACGAGCTACTCAACAAACAAATGAGTGAGGGTGTCTAAGAAGATGACACAGACCTCTACGTATACATATAGTACCGGACAAACCCTGAGCACAAATGTGCCTAACTCACAAAGAACTTGGGGTACCATATTGAAGAGGTATTTCGGAGTAAGCGCCGGACCACCAAACTCAGCAAACCACACAAGCCACGCTGCCCCATAACACATACTTAAAACTTCATTCATAAACCACTGTATACCACGATTACTCATCATGGGTTATCATATAACCCTCAACACAACTGTATACAAATACAACTATTAAACACATAAACCACATAACTCTTACATGCTTAACATAACTAACATGATCAACATAAATCACTTACTAATCATACCTGATCTATTAGCCCTAAGTCATGCTTTACTAACATTAAACCAACTTAAACATCTTATAAAATTAACATTAAATAGCTAAGGCTAGATCCACACAAGACCCTCATTGCCCAACACCACACAACACACTTTGGAAAATAGAACGCGACGGGGTCACCTGTCGCATTAAGAACGTGACAGTTCGACAAGCCGCGTTCACAAAGAGAATGCAACGGGGTCAGGGGCTACGATCTGAACGTGACAACCCGACCCATCGCCTTCTCAGACAGAACCCCAGTCCTTCAGTTTTCACCTAGAAATCTCCACAAAACCTCATTTACATTCAAACCAAACCTCTACAAATCAACTAAACAATGTAAAGCTCTCATCCACACCACAATTCAGAATTCACATACTTTAAACTATTCAAATAACACAAGAAAATGAGGAAATCTCCTTACCAATGCGAAGAACACAAAACACGGGCCATTGGCGGCACCTCCACGCTCTGGACTCCCTCCTCACATGGAAACTACGTTGAATCAACCTCCCCCGATCTAAAATGGCTGGAGACACCACCTGCCAAGGTATCCCCTAGTCGAACAGAGCTCCCTATCTTGTTTGGTCACCAAACTGCCCTTAAAGAAATTGAAAACAAGAACACAATGTAGGTGATCATCGCGTTCATAATGCGACGTCTCTGACTGATGCGTTCAGAAACCCGACGTGCCACGTGTCCTCATGCAGCCAAACAACTAAAAATCGGTGCGGAGAATGCGACGTAGGTTGGGGACGCATTTAGAACATGACATACACCCCCATCCCATTCTCACATAGAGAATCATGGGCTCTATGGGCCCAAATCTTTGTCCTACGACACCCACACAACGCACGAAGGCCAGTACCAAAGCCCAATGGCCACACATTGGCCCAACACAACACACTGAAACCATTAAACTTGGATCCAAATGACCATGACCCTGCATCACTATCACCTAAAAAGAAATGTCATCCTCGGCATTAGGACAAAACCTAAAATTAAATACTTTACACAATTAAATAAATAACTGAAAATAAATTCAAATTCAAACAAGTATGGACACGCTTCTTCTTCACTTTCTTATCAAATCCTTCTGTTATAGTTGATCCATTCTGCTCATTCTTTCATTTACTCTATCTTCTTGCCAAATCTTATTGTTAACTGCTCATCTCAACCCAAGCAATTCTATCCTGCCGTAGGCACTTTATCTCCTTGGACTCAACCTGTTTCCACATTTTTCTGGATGTGTTCACAACATTTTTCTTTTTCTATGCCATTCTTCTTACTCAAGACCTTTGATAGTAAACCTTTGCTCTTGAATATTTGTTGTATTAACCCATTTTTATAAATCCATTATTCCTCCATGAATTTTTCTCTCTATCATTCTGCTATCTGCTTACCACTATTAACTGAGATTATACCTTGATTGTAGCACCCCGAGAATTTTAGTAATTAAAAATTTGAGATAAATAGAAAATATGACCACTTAAAAATTTAAAACTAGTTAAATGCGTACGCACCATTATCCCAGATGTAAAAACAAATCTAAAAATTTTGTGAAAATCATATTTAGACTTTAAATATTATTCTCTAGTGACTCATAAAGAAATTTGGGCCAATAAAAATCTTTTGGATTGAGTTTAAGAATTATTGTGACTTATTATCTTAATTAAGGAATAAGTCGAAAAACCATTATCACATATACATAAAGGGGTCATAAATTAAAATAAAAATTATGATGGACTTCAAACATTGGGTATTGACAACCCAATGAAAGAATCGGGCCATAATATATATTTGGACCACAAATAAATTCAAGTAGAAAAATAACCCCGAAATTTGAAAATCTTAACTAACACTACAAAAAAATAGTATAAGTAGACGGCTGTAATTCGTAGCCGTCTACAAATAATAACATTTGTAGACGGCTATATTAACCGTTTACATATGTTAGATATGCCGACGGCTTTTACAACCGTCTACATATCTATGTAGACGGCTACAATAACCGTCTACATATGTCACATATGTAGACGGTTTCTTAAAGCCGTCTACATATGTCCCATATGTAGACGTTATGGTAGCCGTCTACATATGTTACGTAGACAGCTCACAAGAGTCGTCTATAAATATTAGTATGTAGACGACTCAGAGAAACCGTCTACATATCAAATATACGTACACGGCTTAGAAATCGTCTACGTATATGTTACGAAAATTAAATTAATTTATTTAATATTTTTAAAATTTCAATTTTATATTTAAACGATATTAAATTAAGATGAAAAATTAAACATAAGTTAATTGGATATGATACATTTTATGGTAATTTTAATTTAATTATTTTAAAAAATTGTGAAATAAATTTTTTCTCCCTTTATACAATTAGTATCTATACTTACTTACATATATCTATATATCTATGTATCTATATCTTTAAATAGGTATAATTAATTCTTATTAAATATCCACAAATTAATAAATATGTACCTGTTTGTTTTTTCGAAAAAAAAGTGGCGCCTCTTTTCTTCCAAAAATTTGATCTCCCGCCTTCTTCTGTGCCGTGTTTTGTCAAAAAATTTGAATCCCCAGCGCCAAATCGTTGGTTCCCCCCTTCTCATGGCATTAAATACCTCTGCTTTTGCGTCTGCCCTCTCCCACTCCCCCCCCTTCTTCTCTTCCTGTAGCTCATTCCCTCACCTGTTCTTCCCATCTCCCATCACTCCTCCTCCCCGCACAGTCCCACGCATCTCCACCCCCCTCCCTCTTCTCCACCTGACTCCTCCTTCCGAAGATCAGAGCATCCCCCTCTCCCTCCCCGGTTCCCCTCTCATCTGGCTCCCGTCTCCTGATCCCCTGCTTCCCCCTCCCAGTTTCCATCTCCTTCTATCTCCAGCTCCCGTGAAGGCCCCCCTTCCTCCCCTGGCCTTCCCGCGACCCCCCCCTCCTGCTCCAGAAGTCCCTCCTTGCGCCGGGTTCCCCCATCCCCGAACTCCCCCCCTCGCTTGGTTCCCTCTCGCTCTCCCTGTTCTCTTCCCTTCTCCTCCCTGTTTCCCACGCTCGGCAACCCCGTCCGCGCCGCCTCCTCCTGGCCCGGGACCCACCCCTCTCATTTTTTCCCTGCGCCGTCGACTCCGCAGCAAGCCCCCGCCTGGCCTCAGCATCGGACCCGCACGACCGCGCTGCCCAGGTGCCGCCAGGAGCAAGCTTTCAAGCCGTCGAAGCAAGCTTTCCACCGCCACCCGACTGCTAGGAGCAACGCCGTGCCCCCCACCGGCGGTGTTCTCCGGCGACAGCCTTCGCTCCACAAAGGCCAGCCTTCGTGGAGCGGAGGCCAAATATTTTTTTTTTGAATGAAACATACGTAGACGTCTATAATAGCTGTCTACTAATATTTTTTTCGTAGATGGCTACAAAAGCCGTCTACATATATATTTTTTGTAGACATGGAAAAAAGCCGTCTACTTATATTTATAGACGGCTTTCTAGCCGTCTACATATACAACTTTTGTAGACAGTTTTAAGAAGCCGTCTATGTATTTTTTGTTGACGATATTTTCGTAGACGACTACGTAGACGTTGCGGAGCCGTCTATAAAATGTTTCCTAGACAGTTTTATGTCTTTTGTAGACAATTTTCAGCCGTCTACTTAACCTACTTTTCTAGTAGTGTAATCAAGATAAAAGGTTAAATACTCATCCAATACATACTTATTGAACTTAAAATTGAGCCCAATTCTTGGTTACACCTAAAATAAGTTTCTATATCAATTCCATCATGAATTAGGGAGAGAAATCTCCAATTTGTGGAAGGATACACCCAAATTCGTCCCTAAAAGTTTCCTAATCTAATCGGCACTAAAGACCTTTCTCTACATAAATAAAGCCTCTCTCTTCCATGGGACGCCCCTAGGGTTATTGGAGACATGAGTGGAGGCTATGGTGCTAGAGATCTCAAGGAGAAGGCTGGAGCAGGAGAATCTCGTGCTCTTCCCAACTCGGATCTACAGTGACCTGCATACAAGAGTTAGATTGATCATCACTAAAGGTTAGTAAAATCTCAATCAAATCGAGCAAATAATATACCCATAGAAAGCCCTTCAAGTCTACTTTCAGATGAAGCTATTTTTTCCAATTTGTATGCAGTGTGTCAGACGTATTAAGAAGATCTTTGCACTACTGCCAAAACTAGGGTTTTCGGGGAGCACAACTTTCATTCACCTAAAAGGTAGGTCATCTCCATGCCAACTCTAATTAAACTCGTTCATGCTTGCATCCATATGTATAGATCATGTTCTTACTATTTTCCTAATTTTTTTTTATTGCACGCCCGACGCAGAATATCGAAACGCAAGGCAGTTGCAAGAAAAGGGTATAGAGTGAATACTAGACATAAAACCATTTCAAAATGAATAATGATAAGCAAATTCATTTCATTATACTTTTCAATGCTAGTTACAACCACTAATATCAGAGCCAATCTATGGGGCCTGATTACATTGGAATGAAGCAAAAGACTAAACTTCAAACCTAACTACTACAACGCTAAACATGGCAATAGGACACTAGGGTACTCATGACATCACTCCAGGCCGTTCCCGTCCTCTTGAGTGTATGTTTATCCTTGGTCTCACCTAAGAACACAATGACAAATAACGCAGGGTGAGCGAACATCGCCCAGTAGGACTTAAATCTCAGGCTCAAGCACTTTAAGTAATTAATGCATTAAAGGCAGAGTAACTAATGACAGAACGGAAGAAGTGTCAAGTAAAAATATAGAAGGACAGTACGTGAACGAAATAGCAAGACTTTCCAAATATAGACTTACCAAGAATAGCATAAGTGTCAGAAATAGCACAATAATAGCAAGATAGCACAATGTCAAGTATAGCAAGATGACCATAGTACAGATAGCACAACGAGTATAGCATAGCACAACGAGTATAGCATAGCACAAAGAGCATAGCATAGAACTTTGTTGTCAATGGACAACGAGAGAACATCACTTTTGATTGTCATTTAGATAGTCAAGATAGATAGCACTTGAGTGTAATGCAAACACTCTGATCATTTAACTCCCATGGGCACTAGCACTTTCGGGCGCACATCCCAAGACCAGATCGGGCCCTTTATATATTGCCAGGCATTAGTTATGTTTATCTTTAGACAATCAGTCAATGGCCAATATAGAGTACTAAGAAGTAGATGAGAGCACTAGATGAATAGACGAGATAGTAGAGTGAACGTGAATAGATGAGCGAGTAAGTATAGATGAGAGTTAGTGGACCTTGCACATGAAATGTTGAGTAACGAGTGATAGTAACCGTTGCACAACACGCACACATGGTGTTGGCAGTCAGGCGGAACTCACGACCTTACCACTGGCCATGTTAAGCACAGGTCCAGAGGTCCGGTGTGATTCAAGACGAGAGTGAATTTCTAATAGCTGTTTGGACCATATTGATCCCTAATGGGTGTAACAGGTGTTAGGGTACAACCGGCTCGTCGACCATGTGGGAATCCATGGACAGAGGAGACTTACGAAGGTCTTGAACAAAGACTTACTAGTCTGGCAGATGGAGTATCCGATGGAGAGTTCGTCCAAGTCAAGAGAGAGTGTATATAGAAACAGTGCTCGGCGTTCTAGAGGAGTTCTAGAATAGTGGAGTATCGATATCGGTATTCCCAAACATCGCGAGAAATGATAGACCAGTATAGGGTAATTTAATTACATAAATTACCAGATGTATTATGAAATAGTTTCATGCCACATTATGCCATAATTGGATGGTTCAAAGTGTGTGTAAGTGTCATGAAATTTTAGATAGAAAAGATCATGTGCATGTATTTTAGTCATACATAAATGTTTAATTTATAACAAGTGTTATTTTCTGTATGTATGACGTTTAAACCAGAGTACAAACACTGTAGGTAATCAAGCATTGCTGAGACAGGGGGTTTCTTGCAAAAAGAACCCAGATCGCGGTACCCTAGCGAGGGTCGCGACGGGGTCAACTGAGATCGCGACGGGTGCTTGTATGGGTCGTGACAGGCTTAGTCTGGTCGGGCAGCAGATCACGATGACAAGCCCTATCGCGATCAGATCGCAACAGAGGCGCTGTCGCGATGGCCCTTGTGAACGCGGCCTATCAGGCCATCGCGTTCACAGGGTCTGCACCCGGGTCCGACAGGGAAAGGACATTACATTGGATTGCGGGCCAGAACTTACCCTATTTAACACAGGGTGGTTCAGAAAATCACAACTAATTGTATAGTCAATGAAAAATCATGAAACCAGTTGCAAAACGACCTAGACATGCATGGGTACTTACAATAAATAGGAATTGGAAAACATCCAGGTTTAGACATGTTTTAAACACAGGTATTCATGGTGAACATGAACAGTACATAGTTGAGATCAACGATTAATTCGCAAGATAGGATGAATCAAATTTAGGGCTTTTAGGGCAAAAGATGCCTAACATGCATTAGTTCCTACAGTAAAAATCTCGTGCATGAGGTTGAGTATACAAGGAGATCAAGAATTAAGAAGAGGATTCGAGGTCATGTAAGTTGCAGAACATGAAAAATCAAGAACAAAAGATATGCTCGATCGAAAATTATGAAACCAAAGGGGCTTTTGTTCCTGATAGATGAGACATCCTACAGAAAAAGTTTCATGGTTTATGCTTGTGAGAATGCCTACCTTTGATCATTTTCCTCTTCTAGGGTTAAGACTTAAAGACTCGGAGAAGAACTTGGGAGATCCTTCCTCTGCACGAATCTCCTCCTCTTGGCCTCTCCTCCTGGTCCAGGAATCTCTTGGCACGAGCTAGGGCCGGCCACGAGGGTTTAAGAGAAGTATTTAGCTTCTCCCTATTCCCTTTCCTAGTTTAAGCCTAACTCCTATTAAATTCCGAATTTCCTATTTTCCTCTCCCATTTTTAAGCAGAGATCTCCTATTTGGGTTGGGAGAGAGGGAATTTCACGACCAATCAATTGGGGTAGGTTAGGAATCCAATCCTAATTCAAACTAGCTATTTAATGCATTAAATATCTCTTTTCTATTTTAGTAATATTTTAGTTACGATTTTTGAGTATTTCTCTATTATTCCCCTTCTTAAAATCTCTATTTTAGCCCACTCATTTCTAATGGGTCAATATAGCAAAGCCCATTACTCCTTTTCTTTTAATGGGTTTTATTTAATTATCTCTTATTTGATTTCCTAGTTGATTTAATACATCTTCCTTTTATTTGATTTTCTAATTAAATAAAATAAATATTTAATTTTTTTTGTTGGGTTGAGTGTGTTTTGGAATTTCCTAAAGTTGTATTTTAATGATATCCAATGAACATCACTCAAACTTTGATTTTGATGATGACATATTGTGATTTTAATGATGACATATTGTGATTTTAATGATGACATGTTGTGATTTTAATGACGACATGTTGTGATTTTAATGATGACATGTTATGATTTTAATGATGACATTTGTGATTTTAATGATGACATGTTGTGATTTTAATGATGACATGTTGTGATTTTAATGATGACATATTGTGATTTTGATGATGACATGTTGAATATGTTATACTTTTATACATATCACAATAATACTTAGACAACATGTTTTTGATGCTTAATATCTCATATTTTAATGATAATATCTTGTATTAATTATGTACACTTTATATTTTCAGGTTTACACAAATTTGTCTCAAGTGGTGTCGACACAGTCCACCTGTGGTAACACGGTCCACCTGTGTGTTGACACGGTCTGCCTGTGTGTTGACACAGTCTGCCAGTCGTGTCGACACACTCAATGGTCAGGTCGACACTAGTCCCAGATTCCAGAAGACCTAGTTGCCAGACTGGGACAGTGTGTCGATACAGTCCCAGGCATTGTCGACACTAGACCCAGTTCCTAGAAGACAAGTTTTGCGCAAATGGGACAGTGTGTTGACACACTCCCTAGTGGTGTCGACACAGTCCACCTGAAACTCAAAAATGTGAATTTTTCTGGACACGTGGCTACTTGGGATTTAGGGGATTTGACCTAGGTTTCCGTGCCCATGCACCCCAAGGCACATTATGGACATGGGGGCTATAAATACCCATGTTCCTTGTACCCCAAAGGAAGAGAGCCCATACACTTCCAGAAGAAGCTTTTTGGTGGCCAAAGGGGGCTTTCCAGATCTTGCTCCATCTCCAGAAGTTGTAGGCCATCCTTTCAAGAGGAAGGACGTGGGAATCAGGGGAATCTCTGGAGAGAAGCTTGCTGTGCTAGGCAAGGGAGCAGATCCAACTGAAGAGGCGCAGGAGAAGAAGGATTTTGGTATTTCAGATGCCATCAAAGCAAAGCATCGCCAATTGAGGAGAATCTCCATCGATTTCCATCAAGGCTCCTCAATTCAAGTGTCTGCAATGCCTCTTCATCAAAGAACACTCATTCTACATCTATTTGTCTCATTTCTAGTTTGTTCTTCCTTATTTCGTCAATAAGATTTGTGCATGAAGTTCTGCACAAATTTATGTGTACGAAACTGTCTTGAATCAGATCATTGCTAGAGGATCTGATCTCTTTTGGTTTGATCTAGCTTTTGTACTGTGAGCCATCGCTCTGGTTTGTGAGTCGTCGCACTCACTGTGTGGTTTCAGCCGTCGTGCTCAATTTAGAGTCGTCGTACTCCGTTGTTGTTTGAGCCGTCGCGCTCAGTTTGTGAGTCGTTGAACTCAAGGTTGTGTGTTGAGCCATCGTGCTTAAGGTTGTTTGGAGTCGTCGTGCTTCAATGTGTGTTTTACTCAAGGTTTTGAGTAGTGTGTCCTCACTGTGTGAGGGGTGGATGTAGGAGTCACTGGAGGTGATTTTCGAACCACCTAAAAATCCTCTGTGCAGTGTTTGAATTGTGGTTTGATTTTGTATTACGCTAGATGCATGCATAGGGATTTCGCTCACACTACTAATTGATTTGCTCACCCACTAATCACAATCAGATCAGTAAATTGTTTGGGTGAATTGATATCTGATTCTAAGTATTTTGAATTGCTTAAGTGTCACGCCCCGATATTTAGCAGCGGAATAAATACCGAGGGACGTGAACGATATAAACAGACGTATCACAGTTGAATAACGCAGAGTAGCAATTACATATAACCACACATTTCAGATCATAATAACATCATCAAAGGTACTCTTTATTTCATTTCTATCCACTAGTTACAACCTTACATAAGAAGAACTCACTAGAAAGGGTTCATTATTCAAATAACAATGTTTCTCTAATACATCAACTACTCAATTGTCTATTTCTAAATTGTCATCTCTCATATGGCGGGGCGGGTGCTCATCACTCTTGCCCTGCCCCATCGAACTCCACTGGTTCTTCATCACTTCCTGAAAAGGGCAGGATGATAGGGGTGAGCGAACTAGCTCAGTAGGATTTACATCTCAATATTGTGCGGGCACTAATATACATGATTAACATTTTAAATAGGCAGATATGCACATGAATATGATGACAATGTATGCAATACTAACAGATTGAATAGCAGAATAGAACGGATATCATATCAGATCAAATGTCGAGTTGCATATACAATGAACAAATATTTCAAGAGTAGAATCGTGTCAAAAGAGATTGGCCATATTCAAACAGATCTCATGTGTTCACATGAACAGACGTATCATATCATATCAAGTCAAACTTCTCATATCAAACAAAGGCACATTTTCACAATCTTGCGTGTTTGTTGTGCTATGCCAAGCACCAAGAGTCCATACTCCCGCGGTTAATAAGTACGTTGGGGCGCTCCTCCCCAGGACCAGACAAGGCCCCTATTGCACAAGCATTGGTCAAATTGGACCGAAGTCCCACGTTGTGCCGAACAAACATATTCATATTATGGCCACAGAGTTTCAATAACAAGCTCGTAGTAAAAGGAACATGATCATTCATAGAGTCAAGGTATGACAAATAGCTCAAGAGAACAAGGCAGGATAACGACGCATCTTATGTTTCATAATTCATTAATGTCTTGACATGAGGATGTTTCTAAAGACAGATCATATGCAGAACATGTGCTCTCAATTTTCCCAAGAAGGGTGTGCCTATCATGCAAATATGTAAGTGACGAGTTACGGATCTTTCCTATCATGTTGCAATTGACAATGATTATTTGAACACCAGAAAACATAAAACTATTGAAACTCATATGAAAATTATGACATTAACACACTACAAGTCCATACTAACATGTATTCATCCCCACATTCATATCATATTCTTATCTTATCAATTGACAATAAGCAAGATCACAAGATAACCCAATGGACATAAGATCAATCACAATTACACATTAGAATCGTATTCATATCATTACTATTTTTCAATGGGTTGATTTATTTTAGGTCCATGCATACTATATAACATCATGCACATGCTAATAGACATCATGAAATGATCAGACCCAAAATATGCAATTTTTGTAAGGGTAGTGTCGACACTAGATTAAGTAGTGTCGACACAATGCTTCAAATACAAGGCAAAATGATCAAGTAGTGTCGACACTAGATCAGGTAGTGTCGACACAGTGCTTCAAATACAAGGCAAAAAGGTCAAGTAGTGTCGACACTAGATCAAGTAGTGTCGATACTAGAGACAGCTTCCAGAAAACCTTCTGGCCAATATGGGACAGTGTGTCGACACTAGATCAGGTAGTGTCGACACTAGATCAGCTCCCAGAAACTTTCTTGGTCAAACTGGGACAGTGTGTCGACACTAGATCAGGTAGTGTCGACACTAGAGAGCTTCCCAGAACACCTTCTGGGCTGTTTTGGGATAGTGTGTCGACACTAGATCAAGTAGTGTCGACACTAGTGGCCCTTCTAGAAAAAAAAGATGAGTCAGGTGTAACCCGAAAACACATCTCATGTAGTAGTTTACTTGACCCACTTATAACTCTCTAACGAATAACATTTAGACAAAATGTTCAATATAAAAGATGACGAGGACAACTAGTAGAAGAACTTTGATGTTGGAGGTTTGATCTAATTCAGTCTCTAATCACGAGAAAACATATGAAGAACATAAAGCTAAGTGCAGCCCGACTCTTACCATGCCTATAACTCTCTAATTAAGGCTTTTAGATAAAATGTCCAACATAAAAGATGATCTTGACTACAAGTAGAAGAACTTTCGTGAAGGAAGTTTAGTCTAATTCGGTGTCAAATCATGTGCATAATAAGAAGAATGGGAAAACCCTAACTATGCGAGACTTCGGGAAAACTACGAATACACAATGTATACTCCATGAAAACTAGTCAAACCAAGTGCAATGAACCTAGACTCAAATAAATACATGATGGTGTTGGTTTTCTTTAAACTTGGCCCGAGAACACCTACCTTTATGAAGATCTAACCCGGTCGACGTTCTGCACAGCAGAGGATGAAGGGAATGAAGCTCCGGTTCCCAGCCTTTCTCCTCCTTCTTTGATGCCCTAGCCCGCCTCCAAATGACCCCAACTTGTTGCTAAACCTCCCCAGAGTTTAAGGACGAGTTCTTATAGATTTAGGGTGTAGTTACAAGTCCTAACGGGACTAGGAAAGGGGCTGCGAATTCTGCTCCCTGCTTTCCAAGAAATATGGGATTCTCTCACCCAAAGGAGGTAGCAACGGTTTAGGAAACCTCCTCTTAGGGTTTCCGGTTTTTGCTTACCTTACATGACTAATCACCCTTATTTTAACCCTAAATTGCCCTCCCTAATCACTGCATAATTACATACACGAATTTCTGGGTATTTTATTGTCCCAATTTCTATCCTTGGGCCAAGTGTGCTCAATTGGCAAAATCTTGTTAATGGGTCATTAATACATGGTGTTGGAAGTCTCTCCAACATGTTTATTTAATTTATGGTTGGGTTGTTTTTTCCGTGTTAACAATTTTTCGACTTAGTTTCCTAATTCGATAATTTGTCACGTGTGACGTACACTTGGTCAATCGGATTTTTCGTTGCACGAATTCCTTCGTGGAACACTTAGGGACAATATTTGGGGTTAATTTATAATTTTTATGGAATTTTCCGATGTGTTTTCTCACGTACAATAGTGGTACGTAAGTTCTATCATTCCGATAATACAGAAGTTATTTATTTACTAATTTCATACTTGAATTTGTTCATGTGACATAAGTTGTTCATTGATCCAATTTCTTTTATGGACTATCCCCTCATATTGTTTGGAGTCCACCATAAATTTCTCATTTAGTTTATGATCTCATTTATACACCTAATAATGGGTTGTCCAACTTATTTCCTAATTACGATAAGAAGTCACACTAACTCTTAAATATATCCCAAATGACTTTTATTGACCCAAAATCTTAATGGATCATTAGAGGATATTATTTGAAGTCCCTCTATGATTTTTATTTAATTTTCTGGCTCCTCTAGGTATGTGTGATAATGATTTCCTGACTTATTCCCTAATTATGACACTCAGTCGTAAAACGCCTTAAACTTGGACCATCCGATTTTCCTTTACACGAATTTCTCTGTGGGTCATTAGGGAGTATTATTTAGAGTTGAACTGTGGTTTTTATGAAATTTTCTAATGGGTTTTTGTATGTATGATATGACACGTGCATTTTTGCTATTTCACAAATATTGATTTTATTGTTTTCGATTTATTTCTAATTTTCCAATTACCGAATTTCTGGTGTGTTACATTAAGCTTCCACATTAATTGGTGTTAGATCTATTCAATCTCCCCTTCTAGATCTGATCCATCCACCCATTCGATCCTACAATTGGTATCAGAGCGGGCTAATTCTGTTATTGATCTGATTTGATTGCTTCTGTTTGATCTTTGTGGTAATTGCTTGAACTGTTTGCTTGATCTTTCACTGTCTCTGTGTGCTTAATCGCTCTAATTCCTACATTTGGTATTAGAGCGGGTTAACCACTCTAATTGTTAGAACTAATTCCTTATTACATTGATTCACTATGATTAGATCTAATAGTCTTTTGATTTTGGTATAATGGCAAATCTCTTTAATCTGCATGAATTTCCTGTTATAATTTCAGAGAAATCACCAGTCTCACTTTCATCAAAATTTTCAAAGGAAGCACAAAGAAAAGGAGCAAAAGAAATTCACAAGTACTTTATGGCAAAGAAGAGCCTCAATGAATCCAGAAAATCAACAATTCAGAAGGTTGTGGCTCTCACTGCACATTCCATGAGCTCAGAGCATTCTGCATCCTCTCCAAAAACAAGAGTTCAAATGGGTCTACAAGATCAGGTAAATCAATTCCAGATCCATTTATGTATGCTAATTCTGATTCTGATGCAGATGAAGACATGTCTTATGTTGAATTGATTGAATTCTGTGAGAAGATACACAATTTTAATGCAAAGCTGAACACTAAAAATAAAGATTTGAAAAGACTTTAAAACATTGCCACAAAGAAAGTGAAAAATTGAAAAATACACTTGAATTGCTCCAGAACAATGACAAAGATCCTTCATAAGAAAATGAGAATTTGAAAATTGAAGTTCAGAAACTGAATTCTGAAAAAGAAAGTCTGAAGGATAAAATCAAAATTTGTGAAAACAAGTTGTCCAAGTTAAAAGAAGATCATGATCAGTTGGAATTTGAAAATCTTGATTTGAAAGATGAAAATGAAAAATTGATTGATCTTAATGAAAACTTCAAATTTGATAATGATCAATTAAACAAACAGATTTCTAACATGGCTCATGATCATGAAATAAATGAAAGATGCAAACAACTTGTTGAAGAAAATTGTCATCTCAAAAGGAAGATTGAATGCATGTTGCATGACAAACCATTGGACAATGATTGTAGCAATTTTAGTAATAAAATTTTTGATTTGGAAAAATAAATTGCTCAATTTGAAAATGAAAAGAACAAGATGAAAATGGTTTAGATGTCATGCTAAATAAACTTCAAAATTAAGAAAAAGAAGTTGTTGCATTAAAAGCTGAAAAACAGAAGCTTCAACATGAATTGAAGAATACTACAAACAAAAGTCTTGCTTCTGTGAAAACTAAGAAAAATGAAAAGAAAACCACAATAACATTTGTTAAAGCTGCTGCGAACAAGAAATCTGCTAATTCTAATGAAAAACTTGTGAAAGTTCTTGTTCAGAAACAGACAGAGAAAAAGAAAAATACTACTGTCAAGAAGATTCATCTACTTCCTCCATCAGTCCAAAAAGCTCCAAGACAAGTTCCAAGTTCACATTATGCCAAGAGCCACCAAAAGGTACCTCCTTCTCCTCATGGTAAGCCTCCTCACATGAAAAGGAGATTCTAGAAAATACATACATGCCAAGGTAAGTACCAGGTAAGAAATCATCTCATTTGCTTTAACTGTAATAAACCTGGTCATCTTGCCAAACATTGCTGTATTAGAGATCAACATTTCCATAAATATGCCAAATCAATCCAGTGCTTCACATGTCATAAATTTGGGCATACTTCTAGGGAATGTTGGCGTAGAATTGATAATCTTGTGCATGCTCCCATGTTTCATGTTAATGTACATAGGAATAAAGATCATGTTCATGCTGAAAACACTCAGAAATTCTATGTACATGAAAAGGAACTGTTGCACAAAAGATCTCTTCTAAATTTCATGTTAAAAATCTCAATGTTAAAAATCCAAAAATTAGAAAACTTCATGAAAACATAGATACATTGAGCAAGGCAAAAAGAAAATCTGGAACTAATTCTGCTCATAGTTCTGTCAATGAAAGAAATGCATCTATACCAAAAATAAAATCATTTTGGATTCAAAAATCTTTATTGCACTCTAACATTGATTTCATTGCAGGACCCAAGCAAGTGTGGGTCCCAAAACCAGCTTGATCAACAAGCTGAGGAGTCTTGCAGCCATACATTGTATTTTTTTTTTGGATTCAAGACTTTGGCTGTGCAAGGCAAGAAATGATTAGAGAACACAGGTAAAATCATTGGAAAGCAGTTGAAGTCCATTCAGGTAAAACTTCTTTATCATTTCAAATTTGAATTGCCTGAATTGAAATGATATTTGATTTTTTATCTGAACAATGAAAAATGTGTTCTAATGCTACTCCCAACAATAACTTTGTGTTTTAACATTTGGAATCATGTTTGTGATATCATGCTTGCTTAACTGCGCCCATGATTCTGTGTGCATATCAACTACTTTGACTTTTTGGTATATCAAATGATGACATGTGGAAAAACAAGTTATGCTTATTTGGAAACTTTCATTATGCGTGAGTAAAATACTCGGCCATGTACCAGAAGTCATGTTATGCTTAAAGCTAATTGTGTGCATAATCATGTGTGAATTGCTTGCTAACTTTTTCATTCCATGCACATATTAAGGGGGAGTAAATTTGAAAAAGTGCAAAAATATTCTTGAAAATGCAATGAATTTCATGCTAACAATAAAGAATAATTGACCTTTTTGCAGTGATTATGTGATATATCAAATGGTGAAATGTGAAAGGACAAGTTAGGCTTGTCTAGAAACTATTATCATGCGTGAAAAAAATTCTCCGCCAAGTATCAATAGTCTTTTTCTGCATAAAGGTCATCAAGAAAAATGAAAATCTCAAAACACTTTATTGTAAGTCTTTGAAACAATTTTGAGTTTTTGAAAAACTTTTCTCCTTCAATAAATTGCATGTTAATGCATGCTTGATCATTTTCATATTCTTTCTGTGCAAACTACTTTGAATGAACATATCTAAATTACTTAAATGATCATTCATATCATGCATATCTTTTGGGGAAGTGAGTCAAAAGAATCTTTGAGTGAAATGCTGGAGAAATATTCTTTCATATCTGATTTATCAACAACTCCCATTCAGTTTATTGACAAATGTTCTTGCAAATGAATTCCTCACTCTCACATTGCATTGGCATTCTTGGTATATCAAATGATGAATTGAAGAAAGACAAGTCAGGCTTGGCTGGACTCTTCACTATGCGTGAGTATATGTCTCCACCAAGTATCAAGAGCCTCATATGCAATTGTTGAGGGGGAGTTTCTATTTTTCAATAAAACATTCATGTTCATTCTGCTTTCACTTCATTCCATTCCTATTCCTCCTATAATCTTCATGTTCACCTTGTGAGGGGGAGTTACATGAAAGAGGGAAGTCATTGTTGTATTCCTTAATCTACTTGTCTATTTTGAACCCCAAAATCATCAGAATTTTTGAGTCATTGTGCTATTTTCTTATGAGAGAATTAAAACATTGAAACTAAACTCATTGTGCATTTAGTTTAATTTCAAAGATTCAATATCATTTCAAGGTTAAACAATCTTAATACTGAATGTCTTTAAAATGACTTGCAAAACACTTGTAGGCACATGAATGGCTTTACTATTTAACATGTGCATGTTTAAGCTTCATTTTTACCACGTGTAAGAATAATTTATCTAAATTCATAGTCATGACTTGTCTGGTCAAAGCAAACATATTCCTGCAAAACATCAAAAGAAAATGATCAAAATGATCAACAATCTGGAAAGATACAAAAGAGCAATGCAAATTCTTGAACCACTGAGTAACCGGGTCATTTCACCTAAACAGTGATTTGTTTCACGTCAAAAAGTGAAATCGAAGTTTTCAACTCTGTATAAGATAATGAAAGTTAAACCACTGAGTAATTAGGAGATCTTGCATCTGATCAATGTGATCTCTTGCACTGAAAAGTGAGATTTAACTAATTTATTCTTGTACTCTTCCCAGTTAAAAATGAAAGAAAATCAAATTGTCAAGATGGAAAAGCTTAAGACCTTAATAAAGTTCATGCATACTGAGTTTAGACCTATTTTCTACATTGTGATAAAATTAAAGCTCCTAACATCCTTGTTAAATATTTCTGCTCATTCATATAGATCACTTTACTTCACATTTGCATCATTATTTTAATTACATTCAGATCATTATATCTTGCAATACCTTGTGTTGAGTGTGTCTTTGTGATTAAACTTTGTGGCACAATACCAAAAACACAATCATTTCTCTTATATGTCAATATCTTTGTCTCATTTTTTGATCATTTCTGACCATTCATTTACTCCATTTCATTTCTTGATCTCCTACTATTCTTTGTTTCTCTCTCTTATCTATCTTTTTGATGCTGTCAAAAAGAGGGAGAAAGGTCTCTAGGGGAGAAAGGTCTCTAGTGGGAGAAAGTTCAAAGGGGAGAAATTTCTTTAAAGGAGAAAGGTCTCTAGGGGAGAAAGGTCAAAGGGTGTATATGGTCAAAGGGGGAGTTATTGTAGTCAAGAGAGTCAAGATATTGGGAGATTGTGCATATGTTTTGTCATCATCAAAAAGGGGGAGATTGTTGGGTTGAGTGTGTTTTGGAATTTCCTAAAGTTGTATTTTAATGATATCCAATGAACATCGCTCATACTTTAATTTTGATGATGACATATTGTGATTTTAATGATGACATATTGTGATTTTAATGATGACATGTTGTGATTTTAATGATGACATGTTGTGATTTTAATGATGACATGTTGTGTTTAATGATGATATGTTGTGATTTTAATGATGACATATGTGATTTTAATGATGACATATTGTGATTTTGATGATGACATGTTGAATATGTTATACATTTTATACATATCACAATAATGCTTAGACAACATGTTTTTGATGTTTAATATCTCATATTTTAATGATAATATCTTGTATTAATTATTTACACTTTATATTTTCAGGTTTACATAAATTTGTCTCAAGTGGTGTCGACACAGTCCACCTATGTGTTGACACGATCCACCTGTGTGTTGACACGGTCTGCCTGTGTGTTGACACGGTCTGCCTGTGTGTTGACACAGTCTGCCAGTCGTGTCGACACACTCAATGGTCAGGTCGACACTAGTCCCAGATTCCAGAAGACCCAGTTGCCAGACTGGGACAGTGTGTCGACACAGTCCCAGGCAGTGTCGACACAAGATCCAGTTCCCAGAAGACCAGTTTTGCGCAATGGGACAGTGTATCGACACACTCCCTGGTGGTGTCGACACAGTCCACCTGAATCTCAAAAACGTGAATTTTTCTGGACACGTGACTGCTTGGGATTTAGGGGATTTGACCTAGGTTTCCGTGCCCATGCACCCAAGGCACTTTATGGACATATGGGGCTATAAATACCCATGTTCCTTGTACCCCAAAGGAAAAGAGCCCATACACTTCCAGAAGAAGCTTTTTGGCGGCCAAAGGGGGCTTTCCAGATCTTGCTCCATCTTCAGAAGTTGCATGCCATCCTTTCAAGAGGAAGGACATGGGAATCGAGGGGAATCTCTGGAGAGAAGCTTGCTGTGCTAGGCAAGGGAGCAGATCCAACTGAAGTGGCGCAGGAGAAGAAGGATTTCTGGCATTTTAGATGCCATCAAAGCAGAGCATCGCCAATTGAGGAGAATCTCCATCGATTTGCATCAAGGCTCCTCAATTCAAGTGTCTGCAACGCCTCTTCATCGAAGAACACTCATTCAACATCTATTTGTCTCATTTCTAAGTTTGTTCTTCCTTATTTCGTCAATGAGACTTGTGCATGAAGTTCTGCACAAATTTATGTGTACGAAACTGTCTTGAATCAGATCATTGCTAGAGGATCTGATCTCTTTTGTGTTTGATCTAGCTTTTGTACTGTGAGCCGTTGAGCTCTGGTTTGTGAGTCGTCGAACTCACTGTGTGGTTTGAGCCGTCGTGCTCAATTTGGAGTCGTCGTACTTCGGTTATTGTTTGAGCCGTCGCGCTCAGTTTGTGAGTCGTTGAACTCAAGGTTGTGTGTTGAGCCGTCGTGCTCAAGGTTGTTTAGAGTCATCGTGCTCCAGTGTGTGTTGTACTCAAGGTTTTGAGTAGTGTGGCCTCACTGTGTGAGGGGTGGATGTAGGAGTCACTGGAGGTGATTTCCGAACCACCTAAAAATTCTCTGTGCAGTGGTTTGAATTGTGGTTTGATTTTGTTACGCTAGATGCATGCATAGGGATTTCGCTCACACTACTAATTGATTTGCTCACACACACTAATCACACTTCAGATCAGTAAATTGTTTGGGTGAATTGATCTCTGATTCTAGGTAATTTTGAATTGCTTAAGCTTCCGCATTAATTGTTGTTAGATCTATTCAACCCCCCCTTATTGATCTGATCCATCCACCCATTCGATCCTAGAATTGGTATCAGAGCAGGTTAATGTCTGTTACTGATCTGATTTGATTGTTTCTGTTTGATCTCTGTGGTAATTGCTTGAACTGTTTGCTTGATCTTTCACTGTCTCTGTGAGCTTAATCGCTCTAATTCCTACATTTGGTATTAGAGCGGTTTAACCACTCTAATTGTTTGATCTAATTCCTTATTACATTGATTCACTGTGATTAGATCTAATAGTCTTTTGAGTTTTGGTATAATGGCAAATCTCTTTAATCTGCATGAATTTCCTGTTATAATTTCAGAGAAAACCACAGTCTCACTTTCATCAAATTTTTCAAAGGAAGCACAAAGAAAAGGAGCAAAAGAAATTCACAAGTACTTTATGGAAAAGAAGAGCCTCAATGAATCCAGAAAATCAACAATTCAGAAGGTTGTGGCTCTCATGCACATTCAATGAGCTCAGAGCATTCTGCATCCTCTCCAGAAAACAAGAGTTCAAATGGGTCTACAAGATCAGGTAAATCAATTCAGATCCATTATGTATTCTAATTCTGATTCTGATGCAGATGAAGACATGTCTTATGCTGAATTGATTGAATTCTGTGAGAAGATACACAATCTCTAATGCAAAGTTGAACACTAAAAATAAAGATTGAAAAAGACTTTAAAACATTGCCACAAAGAAAGTGAAAAATTGAAACAATACACTGAATTGCTCCAGAACAATGACAAAGATCCTTCACAAGAAAATGAGAATTGAAAATTGAAGTTCAGAAAACTGAATTCTGAAAAAGAAGTCTGAAGGATAAAATCAAAATTTGTGAAAAAAGTTGTCCAATTTAAAAGAAGTCATGATCAGTTGGAATTTGAAAATCTTGATTTGAAGGATGAAAATGAAAAATTGATTGATCTTAATGAAAACTTCAAATTTGATAATGATTAATTAAACAAACAGATTTCTAACATGGTCATGATCATGAAATAAATGAAAGATGCAAACAAACTTGTTGAAGAAAATGTCATCTATCAAAAGGAAAGATGAATGCATGTTGCATGACAAATCATTAGACAATGATTGTAGCAATTTAAGTAATAAAATTTCTGATTTGGAAAAATAAATTGCTCAATTTGAAAATGAAAAGAACACATGATGAAAAATGGTTTAGATGTCATGCTAAATAAACTTCAAATTCAGAAAGAAGTTGTTGCATTAAAAGCTGAAAAATAGAAGCTTCAACATGAATGGAAGAAACACTACAAACACAAGTCTTGCTTTTGTGAAAACTAAGAAAAAATGAAAGGAAACCACAATAACATTGTTAAAGCTGCTGCGAACAAGAAATCTGCTAATTCTAATGAAAAACTGTGAAAGTCTTGTTCAGAAACAGACAGAGAAAAAGAAAATACTACTGTCAAGAAGATTTATCTACTTCCTCCATCAGTCCAAAAAGCTCCAAGATAAGTTCCAAGTTACATTATGCCAAGAGCCACCAAAAGGTACCTCCTTCTCCTCATGGTAAGTCTCCTTACATGAAAAGGAGATTCCAGAAAATGCATACATGCCAAGGAAGTACTAGGTAAGAATATCCTCATGTTGCTTTATTGTAATAAAACCTGGTCATCTGCCAAACATTGCTGGATAGAGATTATTTCAATAAATATGCCAAATCAATCCAGGCTTCACATGTCATAAATTTGGGATACTTCTAGGGATGAGTGGCATAGAATTTGATCTTGTGTATGCTCCCATGTTCATGTTAATGTACATAGGAATAAAGATCATGTTCATGCTGAAAAACTCAGAAATTCTATGTACATGAAAAAAGAACTGTTGCAAAAAAGATCC
>CM024758.1:71249099-71335862 GCA_014218235.1 Colocasia esculenta
ATTGCTTTAATAACCCTTCCAATTAGGAGATAATTAAACTCCGAATTTAGGGTATTTTCTTATTATTCTCCCTTTGTAAATTCATATTTGACCAATAAGTTCTAGAGGATCCATTAAGCAAAACCCACTACTCTTTTCCATTTAATGGGTTTTATTTAATGCTCTTTTCATTGAATATCCTTTTAGCTGAGTTTTTAATTATTATTTAAATTTTTATTTTTCTCAAAAATTCAGGTTGCTACAGCTCATCCCCTACTTTTACCCAATCTAGGTGACTATGAAGTTCAAGAGGAAGATCAAGTCGAGGATGGGAATGCATCCGAGTGATGAGCGTCCCAACTATGAGTCTGGTTATAGTAGTTTCCTTTGAGTGTTAGAATCATGTAGTAGGAAGTGAGGTATTATGTACTTTTTCTTTTATTGAGTCTTAGTCCTGTAATAGTTCCATTTGGAATACAATGAGTTGAGATTTGAATGCAAGATTAGTTGAGTTCAATATTTGGGCCTTATGATGATGTATGTTGTTATACATTTAGTGCGTGCTAGCTATAGGCTTATTTGTCGACTGTTCACGTCTCGGGTTATCGTCTCGAATATCGACTCGAATTCTTCGAATTAATATCCGCTGCGTAGTTCTCGGGACGTGATAGTTTAGTGGTATCAGAGCCTAGGAATACGAAATAGGATATGTCTCAGGAGTAGGAGATACCTATGGAACCTAGGTCATGGTAATTAAATATAGTACCTGGTGAGAATGGGTAGAGACTGGGAATATGATAGAATAAACAAACACTCCTACCCATTGACTCTTATAATGTATCTAGAGACATTAATTGCTTTCCATCCTTTTTTCAGGAACTCTCATAACTCTTGTACTCAACTGCAATGGCCCGCAACCAGTGGCAAGCTATGCAAGAAACCGTGGCTGGGTTGACCCAGGCGTTACAAAATGTAGTATAGGCTGGAAATCAGGTTGCCACTGCAAGGAATGGAGCCGGTGATCTGCACCAGAATTTTAGGAGTTTAAACCCTCCTTGTTTCTCTGGATCCCCTGACCCAGACGAAGCAGAAAATTGGCAGGAAGAAATAGAAAGGATCTTCCAAGTAATGCAATGCACCAATAGGGAGAAAGTGGTGCTGGCCACTTTCCAATTCACTAAGGATGCCCGAGCATGGTGGAAGGCCACATCGGCCCACCTGCCTAATGTTGGCGAACTGGAGTGGGCTGGATTCCTGGAGATATTCCGGGGAAAATATTCACTGAAAGAGTGAAGGAGAGGAAAGCGGCAGAATTTGCCGCACTGAAGTAGAAGGAATGTTTGTGGCTGAGTATGAGGCTCAGTTCGCATTTCTTGCTGTGTACGTCCCACACCTGGTGGGAACTGAAAGACTTAAGGCAAATCGGTTCATGGATGGGCTCAGGCCCATGTTCATTAAAAGGCTCGGACCACACAACATTCAAACTTACACTGAGATGGTCTAAAGAGCTCAATTGGTAGAAGACACTATGGCTAAGGGGAAGGCATGAGGGGGAAGGACATCTCCAAATCGACATTTATAAAAAGGGGTGCAGTCGATACAACTGGAACTTTCCCCAACAACAACAATAACAACAACAACAGCAACTACAACAACAACAAAAGGTCAACCACTGGGAAGGACTATGGCATGGAGAAAAAGGTCAAAGTAGAAGAAACAATGACGATGGAGTATTGTAAATTTTGCAACAAGCCTGGGCACCAAGCGGACAAGTGCTGGAAGAAGGCCGGGGCTTGCTTGCGATGTGGGAGTCATGAACATCGTATACCGAACTGTCCCATGCTAAAAGACCAAGATGGAAGGAACCAAGGAGTGGTAAAGTGTCAGGGACGGGTGAATGCAATGACACAAGCGGAGCTTCTGGATGGAGGTATGAATGTTAAACCCCTAGACTGATCTTATGATGTTTTCTTATTGGTACATTTCTAAGTAGGGGAGATCATTAGGAGAAATTAGAAAGGAATAATCTAGTCATTATACATAGTTCATTGGTGGATAAGATGGAGCTATAACAACCGTGGAAGAGAACAGGAGTGGAAGGAACCAAATGAATAGTACGGGTGGCCATGGGTGTAGATGTTGGACTAGCATCCACGATGTTGAAACAAGTTAGAAGAATTAAATCCGAAACAACCTCAAGGGTCATAACTATCAAAAGACAATTAATGATCTATGAATTGGGGACAAATTCTCTTAAGTGGGGGAGAGTGTAGCACCCCTGAAATTTTATTACATAAAAATTTAAATAAATGGAAATAAATAATTTCCATAATATTAGATTATTTAAAACATACGTACCATTATCGTATGTGCTAAAACACATCGTAAAATTCCGTAAAAATTACAAATCAACCCCACACATATTCCTAAATGTTCCACAAAGAAATTTATGCCAAGAAAAATCGGATTAGCCAAATTTAAAGTGTTTCGCGACTTATTATCGTAATTCATGAATAAGTCGAAAAATCATTATCACACGTACTTGGCAAGTCGAAAAATTAAATAAAATCATATATGGACTTCAAATAATATCCTCTAATGACCCATCAAGAAATTTGGGTCAAGAGAAATTGTTTGGGCTAGGTTTAAGAATTATTGTGACCATTATCCAAATTAGGAAACAAGTCGGAAAATCGTTAACACGAAACACGACGCAACTATAAATTCAATAAGAGGTTGGGGAGACTTCCAACATTATATAATTCATAACCATAATAAGTTGAAATTAGAAAGTGGTAATTAGGGATTTATTGGGATGCAATCATGCATTCTTGGCAACCCAAATTCGTGCCTACCCACCCATGGAGGTTGCTTGATGGCCAAGACTCTCTAATGGAGGGAGAGATCTTCAAATTATGGAAAGACACAAGCCAATCCCCAACCCTTCTTTCTTGTTGCATTAGGACTCTAAAACCAATAGATGCTTAAATACTCTTCACCCAAACCCTAGGGACGAGTTTAGAACTTGCTGGGGTCGTGTGGAAGAGCTCTTGGTGGCTGAGGAGCTGTGGAACGACCACAAGAAGCTCATCTTCTTCCCCATTGCATCTGCTGCAACCTGCACAGACAGTCATCTTGAAGTTGACCAAAGGTAGGTCAAACCTAAACCAAACATTGTAAGGCTTATACCCCTGGAAAGAGGGTCAAGTCTACATTCTAACCCAAGTGAAATGCCCAAATTCTATGCAGTATACACAGAACAGTAAGCGTTCTCCTCCAAGTGGTCTGAACTCGGGTTTTCTGGAAAAATGAGACTTCTTCACCCAGAAGGTAGGTTTTCCCTCGGGCAAAACCTTAACATATCCTATACCAATGTGTAGAGCATCAAGTTAACTTTCATTCCCACTTGTTTCATCGAGTTTTAATTGGGTAGATTTTGAACTATAAGCGTTTTCCCAAAGTCACGCACTGTTAGGGTTTTCCTGTTCTTTAATTGTTGCATGTGATTTGAGACCAAATTAGAGCAAACACCCAACATGAAATTTTTCTACTAGTTATCCTCGTCAGGTTTTATGTTGAACGTTTTGTCTAAATCTCATTAGTTAGAGAGTTATAAGCATGGTAAGAGGGTTGCTGCATGAAACTACATCTTCAGGTTACACTTGTCTTCTACGTTGAGTTTGACTTGATTAAAGCCTATCAAAACCCTCATTATTATCTAATTTTGATTTACTGGAAGCACTCTTACATGTCTAGGTTGGTTTAAACTGGTTTTGTTATTTTTCATGCAGTGTACATTTGTTCTCTATTTTTGAAGCACCCTGTGTCAATATAAGGCAGTTCTGGACCGCAATCCAAGAACATGTCCTTTCTCTGTCGGATTCAGGTGCAGACCCTGTGAACGTGACGGCCCGATAGGCTGCGTTCTGAGGTCTTGTCGCGACAGCACCAACCGTCCACGTTCTAAAAGCGACGAAGCGCTCCGTCGCGACCTTGCTGCCTGATCTGACCTCCCTGTCGCGTTCTTCACATAACCTTGTCGCGTTCTAGCCCCGACCCATCACGACCCTTACTGAGGTCTGTCGCGACCTGACCCTGGCCTGACAGCCCTGTCGCTTTCCTTATATGTACCTGTCGCGATCTCAGGATTTTGCATTAACCCCCACTTACATTCTTGCAAACCTAACCGCTATACCCGAGGTCTGGTTAATGTGATATTTAGTGTGTATTCACATGTTTTGGGTCTGATCAATGCATGGTGGTTATTTTAATGCTTAAAAGTGTTAAACCATTTAAAAAGCTTTAAGTACATGAACATTATTCTAACTGCTTTCTTAATGACGTGACTATTCAGGTGACTTTTGATTAACTCTTCGAACTATTCTAGCTTCTTAATGATGAATTGTTATCTTAAAAATCATGAAATCCATGTTTAGTTAAGTGCATAGTTTCACTTCATGCTATCATGTTAAAGTGTTTTCCGCAAGTTTGAGACCGATGGTTTGTGAATTGAGACACGCGTACCGCACTACACACTCGCACTGTTAGGCAGCCTTTCTTGGGGATTGGAAACTCTCTACCGGTCATTCCGAATCGGTAGGCTAGTGACCTTTTTTCTAAGGCCTCCGTAAATCTCCTCTGACCATGGATTCCCACATGGCCGACGAGTTGGTTGTACCATTGAAGTTCCATGGAGATAGCGTGCACTTCCTCTCTCGTCTTGTTCTCGTGAGTGTGAATTACAATCTAGACTAAAGCCATTAATGTAAAGATTGAACTAAATTATAAATCGTACCGTTATGCTGCCAAATTTATCTCTTGACCATTGTTCAATTACTTATTGCTAGTTCTCATCATCATCATGAATATGACATTACACCTGCTTACTTATTGAAACTCTTATTGGCCATTATTAATGACTGTGGGTATCTACATTTAAAATTTAAGTGAGATGCTGACAGGGCACGACGTGTGTCCAAGGGCTCCAGTCTAGCCCCAATGACGGTGAGTCATAAATAGACTGTTAACCATGGGGTATAATGATTATTGGCGTTGCATCTGCGCTGGGAGTCGTGCATGTCGTGTTGAATGATAGATACAATAACCACATACACGTGTCCTGGTGTACATTCTTGATGGATCTTTTCTTGGTGTATATTAGTGTCTACGTGCCTGATTAGTGTTACATTATCGTGCTCGTGCATGCTTGCTTGCTTCCGTGATATGGCCATCCTACATTTATTGCAATTAGTGATATCTTGCGTTCTTGACATCAAGTGAAATCTTGCGTGCTTGTACAAAGTGATCTATTGCTAGTTCTATCATGTCATCTTGTTCTAAAATATTGTTCTATCATGATCATTCTATCTAGCTTGTTTGTATCATGTTTTAATGAGTTTTATTCGCACATGCATATCATGACATTCATCGTGCTTACCTAGTTCTAAAATGTTAATCACTTATATCATTGCCCGCACATTGAGATATAAATCCTACTGGGCTAGTTTGCTCATCCCCTACTTTTACCTAATCTAGGTGACTATGAAATTCAAGAGGAAGATCAAGTCGAGGATGGGAATGCGTCCGAGTGATGAGCGTCCCAACTATGAGTCTAGTTATAGTAGTTTCCTTTGAGTGTTAGAATCATGTAGTAGGAAGTGAGGTATTATGTACTTTTTCTTTTATTGAGTCTTAGTCCTGTAATAGTTTCCATTTGGAATACAATGAGTTGAGATTTGAATGCAAGATTAGTTGAGTTCAATATTTGGGCCCTATGATGATGTATGTTGTTATACATTTAGTGCGTGCTAGCTAGAGGCTTATTTGCCGACTGTTCACGTCTCGGGTTATCGTCTCAAATTATTTCCGAATTATTATCAATTTCTGCTGCGTAATTCTCGGGACGTGACAGTTTGAGCTTACCTTTCCCTTTCTTTCTCAAGAACTTTTTGAATTGCCTTGTCAGTAAGTCCAATTCTTCATCATCCTCTTCATCAGAAGACTCATCATTTTCATCAGATTGGTCAACAACAATTTTTGAACTAGATGAAGCTTTTAAAGCAATAGGTTTCTTAGATGAAATTAAAGATGCATTTCTTTTCAAGTTGATTTCGTATGTCATTAGTGAACCTATTATCTCATCTAATTGCATGGTTGACAAGTTCTTTGAATCTTCAATTACTGTGGCCTTTGTATGCCAAGCTGAAGGAAGTGACCTAAGAGCCTTCCTAACTAGATCACTATTTGAATAATCCTATCCTAAACCTCGAAGACCATTCACAATGAGCATAAATCTGGAAAACATCTCAGAGATAGTCTCATCAATCTTCATTCTAAACATTTCATACTATGAGACTAAGATACTTGCCTTGGTTTCTCTTACCTCAGAGGTTCCCTCATAGATGAGCTGGAGCTTATCCCACATCTCCTTAGCAGACTTACATGAAGATACTTTGGAGTACTCCTTGGGGTGGATGGCACACTGCATCATGTTCATGGAACTCCAGTTGAGAGTGGATTTCTTGATCTGATCCTTGGTCCATAGATCTTCATATTCAGGGAGTTTAGCAAGTCCCTTGTCAACAATCTTCCAGAGCTTATAGTCTTGAGCTCTTAAGACACATGCATCCTGTTTTTCCAATAGGCATAATCAGATCCATCGAAAAAAGGAGGCCTAGAACTGAAGACCCTCAGCCATGAATCCCTTGGTGATTTCCATAGCATAGACTCTTGATCGCTAGATCAAACACTTAAAGTGCACTGAGAACCCGCTCTGATACCAAATGAGATGTTGCAGAAAAACTGCTATGAAGAAATCTAGAAGGGGGGGGGGGTTGAATAGATTTCTTTGGATTTTAAAAATCACTGAATTAGATTTTTAGAGAGATTGAATTAAGAGTAAAATCTAAAGATCAATGACAATTCTGAGCAATTTGAGACATGATAGATGATGAGGTATCAATGAGCCTATCAAGCATCTATCGCAAGAAACAATCAACCACAAAGACAAAGAGATTTAGGGTGGTTCGGATTACACAATTGTGTCTCCTACATCCACCATCCACACACCACACACGAAGTGGCTTATCTTGCCAGTTCAGAAATGACACAACACAACACACACACTCTGAGATTCAGAAATCTCAGATCTAACCACACACACGAAATTGGGCACAAGGATTGCCCAATTTCACAAACACACACAATAGAATGAGTTTGAAGTGAAGAACTAGACTAAACAATTGAATCCCAGGTTTTAGATGTTTGGTTCGAATCTCCATGTTTCTGCTTCAAGGAGGGAGATCAGCTCTTCTACTTTAGCTCCAGGAGAAGGCGCTGAAGACTAGAAATCCTTCTTTAGATGGATCATCCAAGATGTTTGAAACTCCAATTCCTTCAGATCTGGAAGCAATTCTTCTGGATGAAGCCCTCTTTTGAAATCGCCTGGAAACCTCTGGAGACGGAAGAGCTGATGTGTGTTTTTTTTTCCAAAGCCAAGTGGATAAGGGGCATTTATAGTCCCATGGATCCACAAAATATCTTGGGATTTGGGGGCACAAAGATTCCTGCTCAAAAGCCCCTACTAAGATCATCCACATGTCTCTGCAGTTAGATCTAGAAAAATGTCCAAAGTGTGTCGACACCACATAAACATGTGTCGACACTCAAGACACTGGCTTAAAACTGGGCTTCTGGGACAGTGGGGAAGTGTCTACACATAGGTCCTGTGTCGACACCACTAGATGCTTCTTCAAAATAAGCTTCTAGGACAGTGGGTGAGTGTCGACACATAGGTGTTCTGTTTGACACCACTGGACATTATCTTCATAATATGATTGTTAGATGCATGAATTGTGTCGACACCACTTGAGTTGTGTCGACACCACTGTCATTGCTTGAGCTTTTCTTTTAGTTACACAAGGAAAAAGTAGTGTGAGATATAAATGAAACATGATAAACATGACTTCCACATATGTATGAATCATACTTAAGCATCATCAAAATAAGAGATCCAACAAATACTTATATCATTGCTGGAAGATGTAAATCCTACTGGGCGAGTGCGCTCATACCTGCTTTCTTTAACATTTCAAGTAGTAAAGGTAAATCTAAATGACGGGACTTGTGGGCCGAGCGTGGAGTACACTTAGAGAGTCCATTCCTATTTTTTTATTTAGATTGGTCATTAATGTAATTTTCCCCTTTCTTTGAGAGATAGATTGGGAGTAAGGAGTGTTTCATTTGACATTGGAGGTTGTAATATTCGTTTGAGAAAGACTTATTACACTTGTACATTGCACTTTAAGTGCAATGTGACTAGGCAATAGCCCATATGGCACCCCTCACATGAGGAGTGATAAAGTGGCAATCCAATTATTGAATGCCACATGGGCTTGTTGCATAGTCACATTGCACTTAAAGTGCAATGTGAAAGTGCAATAAACCTTTCTCTATTCGTTTTGATAAATAAAGGAAGAAAATTTGACTATTTCATTGTGGGCCCTATTTGTAAAAGATATTGGTCTATAGCTTCTGAATGCTTGCTTGTTCGTCACACCTCCCAATTTATTCTGCTGCTAAAACAAAATTGGGGGCGTGACAGAGTGGTATCAGAGCCTAGGCTTTCTAAAGTCCTAGGATACATTAGAGGCTAAGTTATGACCCTATGTTAAAGGATAATGTTGTGAGGATCTAGCTAGGTTCCTACACTATTTGTGTTTAGCACTAAGCTAGGTCTCTTGTTAGTACCTAGTGAGATGGGTAGAGCCCGTGGTTAGAATAGTTCAAAAGTTATAAATTCATATTCACAAAGAATAACTTAGACTATAACTAACTATTAATCTTCTCTCAAAATCCTAAACATTTTTGGAGATGGCAGCCAAGCGTGGCCAATGGCGCGATATGCATAACACAGTACAGGAGTTGGCACAGGCCTTGCAACAAGTCGCACAGAGTGGAGCTCGTGTCAGGGCAAGAGAGTTACATAGGAATTTTCGAGGATGGATCCTCCTAAGTTTGATGGATCTCCTGACCCCGAGGAGGCTGAAAACTGGATGCAAGAGATGGAATGGATGTTCAATGTAATGCAGTGCACAGACCAAGAGAGGGTCTTATTGGCCACTTTTCAACTATAACGCGATGCAAGGGCCTGGTGGGAGGCCAACAAAGCTACATTGCCTGATACTCCTACTACTTTGGCTGAATTCATAGAACACTTCAACAATAAATATTTCTCTAAAAGGGTTCGTGAGAAGAAAGCTGTGGAATTCGCTGCTCTTAAATAGAAAAGATCATCAGTGGCGGAGTATGAAGCCCAATTTGCTAGGTTGTCCCGCTATGCACCACACCTAGTCGGGACAGAGAAGATGAAGGAAAAAAGCTTCCTAAATGGATTAAATCCAACATTTATTCCCCTATTGGCATCAATGGACATTCAAGTTTACAACGAGATGGTGAAATGAGTTCAATTAGTAGAAGACGCCATAGAAATGACCAAGGAAGATGATGGGAAGTCCACCCCAATGGAAGGACAACCATTAACTTCAAGGATTATCAACCCAAAAGCCCTAAGAAGAGGTTAAATAAAGACAAGTGTCACTTAAAGAATAAGAAGCCTAAGAGAGGAGATCAACCACAGAACACAATCCAACTAATCAAGGAGAAGTGTTGGCACTGTAGTCGAATGGGACATAAGACCGAGGAGTGCTGGAGAAAGATGAGGGCTTGTCTGCGATGCGGAAGTATGGGCCACCAGATTAGTGGTTGCTCTCAATTGAAGAAGAAGGCGTCTCAACATCAAGGCTGGCTTCAAGCAACAATAGGAAAGGAATGCTCTTGAAAGAATAGAAGGGGCGGAGCGGCATGAGGTAGATCTACTCACATTGACATCACTAGAATCTTGTAATCTTGGTGCTTCTTTTGAATCTCCTCATTAGTATCGTCTTATCCTATTGATCAAGTCATAATTGAGAAGAATTAATATATTCATACAAATACAATAACCTCAAAGTAATCTACTTGAAAAATTTCCTCTACATGCATAATCTTAAGTGGGGGAGATTCGACGCAGTTTAGAAAGAAGAAATGTCCTATGAATTTGAGGACCAAATTATTTTAAGTGGGGGAGGATGTAGCACCCCGAGAATTTCAGTAATTGAAAATTTGAGATAAATAGAAAATATGACAACTTAATAATTTAAAACTAGTTAAATGCGTACACACCATTATCCCAGATGTAAAAACACATCTAAAATTTTTGTGAAAATCATAGTTAGACTTTAAATATTATTCTCTAGTGACTCATAAAGAAATTTGGGTCAATAAAAATCTTTTGGATTGAGTTAAGAATTATTGTGACTATTATCTTAATTAAGGAATAAGTCGAAAACCATTATCACATATACATAAATGGGTCATAATAAAAATAAAAATTATGGATGGACTTCAAACATTGGGTATTGACAACCCAATGAAAGAATCGGGCCATAATATATATTTTGGACCACAAATAAATTCAAGTAGAAAAATAACCCCAAAATTGAAAATCTTAACTAATCAAGATTAAAAGGTTAAATACTCATCCAATACATACTATTGGACTTAAAATTGAGCCCAATTCATGGTTACAACCTAAAATAAGTTTCTATATCAATTCCATCACAAATTGGGGAGAGAAATCTCCAATTTGAGGAAGGATACACCCAAATTCGTCCCTAAAAGTTTCTTAATCTAATTCGGCAACTAAAGACTTCTCTTTCTATAAATAAAGCCTCTCTCTTCCATGGGACGACCCCTAGGGTTATTGGAGGCGTGCTTGGAGGCTATGGTGGCTAGAGATCTCAAGGAGAAGGCTGGAGCAAGGAGAATCTCGTGCTCTTCCAACTCCGATCTACAGCGACCTGCATACAAGAGTCAGATTGATCATCACCAAAGGTTAGTAAAATCTCAATCAAATCAAGCAAATAATATACCCATAGAAAGACCCTCAAGTCTACTTTCTGATGAAGCTATTTTTTTTAATTTGTACGCAGTGTGTTAGACGTATTAAGAAGATCTTTACACTACTACCAAAACTAGGGTTTTCGGGGAGCACGACTTTCATTCACCTAAAAGGTAGGTCATCTCCATGCCAATGTAGCAACCTGGATTTTTTTTCAAAATAATAATAATAAAAAAACAATTAGAAAATCAAAGAAAAGAGAATTAAATAAAACCCATCAAATGAAAATAAGTAATGGGCTTTATTAAATGGACCCATTAGAAATTAGTAGGCTAAAATAAAGATTTTAAAAAGGGGAATAATAGAGAAATACCTAAAATTCGTAACTAAAATATTACTAAAATAGAAAAGAGGTATTTAATGCATAACAAATAGAAGTTTGAGTTGGATTGGGATTCCTAAACCTACCCTAATGGGTTGGCCACAAAATCCTCTCTCTCCCAACCCAAATAGGAGATCTCTTGCTTAAAAAAGGGAGAGGAAAATAGGAAATTCGAAATTTTATAGGAATTAGACTTAACTAGGAAAGGGAATAGGGAGAAGCTTAAATACTTCTCTTAAACCCTCATGGCTGGCCCTAGCTCGTGCCAAGAGGTTCCTGGACCAGGAGGAGAGGTCAAGAGGAGAGAAATCGTGGAGAGGAAGGATCCCTCAAGTTCTTCTCCGAGTTCTTCAAGTCTTAACCCTAGAAGAGGAAAATGATCAAAGGTAGGCATTCTCACAAGCATAAACCATGAAAGTTTTTCTGTAGGATGTTCATCTATCAAGAACAAAAGCCCTTTGGTTTCATAAATTTCCATCGAGCATATCTTTCGATCTTGATTTTTATGTTCTGCAACTTACATGACCCCGAACCCTCTTTTAATTCTTGATCTCCTTGTATACTCAACCCCATGCCACGAGATTTTTACTGTAGGAACTGATGCATGTTAGGCATCTTTTGCCTCTAAAAGCCCTAAATTTGATTCATCCTATCTTGCAAATTTAATCGTTGATCTCAACTATGTACTGTTTCATGTTCATCATGAATGCCCGTGTTTAAAACATATCTAAACCCTGGATGTTTTCCAATTCCTATTATTGTAAGTACCCATGCATGTCTAGGTCGTTTTGCAACTAGTTTCATGATTTTTGTTGACTATATAATTAGTTGTGATTTTCTGAATCACACTACGTCAAATAGGGTAAGTTTTGGCTCGTAATCTAATGAAAAGTCCTTTCCCTGTCGGACTTGGGTGCAGACCCTGTGAACGCGACGGCCTGATAGGCCGCGTTCACAAGGGTCGTCGCGATAGCGCCCTCTGTCGCAATCTGATCGCGACAGGGCCTGTCGTCGCGATCTGCTGCCCGACTAGACTAAGCCTGCTGCGACCCGTACAAGCACCCGTCGCGATCTCAGTTGACCCCGTCGCGACCCTCATCAGGGTACGTCGCGATCTGGGTTCTTTTTGTATGAAACCCCCTGTCTCAGCAATGCTTGATTACCACAGTGTTTGTTCTCTTGTTTAACATCATACATATAGAAAATAACTCTTGTTATAAATTAATATTTATGTATGATTAAAATACATGCACATGATCTTTTCTATCTACAATTTCATGACACTTACACACACTTTGAACCATCCATTATGGCATAATTTTGGCATGAAACTATTTCATAATACATCTGGTAATTTATGTAATTAAACTACCCTATACTTCTCTATCGTTTCTCGCAATGATTTAGGAATGCCGATATTGACGCTCCACTGTTCTAGAATTCTTCTAGAACGTCGAGCACTTGTTTCTATAGACACTCTCTCTTGACTTGGACGAACTCTTCGTCGGATACTCCATCTGCCAGACTAGTAAGTCTTTGTTGAAGGCCTCCGTAAGTCTCCTCATCCATAGATTCCCACATGGTCGACGAGCCTTTGTACTCTAACACTTATGATACCCTTTAGGGATCTATATGATCCAAACGGCTATTATAAGTTCACTCTCATCTTGAATCACACCGGACCTCTGGACTTGTGCTTAACATGGCCAGCGGAAGGTCGTTAGTTCCGCCTGACTGCCAACACCGAGTGTGCGTGTTGTGCAACTGTTACTCTCGCCTGGTTACTTGACGCGTTACGTGTAATGTCCACTAGCTCTCATCTATACTCTACTCACTCATCTATTCACGTTCACTCTACTATCTCGTCTATTCATCTAGTGCTCTCATCTACTTCTTGGTACTCTATATTGGCCACTGACTGATAGTCTAAAGATAAACAATATAACCAATGCCTGACAATATATAAGGGCCCGATCTGGTCCTGGGATGTGCGCCCGAAAGTGCTAGTGCCCATGGGAGTTAAATGATCAGAGTGTTTTGCATTACACTCAAGTGCTATCTATCTGACTATCTAAATGACAATCAAAAGTGCTATGTTCCCTCGTTGTCCATTGACAACAAAGTGCTATGCTATACTCATTGTGCTATCTGTACTATGGCCATCTTGCTATATTGTGCTATTCCCAACACTTATGCTATTTTGGAAAGTCTATATTTGGAAAGTCTTGCTAATTCGTTCACGTACTGTCCTGCTATATTTTTACGTGACTCTCTCGCTCTATCATTAGTTACTCTGCCTTCAATGCATTATTACTTAAAGCCTGCTTGAGCCTGAGATTTAAGTCCTACTAGGCGATGTTCGCTCACCCTGCATTATTTGTCATTGTGTTCTCAGGTGGACCGAGGAGAACCATACACTCAAGAGAATGGAACGACCTGGAGTGATGTCATGAGTACCCTAGTGTCCTATTGCTATGTTTAGTGTTGTAGTATTAGGTTTGAAGTTTAGTCTTTGCTTTATTCCAATGTAATCGGGCCCCATAGATTGGCTTTGATAATAGTGGTTGTAACTAGACATTGAAAAGTTATCAATGAAATGAATTCGCTTTAGTATTATTCACTGTGCAATGGTTTGATGTCTAGTATTCGCTCTATACCCTTTTCTTGCAACTGCCTCGCGTTCCGATATTCCGCGTCGGGGCATGACAATTTTGTGGTATCAGAGCCTAGGTTATTCTTAGTACAGGATGATCTAGGTTAACCTGCCTCGACTAGAGTCAATTATCCTACCCATGTGAGTTGTGGTTAGGGCCAAGGGTAACTACAAAAATAAACTCACACACGCACAATTAAATTTCACATCAGTATCGTAACAGTAAGTTATTTTTGTAGGAACTAAGCAATCAAGATGACGGCCGAACGTGCTCAATGAGGGCATGCAACAAACCATCCAAGAACTGACACGTGCCATTGTGCAAGCCACTCAAGGAGGAGGCAATCGTGGTGCAGGCGACCTGCATCGCAACTTCAGAAGTCTGAACCCACCTAGGTTCAGCGGATCCACGGATCCGGATGAAGCTGAGCACTGGCTCCAAGAGACGGAAAGAATTTTTCGTGTCATGCAATGTGCAGCGGGGGACAAGCTGCTACTTGCCACGTTCCAACTGGAGAAGGACGCCTGACCCTGGTGGGAGTCAGTGGAAGCTACTAGAGAGAATGGGCCATTCACCTGGAACGAGTTTAAAGAACATTCAACTCCAAATACTTCTCCGAGCATGTTCAAGAAAGGAAGGCTGCGGAATTCGCTACTCTTAAACAGCGAAGCTTGACTGTGGCCGAATATGAAGCCCAGTTCTCTAGACTGGCACGCTATGCTGTACATCTGGTGAACACTGAAAGGATGAAGGCTAAGAGCTTTCTAAACGGCCTTAAGCCCCACTACATCACTCAACTCCCACCTTTCGACATCCCGACCTACACCGAGATGGTGAAGAGGGCTTAGCTACTAGAAGATGCTACGGACTTCACCGACCGTATCAAGGGAAGTTCGTCAAGAAGGAAGTGACCTCGGTCAGTCATCTGCTAAGCCTACCAACGGCAAGAAGCGTCCCTTCACATCATGGAGGGAGCTAGCCAAGAAAGGAACCCAAGGTTTTCGTACCCAACACTCCAACAAAGAGCCACTACAAACACTGTGACAAGCCTGGTCACATGGCTGATGAATGCTGGAGGAAAGCCGACACATGTCTATGCTGCGGAAGTCGTGAGCATCGTATCCCTGAGTGCCACTACTGAAAGGGAATGAAAGGTGCCCTAATGCGCCTAAGAAATAGGGCCGACTGCAAGCCCTACATGATGAGGAACCTGCTATGGAGGGTGGCGTGGTAGAAGGTACCCTTCAAGTTTTCTCATTATCAGTATTCGTTTTATTTGATACTGGAGCCACTCATTCATTTATATCTCAAAACTTTGCTGATACTGTGAATGCTAAACCTATATCCATGGGTTGTGAGTTCTCTGTCACAACGCCACTAGGGGAAAAGGAGAATTGAACAAATACTTTCCTCTGCCGATGTAATGATCGAAGACCATAACCTAAAAGCCGACCTGGTGTGTATGTCCATGGAAAGCTATGATGTAATTTTGGGAGCCGACTGGTTGTCCGCATATGAGGCAAGTGTCGACTGTAAGAAAGGGAAGGTTACTGTACACAGGGATTGTACCCTCCCTCAACACAAACATGAATATCAAATGTGATAGCATGGAAAATAGGATGTGATCGCCACCTAGAGCATTTCCAATGAAGAGAATAAAGTGGGCTACCTACTCCAGGAAAGGGGGGAAGAGAACGGAGGAATACCTGATATCGCGGTCGTTATGACGGATGCGGGAAGCCTGATAACGCGTCCGCTATGAGGGACGCATCTCTTGTCACGTCGCCTTCCTCCATCGCATTCTCTTCTTGTGCGGGAGATGGTGAGTAGGACCTCCTTCCCCTCCGGCCGGCAAGAGATGAGAGCTCCTCATAGAACTTCGCTTGAATGCCTGCCAATCAAAGAGAGAGACAACAAAAGCCCTATTAGAACATGATTAGTGTAGAATTTTCTCTAGAAATGGAAGGAAATGGAGCAACATGAAGGGAACGAACCTGGGGTGGTTTTAAACCCCTGGGGAAAGGAAAAAAAAACGGGAGGAAATGGAGTGCAATCTATCTAGGAAATAAAATAACAATGCATGAAGAAATGAGAAAAGGAGAGAGGAGAGGGTGAGCCCCATTGGGGTGACTCCTGGCTTGATGAATGTCCCAAATGTCGTCCAAAGGCTTCAGGGAGATGTTGGAGTCACCGTTCATGCGTTCCTTGCTCCGTTCATGAAGAAATGAATGAATTTTGTGGAATAAGATGTGAAAGGAAATGGTGGGGATGTGAGGCTGCGAGTCTAAGCATGGACCAGAGAGAATTTTGGCAGCCCTTCAGGTAAAAAAAAAATGGGGTCCCCTTTTCCTTCCAGAGAGGCCTTGTTATATAGATTTTTGAGAGAGAAAATCCCATAATAATTAAAATGAGTGATAAATTAAGCCAAAATCACATGGGAGAGTCCTTGGGGTCCTCAAGAGAGTCCTTAGGGCCCAAATCTCGCCCAAGGGGTTGAGATATTCCCTAGGGATAAAGATAAACCCATGGGAGGATAAATAAGAGGTGGTTGCGGAGGCCTGCATGCGCAGCTGCTGTCGCGCCGTATCGTAGAGCCGCGATATGGAGACGCGACGGGTCGGGGCGACGCGACAGTATTGCCCACATGCATGGATAATGCATGGGCTGTGTCGCGGCAGCCTAGACCGTTGCGACTTAGAGACGCGGCACCACGATGCGTCGCGACTATAAAATCAAAATTTATGTGATTATCAGCCACCACATGAAAGGATAAGACTTATTGATGGCCAAGGACTCTCTCAAATTGATAATGGGCGGGATTTCAAGGCAATTTAATTATTAATAGGCTCAAAACAAGGCTAATGATGGGCTCAAGGTGAGTGACCAATTAGGGGCCCACTAAGGTGACAAGAAATGTGGTTCAACCTATTAGCTAGAACTGGGTGTCTACAGATTGCCCCTCCTTGGCTTCCACTCTGCAAGGAAATGAAGCGTAGGTAGAGTGGAGGTGTCACGAAGTGACGGCGGAGCGGAAGTGATACGGAGTGAACTGAAAAGTGGGAGCCAAGGTAAAGAGACACCCGATCTATCTAACAAGCAATTGAAATCTTCGTGAAAGCCCCGAGTTAGCTGCTCGAGCAGAATGCAAAGAAAAGCACAAGTCTGGACGAGAGAAAAAAAGAGGACGATCAACCCCTCGATTGAGAGGTACCCTAGCCAATTGGCCTGCATGTTTCATTTTGGAGGGACATGTGCGTGCTAGACAGGTAACTCATGTCTCTGTCCTGGGAGCGTTTCGCAACCAAAACGGATCAAAGGAAAGAAAATTTGGATAGGTAATCAGACAGGGAATTCTTGTGACACTGACAGGAACAACTCACTCGGAAGCAAACCTTCCGATTCGGAGTGGAATTGGATTTCTTGCTCGGAATATGAGGATTGATTGGGCACTCAACAAGGGCTCATCAAAAGTCATGAGTGAGTCAGGAAAACTCAAAGTCCTACATGATGCATGCTGGGCAAAAGTAAAAGAAATCATCAAACGAATGCAAGGAAAAGGGAAAATATAAAATATATCAAGGATAATATTGTTAAGCTGAATAAGAATGGGTCAAGAGACTACCCACAACCGTAGTGCAGGCCTGAATCCATCGTTCCCTGTGGACACCAAAAAAATATAGTGGGCTTGACCCCTTAGCAGTCCACTAAAAGGCCTCTTAAACAGGCCCATTAGAAACCCCTTATCTTACCCATGAAGGGAGGTAAGATAGGCAATGAACACCTCCCAAAAGGAGGTTCCAAACATGGCAAAAGGGGCCTGCTACGGCAATGGAGGCAGTGCTGGCTGGGACAATTTTTGGGGTTTCTTTTTAAAAGAGAAAAAAAGGCCATGGGCATTGCGTAGAAGAGGCTGGGGGGCGGTGGGTTGTCTTCTCCACCAAGCAAACCAGCAACAAAGAGGGAAGGAGGCCTGGTTTCTGCTCTAAGAAGGCCTCTCCCGTGAGGACCCTGCAGAAGAGAGCAAAGGGAAATAGAGAAAGGTGAGGAGAGAAAGAGAGAGAGAGAGCCCCCTCTTCTTCTCCATCTTGTTTTCTTCTTTGCTTTGTCTTGTCCCATCAAGGGAAGAGAAGAGAGGAGGTGTCACGTTGGGGTTTTCCCCCTTTTGTTTCTTTGAAGCTTTTGTACTACTTCCCTCCTTAGCATGAGAATGCCATTTTTATATGCTTATCGCCACCTCTACTTGATGTGATGGATCATTCCTTTGCATTTAATGCATAGAATCTTCCCCTTTGCATGCAAGTGTTATATAAGTTTTTTTTTTCTCTTTGCATGAGTAAGAGACCCCGGGATATGGAGAGGTCACCTATTGCATGTGTCCCTCCCCATCCTAACAGTCATACATGGAGTTTTTATGCCCTCCATACCTCAATAAATGAGGTCATGGGGGTATAGAATCCCATATCTCATTCAATGCATGCATACCATGCCCTTTCCTCTCTCCAATAGGCCACATTTCCCTCTGTTCTAGCCTTGTAGAAGATTGTTCTATCACTGCCTCAAACAGCCCCTTCAAGAGTCTCCCTGGGTTGATGCATGCTCATTGTGCTAGCCAAGAGTTGAGCAAGTAATGCTCATGTAAACAAGCCCAAAGCCCCATCTCAGGCCCAGATCGCCCACTGCCATGAGCCTGACTGCTCTCATTGAGGTCTGTCACTGCTTGAGCAGGAGTCCCTGCGCCGATTTGGCCAGCCCAGAACCGGCCCTGGCAGCTGGCAGGCTTGGGAAATGCTAACCATTCAGCGCCAGTGACCCCCCCCCCCCCCTTGGTAGAGTTGCATGAGCAAAGTCATTGCTCAATGTGACATCAACCAAATAAGAGCCAATAGACTAATAGACCCATCCGTACCCCTGGAATTGGACAATATAATGTCTATGTCCGACAGATGAGTTCATATGTTGTCCATCGGCCCGTGGGTTTGTATGGTCATGATATCGTCCGGATCCCCGTTGGCGTGCCTCGGGCCGGCGTCATGTGCCATTGGAGCTATGTGATCAGGTTTTTTCGGCATACACTCCTTCCTTTGGTGCCATCTCCGTGTACGGTGGATGCGTACCTGTCACGCCCCAACGCGGAAGATCGGAGCGCGAGGGCAGTTGCAAAAAGGTATAGAGCAAGTACTAGACATCAAACCATTGCACATTGAATTATGCTCAAGTAAATCTTTCTCATAATACTTTTTCTTTTTGTGTCTTTACAACCACTAATGAGCAACCATTCTACAGGGCCCCAATTACATTGCAATAAAAGAAAACTAGGTAAACTAAATGATCTTTCCGATCGATGGACTGTGTGCTCTGATGGGTCATCCTGGCTCCTAACTGTATGTGTCTTCCCGTCGGAGTGGTGGGTCATTGAGATCACAACAGTCCTCTAACTGTGAGGTCA
Source organism: Colocasia esculenta (assembly GCA_014218235.1). NCBI lineage: Eukaryota > Viridiplantae > Streptophyta > Magnoliopsida > Alismatales > Araceae > Colocasia > Colocasia esculenta. The sequence goes on from CM024758.1 coordinate 71,268,500, forward strand.
ACCCTCATGCCCCTTAAGGTTAGAATGCTTCTCAAAGCACGGTAGGGAGAATGTCAGCAGCTCTAGGGGAGTAAAAGATAAGCAAGTAACGATAGATCATAGACGGGAGGGAGTAAAATAGTTTCAACGATTAAAGCAGAAAGACCGAAAAGCCATGAAAAAAAACAGGAATAGCAGACGTTCATAGCACAATAGTACACAAGTACTAGAAGAGAAGCAAAGGCCGTAGAAATGATGCACAAGATCGAAGAGAGAGCGTAATAGCACGTTTGTGTTGTTTTTCAGATCATATAGAAGGGTCGAGCACAGATGGCACTTGGGTGGGAAGCCATAGATAATATCGAGAAACATTCACTTGAGGGTAGACCACCAGTCTGATCGAAAATACCAAGAAAGTCGGCCCTTTGGTATCGCAGAGGCTGGGTATATTGGTATCTTTAGACCAATACAAAAATGGCCATATAGAGTACCAGAATAGATGCTCGCCTAGATAATAGACGCGATAGTAGGTCTGTGTCGGGTGGAACAGAGTAGAGGGTGTGGGGAGTAGGTGGAGTGACTAAGATTCTGAACAATAGGGATGCGACATTGAGAGTAACAACACAGGCGCTCAGCGCGAAGGGGGAGGTAACGGTTGGACAACACGGAGCCTGAGGACTGGCCAGGGTAAACACAGGGGAAAAAACCAAGGGTGAATCAACAACGCAAACATGAGTTGGAATGGTCTGATCTAAGATAACTAAAGGAGAATCTAATAGGGTTTAGGATCAGGGAGGGGCTAAAGGGGGATCACAGGGGGAGGACAATAGAGAACTGAGGATGACGGGGAATCCATGCCAGTAGGAGATAGACACCGGCGCTTGAACAAGAATAATCGGACGGAGAGGTATCCAAAAATTCAAGGCCAACCAAAAGGGTGTATAAAACGGTGCTCGTTCTAGAGGAATTCTAGAACAGTGGCGTCGATATCGGTATATAAACAACGCAAACATACAGTCCTTTAAAATAGGGCAATTACTATACCTTATTTCGGTAATTCCAGATACATTATGAGATATTTTCTGCAAGATTTCAGCCATAAATAGATGGTTCAAGTGTGTGCAAGTGCAAGAGAAATCATAGATAGAAATAAGTCGTGAACATGTATTTAAATCATTCATATAGCATCCTTTTTAAGTAGGGTTTTTACTGGGGGTATAACGTAAGAAGGCGTAAGGATTTTAGAAAGTGACAAAAATATTTTCATGGGTTTTCATGCAAAACTCTGAGAAGGCGACTATTCCTGTATAGAAGCTACAGGAGCAGAGCACTCGCGACAGGGGTTACACAAAGGGCGACACTGTCTTGCTCAGGCGGCCAGAACGCGACGGGTGTCCCTTCGCGTTGAGAACGCGACAAGAGGAGTCGCGACGGGCTTGAGAAGGCGACGTGTCAGTCGCTTTCTCAGGTCCGTGGCCTGGGTCTGACAGAGTTCTGCTCTGTCTTGGATTGCGGTCCAGAAACTTACCTTTTTTACATAGGGTAGTTTCAGAAAATCATAACTAATTGTATACATGATGAACAAATCATGAATCAGGGCAAATGAAACTAGACATGCGAGAGTACTTCCAGTAAATAGGAATTCGCGAGAGAGCATGGTTTTGAACATGGTTTGAGGACGAACAAGAACAAGTAACATAGAACATGCTACAGGGAATAAGATCGATTTAATTCGAGTAACATGCTCAACGAAATTTAGGCCTTTTAGGGGCAAAAGATGCCTATCATGCATCAGTATCTCCCATAAAAATATGGAGCATGAGATAGAGTATGTAGGGATATGAATTAAGCATGAAGGTTCGGGGTCATAAGAGTTGCAGAACATGAAAAATCAGAACTAAAGATATACTCGATGGAAAATTATGAAACTTGAGGGTTTCGTTCCTGATAGATGATACATCCTACAGAAAGTTTCATGGTTTATGCTTGTGAGAAATGCCTACCTTTGACTCCATTTATCTCTAGGGCTAGAACTTGAAGAACGGGGTTGAGAGCTTGAAAGCTTCTTCTTCCCACGAAATCTCCTCCTCCTTGGCCTCTCCTCCTTGTCCAGGAATCCTTTGGCACGAGCTTGGGTCGGCCATGAGGGTTTTAGGAGAGTATTTAAGCTTCTCCTCTTTCTATTCCTAATAGGACTCTAACTCCTATTAAATTTCCGAATTTCCTCTTTTCTAACCTCCTTCCAAGCTTTCCAATCCCTATTTAGACTTGGAAGAGATCCAAATTCGTGCTAATCCATATGGGGTAGGTTTAGGAATCCAACTCCTACTCAACTTCCTATTTAATGCATTAACTACCTCTTTTCTATTTAGGTAATAATTTAGTTACGAATTTAGGGTATTTTCCTATTATTCTCTTTTATAATTCTTATTTTTGACCCAATAATTTCTAGAAGATCCATTAAGCAAAGCCCATTACTCTTTTCCATCTAATGGGTTTATTTAATGCTCTGTTTAAATATCCATTTAGCCAGGTTTTAAATTCTTTATTTAAATTTTATTTTTCGTAAAAATTCAGGTTGCTACAGTACCACGCCTTCCCTTATCGAGCACGATAAGGGGAAATGCTACCGAATTTTCCCCCCACGAGGTTTGAATCGGCGCGAGATTCCTAAAAGAAATCATCAACCTTCAATTGATTCAACAATATTCCGCCTGTGCACCGATTCGTGTTGTCTGCCAATTCAGTTGTCCCCCACCGATTCAGTTCCTGCTTTGAACCCCGCCGAATGGGTCTGCCCCGCCGAATCACATGGACTCTGCATGCCCCGCTGATCGAGTGCGCCTGTGCTGCCGATTGGCCGCCAAATGGCTGAGCAGCGCCAAATGTGAATAGAACCGTGTTTTAGACGCTTCAAAGAACCAAAGAATAATTTAAGTCTTACATGATAAAAAAACATAAGATCCAATTGAACTTTTCAAGAAATAAAGGACAAAGGCCATCTCATGTTTTCCAAAATAAATAAAAGATCACCTTATGTTTATGACAGGGTAAAAGACTCAATCGAAATTGTTTTCAATAAAAGGGCAAATTGAACTTCTTTTTCTAAATGGCAAAAGATCATATCATGTTTGCAAAAGAACAAAAGACCAATGGACCTTTTCCAAGTAAATGAAGATCACCTCATGTTTTGTAAGAACAAGAGATTCAAATTAAGATTGCTTTCAGCAAATGATCAAATAGACCATTTCTTGATTCGTCTTTCTCAAATAGATCCAATGGACCAAATTGAACTTTTCTATAATAAAAACACAATGAGTAAATAGGCAAAGGGATTCGGTAGTCGACTAAGTAAAAGATCAAATGAGTTCGAATAGGCATTCGTTTCGCTTAATAGTACCTCCTCGCTCAAATTTAAATTTGCGCTTCGCACCTTTATCGGATTTCCCCATTTTAAGGTCACGAGGCTTTCTAATTTGGCGATTAATCAAGGGTTTTCCCTCTCAGAGGATGTAATTAACGCTGTTGCGCTTAGGCAACGACGAGATTTTGGTCCAGGACCCGACACTTCACTTTCCGTTTGACGAAGTCAAACAGCGCGCATAATAGACCCAAAGCCCTCCGGCTCTCGGAGGCAAACCATCTGTTGTCACCTCGGTGGCTGGCATGCCTGCTATGCGATTGTTGGTCATCTCTCTCACCATAGCTCGCGTAGCATTCGACGAGATTTGAAGTTGCAATCGCAGCCATGAGAAAAGAGCAACATGATAATATATCTTTAAAATATAAATTTTCCATTCCACAGCGTGGCACGCCTGGTGGGACCAAGCTTCCCTTCAATCTTTTCACCAGAATAGACCATGTGCCTTACATAATCATACTGACTATCATTTTGAATTAACTGACAGGTACTAACAGCACAATGGCTGGAGTGTGTTTTGGACTGGTAGTTGTCCAAGATCATGCCAGGTACGGCTACCTGGCCGTGCCGACTCGTTTTGGGAGCTTCCCTCCGGTCGTGGAGTTCCCCAACTTCTTGGGGGTCGCATTCGTTGACATCTTGTACCCAGAAGCCAAAAGGAAGCTAGATATGAAGCTGAAGTAAAAAAGATTACTGAAAAGTTGAGCTGCCACGTCCACCACTTGGAGCATGGCCACACACAAGAACAAAGAGAAAAGAACCAATGGATATCTTCAACAAACAAAGAGGTTGAGAACATTGTCACTCGCCATGCACAAGTCTCCAATTCGAGAAGAGCGTGCGGATCGGTGATATAGAATTTATTTGCAAGCCAAAGAGCTGAGGCTGTAGCAGAACGGGTTACACAACAGTACCCTAAGGAACCCATTTCAAGCCTTGACAGGCAAGAGGGAGATGTCTAACACTTCATGGACAAGTTTTTCCCCAAAGTCGATTAAATTCATCAAGCAAGTGTGGAGGCCTAGGAAAGCGCGAGTGCATGTACAAGAGAAACCTGCTCTAAAAGAGGCAAAACCAAGAGAAACGACTAGTGTGGAGGTCTTGAGCTACTAGAGACAGCCACGTGGCTTCAAAGCCAAAGTGCACCAAGGGGGGGCATGTGCTTATGCCCGTTTCCATGATAAGAAGATGGAGCTGCGACGGTCTGCTCACATCCTGGTTATTCGAGACAACCAGCTGGCGCTTGCTGTCTTGGCCACGCGCCACCACCAAGAGAAGCACGCAAGCCACATGACCAAATCCTTGGCCTTGCATCTTCTCCTCTGCAGCGAACAAGACCGCTGAGAGCTATGACACCTCTCAAGTTGAAGCTGAGAGCAGCTCAAGAGAAAATGAAGTGCCTTGTGAGCACGTTTCACACTCGGCCCGAAAAGATTAAGTCAGAGTATCTGTTTTCAAGAGATTGACCATCCCGCATGAAGCATTGTAGAAGGTCGAAAGGGTCCGCAATGGCTCATGGCAAATATTTGCATGCCATATGGCTGGCATAGGAAGCCGTTATGGAGCTCTACCAACTGAGGATGAAGAGCTAGCAGAATTGGCTGAGAGGCCAGACGCCGTTACAAGAAGAACAGCAGCTGCGGCAGCTCTACAGCCGCATACGGAGGTGCCAATGCCTCTGCGACACAAATGATGGCAATTACTACCAATGTAATTACCACCCAAGGCAGTGGGGGCCACATTGTAATTCCCCACCACCAGAAATGACACTTGGGGACACAGCGCATGAGAGTCCTCTTGCTACACCCCTTGATCTAGCCGTCCTGGAGCTGCTACAGCAATATCGAGCTGAATTTGAAGCACTCAAACTACAGATAAAAGGCAAAGAGACTGAGGGACATGCGGCCCAGGGAGTCGAGGGCACAAGGGAAACCCCTAAAGGGACCTCAGGGTCAGTCGAGGCCTCGGCTCAGCGCACTGTCGCACAACTGGCAAATGAGCAACTTCAACAGTCGCCTGTTGCCTCGACTCAACAACAGCACCAACAGACCCAATATCGACTCCTGCAGCCACAGTTCTTCCAAAAACAACATCAGTCGTATCAGCCGCTGCAAGCTATCCCGTACAGCAGCAGTCATTGTCTGCTCATGCTCCTGAGCAGCAACTTGAAAACCAGAGCCTACATCAACACTCCAAGCAATAAGTCGGCTCACCTCCATCCAAATCTTGCAGATCCAACCTAATATGTGGCTTGATGGAGCTGGCAGAAAGGGCAACAACTCTACTACCTTACCTAATGCTCACCAGACTCCATACTCTCTCCACGTCATGATACGCATTGCGTCGATGCGATGGGAAGCTTGACTCTTGATGCGCCATGATGGCCAAAGTCTCCTGGGTTCTCATCGGTGGGGTATACATGTTCAGATTCTCCCACCATATCCAGGATAGACCAGCCGGATTGGTGGTCGATGTCTAAAGTAGACCCCTATGTGGTTGAGGAGGAAGTCCCAATAGAAAAGTTTCTTTGCCATTGTCCAAGAGCATGATGAATCAGCTCATAATTATATTCAAAGTGGAGGAACCTTACTAGAAGGTACAAAACAACCACCGTGTGAAGAAGATGTTGTCCGCATGTGCAAGCATAATCTGCGGAGGAAATCTTTTAAAAAACAGTCGAAATTGATATCAAAACCTTCAGCCGACTGAGTAATGTTGCATCTGATATCGTGGCATTCCTCGCCAAGTATTTCTTCTACCGATGAGGCAAACCAGGAGAAAACAGCCCAAGGGTTTAACAACTGCTAAAGGGGTGGCCAGCTCCCCACCTGCCAAGTTGTCAAAGCCAAGAAAGCAAATTCTGCTACAAGAGAACTGCAAAAGCCTTATTCCTTCCAATGAACAAAACAAGGGTCCTCTTTGAGCTAGCCCGCGAACACAATAAGCTTGTCTTGCCAAGTCCTAAAAGGCCAGAGGACTCCAAGAGGAGAGGTGATCCACTCTTTTTTCTTTATCATCAAGTGGTGGGCCATGCATAGAAGATTGCTATGTGTTCAAAGATTGGCCCAAGCATTGATCAACAAAGAGAGCTGCAAATGGGCGAGTATAAGGTGGATCCACCACGTCCACATGAAGCTCCAGCCCGACAAGAAGCTCAGCAAAAGGGTAAATGTAATTTCTCTATATCAGCAGCTGCCTCAGAAGATGCCAGAGGTGGTTTGAAAGGATGTAGACACCCAGGGACGAGGTAGAATGCAAAGAAGCCAAAAGAGCAGACAAAGCTCTACAAACATACACATTGTATAACTGGTGTGGTCGGTCAACATGATGATACGCCCCCTGAACAGGTGAATTGACAAGGCTCGATGAAGGGCCGAATCCTCCTGTCCAGGAGGGAAGAAGCTAAGGGCAAAGCCCCAATAGTCTCAGTGGCCCAAGAAGAGGCTACAGATATAAGCAGCTGATAATATCAATAAACTGCCACCTACCCCTCTGGGAGGAGCCCCAATTGAAGTGATATCTGATGTCCCTAGCACTCATACATATGATCCTGCTGTGGCAGCATTGATACAAAGATACCAACACGATATTGAAAGGTTGAAAAGACAAATTGAAGAAAGAGACGCCCAGACTCTACACCAAGAGAAGCAGGGGGCATAGTGGGGGCACCACAAGTTGACACCAACTTGCCCCACACCCTATTACACCAACAATGCCCCACTCAATCAGGCCTTACTGGGGCACCTCAAGCACAACAGCTCCAGAGCAGCCCATACCTGCCAAGCAGCACATCAAGGGGCCGCCACCATGGCTCAGATGCAGTCGGCTCTCTCCATCCAGACATGGTCCGGACGCCGATTATGAATAGACAAATGTTGGAACAGATCATAGAAACAAAGCTATTTGGAATGGACAGTCTGATCAAGCCCTATTTCAGGTGTACCAGGTACCATATCCTGTGTGCCATGCTGTAAAGAGATTACCTCCGGCATAAGCAAGCCGCCCAAGTTTGGAAAGTTCAATGGGCAAGGATCGCCAAAAAGACATGTTGCACATTATGTCAATATAATGGAGATTTGGCTATGGATGAGTCATATTTGCTCAAATTCTTCGGGTCCTCCCTGACTGGACTGGCTTTCGAATGGTATTCAAATTTACCAGTCGGGTCTATTATAGACTGGCCATATATGCAAAGGAAGTTCATAGAAAGATTCTATGTTGCTGAAAGAGAAATCACACTGGTCGAGTTATATGCGACTAGGCAACAAGATAATGAGTCAGCTATGGATTACATCAAAAGGTGGAGAGATCTCAGCATGAGATGTAGACAACCACTACATCTAGAGGATGCCGTTCAATTTGCAAGCAAAACCTGAGCAGTCATGTTCTAGAAAAGATGATCGGCATTGAGATCAATCCTTCGGCCAGCTAAATAAAGTTGTGGCCAAGATCGAACAATTCCTTTCCAACTATCCTCCTGTCTATGCGTCAAGTCAGAAAAACATATTGCTTGGAAAAGGCCAGCACCTATATTGTTCATACTATGACTTCAAAGCCTTTACACCACAGGAGTGAAGATGGCTCTTCTATTGTCAAACAAACAAAGCGAAATAAAAGGGGTTCATTGCAAGAGAAGATGCAAAAGCCATACTCCTTTCCAAGAGATAAGATGCAAACCCTCTTTGAATGGCACGTCAACATAGCAAAATCGTCCCACCTGAGCCTAGAAGGACAGAGGACATCAAGAAAAAAGACGACCCCGCGTTTCTACCTATATCATCAGCTACGGGGGCAGGTTACAGAGAACTGCTACGTCCTCAAAGATAAAATTGAGGCCTTGATAAGAAAAGAAGAACTGCAAGTGGGTGAGTACAAGGTGGACCCGCCACGCCCTCATGGGGCTCCAGTGCAATAGAAAGGAATAGCATACAGTAGCATGCGCAGCCATCACAGGGGCAAACGCAACCTATAATCCCCAAGCCAGAAGAGCATAAGCAACTCAAGATGCTCGATGCACCGATGAGCTCATGCACCCTGGGGACTCCGAGATCCTCGGCCCATTACAGGCAGATAAGGGCCAACTTGCTGAAAATGAGTTATTCTGTGGCAGACGCCAGTCGGACGTGTAATGTCCATTCATGTAAAACTCATTCAAAAAAAAAAGAAAAAAAAGAGAAAAGAAAAAGCATCTTGCTGAGGTAGTCACACCGACTTCCCAGCATGAGACCTGATCATCGAGACGGTCTCAATCGGCTCTTTTAGAGCCACCTGAGGTATTATTATCGATGACGAGTAGCAAAAAATAATATAAATAGGCCAACCATACCGCTAGCCGGACTATGGTTCTGAGACAAATAATACCTCAACAAAATCGCTTTTTCTTTGGAGGGCGATGATATGAGCCCGCACGATCGTACCGCATCGGCTTTCACCGCTTATATACATATTCATACATGGATTTTCTTACCGGATTTTGAGTGCATATTCTTTTTTCCGGATCCCTAATAAAGCCATCGAAGGATTTATCCTTATTCATGCATCATTTGCATTAAAAAAAAACTGGCAATTGTCAATCATATTTTCAAAACCCATATTTTAAAATGGCAAGCTTGCCATTCATGATTTCAAAAAGAAAATCATATTTCAAAAGTGGTGTCTCGCCAACCATATTTTCAAAAGTCATATTTTAAAATTGGCAAGCTTACCATTCATGATTTCAAAAAAAATCATATTTCAAAAGACATATTTCAAAACTGGAAATTTGCCGATCATGTTTCAAAAGACATATTTCAAAAGCGACAATTTGCCGATCATATTTCAAAACTCATATTTCAAAGCGGCAATTTACCGATCATATTTCAAAACTCATATTTTCAAAACTAGCAACTTGCCATCATGTTTCAAAAGAACTCATACTTTAAAAGTGGCGACTCGCCAATCATATTTTCAAACCGGCAAGGTTGCCGCTCATGATTTCAAAAAAAATCATATTTCAAAATGGCGTCTTGCCGATCATGTTTCAAAAGCCATATTTCAAAATGGGCAAGCTTGCCATTCATTATTTCAAAAGAACTCATATTTCAAAAGTGGCGACTCGCCAATCATATTTTCAAAACTCATATTTTAAAATTGCAAACTTGCCACTCATAATTTCAAAAGAACTCATATTTCAAAAGTGGCGAGTCACCAATCATATTTTCAAAGTCATGTTTTCAAATTGGTAAGCTTGCCATTCATGATTTCAAAAGAACTCATATTTTAAAAGTGGCGTCTCGCCAATCAAGTTTTCAAAAGTCATATTTTAAAATTGCAAGTTTGCCATTCATTATTTCAAAAGAACTTATACTTCAAAAGTGGCGATTTGCCAATCATATTTCAAAAGACATATTTCAAAATTGGCAATTTGCCAATCATATTTCAAAAGACATATTTCAAAACTGACAATTTGCCAATCATGTTTCAAAAGACATATTTCAAAAGTGGCAATTTTCCAATCATGTTTCAAAAGTCATATTTCAAAAGTGACAATTTGCCAGTCAAATCACAAAATCGACGTTTTCGAAATAACGAAGCGTCAATCATATTTGAAAATTCATGTTTCAAAACTCAAATCATGTTTTTCAAACGGGACCTTAGCGCCCACATGTTTAATAAAAAGACCGAGGCTTCTACGCCCTCACAAATTTTAAATCGGGCTTCTTCGCCCCCATATCTTTAAAATGGGCCTCTGTGTCCACATATTTCAAAATCAGACTTCCACGCCTTCATGTTTTCAAATTAGACCTTCGCGTCCTCACAATTTCAAAAGCGGACTTCTTCACCCTCATGTTTCAAACTGGGATCTTAGTGCCCACATGTTTAATAAAAGTGAAGGATCGATAAAAGGTGTGGACAAGATGTAGAAGGGGGGGTTGAATAGATCTATGCCAACTAATGCGGAAGCTAAACCAATTTTGAAAAACCATTGAATCAGAGTTAGATTGAAAGCAAATTTCACAGATCTGAAGAGAGATTAAGTGAGTTAAACAATTGGAGTGTGAAAAACAAGTTGATTAGATAGATTCAAATGATCCTATGCATTCATCTAACGAAGAGTAAATTCAAACCACAAGCAGACCAATGCACAGAGATTTTTAGGTGGTTCGGAAATCACACCACGTGACTCCTACATCCACCCCTCACACACAGTGAGGATCCACTAACAACCTGGGTAACACAACCCACACTGGAGCCTGACAACTCCACAACTGAGTTAGACAACTCACACACTACCTAGAGCAAGACTACTCTAGACTCTGAGCAAGACTTCTCAACCACACAACTTGAGTATGACGACTCAAAAACCTGAGCACAGAGGCTCACAATCACTTGCTAGAACAGAAACAACAAGATCCAGATCCTCTAGCAATGATCTGATCTATTAAGGCCAATTCAAGAAAATTGATGCAATCGATTATGCACAATTTCTAGAATAGCCAAGAAGAAACAAGAAAGACTCAAGACATGAGGTTGACAGTTCTTGTTCTTCAAGAAAACTCCCTTGTGGAGGCAGAATTGGATGGATCTTGATCACTTGAAGTCCCTTGGCCGATGCTCTGCAAATTTGATCTCGGATCTTCCTTGAGTGCTTCACAATTGCTGGCTTCTACTTGATCTGCTCCCTTGAAGTTGATCCTAGTGCTTCATGTTGATCAATCTTCGATCCTTGTGCTTGGAGAAGGGTGAATTGAGGTGTGGAAGCACAGGAGGGAGCAAAACAGGGAGGAGAGACTCTCTAGCCGCCACTTCCAGTTTCTGGAGGCTCTGGAAGATTCTCTTATGGATGGGTGCCCATTAGGAGGGTATTTATACCCTAAATATCTGAAAGATACCCTTGGGGTACGTGGGCACAAGATCCAATGTTGATCCACCTTTTCCCTAGGGTGCCACGTGTCCAGGAGGAATCTTAAGTCACAGAGATTCCGGAGTGTGTCGACCTGCCCATGAGTGTGTCGACACACTCTCCTAGACTGGCAAACAATTCCCTGGGAGAGGTCTCTAGTGTCGACCTGAGATGATCCAGTGTCGACCTCATGTCCCAGACAGCAAAACAGCCCTTCTGGGAAGGCTCTCTAGTGTCGACTTGATCTCATCTAGTGTCGACCTGCTTTGGCCATCTGAAAAACAGGCCTTCTAGGAGAGCCATCTAGTGTCGACCTGCCTGCATTTGGTGTCGACCTGCTTTGGCTATCTGAACAACAGGCCTTCTGGGAAGGCTCTCTAGTGTCGACCTGCTCTGGACTAGTGTCGACCTGAGATGGACTTTTCTTCACTTTCTGCCTTTGTTCTAAACCATTGTGTCGACACCAGGATGGTTGTGTCGACACTACCTTTGCAGAAAATGTTTGTCCCTGAGAAAATAAACCATAAATCATTAGTTAAATATATTATCATGAATATCAATGATAAATGTGCTTGGAGACATGCTTTTTGAATATTGTAATTTTAGGTGATGTATTTAACATGTTCCAATGGTTATGCATCAAAATCACAACTTGTCATCATCAAAATATGAGAGATATGAATTATATTCACACTCAACCCAACAATCTCCCCCTTTTTGATGATGACAACATTAAGTTCATTTGGAATTGGAAATTTTCAATGAAATGTGATTTTAAGCATTTTCATTTTCTTTTATTTATACTTGTCAAGGACCTTTGAACATTTTTAGTGACATTGAAATTTATACACATGATAGACACAATGTTACTAGAAATAAGCTATTTCACACAAAGGTCAAGCAGCTTGACAAGCATTCATCACATTCACATTCATTCAAAAGATTTGCAATCACATTAAGGCACAAAAATGGGCACAGAAATTTCTATTCATTTCATTTCATTCAAGATGTGAATATTACAATTTCAAACAAACTTCTCCCCCTTTGACATTATCAAAAGAATTACATTATTGGGGAGGAGGAGGAGGATTGGGTAACAAAATAGTCTCAATATCCTTAGCCTCTTTTCCATTGAAGTTAGACTAAACTTCATCTGAGCTTGGATAGTTGAGAGTCTTGTGTGTAGAAGATGCTCCATTCTCTCTGAATTTTCTGACATTGAAGCTTGAAGTGCAGTGAAATCATTTGACATTGGCTGTGATGAAGATGAGATCCAGCTGACCAACCCGCCTATTCAAGACTTTGAATTCTTTCTTGAGTGCAGACATCTCTTCATCTATGTGAGCAGAGAGATTCTTCATACTTTCCAAGTCATCCACTAAGTGTGCAATGATAGTCTTGTCTTGCTTATCTGAGATAGTGTCTCCTTTGTGTTGAAGACATCAGCTTGGAAATTTGTCAAAATTCCCTGAAGGACTGTCTCCAACTTCTCTTGATGGTCTTTGAGATCCACTGAAGCATCAGCCAAGGTGCCAATTAGCCTATTGAATCTTTGAGTAGCATGGTCTGAGGCTGCTTTCTGTTCAATAAACCTGGCTGACACTGAGTTCTCCAACCTTTGAATCCTCAATTCAAAGTTTTCTGACATGGATTGATAGAGGTGTTCAAGGCATCAACTTGTCATTTAGGAAGGTGTACAACTCTGGTGAACAGAAGGTCCACCAAAGGAAGAGGATGCTTGAACTGGAGGTGGTGGAGAAAATGATGGGATTTCAGGTTCAAGGTTCATGGAGGAGGATGGCTGAGGTTGAGGAGAGTGAGGGGCAATGAAAGATTCCTCAACTTCATCTGCCACATGAGGCTGATCCTCATTTATAGGAGGCTGGTCCTCATGAACTTGAGGCTGATCCTCTGGAGCTAGAGGCTGTTCCTCTGGTATTGGAGGCTGTTCCTCTTGAACTGGAGGCTGATCCTCCTGAGCCATAGGGGCCTCTACTGCAGCTGGCCCTCTCCTATCTGATCACCAACAATCCAAAGCCCTTGAACTTCTGAACATGCTTAAAGCAATAGATGTTGGACTTAGGATTCTTCTCAGATTTTTCATTCTCTAAAGACACACCAAAGTGTTTGAATACTGTGAGTAGGCTGCATATGGAAGGGATCTATGCAAGTCTGCCCTAGGTGCTCAGAGATAACTTGATACATGATGACATGAAGATTTATCTTGATGTCCTTGCTCATACAATACAGCACAAACCTTTGAATATCTGTAAGCCTATCTCTCCACCACCTTGAGGTGTTATGATGGTAGTGAGCATGAGATGAGTAAGCCTCAACACAGGGGGAAAGGTGTTGGTATTGAATTTGGTGACATGGGTTTGCTTACATCAGACTCATCTGCAGGCAAACCAGTCATTAGGTATGGGCTTCATGAGGTTGAATTCAAAGTTGTGGTAGTCTTCACCTTCATCTGGAATCTTGAAAATAGTGGCTGCTAAGTCTGTAGGCATGTCAATGACAATTCCCTTGACCTTTGACTTGTACCCTTCTTCGGTGCATTCCAAATTCTGATAGAATTCTTGTACAAGTCTAGGGTAAATGATACGAATTCTGAAATGAAAGACTGCCAAGACTGGAACTTGAAGAAATTCAAGACTTCAGGAAATGCAGCAATGAGTTCACTATCATCCAAATCCACTGCTCTGGGTTTCAGGATAGTCTTCCCGGCACTTAGGGGTTTGGAAGGGGTCTCCTAGTGGGCTGGGAGGAATCTAAGAAGAGGATGAGGATGAGGATGAGGACTTCTCAGAAATTTTAGGAGAGAGTCCAGGGTTTTCCTCCTAGGGTACATAGACCCTTGACCTCGACCAGAGGAGGATGCCCTACCTCTCTTAGCAGATGAAGATCCTGGCTGCTTTGCAGGATCATGGCGACGCTTGGTTCTCCTCTTAGTGGAAGGAACCTCATCTGCCGGAATGGGCCTTGCCGAAGCCCTTGATTTTGCTCCACGGCGAGGAAGCTGCTTGGGTGCCATGGAAGCATAGTGGAATCGGGGATGTTGGAGAGAGAGAGAAAAGGAATAGGGAAGGGATGGAGAAGGGTAGAGGTGGAGATGGATTCGAAAATCCTGCCAGAATTCAGGAAGAACCAGACCGTCGGGTCGACCTGGAGAAGAAAAGGAGGTTTTAAGGTGTGTTACCCCCAGGTACATCAAAGCCTTAACCGGCGCCCACGGTGAAAAAGAGTCTGGCAGGGGGTCAGTGTCGACACTAGAGGAGGTTAGTGTCGACCTGAGTCAGAGTGTGTCGACACTAGATGGAGTAGTGTCGACCTGGCCTGATGAAAAATTTTTATGGTAAAATTATGTGACTTTTGGGACATCTTTATAATGATAAGCAATGGGTGGAATAATCATTTCAAGGATATTTAAGAGACTAAAAAATTCATTTGTTAAATTTTGCAAAAATTCAACACAATTCAAGTTTTACACAATATCCAACAGGATATGAGCATTCAGTGACTTGAGTCATTTAAATGATAATTTGAGGGATATGAAACATTTAACAATCAACTACACACTACTATATTCTTCAATCCAAAGAGATAAAAAAATCTTTTAGACTGAAAACAAGTGTGTTGACAGTAAACATTTTTTAAGAACAACTTGATGATGGATAAGAATGATTCTTTAAAACAAATTCTCCAATGACGTATATATTTTGTTTTGAAACAAACTATCAAATGAGATATATCTTGTTCACTCAAGAACTAATGCTTTTTACACAATGTAGTCCCTGGATACTGAAGATTTATCCATTATCAAGTCTCAAAGGGGTAAATGATGACCTTTTGACATGAAAATATACATTTTTTTAGACACCAATATTTCCAGTTACTCAGTCATCATAAAAAATTGGGCATATTTATTTTGTTTTGCATTGATTTTTAATTTTTAATCCCCCTTGAACAGAGATAGCATTAGTGCCTCATGACATACATGGCACTTCATTCATTGTGAAGGTGTGCAGTTTCTCAGCACATGTGCCATTGCTCTGTTGAATTGATAGATTTTGGAGAGTTTTTGACAAAAAGATATCATCTATATCCAACATCAATTGCAAACAAAAGTATGTTTAAGATCAAGACACACATTATCCTTCAGTCTTAGAAAGAAATCTGAATTTCTATAGTTTTGAAGAATATAGGTGAGATTGACAAATGAATGTAGTAGATCACTCAAGGGATCATTTTGAGACTCTAGACACCTGAATGAGGACATCATGCAAGAAATTGATGTAATGCAAGAAAAGTTTTGAAATTTTCAAAATACATAACTTGTGAATTTTCTAGCTCCCCCTGAGATGAGGATTTCAACCACTTTTCATCAGAATAAAGATATGCAAGTTTTTGAAATCAGAAATAATTCTCTTTGAACAACAAAAGCTCCCCCTCAACAATTGCATATTCATTCCTTGTACTTGGCGGAGACACATACTCTCGCATAGTGAAAGTGTCCAGACAAGCATAACTTGTCCTTCTTCAAATCACCATTTGATATACCAAGAAGTTCAACACAATGTAAGGTGAATAGTTTATTGTCAAAAGAAATAGAAGTGAAATAGAGAGAGAGAGATGAATCAAGGAAGCAAATGAGTATGATAATGCAAAGAACTCCCCCTCAGAAGATGCCTAACACTCAACCCAATCCCAATGGACATTTACAAAGACCAAGTTCTCTCCTTAAGGATGAGAACCTACTGTCAGGAAGGGGTTTAGTGAAGATGTCAGCAATTTGCTTTTCAGTTTCTATAAGTAGAGTTCAAAAGATTTCTTTGCTACCTCATCTCTCAAGAAATGATGCCTAATTTCAATATGCTTGGTTCTGGAATGTTGAATGGGATTTTTAGACAGATTTATTGCACTTGTGCTATCACAAAGGATGGGAACACAACCTAACTCTTGGTTGTAATCAAGAAGTTGATGTTTCACCCAAAGAATTTGGGTTCCACATCTACCAGCAGCAACATACTCAGCCTCTGCAGTTGACAGAGAAACTGAATGTTGCTTCTTAGAAGCCCAAGAGATTAGGCACCCACCTAGGTACAAACACAAGCCACTTGTGCTTTTTCTATCTAATTTACAACCAACATAATCAGCATCACAATAGGCAATCAAATCTAACTTGCAATTAGCAGGATACCAAATTCCTAAATTACATGTTCCAACAAGATATTTGAAATTCTTTTAACAGCTAGCATGTGACTTTCTTTAGGATTTGATTGAAATCTAGCACACAAACACACACTGAATTGAATATCAGGTCTAGAAGTTGTAAGATAAAGTAGATAACCAATCATACCTCTGTAGGTCTTTGGGTCTACTGACTTACCATTTGAGTCTTCTTCTAGCTTAGCATTTATAGTAATTGGTGTGTTGGAGTGCTTGAGGTTCTGAAAGTCAACCTTTTCAGAAGTTCTTTGACATACTTGGTTTGACTGATGAAGATCCCCTCATGAGTTTGGTTAACCTGCAATCCCAAGAAAAATTTTAGATCTCCCATTAAACTCATTTCAAATTCATTTTTCATTTGATTGGAAAATTCATTGCAAAGGCCTTTATTGGTTGATCCAAATATTATGTCATCCACATAAATTTGGACAACAATTATTTGATTAGTGACTGTTTTTGTGAATAAGGTTTGATCAACAGTTCCTCTAGAATATCCTTTTGCAAGCAAAAAAGAACTCAAACGCTCATACCAAGCTCTTGGAGCTTGTTTAAGACCATAGAGAGCCTTATTAAGCTTGAAAACATGGTTAGGATGATTTTCATTTTCAAATCCAGTAGGTTGTTTAACAAAAACATTTTCCTTTATATATCCATTGAGAAATGTACTTTTAACATCCATTTGATAGATTTTAATTTCATGGAGGATGCAAAAGCAAGGAAAATCCTAACTGCTTCTAGTCTAGCTACAGGGCACATGATTCTTCAAAGTCAATTCCAAACTCTTGATTGTACCCCTTTGCAACTAGCCTAGCTTTATTTCTTATGACTTGACCAGATTCATTCAGTTTATTTCTGAAAACCCATCTAGTGCCAATGACTGTTTGGTCACTAGGTCTAGGTACTAATTCCCAAACTTGATTTCTTTCAAATTGATGAAGTTCATCATGCATGGCATTAATCCAATCAGAATTTGATAAAGCTTCATCAATTGATTTTGATTCAACTTGGAAATTAGAGCTAGTGGGTCTTCTTCAAGAGCATGCAGGAATGAAGATCTAGTCCTAACTCTATCATGTAAATTACCAACTACATTATCCAAAGGTGATCTCTCAAAATTCGATGTTCAGAAGTTACCTGTTGAGGGGTATTCAAATTTGGAACAATGTTACCTGTTCCACTTGAAGATGGTGAATCGTTGTTCAAGTTCTCACCACAGTCTTCAATCTCTTCAATAGTTGTGAAGAGTCCACAATGAAGTCATCCTCTTCACTGTCTTGTTTTTCCCTGCAAGATTTAGAAGTGTTAGTTGAAAATGAGTTTTCATCAATATAATATGAGGAGACTCTTCAACAGTTTTGTTTTTCAAGATGTACACTCTGAAAGCTCTTGAGACTTCAGAATAGCCAGGAAGATGGCTTCCTGACTTTTAGCATCAAATTTGTCAATTTTCTTTATTATTATTGTGTACATAACATTTGCACCCAAAGGTTTTGAAATAAGAAACAGTTGGCTTTTTGTTTTTCAATAATTCATAGGGGATTTTTCTGATTTTTGGTCTGATCAAGGCTCTATTTAGAATGTGATTTGCTGTGTTTACAGCTTCAACCCAGAAGGATTTGGGCAATTTACTTTCTAAGAGCATGGATCTAGCCATCTCGACAAGAGTTCTGTTCTTTCTTTCCACAACTCCATTTTGTTCTGGAGTTCTTGGTGAAGAAAACTTGTGGAATATATGAAATTCAGCACACAAATTAGAAAAAGATTGGTTTTCAAATTCACTCGCATGATCAGTCAAAATATTTTTGATTTTATATGAATAATTTGTTAAGGTAGTGGTGCAGAATTTCCTGAACTCAAGGGAAGAATCACTTTTGTGGGACAAGAAGATAACCCAAGTAAATCTAGTAAAATCATCAATGATTACAAATCCATATCTCTTGCCACTTAGACTTAGAACCCTTGTTGGGCCAAAAAGGTCCATGTGAAGTAGTTCTAGTGGCCTAGATGTGAGTACTTCATTGAAGTTCTTAAAAGATTTCGTGGTTTGTTTTCCTTGGGCACAGATTCCACAAACTTGATTTTCAATGTTTAAAAAGGATTCAGGAAGACCCTTAACCAAATTCAGCCTTAACAATTTATTAAAGTTCTGAAACTTGCATGGCCAAGTCTTTTGTGCCAAGTCCATGCAATTTCATCTTTATTTGCAACAAAGCAAAGACTTTTAGAAAAGTTTTATTAGGGCAATCATATAAACATTGTTTTCCCTTTTTCCAAAAAATTAATTTATCAGTGATGAATCAATTTTTTTGCAAAATCAGATTCAAACACAACTTTATGACCTTTGTCACATAGTTGGCTGATACTGAGCAAGTTGTAATCAAGACCATCAACTTAAAACACTATCAACAGAGTTGAGGAAGTTTGACCAACCTTTCCAGATCCAATGATCTTTCTTTATTTTTACCTCTAAATGTTACTGAACCTCCTCCTTCTCTAGCAGGAAAGAAAATTTAGCTCTATCTCCGGTCATGTGTCGTGAACACCCACTGTCAAGGAACCACACATTTGAATTGGGTGCACGACCTTCCTGCAAAAACATTTAGTGGAGAGAAGATTTTGGTACCCAAATAGAGTTGGGACCATCAGAAAGTTTGGACAACATTACCAAATCTTTTCTCACCCAAATTTGACTTGTTTTGGATTTTGGTTTTATGACATTGGTGTTCTCTGACTTTTCATTTTCTTCTTTCTTTAGGAATGAAAACACCAGTATTTTTGTTTTTGGTAGGAGGGGTGTTTTTCATTTGAGCATGAGAATTCAGATGAGGAGGTGGAATCCAAGGATTGTGGTACATCAGAGAGTTTGGATAGAAAAATGAGGATGATACCAACATGGGTTGTTATACCATTGGCTCCAGAATTGGTCCAATCAGCTTGATATGCTGTCTTGGAGGTCCAAGGTTCTTCATGAATGACTTCCTTTGACTTTTTCTTATTTTTAAAATTTTATTTGAATTTTTGATTCTGTTGGTTGTCTTGTTGGTGTGAGCAGGTCGACCTCTCTTTTGAAGGATCGATAGAATGTGTGGACAAGATCTAGAAGGGGGGGGGGGGTTGAATAGATCTAGGCCAACTAATGCGGAAGCTAAACTAGTTTTGAAAAACTTTGAATCAGAGTTAGATTAAAAGCAAATTTCACAGATCTGAGAAGATATTGAGTGAGTTAAAACAATTAGAGAGTGAAACAGGTTGATTAGGTAGATTCAAACGATCCTATGCATTCATCTATCGAAGAGTAATTTCAAACCACAAAGAGACCAATGCACAAAGATTTTTAGGTGGTTCGGAAATCACACCATGTGACTCCTACATCCACCCCTCACCACAGTGAGGATCCACTAACAACCTGGGTTACACACCCCACACAGAAGCCTAACAACTCCCAAGTGAGTTAGACAACTCACACACTACCTAGAGCAAGACTACTCTAGACTCTGAGCAAGAGCTCAACAACCAACTTGAGTGCGGCGACTCAAAGACCTGAGCACACAGGCTCACAACCACATGCTAGAACAAAAAACAACAAGATGCAGATCCTCTAGCAATGATCTGATCTATTAAGGCCAATTCAAGAAGATTGATGCAACAATTATGCACAACTTCTAGAATAGCCAGGAAGAGAACGAAAGACTTTAGACTCTAGTTGACAATTCTTGTTCTTCAAAGAAAACTCCCTTGTAGAGGCCGAAATGGAAGAATCTTGATCACTGAAGTCCTTGGCCGATGCTCTGCACTTTTGATCTTGGGATCTTCCTTGAGAGCTTCACATGCAGGCTTCTACTTGAACTGCTCCTTTGAAGTTGATGCTAGTGCTTCATGTTGATCAGACTTCGATCCTTGTGCTTGGAGAAGGGTGAATGAGGTGTGAAGCACAAGAGAGAGCAAGAACAGGGAGGAGGACTCTCTAGCGCCGCTTGGAGGTTTCTGGAGGCTCTTCTGAGATTCTCTTGGATGAGTGCCCTTAAGGAGGGTATTTATACCCTAAATATCCGAAAGATACCCTTGGGGTACGTGGGCACATGATCCAATGTTGATCTGACATCTCCCTAGGGTGCCACATGTCCAGGAGGAATCTAAGTCACAGAGATTCCGGAGTGTGTCGACCTGCCCTTGAGGTGTGTCGACACACTGTCCCAAACTGGCCAACAGTTCCCTGGAAGAGGTCTCTAGTGTCGACCTGAGATCAGGTGGTGTCGACCTGCTGTCCTAGACAGCAAAACTAGTCTTCTGGGAAAGGCATCTAGTGTCGACTTATCACCTCTAGTGTCGACCTGCTGTCCCAGACAGTAAAATTGGTCTTCTGGGAAGGCATCTAGTGTCGACACTGCTTGATTTGGGTCGACCTGAGAGGGTGGTGTCGACCTGCTCTGGACTCGTGTCGACCTGAGATGGACTTTTCTTCACATTTCTGCCTTTGTTCTGAACCATTGTGTCGACACCAGGTTGGTTGTGTCGACACTACCTTTGCAGAAAATGTTTGTTCATGAGAAAATAAACACATAAATCATTAGATAAATATATTATCATGAATATCAATGATAAATGTGCTTGGAAACATGCTTTTTGAATATTGTAATTCAGGTGATGTATTTTACATGTTCCAATGGTAATGCATTAAAATCACAACTTGTCATCATCAAAATATGAGGGAAATGATTTGTTTTTCACACTCAACTCAACAATCTCCCCCTTTTTGCTGATGGTCTCAGAGATTATCTAGTACATGATTACATGAAGGTTTATCTTCAGATTCTTGCTCATACAGAAAAGAACAAACCTTTGGATGTCTGTCAGCCTATCTCTCCCACCACCTTGAGGTGTGATTATGGTAGTGAGCATGTGATGGGTAAGCCTCATGACAGGGGGAAAGGTGTTGGTGTTGAATTTGGTTACATGGGTTTGCTTAATGTCTGACTCATCTACAGGCAAACCAGTCAAAATGGTGTAGACTTCATGAAGGTTGAATTCAAAGTTATGGTAGTCTTCACCTTCATCTGGGACTTTGAAAATTGAGGCAGCTGTGGCTGTTGGCATGTCAATATCAACTTCCTTGACCTTAGACTTATACCCTTCATCTGTGCACTCCAAATTCTGATAAAACTCTTGGACAAGCCTAGGGTAAATGACTCTGAATTCTGATATGAAGGATTGCCAAGATTGAAAATTGAAGAACCAAGACTTCAGGAAATGCAGCTATCAATTCATTGTCATCCAAATCTACTACCCTTGGTTTCAGTATGGTCTTCCCGGCACTGAGGGGTTTGGAAGGGGGTATCCTAGAGGGCTGGGAGGACTCTGATGAGGAGAATGTGATGAGGATGAGGATGAGGACTTCTCAGAGATGTCAGGAGAGGAATCTAGGGTTTTTCTCCTAGGGTACATGGACCCTTGACCTGAAGAGGAAGCCCTACCTCCCTTAGCAGATACAAACCCTGGCTGCTCAGTAGGATCATGTCGACGCTTTGATCTCCTTTCAGTGGAAGGAACCTCATCGGCTGGAATTGGTCTTGCAGAGGCCCTTGATTTGGCTCCACGAGAGGATGCTGCTTTGGTGCCATGAGAGCAGAGTGGAATCGGGTGCTGGAGAGAGAGAGGAATGAGAGAAATTGAATGGAGATGAGATGGAGGAGAGAGGAGATGGAGAGAGGTCAAAACCCTTGCCGGAAACCAGAAGAATGCCCACCGTCGGGTCGACCTGGAGAAGAAGAAAGGGGGTTTTGGATAACCTATCCCGCAGGAACAACATGTTCTTAATCGGTGCCCACGGTTTAAATGGGTCTGGCAAGGGTCAGTGTCGACACTAGAGGAGGGTAGTGTCGACCTGACTGAAAGTGTGTCGACACTAGATGGGTTAGTGTCGACCTGGCCTGATGAAAATTTTGGATTTTGAGTAGGGAAAAATTATGTGACTTTTAGGACATCTGTATAATGATAATCAATAGGTGGAATGATCATTTCAAGGATATTTAAGATACTAAAAAATTCATTTGTTAAATTTTGTAAAAATTCAACATAATTCAAGTTTTACACAATATCCAACAGGATATGAGCATTCAGTGACTTGAGTCATGAAAATGATAATTTGAGGGATATAGAACATTTAACAATCAACTTCACTACCATATTCTTCAATTCCAAAGAGATAAAAAAATCTTTTAGACTTAAAACAAGTGTGTTGACAGCAAACATTTTTAAGGAACAACTTGATGATGGATAAGAATGATTCTCTTAAACAATTCTCCAATGATTATATATTTTGTTTTGTAACAAACTATCAAATGAGATATATCTTGTTCACTCAAGAACTAATGCTTTTTACACACTATAGTCCCTGGATACTAAAGATTTATCCATTATCAAGTCTCAAAGGGGTAAATGATGACCTTTTGACATGAAAATATACGTTTGTTAGACGCCAACATTTCCAGTTACTCAGTCATCATAAAAAATGGGCATTTTTATTTTGTTTTGCATTGATTTTTAATTTTTAATCCCCTTTGAACAGAGATAGCATTAGTGCCTCATGACTTACATGGCACTTCATTCATTGTGAAGGTGTGCAGTTTCTCAGCACATGTGCCATTGCTCTGTGAATGGACATATTTTGGAGAGTTTTTGACAAAAAGATATCATCTATATCCAACATAAATTGTAAACAAAACATGTTTAAGATCAAGACACACATTATTCTTCAGTCTTAGAAAGAAATCTGAATTTTTGAAGAATATAGGTGAGAGTTGATAAATGAATGTAGTAGATCACTTAAGGGATCATTTTGAGACTCTAGACACCTGAATGAGGACATCATGCAAGGAAATTGATGTAATGCAAGAAGAAGTTTTGAATTTTGCAAGGGATATAACTTGTGAATTCTTTAGCTCCCCCTGAGATGAAGATTTCAACTATTTTTCATCAGAATAGAGATATGCAAGTTTTTGAAATAAAAAATAATTCTCTTTGAGCAACAAAAGCTTCCCCTCAACAATTGCATATTCATTTCTTGGTACTTGGCGGAGACATATACTCTCGCATAGTGAAAGTGTCCAGACAAGCAGAACTTGTCCTTCTTCAAATCACCATTTGATATACCAAGAAGTTCAACACAATGTGAGGTGAAGTTTTCATTGACCAAAAGAATGAGAGATGAAGTGGAGAGAGACATGATGAATCAAGGAAGCAAAGGAGTATGATGATGCAATGAACTCCCCTTCAGGAAATGCCTAACACTCAAACCAATCCCAATGGACATTTACAAAGACCAAGTTCTCTCCTTAAGGATGAGAATCTATTGTCAGGAAGGGGTTTTGTGAAAATGTCAGCAATTTGCTTTTCAGTTTCTATGAAATGGAGTTCAAAAGATTTCTTTGCTACCTCATCTCTCAAGAAATGATGCTTAATTTCAATATGTTTAGTTCTGGAATGCTGAATGGGTTTTTAGACAGATTTATTGCACTTGTGTTATCACTAAGGATGGGAACACAACCTAACTCTTGGTTGTAATCAAGAAGTTGATGTTTCACCCAAAGAATTTGGGTTCCACACCTACCAGCAGCAACATACTCAGCCTCTGCAGTTGACAGAGCTACTGAATGTTGCTTCTTAGAAGCCCAAGAGATTAGGCACCCACCTAGGTACAAACACAAGCCACTTGTGCTTTTTCTATCTAATTTACAACCAGTATATTCAACATCACAATAGGCAATCAAATCTAACTTACAATTAGCAGGATACAAATTCCTAAATCACATGTTCCAACAAGATATTTGAAAATTCTTTTAACAGCTAGCATGTGACTTTCTTTAAGATTTGATTGATATCTAGCACACAAACACACACTGAATTAAATATCAGGTCTAGAAGTTGTAAGAAAGTAGAGAACCAATCATACCTCTGTAGGTCTTTGGGTCTACTGACTTACCATTTGAGTCTTCTTCTAGTTTAGCATTTATAGCAATTGGTGTGTTGGAGTGCTTGAGGTTCTGAAAGTCAAACCTTTTCAGAAGTTCTTTGACATACTTGGTTTGACTGATGATGATCCCCATGAGTTTGGTTAACCTGCAATCCCAAGAAAAATTTTAGATCTCCATCAAAACTCATTTCAAATTTATTTTTCATTTGATTGGAAATTCATTGCACAGGCCTTTATTGGTTGATCCAAATATTATGTCATCCACATAAATTTGGACAACAATTATTTGATTAGTGACTATTTTTGTGAACAAGGTTTGATCAACAGTTCCTCTAGAATATCCTTTTGCAAGCAAAAAAGAACTCAAACGGTCATACCAAGCTCTTGGAGCTTGTTTAAGACTATATAGAGCCTTATTAAGCTTGAAAACATGGTTATGATGTTTTTATTTTCAAATCCAGGAGGTTGTTCAACAAAAACATTTTCCTTGATATATCCATTTAAGAATGCACTTTTAACATCCATTTGATAAACTTTGAATTTCATGGAGGATGCAAAAGCAAGGAAAATTCTAACTGCTTCTAGTCTAGCTACAGGGGCATATGACTCTTCAAAATCAATTCTAAACTCTTGATTCTACCCCTTTGCAACTAGCCTAGCTTTATTTCTTATGACTTGACCATTCATTCAGTTTATTTCTGAAGACCATCTAGTGCCAATGACTGTTTGGTCACTGGTCTAGGTACTAATTCCCATACTTGATTTCTTTCAAATTGATGAAGTTCATCATGCATGGCATTAATCCAATCAGAACTTGATAAAGCTTCATCAATTGACTTTGGTTCAATTTAGGAATTAAAGCTAGTGGGTCTTCTTCAATAGCAAGCATGAAAGATGATCTAGTCCTAACTCTATCATTCAAATTGCCAACAATATTATCTAATGGGTGATCTCTCAAAATTCGATGTTCAGAAATTACCTGTTGAGGGGAACTTAAATCTGGAGCAATGTTACCTGATCCACTTGAAGATGGTGAATTGGTGTTCAAGATCTCACCAGTGTCTTCAAGCTCCTCAACAGTTGGTGAAGAGTCCACAATGAAGTCATCCTCTTCACTGTCTTGTTTTTCCTGCAAGATTTAGAAGAGTTAGTTGAAAAGGAATTTTCATCAAAAATAACATGAGGAGACTCTTCAACAGTTTTGTTTTTGAGAATGTACACTCTGAAAGCTCTTGACACTTCTGAATACCCAGGAAGATGGCTTCCTGACTCTTAGCATCAAACTTGTCAAGATTTTCTTTATTATTGTTGTGTACATAACATTTGCACCCAACGATTTTGAAATAAGAAACAGTTGGCTTCTTGTTTTTCAGTAGTTCATAGGGGGTTTTCTTGATTTTTGGTCTGACCAATGCTATATTGAGAATATGATTTGCTGTGTTTACAGCTTCAGCCCAGAAGGATTTGGGCAAATTACTCTCAAGGAGCATGGATCTAGCCATTTCCACAAGAGTTCTGTTCTTTCTTTCCACAACTCCATTTTTTCTGGAGTTCTTGGTGAAGAAAACTTGTGGAAAATTTGAAGTTCAGCACATAAATCAAAAAAGGATTGGTTTTCAAATTCTCCCCTATGATCAGTCAAAATATTTTGATTTTATATAAATAATTTGTTAGGGCAGTGGTACAGAATTTCTGAATTCAAGGCATGTATCACTTTTGTGGGACAAGAAAATGACCTAAGTAAATCTAGTGAAATCATCAATGATTACAAACCCATATCTCTTGCCACTAAGACTTAGAATTCTTGTTGGGCCAAAAAGGTCCATATGAAGTAGTTCTAGTGGCCTAGATGTGAGTACCTCATTGAAATTCTTAAAAGATTTCCTGGTTTGTTTACCTTGGGCACAGATCCCACAAACTTGATTTTCAACATTTGAAAAGGATTCAGGAAGACCCTTAACCAGATTCAGCCTTAACAGTTTATTCAGGGTTCTGAAACTTGCATGGCCAAGTCTTTTGTGCCAAGTCCATGCAATTTCATCTTTATTTGCAACAAAGCAAAGATTTTCAGAAAAGTTTTTATTAAGGTCAATCATGTAAACATTGTTCTCCCTTTTACCAAAACATTTGACTTTATCAGTTGATGAATCAATATTTTGCAAAAATTAGATTCAAACACAACTTTGTGACCTTTGTCACATAGTTGGCTGATACTGAGCAAGTTGTAATCAAGACCATCAACTAATAAAACACTATCAACAGAGTTTGAGGAAGTTTGACCAACCTTTCCATATCCAATGATCTTTCCTTTATTTTTACCTCCAAATGTCACTGAACCACCCTCCTTTTCTAGCAAGAAAGAAAATTTGGCTCTATCTCCAGTCATATGTCGTGAACACCACTGTCAAAGAACCACACATTTGATTTGGGTGCACGACCTTCCTGCAACATCAATTAGTGGAGAGAAGATTTTGGTACCCAAACAGAGTTGGGACCATCAGAAAGTTTGGACAATGTTAACAAATTTTCTCATCCAAATTTGACTTGTTTTTGACTTTGTTTTATTACTTTGGTGTTCTCTGTCTTTTTCACTTTCTTCTTTTTTGGGATGAAAAAACCAGTTTTTGTTTTTGGTAGGAGGGGGTTTTTCATTTGAGCATGAGAATTCAGATGAGGAGGTAGAATCCAAGGATTTTGTTGGTACATCAGAAAGTTAGGATAGAAAAATTGAGGATGATACCAACTTGGGTTATGATACCATTGGCTCCAAGAATTAGTGCAATCAGCTTGATATGCTGTCTTGAGGTCCAAGGTTCTTCATTAATGACTTCCTTCGACTTTTTCTTATTTTTTAGATTTTTATTTGAATTTTTTGTTTGTGGTTTGTCTTGGTGGATGTTGAGCAGGTCGACCTGTCCTTGACTGGTGTCGACACAACAGCCACAGAAGCCTTCTTCTTGTGGACTGGTGTCGACCTATCAGGTGACTGTGTCGACCTGGTTGCCTTGTTTTTGTTATGTGTTTTGGATTTTTTGATGTTTTGCTTGATTTTTGTTTGATTTCACTGTTTTAAGACTAGGACCTTTGACAAATTTAATTAAGAGTGCTTTATCCTTTTTCTCACCAGATTTATCTTTCTTGGTTTTTTGTTTGTTGAATCCTAGTCCATGAGAGATTGATTTCATATTTGTTCCCAACAAGGCCTCCAATTATCTTTGCCATTTGTGAATGTTTCAATGACTTTATCTTTTTGTCTTAGCTGGTTTTCCAAAGTTTTAATGGCTTCAATCTTTTGGTTTATCTTGATTTTCTTTTTCCAGCTTTTCAGATAAGTCTTTGAATTCACTGGTGGCCTTTTGAGAAGCTAGCTTTAGTTCATCAATCACATTTAAAAGATTTTCTTTTTCTTCATTCAATTCTATTACTTCATTTTCAAGTTCACAAATTCTTTTGTTTGAAGATTGGTTATGATAAATGTTTTCAATTTTCTTTTTGAGATGCTTATTTTCTTTTCTCATTTAGTATATTTTTCAACTAATTCAGCATAAGCATCCTGCCAATCATCAACAGAAAAATCTTCAAAAGAGGTGCTTACCTTTCCATCCGAACTGTTTGCCATGAAGCATATCTCCTCACTTCCAGAGCTTGAGGAATTTTCTTCTTCTTCTTCTTCACTTGAGTCTTCATCAGACCAAGTGGCTACCATGGCCTTCGGCTTCTTGAATTTGTGAATTTTCTTGTGCTTCTCCTTCTTGTTCTCAGGACATTCTCCCTTCATATGTCCTGGTTTGTTGCACCTGTAACAAATGACATTAAGATCAGATTTCTGATTCCTATTTGAGTTAACATTAGAAGAGGAAATATTTCTTTTACTTGATGGGAATTTATTTTTCCCTGAGAATTTCCCTTTTCTGTATTTTAGGAATTTCCTGAATTGCCTGGTCATGAGGGCAAGCTCATCCTCATTGGACTCAGACTCATCAGAACTTGTTTTCTCTTGATTTTTGTCTTTGTTACTAGATGAGGCCTTTAATGCTACTGGCTTGGTTTTGATTATGTGTTCCTCATTTCTCTTTAGATTAATTTTGTATGTCATTAAGGATCCTATCAACTCATCCAAAGAAATTTTGGACAAGTCTTTAGAATCTTCAATGACAGTGGCCTTAGTGTGCCATATTGAAGAGAGAGAACTCAAGATTTTTCTTACCAAGTCAGCATCAGTATAGTCCTTACCTAAGGCCTTCAGTCCATTGACTATGATCATAAACCTGGCAAACATTTCAGAGATTGTCTCATTAGATTTCATCATGAACAACTCATATTTAGAGACAAGTATGTTAGCCTTGGTTTCTTTAACTTGAGATGTCCCCTCATAGAGTACCTCAAGTTTATCCCACATCTCTTTGGCAGATTTGCACATAGAGATTCTTGAGTACTCTTTGGGGTGAACAGCACATTGAATCATGTTCATGGCACTATAATTCAATGTTGCTCTTCTTATCTGTTCCCTAGTCCAGGTTTCTTCTTCTCCCTGGTTTTCATAGGGACCTACTTCCACTACTTTCCAGATTTCATAATTTTGGGCTCTTAGAAATACTTGCATTCTATTTTTCCAATATGAATAGTCCGTTCCATTAATGAATGGTGGCCTATTTATGGAATGGCCCTCAGCTATGAATCCTCTGGAATCCATTTAATTAAACAGAAGGTGCAAGGAAGGAAACACTCAGCAAAACAAATAATCAAGCAAACAAGCAACACAGAACACTCAGAAACTGCTCAAATCAGATCAGATCAAGTGTAAACAGCTCTGATACCAATTGAAGGATCGATAGAAGGTGTGGACAAGATCTAGAGGGGGGGGGGGGTTGAATAGATCTAGGCCAACTAATGCGGAAGCTAAACCTTTTGAAAAACCTTTGAATCAGAGCTAGATTAAAAGTAAATTTCACAGATCTGAGAAGATATTGAGTGAGTTAAAACAATTGGAGAGTGAAAACAGGTTGATTAGGTAGATTCAAACGATCCTATGCATTCATGTATCGAAGAGTAATTTCAAACCACAAAGAGACCAATGCACAGAGATTTTAGGTGGTTCGTAAGTCACACCATGTGACTCCTACATCCACCCCTCACACACAGTGAGGATCCACTAACAACCTGGGTTACACACCCCACAGGAGCCTGACAACTCCACAAGTGAGTTAGACAACTCACACACTACCTAGAGCAAGACTACTCTAAACTCTGAGCAAGACTGCTCAACAACCCAACTTGAGTGCGACGACTCAAAGACCTGAGCACATAGGCTCACAACCACATGCTAGAACAAAAAATAACAAGATGCAGATCCTCTAGCAATGATCTGATCTATTAAGGCCAATTCAAGAAGATTGATGCAACAATTATGCACAACTTCTAGAATAGCCAGGAAGAGACAAGAAAGACTTTAGACTCTAGTTGACAATTCTTGTTCTTCAAGAAAAACTCCCTTGTAGAGGCCGAAATGGAAGAATCTTGATCACTTGAAGTCCCTTGGCCGATGCTCTGCACTTTTGATCTTGGGATCTTCCTTGAGAGCTTCATAATTGCAGGCTTCTACTTGAACTGCTCCTTTGAAGTTGATGCTAGTGCTTCATGTTGATCAGACTTCGATCCTTGTGCTTGGAGAAGGGTGAATTGAGGTGTGAAGCACAAGAGAGAGCAAGAACAGGGAGGAGAGACTCTCTGGCCGCCGCTTGGAGGTTCTGGAGGCTCTTCTGAGATTCTCTTGGGATGAGTGCCCTTAAGGAGGGTATTTATACCCTAAATATCCGAAAGATACCCTTGGGGTACGTGGGCACATGATCCAATGTTGATCTGACATCTCCCTGGGGTGCCACGTGTCCAGGAGGAATCTTAAGTCACAGAGATTCCAGAGTGTGTCGACCTGCCCTTGAGGTGTGTCGACACACTGTCCCAGACTGGCCAAACAGTTCCCTGGAAGAGGTCTCTAGTGTCGACCTGAGATCAGGTGGTGTCGACCTACTGTCCCAGACAGCAAAACTAGTCTTATGGAAAGGCATCTAGTGTCGACCTGATCACCTCTAGTGTCGACCTGCTGTCCCAGACAGCAAAACTGGCCTTCTGGGAAAGGCATCTAGTGTCGACACTGCTTGATTTGGTGTCGACCTGAGATGGGGTGGTGTCGACCTGCTCTGGACTCGTGTCGACCTGAGATGGACTTTTCTTCACATTTCTGCCTTTGTTCTGAACCATTGTGTCGACACCAAGGTTGGTTGTGTCGACACTACCTTTGCAGAAAATGTTTGTTCCTGAGAAAATAAACACATAAATCATTAGATAAATATATTATCATGAATATCAATGATAAATGTGCTTGGAAACATGCTTTTTGGATATTGTAATTTCAGGTGATGTATTTTACATGTTCCAATGGTTATGCATTAAAATCACAACTTGTCATCATCAAAATATGAGGGGAAATGATTTGTTTTTCACACTCAACTCAACATCTTTGACTGGTGTCGACACTACAGCCACAGAAGCCTTCTTCTTGTGGATTGGTGTCGACCTGTCAGGAGATTGTGTCGACCTGGTTGCCTTGTCTTTGTTCTGAGTTTTTGGACTTTTTTGTGTTTTGCTTGATTTTTGTTTGACTTCTATATTTTCAAGACTAGGGCCCTTAACAAATTTGATTAGTGGTGCTTTATCCTTCTTCTCACCGGATTTGTCTTTCTTAGATTTTTGCTTATCAAACCCTAGTCTATGAGAGATTGATTTCATATTTGTTCCCAACAAGGCCTCCAAATTATCTTTGCCATTTGTGAATGTTTCAATGACTTCATCTTTTTGTCTTAGTTGGTTTTCCAAAATTTTGATTTCTTCAATCTTTTGTTGTTTATCTTGATTTTCTTTTTCCAGCTTTTCAGATAAGTCTTTGAATTCATTGGTGGCCTTTTAAGAAGCTAGCTTAAGTTCATCAATCAGATTCAGAAGATTTTCTTTTTCTTCACTTAATTCTGTTACTTCATTCTCTAGTTCACAAATTCTTTTGTTTGAAGATTGGTTATGATAAATATTTTCAATTTTCTTTTTGAGATGCTTATTTTCTTTCCTCATTTTAGTATATTTTCAACTAATTCAGCATAAGCATCCTGCCAATCTTCAACAGAAAATTCTTCAAAAGAAGTGCTTGCCTTTCCATCTGAGCTGTTTGCCATGAAGCAAGTCTCCTCACTTCCAGAGCTTGAGGATTTTTCTTCTTCTTCATTTTCACTTGTGTCCTCATCAGACCAAGTGGCTACCATGGCCTTCGGCTTCTTGAATTTGTGAATTTTCTTGTGCTTCTCCTTCTTGTTCTCAGGACATTCTCCCTTCATGTGTCTTGGTTTGTTGCACCTGTAACATATGACAGTTTCGTCAGATTTTTGATTCTTGTTAAAATTAGCATTAGAAAAGGAAGTGTTTCTTTTTCCTGATGAATATTTCTTTTTTCCAGACATTTTTCCTTTTCTATATTTCAAGAATTTTCTAAATTGCCTGGTCATGAGGGCAATTTCATCCTCATTTGACTCAGACTCATCAGAACTGGATTTATCCTGACTTTTGTCTTTGTTACTAGATGAGGCCTTTAATGCTACTGGCTTGGTTTTGATTATGTGTTCTTCATTTCTTTTCAAGTTGATTTCATATGTCATTAAAGATCCTATTAATTCATCCAAAGAGATTTTGGACAGATCTTAGAATCTTCAATAACAGTGGCCTTTGTGTGCTAAAGAGATTTTGGACAGATCTTTACCACATTTGAGGTCTCTAAAAAACATACATTAAAAAAAAGAGACAAAATAAATAGAAAATAATAAAATGATCAATGGAAAAAACAAAATGATTAAAAAGAGAGGATGGAATGAAATTTCGTTCAAAAAAAAAGAGACAAAAGAAAATAGAAAAAAAGAAGAAAAGAAAAAAAATAGAAAAAATAGAAGAATGAAAAAAGAAAAAAAAATAAGAAAAGAAAAGAGAAAATTAATCATGAAAAT
This sequence comes from Colocasia esculenta, assembly GCA_014218235.1. Classification (NCBI taxonomy): domain Eukaryota; kingdom Viridiplantae; phylum Streptophyta; class Magnoliopsida; order Alismatales; family Araceae; genus Colocasia; species Colocasia esculenta. The sequence goes on from CM024758.1 coordinate 71,301,022, forward strand.
GAATAGAACAAAAGAAATGCACCAAAAGAAAATAGAACATTTGATTTAAGAAGTCGAGTCTCTCTACCCACGTGTTGGGCTCGTATACTCGAATTCTTAATCAATCTAACAGGAGCTGTAACTGCGGGATAAATACCGTAGTCCAGCCTCAGATCGTGAAATGTTGCCCGGTCTGGGGTCTCCAAAGATATAAAAAGAATCCACCCTTAAGGAGCTGTAACTACGGGATAAATACCGTAGTCCAGCCTCAGTTCGTGGGATCAATATCGCGTCTGAGGTCTCCAAGGATATAATAATCCATCTTTAAGGAGCTGCAACCACGGGATAAACACCGTAGTCCAGCCTCAGTTCGTGGGATTAGTGCCGCATCTGAAGTCTCCGAGGATATAAGAATCCACCCTTAAGGAGCTGCAACTACGGGATGAATACCGAAGTCCAGCCTCAGTTCGTGGGATTAGTTCCGCGTCAGAGGTCTCCAAGGGTATAAACATCTATCTCCGAGGAGCTGCAACTACAAGAAAAGCATTGTAGATCGATCTCAACCCGTGGGGCAATTGCCACGTGAGATCTCCGAGGATTTAAGAGTTAAAACCAGGTTGTCATGTTCGATGTTTATATAACCATATTATTTTGCAGGAGCCATATATTATCACATCCCTTTTTGCGGCGGTCCGGGGGATTTATTATGTAGCTTTAACATTCCATGCCCAAAGATCCCCTAAGTCAATATGGTGGAGCCACCTTCACAATGGTCGATGGTTCGAGATGGCATCATTATGCTTCAACGTCAGAAGGATTCAACAACTCATGGAGCTAAATTCGACATTGCCTCGATGACATACACCCTCCAGTCTTTCATGTTCAAGAACTCTGAGGGTACACTATTGAATGTATGTTCGCAGTGCATATCCTGCTCCATTTCTGTAAAAAAATATGAAAAATGAAATGATAAAAAAAATGATGAACAAAAGGGTTAAAAATAGAGATGCCCGTCGGACCTACTTTGGTTTCACTACCGAGTAGGGGTAAAAGGACAAGAAAAACCCGGCTACGGTGAAAACCTGAAAGGGCGTCGTGGGCAAAAATGGGAACCCTGCTATGTGAAAACCGGAAAGGGCGCGTAGGCAAAAGCAAGAAGGGGCTGACTCCGGTGAAAACCCAAAAGGGCGCTTGGGTCAGTAATGTGATAAAAAAATGAAAATGAATGAAGTCAAAAATGTCAAAATGGCAAGAAGGGGGAGTTCCATCCCTGCTCTTTCAAGAAATCCCGTTTTTTCTATGCATTCTCTGAATCCAGCTATACACTCTCTGGTCAAAATGAAACGTCAAAACGTAGACAAGCTGTCTCATGCCATCTACGCCTCACGCTTATATATACTTGCTCTCGCCATGTAGGACCCTAGGTTTAGATAACCTCTGCCTTTCCAAAATTCCAAATAAAGCCCAACCTTGACTTTTTGCCTTGGCTGGACAATAGATGTTACCTTAAGAACCCTTGTTGAAGCCAGCACATAGGTTTTCCAGGTTTCTATTTTGCAATCAACACAAATAACCTCACACCATCTACCAACATCATGGTATGATTGGTGGTCGAGTTATATTCCACTCATGAATCTCTTTATATATATATATATGTATAAAAAAAGAAAATAAAAAAGAGGCTTAAAATAAAGGTGCCTCGCTGGACTTGTCTAGGTTTCCGCTGGACAAGGGTAAAAAGAGCTAGAACCCGGCCATGGTGAAAATCCGAAAGGCGCCATGGGCAAAATTAGGTACCCCGCTACGTGAAAACCCGAAAGGGCGCTCAATTCGATAATGTAAAAAAAAAAAGGATCCAAAGATGGCTACCAAAGACAAGCATGCTTCAAGTCTCTAGAAAGGAAATCCTGACAGAAGTGGTACTCGGCAATCAAAGCTCATTTCCATGTCAGTGCCAGCCAAGGCTCATCTTCATGTCGATGACGGCCGAAGCTAGTCGTCATCACCAGCCAAGGCTTGTCTTCATGTTAGTGCTAGCCGAAGCTTGTTTTCATACTAGTTGAAGTTTATCTTCACGCCAGCCAAAGCTCATCTTCGAGCTAGTCGAGATTTGTCTAATCGGGTTTCCATCTCATGTGGGACAAAGCAAAACTTCGTCATACACAGAGTAAATTCTAACAAATTTCAAGTCTCTGGAGGAAGATTTTGGATAGAGTTGGTCGACAACCAACGAAGCACGTGTCAACAGATGATGTGTCCTAACAGTTTTCAAGTTTTTGAGTGGAGAATGTTGAAGAAATCTGTCAATACCCAGACGCAACAAAAGTCAAAAGAGGAAGACAAGAGCACATTAATCTAGCTATGAGTAAAGCGGCATTAATGAGGGATACAAGGTTTCCAAAGCGGCAGTCTGGTTATCACAGTTGGTGACAATGACGTGGAACCTCTCTACTTCCTCCTATTAAGACCTCAACTCTACTGCATGATCAGATTGTTGCGCATTCAAGATCACCAGTCGGCAAGATGGTTCAGAAGAAAGGAAGCAGCAGGGCCACTCACTGAGTCTATGAAGGGCCGTAGACTCAACACAGTAAGCCAGCATGTCCCATTGGCTCATGCAATAGGCCAGCGCAATCCAATTGATACAATGGTTGGCCGACTCATGAAGGCCACATGATCTTAAACAAGCCACCAATTCAATGGTCTTCATTACCCCATCAGTCTGTTCATCAACTCACGAGCCCTTGCTGACTCGTGTGGGCCACGCTGAATCAGCGCTAGCTGCACCAGATTGACACCGCCCGCCGATTAATAGCCCCCTGCCAAATCGCGCGACCCACGCCGAATCGACGCGAGCAACAGATCTCCTCAGCCGATTCACAGGCCCTGTCAAGTCACGCAATCCCAGCCGAATCATACAAACTCTGTCGGATCACGACAATTCAAGCAAAATGAAATTAAAGGATGAGAGGACCCCAATTGCCCCCCAAGAGTGACATGCCTCCATCATCCGCGGACAACACACCAAATGGAACCAAAAGTAAAAGATCACAAACAGACCATTGGACCATTAGTACGACAACGAGTCAAAACCTGGATGTGTTAGTGTGGACAGCTAAAAGGCCGAAGTACACCCGCGGATGTCGCTTCGCGTGTCCTCTCGCACCACCCACGGATGGGGGCATTGTGGACACCAAAAAAATACAGTGGGATTGACCCCTTAGCAGTCCACTAAAAGGCCTCTTAAACAGGCCCATTAAGAAACAACCTTATCTCACCCATGAAGGGAGGTGAAGATAGGCAAATGGAACACCTCCTAAAAGGAGGTTCCAAACATGGCAAAAGGGGCCTGCTGTGGCAGATGGAGGCAGTGGCTGGCTGGGAAATTTTTTGGGGGTTTTTTTTAAAAGAGAGAAAAAAGGCCATGGGCATTGCGTAGAAGAGGCTGGGGGGCGGTGGGTTGTCTTCTCCACCAAGCAAACCAGCAGCAACGAGGGAAGGAGGCCTGGTTTTCTGCTCCGAGAAGGCCTCTCCCGTGAGGATCCTACAGAAGAGAGCAAAGGGAAATAGAGAAAGGTGAGGAGAGAAAGAGAGAGAGAGAGCCCCCTCTTCTTTCTCCATCTTGTTTTCTTCTTTGCTTTGTCTTGTCCCATCAAGGGAAGAGAAAGAGAGGAGGTGTCACGTTGGGGTTTTCCCTCCCTTTTGTTTCTTTGAAGCTTTTGTACTACTTCCCCTCCTTAGCATGCGAACGCCATTTTTATATGTTTATCCCCACCTCTACTTGATGTGATGGATCATTCCTTTGCATTAATGCATAACATTCCCCTTTGCATGCAAGTTTTATATAAGTTTTTCTCTTTGCATGGGTAAGAGACCCCAGGATATGGAGAGGTCACCTATGCATGGTGTGCCTCCCCATCCTAACAGGTCATACATGGAGTTTTTATGCCCTCCATACCTCAATAAATGAGGTCATGGGGGGTAGAATCCCATATCTCATTCAATGCATGCATACCATGCCCTTTCCTCTCTCCAATAGGCCACGTTTCCCACTATTCTAGCCTTGCAGAAGACTGTTCTATCACTGCCCCAAACAGCCCCTTCTAGAGTCTCCCTTGGGTTGATGCATGCCCATTGTGCTGGCCAAGAGGTTGAGCAAGTAATGCTCATGCCTTCTTGCTTAGCCCCTTCATGTAAACAAGCCCAAAAGCCCATCTCAGGCCCAGAAATCGCCCACTGCCATGAGCCTGACTGCTCTCATTGAGGTCTATCACTGCTTGAGCAGGAGTCCCTGCGCCAATTCGGCCAGCCCAGAACCGGCCTTGGCAGCTGGGAGGCTTGGGAAATGCTGCGCCGATTCAGCAGCCAGTGACGCCCCCCCCCCCCCCCCCCCCCCTTTTGGTAGAGGTTCATGAGCAAAGTCATTGCTCAATATGACATCAACTAAATAAGAGCCAATAGACTAATATAAGACCCATCTGTACCCCCGGGTTGGACAATATAATGTCTATGTCCGGACGGATGAGTTCATATGTTGTCCATCGCCCCGTGGGTTTGCATGGTCATGATATCGTCCGGATCCCCGTTGGCGTGCCTCGGGGACCGGCGTCATGTGCTATTGGAGATATGTCGTTTTTTGGCATACACTCCTTCCTTTGGTGCCATCTCCATGTACGGTGGATGCGTACCGCGCCTTCCCTTATCGAGCACGATAAGGGGAAATGCTGCCGAATTTTCCCCACGAGGTTTGAATCAGCGTGAGATTCCTAAAAGAAATCGTCAACCTTCAATTGATTCAACAGTATTCCGCCTGTGCGCCGATTCGGTGTTGTCTGCCAATTCAATTGTCCCCCGCCGATTCAGTTCTTGCTTTGAACCCCGCCGAATGGGTCTGCCGCGCCGAATCGAATGGATTTTGCATATTCTGCCGAATGGGTCTGCCGCGCCGAATCGAATGGACTCTACATGCCCCGCCGAATCGAGTGCACCTGTGTTGCCGATTGGCCGCCAAATGGCTGAGCAGTGCCAAATCGTGAACAGAACCCTGTTTTAGACGCTTCAAAAGAACCAAGGAATAAATTGAAGTCTTACATGCTAAAATAAACATAAGATCCAATTGAACCTTTTCAAGCAATAAAGGACAAAACGCCATCTCATGTTTTCCAAAAGAAATAAAAGATCACCTTATGTTTTACGACATGGTAAAAGACTCAAATCGAAATTGTTTTCAACAAAAGACCAAATTGAACTTCTTTTTCTAAATGGCAAAAGATCATATCATGTTTTGCAAAAGAACAAAAGACTAAATTGGACCTTTCCAAGCAAATGAAAGATCACCTCATGTTTTGTAAAGAATAAGAGATTCAAATTAAGATTGCTTTCAGCAAATGATCAAATAGACCATTTCTTGATTCGTCTTTCTCAAGTTGATCCAATGGACCAAATTGAACTTTTCTATAATAAAAGAAACAAATGAGTAAATAGGCAAAGAGATTCGGTAGTCGACTAAGTAAAAGATCAAATGAGTCCGAATAGGCGTTCGTTTCGCTTAATAGTACCTCGGCTCAAATTTAAATTTGCGCTTCGCACCTTTATCGGATGCCCCCATTTTAAGGTCACGAGGCTTTCTAATCTGGCGATAATCAAGGGTTTCCCTCCAAGAGGGATGTAATTAATGCTGTTGCACTTAGGCAACGACGGGATTTGGTCCAAGACCCGACACTTCACTTTCGTTTGACGAAGTCAAACGGCGCGCACAATAGACCCAAAGCCCTCCGGCTCTCGAAGGTAAACCATCTGTTGTCACCTCGGTGACTGGCACGCCTGCGCTATGCGATTGTTGGGTCACTCTCGTCACCATAGCTCGCGTAGCATTCGACGGGATTTGAAGTTGCAATCGCAGCCATGAGAAAAAGAGCAACATGATAAATAGATCTTTAAAATATTAAATTTTCCATTTCCACATTCCGAATTAAATAACTCAACGGCCTATCCAACGATTAACAATGTGCACCTAGATTATCACTGTTTTTGGTAAAGGGGAACTCAAATCCTAGAGCACATTGAGAACCAGCCGGTCCTTGACATGATATAATAATTAGAATATCATATAGTAATGCGGGGAATAAGGGAAGAAATACTTACCTGACTTACCTGTGACGACCTCTTTTCCTTTTTATGATTTGATTTTTTTTTTTAAATTTTTTTTTGACAATAACAGACAGAATAAGCACGAAACAACAATATATAAACAAACACAATCAAACAAAGTAGGTAAACAAAGCACAAAGATAAGAAACCACACAGATAGAGAGGCGTCATCCTAGGTGACCGCGACATGGTTGCGGCGCGCCCCGCCTTGTCGCGACCTCGTCGTGTCATATCGCGGCGTCGCGACTTGACCCGAACCTAGAAAATGCAGGAAACTAGGGTTTATCCTTATCCTAAGACTTCTAGACTACCACTAGGACTCCTAAACCTCTCCTAATATTATCCTAAGACCTAGGATCGGGATTAGACAGTGTTTGCACCTCTCTAAGCTCTATAAAGGAGGATTTGGGAGGCTAATCCCGCAGCTAACCCTTTGCTACTTCCTTTCTTCAAATTTCTCCTCTTTTTTGCAGTTATGTATAGGAGTTTCTCTGCTTTTTAGGAGGATATCCCTCCTTACTCCGGTCCAAAGGTAGCAAGGGAGTCTTATGCGGATCTCCAGCAACTCTCTGCCATCCCGGGCACATGCATGCGCCGGATCTCCAAGTAAGAGCTTTCTTTTCAATTTCTGAACTTTTGCTCTGTTTTCCCTGTTTCTTCTTCTTTTCCTCCTTCTCTGTTCTCAACCCACTCTCCTCTTCTACTCTTCAGATCTTACCTGGCCATAGGAGGTATTCCAAATTACCGTGGCTCTCCCCATGCTTGAGTTACTTCCTCATGCTTCTATCTGCCATCTAAAGATTGGGGGTTGACTACCGTGCTTGTCCTTGCCAAGAAATATGACAAAATCGTGCACGTGTGGGATAGTGTCACGGCGCTAGCGGAGCTGTGGCATCCGCACACTCACACGTTTGTCTTCCATACATTGAGACCACCGTCCTTCTGGAGGAGCTGGAGATCATGCTCGGCTCCCACGGTACCAAGGGGCGAGGAGTTGGCGATTTCACACACCGTGGCGCCGATCAATTCATGGAGCATCCTTGCAGAAATTACTACGAGGAAGATGGATTTGCACTCTATGACCAGCGGGATGCATGTCCACCTTCTTCCAATTGCGCAATGGATCACTTCCCAATGCAAGCGCAAGACTGGAAATTACATGGCTATCGCCAAGGTGGCTGCAATATGCATTTGTGGAGTCATCCTATTTCCAGCGATGGACGGTGCCCTCTCCTTTGCCAACCTTAGCATCATTGACTCAATTTCGGAAGGTATGAGCATTGGCCAAGCGGTCTTAGGATACCTATATGCTGGGTTGACTACTGCAGCAACCGGGGGATCGTTCTTCGGCTCCGTCATAGCCCTCGAGCTTTGGATGGGCATGCACATTCAGTTCCGGGCAATGGAGGACTTGGCCATGGAGTGCAAGACAATGCTCAACCATCCACTGGCTTTCGTGGGCGGACCTCTACACATGAGCACCAAGGCGTGGTGCAAGACTGCGCAGCTAAAAGGACTGAAGGCATGGCGTGATTATTTCAAAAGAATGACTGTGGCAGAGTTTGACATACGCCCTCGCTTCATACACGGCCGGGATCCACCTACCCCAGGGCACCGGACTCGCCCTATGACTGCTAGGCAATGAAGCATTGGTCAACTACAACTTGGACCTGTGCTACCTCCATGTGGCACAGCGCGCACGGTGGTTCCCTTCCTATCACACTATCCACCTACTCAAGAAAGGAAGAGGGGCGATGAGCAGGACGAGCGCGATGTGCGTAGCGCCATCATCCATTGGAAGGATGCGCAATGAGTGTCGTCCAGGCGGAAGTGGAAGAGGACGAAGACGTGATCAAAGAATACGTGGAAGCATTGAAGAAGCTCCAACCAACAGTGGGGATCATTTGAGATTTGATAGGCTTGATTGTAGGAAAGATAGTAGATGGTAGCTAGGGAAGAATTTTAGCATTTATTTGATTGTAGGAAGAATTATAGAATGTAATGATTTGAATTGAATGAATAAAACAAGATTTTCCTGCATGCGCAATGGGCTCTGTTTATGACTCGACAAGGAGAAGTGACGCCTTTATAACGTGTCAGGACGGGCGGTCGCGACATGGTCGTGGCCACCTACGCCGACGCGCATATAGGCGACAACCCGCCCTGATGCGACTCAAATCGACTTATTCAAAACGCAGGGGTGCCTTCCTTTCCCCCTTCTGAGCATTCAAACTTTTGAATTCCCAAAACCTTTCGGCTACGATCTTGCTCCCCTTTGCTCCTCTTGCTTGCTCACTCGCCCACAACTCTTGCTAACCCGGAATCGCCATGGAAGGAGAGAAGAACGTCGGCGAAGGCTCCTCATAGAGGAAGCGTCAAGCAGAACGGCGGAGCTCCCTGCGCCGAGCGGAGGTGCCCGCGGTCGAGGAGAAGGAGGCTGCCATCGAGATGGATGTGGAGGAGGAGGCGGAGGCCCTGATGATGAGCGTGGAGGAAGAAAGGAAGAAAAGAGCCAAGGCGATGAAATCGGTAAGTGGATCACCCCCTAAACCATGAATAAATGAATGCTTGGGAGGGGTAGACGCAGCCCCTAGAGGGCAAATGTAGGGCGTGAAGCCCGCGGGAAAGGGGATTGGACAAAGGAGGTTCCGGCCAGTCCGATCCTGAGAACGCATCAGCCCGACCTGTCGCGACATGGTGTCGCGACAGGCTTGGCCGTCGCGACCATGTCGCGATGACGCCGGTGGACGCGACCTAAGGTCGCGGTGCACCGCACGGTCGCGACAAGGTCACGGCCTCTCTGAGTGTCGTGACTCTGATCGAACGCTAAAACTTGATTGGTTTAGCAAATGTTTGTAGGGTGAGAGGAGGGCCCGCGTGTCATGGACGATTGTGCTGGCCGTTTTCCTGGCGTTTCCCCCCTTTCAGAGAGAGAGGGTAGAGGATATGGGGTTCGGGGAAGTGTTTAGGATGGAGATAATGAGGGCGGATCCGGCTCTCACTCAGGCTCTGCGGAGCAGATGGGATGCAGAGGTGACCGCCTTCGTATTCCCATGGGGACATATGATCCCCAGTCTCGAGGATGTGAGCCGGATCACAGGGCTCAGAGTTTATGGGAGGCCGGTGAGCGGATTCACTTACCCATGCTATCATGACCTAGCCCAATGACTCCTAGAGATACCCGTAGAGCGTAGGTCCTCTCTAGTTCCTAGGGTACCCCTCCAGGAGAGTCTAGGTTGTTTGATGTGGGGAAGAACGTAGGGGAGAGTGAGGATGAGCATCTGGATAGGTTGGTTGGGGTTAGCCGGAGGGAGCTAGCGAGCGAGCCCGGGGCGCAGGCGGACTTGGACTTGCGTCGTTCCCTCGTCCTTTTCCTTGGTAGACTTTTGTTTGCCACGAGGGGGGACGCAGTCCACTGCCGTTTCCTGCCCTTGCTGGAGGATCTGAGTGAGATAGGGGGGGTACGCCTGGGGAGCAGCCTTTCTAGCACATCAGTTTGACAGCTTGGGCGCCTCGGAGTGGCAGACCTCGACGAGCAGGTTCTTCACCTTTCTCCAGGTGCATTCCTCTCCTTAACCCTTGAATTAAATTGAATTTCATTTTAAACTGCGCTCTAATCTCCTTCTTCATTTTGCAGGTCTGGGCCTATCTACACCTCCCAGCCCTGGGGAGAGGGGATCTCACATGGTCGGGCCTTGTGCCCATTGCACGCCGTTGGGATGCTCGCCGGGATTCTCGCAGCCTAGGTGACCAGCTAGAGCGCCTGCAAGAGGCCATCGACATCTACCCTCACCTGGATGTGAGTACCCTAACCTTTCCCTTTTGGTTAATTGCTTAATTTCACTGCTTGATGACTGACTGACTTGTTTTGCAGGTGGTTTGGCAGCCATATCTAGGGGAGAGCGATGAGGGATATCCCTGGTTGGTGCAGGCCCGCCCCTACTTCGGTAGGTCGGTGTGGGTGCATGCACTCAACCTAGTGCTACCTCTTCACCTATTCCTCAGCCAGCGCTCACTCGGCCTTCGGCAGAGTGCCGTGGAGTACCCTGTCCGAGACCGGTTTCGCAGACTAGGTCGGAGTTTCCGGGGGCTTCATGACACTACCGATTGGCACGAGCGGGCGAAGGAGCAGATCAACAACTGAGAGCACCGAGGAAAGGCCGTAAGGTTGGATGCTACCACCGATGACGCGTACCTCCAGGCATATGCCTTGAAGTACGGAGAGAAGGTATACAGGAGCGCCCGACACTAGGTAACAACCCTAACACCACAACCCTGTGAATTTGATTTTATAGAATTGAGTTAATGATTTGAAATGTGTTGCAGGTAGATGTAGCTGGTGAGATTGCATCGCTCCGAGCCTTACTCTACTCGGCGATGCAGGATCGGGAGGCGGCGTAGAGGCAGACCGAGGAGTTGGTAAGTACTTACTCAGACTTCAGTACTTAATTTCATAGCCAATTTTGGAAACTGACGTGTACTTTTGCGCAGCGGAGGGAGCTGGAGAGAGTGAGGAGCATTGGGGCAGGTGGTGCTTCCTCTTCCCGAGCGTCAGGGAGCTCTCCATCGCTTCTGGAGGCTCAGCTAGCAGGAGCGGTGTTGAGGGCCGAGGAGGCACAGAGGCACCTGGAGGAGTGGGTAAGTACAACAGGACTTCCAGGTTGAACCTTTATTTTAAGAATTGATATTGACTGAATTGTTCTTTTACAGGAGGAGGATTTGCGACTCACCACTGAGCATGCGATGGACCTGCAAGGGCAGAGGGACCAGCTGCAGGGGTAGAGAGACGAGCTGCAGGGGGAGGTCCAAACTATCCACGGTGAGAGAGACCAGCTGCGCATCCGGGCGGAGGTAGCTGAGGCACGGGTCGCGGAGGTGACCAGGGAGGTGGAGGCCCTATGCGTGCGGGGACCCTTAGCAGATCAGGCGGAGCTGACCCAATTACGCGCCGACCTACAGGTGCAGCAGGCAGTGTCCCAGAGCCTCCAGGAGATAGTGACGGCCATAGGCCATTCACACAGTAGGAGTAGGAGTGGGGCGAGCGTCAGTAGAGTGACAGGAGCCTCTGTTGGTCAGTATCTGGCAGGTTCCTCTAGTCGTCAGAGGAATGAGGAGGAGGATAGGCGCCGCCGGGGCAAGATGAGTGCCCAGAGCGGTAGGGGTGGCGGTGAGATGCCGCCACCACCGGACCGATAGGAGGGATCCGGGGAGAGTGGTGGTGATCAGTGAGGAGACTTGTGAGCCACCTCCCAATCTTTTGTACATATTGTTCATCACTTAGTGGAATTTTATTTTGTGTCAATCTTTATGAAATGAATTAATGATTTGCAATTGACACGAGTGTGAGATGAGATTCAAACACGGGAGAGAGACAGAAATACTGAGTACAGCGCTACGTGTCACTTAGAATTACCTGTCCCTGCACACTTAGCAAAACATGTTAGATCTGCTCTTTAACTCAGCTCCTTGCGCTTAAATAAACATGAATATGACTTTGTAATTGTCAAGGGGCCGAGCCTTATTAAATAGACAGAAAGAAAAATAAACAATGCATGCTAAAGAAAAGCGGTATGTACACTCATTCCTTTTTTAGACTTTTAAAGATTTTGATTTTTTTTGGATTTTTGAGATTTTCTGATTTTTTTTTATTCTTGAGATTTCTGATGATTTTTTTTGGATTTTTGAGATTTTTTTAATATTTTTTTGATTTTTTTTGAGATTTTCTGATAACAACACTTCTTGCATTTTGAGTAATTATCTATGGACCTCATTCCCACCTCTTGTTTGGCGAATAATATCTATGTGCAGCGTGTATTTATCTTTGGCTTACTAAGGTTTCTTGCCCCTTTGAATATTGATGTTCAACACAGACTAGGTGTGGGGTCTTTGGTCCCTTTTAGGGAGAATATGAAGATTAGCAATGAGACAAGACTCAGTCTTGGGTTCGGAGTTACTGGCTTGTAAGATTTGCATCGGGTATGTTACATGTGAAATTCGTCTGTTGTCTAGGGACTTTAAGGTGATTGCTCTTTTTGAATTGGGGCATGCGTACGACCGGGCTCAAGGGCGTCCCGTGGGGAACTGTTCTGCCACTCTTTGACATGCCCCTATTTTCTTATCATTCTTTTTTTACTCTTTTTTTTTTTCCTTATTTCCTTTTGCTTTTCTTTTGAATTGACCGTCCCTCTTGAGACTTCATACACATGATCCATACCGCTTGCTGGTCTACATGCTAGCTTCCCCTTTGCCCTTGGACCTTGTCCGAATAAGAAGAGAATTGACCTCAGGTTCCTTACACTAGGGCTGAGCAGAAACATCATAAACAAAGGGGAATTGTCCTTAGGTCGCCTGTTGTGTGTGTGCGGCCGGACATAGAGATCATTTACCACAAAGAGGAGGGGTGGAGGCATATGGCCAACAACATTCTCTTTTGCAAATTGGTGTTGTTATCAACATTAGGGGTAGAATCTTTTAAGGTACAACCCATTCCATGGGTGAGAGAGCTCCTCACCTTCGGCATTAACTAGCCTATACGCGTTTCCAGGGTACACTTCCTTAACGACGTATGGCCCTTCCAGTTTGCTGACAATTTGGACCTTGGACCTCCAGGTTTTATAAAGATCTGCTTCAGAACGATGTCTCCTTGTTGAAATTTATGCTCAATTACTTTCTTTTGAAAAGACCTCGAGAGTCTATTTTGATATGCAAGAACATGATCGGCTGCAGCCAAACGCCGTTCGTCTAAGAGTTCCAGGTGTACAAGTAACGCCTCCCGATGTTCATCGGGATTAAGTTCCTTGTCTAGATGAAGCCTTAGAGAAGGAATGAGGATCTCGCGTGGACATACCGCCTCCATCCCATAAGTAAGTGAGAATGGAGTTTTCCCAGTAGGCGTGCGGATGGAGGTGCGGTAGGCCCACAGAGCCTCGACTAGTCTTTCTGGCCAATCAGAAAATTTATTAGACTCACAAGTTTTCTTTAGGATTTTCAAAAGCGTTTTGTTTGTGGCTTCAGCCTGGTGTTGCCTTGTGGATAGTACGGAGACGAATGATGCAATGAAATGCTAAATTTTCTTACACAGATCCTGAAGCTCTTGGGATATGAACTGGGGTCCGTTGTCGGTGATGAGGCTGCTTGGCACTCCGAACCGCGCAATGATATTCTTCATGATGAATCTGCACATGGTTGAACCTTTGATTTCTGCGAATGCTTCTGCTTTGGCCCACTTGGTGAAGTAATCGGTAGCTGTGAGGATGAAAGATTTTTGTTTTATCTGAGCATTAGGATCACCAAGAGGCCCGATGATATCAAAGGCCCACATGGAGAATGGCCAAGGGGAAGATAGTGGATGTAAAGAGGAGGATGGAGCATGGATTTTGTCAGCATGGATTTGACATTGATACATCTACGAACGTAGATGGCACAGTCTTTCTAGGTCGGCCAGTAGTAGTAGCTTGCCTAAGGATTTTCTTAGCCAACATTTGGCTATTCATGCCCTCCTCATTCGCTGGAGTGAGATCCTTCCACTACCTTCCAAGCTTCTTCGTCTGACAAACATCGGAGGAGCATTCCATTTAGAGCGCGCCTATACAGCACTTCACCCACGAGGGTATACTTCAACGCTGCCCTGCGGATGGCTCGCCTATCTTCCGCTTCAGCTTCATCGGGGAAGGTACCGTCCCTACAATATTGCTCAATCTCATGGTACCACAGCCTTTCTTCTTCCATCATTCTCCTAATTCCACAAGCAATAACTCTTTCGCTTCCTTTCTCTCCGCCTTCAAAACTAGAGAGCTCCTAAGGTTAACGAACCAAGGATCTTGAGTGGAGGGATCCTCTAACCTTTGAACGGTGATTGTCTCAGCACTGCGGCTGAGAGGGAAGGAGAGAGAGGAGGCCAGGGATGCGAGGGCATCGACTAGGATATTTTCAGAGCGAGGAGTATGAATGTAGATGAGTTGACGGAATTACTTGGCTAAGAGTGTGACCAGATCTTGATAGGGCTTGAGTTTAGGGTCACGCGTGCGGTAAGTAGAAAGGACTTGCCGAAGGATGAGTGTAGAGTCTATCTTGAGATGACGCGCGCCTAAGAGGTAGGCAAGCTTAAGACCGGCAAGGAGAGCCTCATACTCGGAGATGTTGTTGGTGGCATAGAATTGGAGCTGATAGGCTAGAGGAATGGTGATCCCTTCTGAGGTGAGCAAAACAGCACCTATGCCCCGTCCCCTAGAATTGAGAGCTCCATCGAAGTAGAGTGACTAGAAGGGATCATGGGAGACAAGTGTTAGGTTTTCATCAAGGAATTCCTCTTGAACCGTATCACTATGAGGAGAGGGAGGTGAGTAAGGTGCTCAGCAATGGCATACCCTTTTATGGCTTTCTGAACTACAAAGGCAATGTCGAATTGAGAGAGAAAACTTTGCCAGCGTGCCAATCTATCGGCAAGGACTGGCTTCTCTAGAAGATACCTAATAGGATCCATTCTAGAAATCAAACTTATCTTATGGGCTAGGAAGTAGTGCTTCAATTTCTGCACTACCCAAACTAGCACTGCACAAGTTTTCTCCATGGTGGTAAGTTTGAGCTCGAAAGGATTGAAGAGCCTAGATAGGTAGTAAACTGCCCTTTCTTTGCCGGATTCATCATGTTGAGCAAGGACAGCTCCTAGGGAGTCCTCAATAGTTGACAGATACAGGATTAGGGGTTTTCCAGGGACAGGCACCTGAAGAACGGGCGGATTCATGAGATAGCTCTTAAGCTCATCAAAGGCTTCTTGACATTTAGTGTTCCATTCAAAATGGACTCCTCCTTTCAATAGTTTGTAGAAGGGATGGCACCTTTGGGAGTGCTGAGATATAAATCTCCTTATGAACTGAAGCCGACTGATTAAACCTCGAAGCTCAGATATGTTCTTGGGAGGAGGCATCTCATTGATTGCCTTGGCCTTGTGTGGGTCTATTTGAATCCCCCGTTTGCTAACTATATACCCTAGCAATTTTCCTGAAGAAACCCCAAATACGCACTCTTCGGATTCATCTTCAGCTGATACTCTTGTGCGCGACGAAACACTCTGGCAAGTATGGAGGAGTGTTCTCTTTGGGTCCGAGACTTCACCACGATATCATCCACGTAGACCTCAACATCAATGTGTATCATGTCGTGGAAGATAGCTAACATTGCTCTTTGATAAGTGGCGCCGGCATTTTTTAGTCCAAACGGCATAACCACATAGCAATAAGTTCCCCAGGGGTGGTGAAGGAAGTCTTCTCTTGATCCTCCGGGGCTAGACGGATTTGATTATAGCCTGAATACCCATCCATGAATGATAGAGTTTCGAACCCTGTAGTGTTATCAATTAAGACATCCAAATGAGGTAACGGGAAATCATCCTTTGGGCATGCCCTATTTAAGTCCCGGAAGTCTATGCAGATGCGCACCCTGTCGTCCTTCATCACCGGACAATGTTCGCCACCCACAAAGGATAGAGGACTACACGGATGAACTTGGCTTTGTGTAGTTTGTCAATTCCTCTTTCATCTTCAGAGCAATGTGGGGGAGGAATCTCCTTAACTTCTACTTAATGGCAACTGCCCCTGGCTTCAAGATTAGCCTATGTTCTACCAAATTGGGGTCAATCAGGCATGTCATCATAGGACCAGGCAAAGGAATCCTTAAATTCCCTCAACATTTCTATGAGTGTTTCTTCTTCTTCAGGAGGGAGACTGGAAGCTATGGTTAAGAGCCTGGGGTCCTCTTCTGTTCCCACATTTACCTCTTTGGTCGGTTCATCTACTGCCGAGGTTGGTTCATCAAATCTCCTCATACCGCTAGCATACATTTGGCAGCATCTTCTATCTCGCAATCATTTTCGTCCGATGGGTCTTCTTCGACTAAAATCTCATACACTCCGAAACCATCGTCTACCCCTTCCTCTTTGCGCAGATCCTCTAAGTTTAGAACTACAGCTTCTTGGACGAACTCTTCGACAACTAGAAGAGCGCCACACCTTTGCACTAGGTCCAACAAATATCTATGGGGTATGCCACTACCCTTCTTCTTCCTAGATGGGGACGAGGACTTGCTAGATCCTACCCCTGAACCTACACCAGATTTGATATTACAAAAGGCTCCGGAGGAGTGTCTGGATGTTTATTGGAAAGGAAAGGAAAGGGTTCAGCAGGGCCGCAAAGGTCCTCCGATGGGATTGGAGGGGGCAGGCCACCCGAGCTCAGGGTGCGGCAGGAGAATGGGGGTGCAGGGGAACAGAAGGCCCCTCACCCAGATCGCCCAAAATGACCATGTCGGTCAATCAGGCGAAGGCACAGTTGAATAGAAGGAGAGAAGAGCGGGCGGGGATCGCCGCCCAGGAAGCAGGGGAGTGACGGGGATCGTCGTTAGCGAGAGAGAAGGAGTGCAGGGTGACGGGGATCGCCGTCGGAGCAGAGGGAAAGCGTGAGGATGACGGGGATCGCCGTCGAGAGTGAGAGCCAGAAGGTAGAAGGCAGAAAGCAGGAAGGAGGAGTTAGAAAAGAAAATGGGGGACGGGGATCTCCGTTTGATGAAAGGAGAAGGGGGGAAATGGGGATCGCGTTCGAAGAAAAGGGAAAAGAGAAGACGGAGATCGCCGTCCGAATAAATGGGGAAAAGACAAACGGGGAACACACATTTTTTTGGATTTTGGATTTTTTTTTTTAATGAAAAAGAACTACCTTACATTAGAAGGTTTCAAAAAAAAGACAAGACCGAACCATTAAGGAAGATGGTGAAGAAGGGTGAAGTGCGGATTAACGCTTCAAGAACGTCGGGGGAGAGTTGGAGGATGAGCGGTGGAGATAGGGGAATAAACTCAAAATTATAGACAAGAATGGATGAAATGAAGTGACTGGGAGGCCGGGAAAATCCTGGCCAGAGTTCCTTAGTTAGAACAGCTGAACTTACTATCTCAATTTCCTTACCAAATCCAAGCAACTGTCGCTTGATGGTGGCTGCTGATGCTGATGGCGGTGCTGCCTGAGATTGCAATGTGTTATCTTCGCTGAATAAGCGATTGACCGCTGAGATGAGATCCTCCAATTCTGGTTCCTCTGTCTTGGCTTCAGGTTCATTGAACAACAAACTAACTGCTGAAATCAAATCTTCAAGATCTGGTGCTTCTGCATCTGCCCCGGCCCTCTTCTTCTTGTTGGGTCGCTGAGCTTCCAAAGCTTGATATGCGACCTTGGTGCTGCTTCCACTGTAATGTTATATCCAGGCTGCACGGCCCTCTGAAAAAATGATCATACAAAGTCCAGGTGAGGGGGCCATGGTCTGACTGTGAAGAAGATGAGAATGCAGCCCATTCTGAGTATCCTAAACCATGTTTTGTGAATTTCTTTGTGCTAGCCACTGTCTTGGTCCTCCATGCAGGTGAGTACCTAACCTTTTCTTGACTGATAGCCGAGTCTGAACATGATGTCCCATCCTTTTGCATTTGTGGACATATGCTTTCTGACGGCTGCCACTGATGGGGACCCAATCGGTCGATTAGAAGAGAAAGTATAAGCCCATGGGTAGTTCACATCAAGCACCGAGATAATGGGCTTATTGGACGGCCAGACTGATGGCAATACCCTCTCAACAGCTTCTACTCTGTGGGCTGTGGCTACGCTCTTAACTTTGACTATCCGTCCTTGATAGGGGAATTTCAAACATTGATGTGCCGTGGAAGGTACCGCCCCTAGTGATTCGATCCACGGGCGTCCCAAGATGGCCTTGTAAGTATGATCGATGTTCAGCACATAAATTCAACTGTCATGACTAGCAGTCCCAATTCTGCTTGTAAGGTGACTACCCCATGGCAAGCCCATCGGGAATTGTCATAGGCAGCTATGGTGGTGGGAGTAGGCTGCAGTTGACGTTCTGAGATGTTGCAGACTCTTAGGGTGCTTAGTGGACATACATTGATAGAGGCTCCTGTATCCACTAACTCCGCGTCAATGGCCACTTTATTAATTGTGAGCGTCACACATAAGGGCATTTCTTGGCTTCAGGAGCAGCTAATTCGCCATCAGAAAAGGTTATCGTTGGTCCCCTGTTCACAATGGCAAGCACAGAAGGCAGGTTATCGGGGTTCAAGTCTTCACTGACCATGACCCTTTGCAAGAAGGCCTTAGGGCATCTTGATGAGTCTGCGACCTTTTGATTAGCTTCAATATGGAAATTTTAGCAGGGGTCTGATCTAGGTGCTTCAGAATATCATATTGGGGTCCTCGGGGCCGGATCTATGTCTTCCATGTCCTGCTGTTGCTGGGTAGTGGACTGCTGTGCTGGTTGACCTAGCATAGGCGCGGATGGTTAGGGTATATCTGGTGGAACATCCGCCCGCTCCGCAAGGCAAGGTTATGGTGGAGTGGAGAAGGTGAGGTGTCAAGGATAGAGGGATTGGCTAGCAAGGGTGCTGGCGTAGGGGATAAAGGGACGTTGGTGAATGAAGGATAACGGGTGATATGACGGGGGAATCATAAAGCGGCGAGGTGAAGGCGCAACAGTAGGTGTGAAGAAGGGAGGTATAGTGGATGTGGGTGTGGGGGTAGCGGTGTGTTGTGGGAAATGACCAGAAGCTGGCCCACTCATGCTCATCATCGAAGGCCCACTGAGCTTCTGGTGGTGGGTGATGGATGACTGGGTTAACATGCATGGGTGGAGGAGGTGGTGGAGCAGGTTGGGGATTTGGAGCTGCAGGATGTGTGGCATGGGGTTGCAGATTATGCCAAGATCTTCGCCGGCTGCTGCGACTGTTGTTGTTGTTGTTGTTGCTGGTACTGTTGCGGGAAGGGCTGGAACTGTTATTGTTGTTGTTGCTGTTGTTGGTGTTGTTGTTGTTGTGGCTGCTGTCGCCTTTGCTGTTGCTGCTGTTGCCTCTGACCTTGTTGGTCCCTTAGAGTCTGGATCAACCTTCTCATCTCTGCCTAATGGATTTGGTTCTA
Source organism: Colocasia esculenta (assembly GCA_014218235.1). Classification (NCBI taxonomy): domain Eukaryota; kingdom Viridiplantae; phylum Streptophyta; class Magnoliopsida; order Alismatales; family Araceae; genus Colocasia; species Colocasia esculenta. Next base: position 71,320,116 of record CM024758.1, read on the forward strand.
CTCATGAAGATCATATATTATATCCCGAAACTGGAAGCAATCTGACACATTGTGGCCTGGATGGCGATGGTAAACACATTACTTTGTTTGGTCTGCTGCCATAGTCCAGTTTGGCTTCTCAGGAGGGAGTCTAAGGGCATTGAGGGACATGAGGGCTGCAAAGACATCGGCCAAAGATTCGGGTAGAGGAGGATATTGGGCTCTCTTGGGTCCATTGGGCTTTCTAGGGGCAAAGCCATTTTGAGGTGGAGGGACCTGAGAGTACTGGCACTGATCTTGAGGAGGGTTCTGACCTTGAGGAGATTGCTGCTTGTTGTTGTTCCATGGCTGCTGAGGTTGCTGGGTATACGGAGGTCTGCTTACCGGGCCTTGGGGGTTGCTCACTGCACCCACCTGCCGTTGGTTGGATCCCTTCAGTAACTGGGCCTTGAGGCTTCTTGGCATAGCAGACTTTAGGGGTCTCAAACATAGAGTGTATAGGTGAGTCTTTGAGTTGAGTTTGAATGAAACGGGCTCGGCTATAAAGCTGGTGCATGGTAGAAATGTCATTCATAGCTAATATGGCCCGATAGGTTGGGGTTGCATTGGAGATTAACAATTTGACTTTCTCCTCTTCTGGCATAGGGCAACAGACTTGGCAGCCAATGAGCGCCACCGTCGGCATAGGTGAGAACTCTTCCTCAGGCTTCATCTTTTCAGCTACCAGATCAACAAAGGAGTATTCGGGTCCGACCCGATCTTGAAACTGTTGCAAGAACCTCTCTTGAACAATCTGGAAGTCCTCGGCCTCTTCAGGTGGTAGGGAATAAAACCATTCTATGGCCGGACCATCTAAGGATTTTCTGAACAAGTACGCCATGAGGTGGCGGTCGTACTTGTGCGGCGCGGACTCATAAACAAAATCCTTAAATGAACATATGGGTCTCCTACCCCAGAGTATCGCCGGTAAACAGGGAGTTCTGACTGGGGTAATACCCGGAGGTACTGGAATGATGGGAGTGCGATGTCGGCCACCTTCCGAGGATCAATCTGCCTTCTGAGATCGTGAAGTTCCTTTTTTATGACAGCCCACTCCGCAAGGAAGTCGGAGGGGGCTTGGGCATGGTGTGTAGAGACAATGGAGAGGGGTTGCTCGAAGGCATGGGACCTCTCACGGGAAAAGGAGGCAGGCTCGGCCGTATAATATATTGAGGTTGGAGGGGATCGAGGCCGAGCCTCTCGCACCGGAAGGTAGCTTGGTTCCGAAAAATGGATGGCCCGAGGACGGAGGGGTGTGGGGTCTGCCCCTGAAGAGGAGAGGTGGGGTTCTGAGGCAACATGGGCGGAGGAGACCGTCGGTTGAGCTGAGTTATGAGCAGAGGGAGACAAGGGTTGTTTGCCCTTGGCGGCAGCAATGAACTCTCAGACTTGATCCGGAGTTAGATGAGGAAGCAGCTGACTAAATTGGGAATGGGGGTCGTCTTCCCTTGGAGGAGAAGGAGGGGAATGACCCCCAATGACAAGAGGAGCCTGAACATGCCCTGGGGGTATGGCCGTTGAGGGTTGGCCACATCCTCGAGGAGTCCAAGAGGCAAGGCATCATCTGCAAGGACACGAAACTGTTCCATGTCGAACAAAGGGTTATGATAGAGTACAAGGAAAGGAGGGGAATGACTCGATCTTCCTAGGCAATGACGCATGCACCCCCTAAATAACAAGGGGGTGATACTGACAACACCTAGACTCTAGCACAAATCAAGAAAGACTGAGAGGAGGAGGGATGAACCGAAGCACCCAAGTTATCATGATTAATGCGCAAATTTGTTAAAGTTCACACTTGACCTTTAGATGAATTGATTAAGGGTGTGTCACTCGGTCAGGTGGATCCTAACAGGTATGAACTCGAGTCCTTCAGTGTCACTAAGGGTGGTATACTCACACGTAGGATGGCTCGAGCTAAGGGTGCAACGGGTACAACCAGTCCGGTGAACCGCAACGTGCGTACGGTCACGAGGTGTTACGGAGGTCCTTGGAAGGTGGGCCCGAGTCAGCCTACGAGTACTCGTAGGTGAGAGGGCTCACTCATCCAAGGGGGAACCTGACTAATGAGATGAAAAGTGTATGCAAAGGGGCCTAAAAGCCTGAAATGTATGCAAGAGTAGTAAATAAAGGGCAAACAGTGTGACAAAAAAGCTCTCGGGTAGAGTCGCGGCGGTCGTTTACACCGCGACCTTATCGCGACAGAGCGGATTTCCGCGATAGGAACAGACACCTGAGAGAGCAGTAAGTCATACACACAGACTCAAGCAAACTACCCGAACAAATGATAAGGGTACAAAATCACCAAAATAGTACAAAATGGATCATGGAGCACTCAGAAACTGATCTAGGGATGAAAACATTAACATACAAAGCGTACCTATAGACGTGACGCTTAACTCCGATGCGAGCCTGTCGCGCCCCCGCGCACTGCCGCGACCAGATCCGAAAACTTACAAGGGAAAATAAACGGGAAACCTGAATCCTAACAGGATTTTAATAACCAGAAGCACGACAACAGATGGCAGATAAACATGGAACATACGTGCATGGACTCGTAGAAACTGAGTAAAGCAGATAGGGGAAAGATTACACTAACCTGCTATCGCGTCCTCTTCGGGCGATGCGATCCTATCGCGTCACCACGATACGCCGCGATACGAACCGAGAGACAAAAAAAAATGCAGGACACAATGGAACAACAGACTAACAGGGCCCTAAAAGATAAACAGGGAAGGGAACATGGCAAGCAGACAAACTCAATCCACGAGGGTAGCACTGAAGGTCTCACCATGATCGCCAAAAGGTGTAATCACAGGGATTGTACCCCCCCTCAACAAAACATGAATATCAAATGTGATAGCATGGAAAGTAGGATGTGATCGCCACCTAGAGCATTGCCAAATGAAGAGAATAAAGCGGGCTAACTACTCCAGGAAAGGGGGGAAGAGAACAGAGGAATACCTGATATCGCGGTCGTTATGACGGACACGGGAAGCCTGATAACGCGTCCGCTATGAGGGACGCGTCTCTTGTCGCGTCGCCTTCCTCTGTCGCGTTCTCTTCTTGTGCGGGAGATGGTGAGTAGGACCTCCTTCCCGTCCTCCGGCCGGCCAGAGGATGAGAGCTCCTCGTAGAACTTCGCTTGAATGCGTGCCAATCAAAGGAGAGACAACAAAAGCCCTATTAGAACATGATTAGTGTAGAATTTGCTCTAGAAATGGAAGGAAATGAAGCAACATGAAGGGAACGAACCTGGGGTGGTTTTAAACCCCTGGGGAAAGGGAAAAAAAAAAAACGTGGGAGGAAATGGAGTGCAATCTATCTAGGAAATAAAATAACATGCATGAAAGAATGAGGAAAAGGAGAGAGGAGAGGGTGAGCCCCATTGGGGCGACTCCTTGCTTGATGAATGTCCCAAATGTCATCCAAAGGCTTCAGGGAGATGTTGGAGTCGCCGTTCATGCGTTCCTTGCTCGTTCATGAAGAAATGAATGAATTTGTGGAACAAGATGTGAAAGGAAATGGTGGGGATGTGAGGGCTGCGAGTCTAAGCATGGACCAGAGAGAATTTTGGCAGCCTTCGGGGTAAAAAAAAAACGGGGTCCCCTTTCCTTCCAGAGAGGCCTTGTTTATATATTTTTGAGAGAGAAAATCCCATAATATTTAAAATGAGTGATAAATATCAGCCAAAATCGCATGGGAGAGTCCTTGGGGTCCTCAAGAGAGTCCCTAGGGCCCAATCTTGCCCAAGGGGTTGAGATATTCCCTAGGGATAAAGATAAACCCTTGGGAGGATAAATAGGAGGTGGTTGCGGAGGGCTGCATGCGCAGCTGCTGTCGCGGCGTATCATAGAGCCGCGATATGGAGACACGACGGGTCGGGGCGACGCGACAATATTGCCCACGTGCATGGATAATGCATGGGCTGTCGCAGTAGCCTAGACCGTCGCGACTTAGAGATGCGGCACCACGATGCATCGTGACTATAAAATCGAAATTTATGTGAATTATCATCCAACCACATGAAAGGATAAGACTTATTGATGGCCAAGGACTCTTTCAAATTGATAATGGGTTAAATTATTAATAGGCTCAAAACAAGGCTAATGATGGGCTCAAGGTGAGTGACCATTAGGGGCCCACTAAGGTGACAAGAAAATTGGTTCAACCTATTAGCTAGAACCAGGTGTCTACAGTATCTTAGTGACTTTCCTAAACTGGCATTCTCTGGGATTAGACATAAGAGACAGATGTCTCTAGTCTCCGCCATAAAAGCCGCAACATGATGAGGAAAGGCTGTATTGCTTCCTAGCAGCCGTAGTAGTGGAAAAGAAGGGTTCCAAGATAGAAGACATACATATTGTACAGGACTACCCAGATGTATTCCCCGAAGACCTGCCAGGGATTCCCCCTAAACGAGATGTCAACTTCGCCATTGAGTTGATTCCTGGAGCCGCACCGATATCATGTCAACCATACTGGATGTCACCTGCCGAGCTAAAGGAATTGAAGGCGCAACTGATGGAGCTACTAGAAAGGGGTCATCAGACCAAGTACTTCCCCATGAGGAGCACCTGTGCTATTCGTAAAGAAGAAAGATGGATTGATGAGGCTGTGCATAGACTATCGACAACTCAATCAGCTTACCATCAAGAACAAATACCCATTGCCTAGGGTCGATGAACTATTCGACCAAATTTCTGGAGCGCAATATTCTCCAAGATCGATCTTCGATCTGGCTATCACCAAATTAGGATCAAGGATGACGATATTTTCAAAACAGCTTTCAGGAGTAGGTATGGACATTATGAATTCGTCGTTATGCCTTTTGGTCTAACCAATGGTCCTGCAGCCTTTATGCAACTCATGAATAGCATATATCGGCCATACCTCGACAAGTTCGTGGTCATCTTTATCGACGACATCCTCATATACTCCAAGACCAAGGAAGAGCATGAAGAACACCTAAAGACAACACTGCAAGTTTTACAAGACAACAAGATATACGCAAAGCTTAGCAAGTGTGATTCTGGCTTGAAGAAGTATCCTTCTTGGGCTATGTCATCTCAAAGGACGGCATCTCTGATGATCCCTCCAAAGTCGAAGCTGTACTCAACTGGGAGAGACCAACTAATGTCACTGAGATAAGAAGCTTCCTAGGACTGGCTGGCTACTACAGGCGGTTCATCAAGGACTTCTCTAGGATCGCTGTTCCTCTCACGCGTCTGACACGAAAAGGAGAATCCATACTCCTAGAGTAAAGAGTGTGAGAAAAGTTTCCAAACCCTCAAAGACTGTCTTACCTCAGCACCTGTTCTCGCTCTGCCAATAGAGGGAGAAGGTTTCTCTGTCTACACCGATGCCTCAGGAATCGGGCTAGGTTGTGTACTCATGCAAAAGGAGAAGGTCATCGCCTATTCTTCAAGACAACTGAAGACACATGAAGTCAACTACCCTGTACATGATCTCGAGTTGGCTGCCATGGTCTTTGCCTTGAAGATTTGAAGACACTATCTATATGGCGAGCAATTCACTGTCTACTCACACCATAAAAGTCTGAAGTATTTATTCTCTCAGAAGGAACTCAACATGAGACAAAGGAGATGGCTAGAATACTTGAAAGATTTCGACTTCCACATCCAATACCACCCAGGCAAGGGAAATGCCGTGGCTGATGCTCTTAGTCGGAAGCCAATGACATTTGTCTCAACTCTAGTCCTTGGCGAGATGCAACTACTAGAACAATTCGCAAGGTTAGACTTAAGTATCGAACATAGAGATGATCGAGTCTTAGTTGTCAATATCAAGATTCAATCTGATCTGCTAGAAGAGATCAAAGCTCAACAAGACGATGATCCATTCTTAGTTCTCGTCAAAGAAACTCTAACTGAAAGATCGGACTTTGCAATGACTGAAGACGGAAGGCTTGTCTTTCAAGGAAGGACATGTGTTCCCGATAATGAAGAACTAAAGAGAAGACTAATGGATGAAGCTCACAAGACAAGGTATACTATTCATCTAGGAGGTACCAAAATGTATCAAGATATGAAAAGAACGTTTTGGTGGCCGAACATGAAAAGAGAGGAGCTGAACATGCCGCTCACTGCTTTACTTACCAACAAGTAAAAGCGGAACACCTGCGCACTGCTGGTGTACTCAGACCGCTTGATATTCCGGAATGGAAATGAGAAAGTATCGGCATGGACTTTATCATGGGTTTAACCAAGATTCGTGGTGGACTCGACGCCATATGGGTCATTGTGGACCGACTAACCAAATCTGCCCACTTTCTGCCTATAAAGAGTAAATGGTCAGTAGAGGTACTAGCTGCTTTATACATCAAGGAGATTGTAAGACTACATGGCATTCCATCATTTATTGTTTCAGATTGAGATCCGAGATTCACATCTCATTTTTGGAAAGGACTGCAAGGTGCACTGGGTATTAAACTCAACATTAGTACCGCATTCCATCCACAAACCGATGGGCAAACTGAAAGAACCAACCAAATAGTGGAAGACATGTTGAGAGCTTGCACTATAGATTTTAAAGGTTATTGGAATGAGCACCTACCACTAATCGAGTTCGCCTATAATAACAGTTATCAGGCAAGCATTAAGATGGAACCATTCGAAGCGCTCTACGGAAGGAATTGTAGATCTCCTGCATGCTGGAATGAGGTTGGAGAACAACAATGGCTAGGCCCAGACATGGCGCAACAGACAACAAAGGACATTCAGGTAATCAGAGACCGGCTCAAAATTGCCCAATCCAGATAGAAGAGCTACGTCGACAAAAGAAGGCGAGATCTGGAATTTCAAGTGGGTGATCATGTATTTCTAAAAGTGTCACCTACCTGGGGCATTCAAAGATTCGGTGTAAAGGGAAAGCTCAGGCCTAGATTCATCGGTCCTTTTGAAGTACTCGAAAGGGTTGGTGAGGTTGCATACCGGCTGGCGTTGCCACCAGATCTGTCATGTGTACACAATGTGTTTCATGTTTCCATGCTTAGGAAGTATGTGTACGACCCCACGCACATCATTCGCCACGAGAAGTTGGTGTTGAACAAGATGTGACATACGAAGAGAAGCCAGTCAAGATACTGGAATGGAAGGTACAACAGCTCAGAAATCGTCCCATTCACGTGGTGAAGGTCTTATGGAATAACCGCGGAGTGGAAGAAGCCACATGGGAACCAGAAGGAATCATCAGACGCAACTACTCCGATCTTTTCGGTAAGACATTTCCTCCCTTATGATCAGATGAATTGGGGACCAAATTCTTTTTAAGAGGGGGGGATGTAGCAACCTGGATTTTTTTCAAAAAATAAAATAAAAAAACAATTAGAAAATCAAAGAAAGAGAATTAAATAAAATCCATCAAATGAAAATAAGTAATGGGCTTTATTAAATGGACCCATTAGAAATTAGTGGACTAAAATAGAGATTTTAAAAAGGGGAATAATAGAGAAATACCCAAAATTCGTAACTAAAATATTACTAAAATAGAAAAGAGGTATTTAATGCATACAAAATAGAAGTTTGAGTTGGATTGGGATTCCTAAACCTACCATAATGGGTTGGCCACGAAATCCTCTCTCTCCCAACCCAAATAGGAGATCTCTTGCTTAAAAAGGGGAGAGGAAAATAAGAAATTCGGAATTTTATAGGAATTAGACTTAAACTAAGAAAGGGAATAGGGAGAAGCTTAAATACTTCTCTTAAACCATCATGGCCGGCCCTAGCTTGTGCCAATAGGTTCCTGAACCAGGAGGAGAGGTCAAGAGGAGGAGAATTCGTGGAGAGGAAGGATCCCTCAAGTTCTTCCCCGAGTTGTTCAAGTCTTAACCTAGAAGAGGAAAACGATCAAGGTAGTGAAAAAAAGATCAAAGTAGGCATTCTCACAGCATAAACCATGAAACTTTTTCTGTAGGATGTCTCGTCTATCAGGAACCAAAGCCCTTTGGTTTCATAATTTCCATCGAGCATATCTTTTGATCTTGATTTTTCATGTTCTGCAATTACATGACCCCGAACCTCTTCTAAATTCTTGATCTCTTGTATACTCAACCCCATGCCACGAGATTTTTACTGTAGGAAAGGATGCATGTTAGGCATCTTTTGCCCCTAAAAGCCCTAAATTCGATTCATCCTATCTTGCGAATTTAATCGTTGATCTCAACTATATACTGTTTCATGTTCATCATGAATACCCGTATTCAAAACATGTCTAAACTCTGGATGTTTTCCAATTCCTATTATTGGAAGTACCCATGCATGTCTAGGTCGTTTTGCAACTGGTTTCATGATTTTTCGTTGACTATACAATTAGTTGTGATTTTCTGAATCACCCTGCGTTAAATGGGTAAGTTCTGGCCCACAATCCAATGAAAGTCCTTTCCTATCGGACTCGGGCACAGACCTTGTGAACGCGACGACCCGATAGGCCGCGTTCACAAGGGTCATCGCGACAACGCCCTCTGTTGCGATCTGATCATGACAGGGCTTGTCGTCGCGATTTGCTGCCCGACCAGACTAAGCTTGCCGCAACCCGTACAAGCACCCATCACGATCTCAGTTGACCCGTCGCGACCCTCATCAGGGTACGTCGCGATCTGGGTTCTTTTTGCATGAAACCTTGTCTCAGCAATGCTTGATTACCAACAGTGTTTGTACTCTTGTTTAACAGTCATACATATAGAAAATAACTCTTGTTATAAATTAACATATATGTATGATTAAAATACATGCACATGATCTTTTCTATCTACAATTTCATGACACTTACACACACTTTGAACCATCCAATTATGGCATAATTTGGCATGAAACTATTTCATAATACATCTGGTAATTTATGTAATTAAATTACCCTATACTTGTCTATCGTTTCTCGCGATGATTTGGGAATACCGATATCGACACTCCACTGTTCTAGAATTCCTCTAGAACGTCGAGCACTTGTTTCTATAGACACTCTCTCTTGACTTGGACGAACTCTCCTTCGGATACTCCATCTGCCGGACAAGTAAGTCTTTGTTCAAGGCCTCCATAAGTCTCCTCTATCCATGGATTCCCACATGGTCGACGAGCCGGTTGTACCCTAACACCTATGATACCCTTTAGGGATCTATATGATCCAAACGGCTATTAGAAGTTCACTCTCGTCTTGAATCACCCCAGACCTCTGGATTTGTGCTTAACATGGCCAACGGAAGGGTCATGAGTTCTGCCTGACTGCCAACACCGAGTGCGCATGTTGTGCAACTGTTACTCTCGCCTGGTTACTCGACGCGTTACGTGCAATGTCCACTAGCTCTCATCTTACTCTACTCGCTCATCTATTCACGTTCACTCTACTATCTCGTCTATTCATCTAGTGCTCTCATCTACTTCTGGTACTCTATATTGGCCATGACTGATTGTCTAAAGATAAACAATATACCAATGCCTGACAATATATAAAGGGCCCGATCTGGTCCTGGGATGTGCGCCCGAAAGTGCTAGTGCCCATGGGAGTTAAATGATCAGAGTGTTTGGCATTACACTCAAGTGCTATCTATCTTGACTATCTAAATGACAATCAAAAGTGCTATGTTCCCTCGTTGTCCATTGACAACAAAGTGCTATGCTATACTCGTTGTGCTATCTGTACTATGGCCATCTTGCTATTATTGTGCTATTCCCGACACTTGTGCTATTTGGAAAGTCTATATTTGGAAGTCTTGCTATTCGTTCAAGTACTGTCCTGCTATTTTTTACGTGACTCTCTCACTCTATCATTAGTTACTCTGCCTTAATGCATTAATTACTTAAAGCCTTCTTGAGCCTGAGATTTAAGTCCTACTGGGCGATGTTCGCTCACCCTGCGTTATTTGTCATTGTGTCTCAGGTGAGACCGAGGAGGCCATACACTCAAGAGGACGGGACCTTGAGTGAGTGTCATGAGTACCCTAGTGTCCTATTGTTATGTTTAGCGTTGTAGTAGTTAGGTTTGAAGTTTAGTCTTTTGCTTTATTCCAATATAATTGGGCCCCATAGATTGGCTCTGATAATAGTGGTTGTTACTAGATTGAAAAGTTATCAATGAATGAATTCGCTTTAGTATTATTCACTGTGCAATGGTTTGATGTCTAGTATCCGCTCTATACCCTTTTCTTGCAACTATCTCGCGTTCCGATATTCCACGTCGGGGCGTGACACTCTAATTAAACTCATTCATGCTTGCATCCATGTATAGATCATGTTCTTACTGTTTTCCCCAATTTTTATTTTGAGAGATTCACGAATTAAATCTTGCATGATCTTAACGCTGTACTGTCTTAATTTACCCTTGAGTTGTCTTACAATTTTCAAACCTCTTTATGGAGTCATTTTTAGACTGAGTGTTGAACATAGAACTTGTTACCCTTTCAGTCTACTTTCATTTGAAACTTGTTTCTCTCCAATTTTTTTTAACCATACTGAGAGTATTAGCCCAAACATGAGCACTATGTCAGATTCATGTAGACAGTCACAATACATCTTATTACCCATCAAACGACCTTGTTTCTCGATTATCATTACTATACAAAGTATTAGAAGTACTCTAAATAATAGAGGGGGTTTCATCCGATTTGGATCACCCTAGAATTTGTTTTGATTTTTCAAACCCAGGTGTCAAACATAGTTTGAATCGGACTAGGAAAAACTCCTTATAAAGCACACCTAGGTAGATCACCCTGTTTAGCCCGTTTGACATCATTTTCATGCCCCGTTTTCTCCTTATGAAGTTAGTTACTGATACCATCCATATATAACCCATATAATGATTTAAAACATGTTTACATGAATTTTAATTTATCTTATGTTCATGATCATATTTCTACTTGCCGATTATTTACTTCTTGCCTTGTTATCAAACTTGCTAAAACACCGTTACTTGCTAAATTGGTCATGCATGTTTTAGTACTCATGATACTTGCCATATATAGAGTTTCTAAAATGAAGTTTCCATAAACGGAGTTTTTTATAACTGGAGTTCCATAATCGGATTGCACACACGCACTGGAGCGATTCTCACGCGCGGCATGCGCATACACTCTAGCACGATAGGAAAGCCCCTTCTGGCTTGTGGTGAACTCTCTGTCGGATATTCCTTCTGCGGACTAGTGACCCCTTGACCAAGGCCTCCATAAGTCTCCTCTGACCATGGATCCCACATAGCCGACGAGCAGGTTGTACCAATGAAGTACCCCGAACTTAGTGTGCCGTATCTCTTATCTCTCGGCATTCTTGACGAGATCTTTCTCTCCTCATCTTGACTTCTCAGAGTGATCGAGTATAACACATGAAAACAAGTTATTAAAAATAGAATCTATGTAAATGTGTCGTTATGCTTCCAGATTGAACTCTTGACTTGATATTCCCAACGTACCCTTAACTCTATATCATTATTGACATGACACTCTCGATAATCATTATTATTGACATGATAGTCCTGAACTTTCTTGACTAGTCTATCCTTATTGACACACATTACCTTCTTGTGATACATTCTTGAAGTACATTAGTGATATTGGAGTCATGGACTCAAAACTTGTTCTTGTCACCCATGAGTCGACGGGCTCATTGGGACACATGCCATTGTTGCGCAATACGAACCTGACTGAGGGCCCGTATCTAGTCCTGGAGATTCTGGCAAAGTCCTTACCTATGGGTGTGTTTGTTGGATTCGCCCTCGACAAAGTCTTTGATTTATTTGATCTTGATGATGACACATTGTACATATTACAATGATGAGTGAACAACATGTTTTAATAGTTAATATTTCATATTTGATGATAATGACATGTTATTATGGTTCACACTTCATATTTTTAGGTTTACATAACTTTGTCACAGTGGTGTCGACACAGTCTGCGTGGTGTCGACACAATTTCCAGTGGTGTCGACACAATCTACTTGTGTGTCGACACAGTCTGCCAGTGGTGTCGACACAGTCTGCCTGTGTGTCGACACTCACTGTCCCTCCCAGAAGCCTGTTCTGAAGCAGTAGCTTGTGGTGTCGACACAATCTGCCTGTGTGTCGACACACTTCGACTGAAGCTCAAAAAACGAGAATTTTTCTGGACACGTGGCTACTTAGGAATTAAGGGATTTGACCTAGATTTTTGTGCCCACGCACCCCAAGGCACCTCATGGACATTTGGGGCTATAAATACGCATGATCCCCGTACTCTAAAGAAAAGCAACCCATACAATTCTCAGAAAAGCTTTGGCGACAAAAGAGGGTCTCTCCAGTGCCTTGCTCAATCTCCAGAAGTTGCAGACAACCTTTCAACATAGAGGACGTGGGAATCAAGGCCAAGCTCTGGAGAAAGAAGGGGTGTTGTAACATCTCGGGCTTTTCGACTTTCTGTTGTGTGAGGGATGACTGGCCTTGTCGCGATAGAGGTGCCTATTGTGATAGTCATCCCTGTTGCGACCACCATCGGCGTCGCATTCTTGTCGCGCCCGGTCAACGGGTCGCGACTGCTTTCTGCTTTTTGGTCATCTGACGCCTGTCAGAGTGGTAGGCATGGCAGACTGACCCGTCGGGTTGTCGCGGCGCCCAGGGAGGGCGTGTTCTGGTCGCAGTGGGGGCAGCCGTCGTGTTAAGGTTGCTAACGCGACGCCCCGCCCCATCGCGTCTTGGGGGCCGAAGGCTAAAAGCCTTGGCCGGCTTCCCCCTTTTCCTCTTTCTCTCCTTTCTCCCTTTTCCTCTCTTCTCCGAGGGGAGAGGTCTCCCTCTCATCTTCCTCCGGCGGTGGAGCTTGGTGGAGCAGCCGGCGACTCGTGTGGAGCGGGAGCGGTGCCCTGGGAGCGAGGAGGAGGTGGCAAGCTCGTCATGAAGGCTTCTTGGGGGTTTGGTTTCGTCTAATCGGTAGGGATTTCTAGAACTCTTTCCATTCTGGGTGATTGGGAGTCTCTTTGTGTGAATCCATGCTTTATCAGCTTTCACCATGCTCCCCTCCCCATTGTGTGTTGGTTGTAGCTTGTGGGGACCCTGGGATGTAGCATCCCGACATTCGGCCTCTTGCTGATGTCGTGACTGCCCGAGCGCATCGTGACATCAGAGGAGGCATCACCCCGCTCGGACGCGACCTTATCGCGACACAGTTGGCCGTCGCGTTAAGGGTCGTGTCGCGACCTGGCTTTTGCCACGATCCTCTTACTGTCGCAGCCGGTCGGCCATCGTGACAATGGTGTCGCGACCTGGTCTTCTGTCGTGACACGTTGGTTGTCGCAGCGTGCTTCCCTGACATGACCTGCTTGTCACGGTGGCCCTGACCGTCGCGATGGTATCGTGATGGCTTAGGAGGGCGTGACAAGACCTGGTCTGCCTCAAGTGTTTTCCGTGGCCACGATTGGCATGTCGGTGTGTGCCCCAGGGCAGGGTGTACCCTTAGGACCTTCTGGTGGGAACGCGGCAGGTTTCCTCCCTGCGTTCAGTGACCGAAGGTGACACCTTCATGGCCGTGTCCTAGCGGCGGTGCTAGGAGGCTCACGTCTGTTTAATAATCGATTGTCTTTCGGTCAATCGATTATTAGAAGAGTGATGGTTTCTATCTGTTTGGTGGTGTTCCTTTTTCTTGGGCCGTGCCTAGTGTGCCGGCATTGGCCGACGGCCCTTCTGGGGGTTTCCGGAAGGGGTGCCGTGCATGCCTGTACCGCTGGGCTTGTCTCGTTACAAGCCAGCTGTGTCGTTTCTGTTGGTGGTTGCCATGCCAGTTCTCTTTTGCCCGGTGCTCGGCAGTTGAGGGCTTGTCTGCGAGACAGGTTGTTACCATTGCTGGGACCCCCAACCCACGCGTCTGTGTCAGAGGGAGTTGCTCTGGGCGGCGGGTGTGCTCAAGTCACAGACTTGGAGTAGAAGGGGAAAATGGTGGGGATAGCGGCGTGAGTCATTTGTAGAGCTCTCTTAGCTGGTCTAGGTCTCTGAGGTGGTTCAGGCGCTCGTCTGGTGTGGACCAGCTAGTCCGTCTCACTGCCTCGCTCTGGCGTTGGTTTCGGAGTCGCGTAGGGAGGTTAGGCATGGGGCCTTAGTTCGGCCAGACTGCGGTGTTTGTGGTTGTGTTCTTGGCTGTGGCTCGCTAGCCTCACTCTACTGGGGAGGTTGTAGACGGGAGTCGGCGGCCGACGTGCTGGAGGAGTGGACTGTGTGTCCTCCTCTTAGCTGTCTGTGGCGGTGGCTTGGTTGTTCTTGCTGTGACAGTGTTTCACGTTGGTTCCGAGATTGGGTTTCTCATCGCCCTAGCCTGCACGGTGGTTGTAGCCTTGCCGTGTCTCGCTCCCTTGGGCTTGGTTGGTTTGGCCTCGTGGGCCATGCTTAGTGGTTTCCGCTCTGCGTGTTCTCTCGGGGTGCCTGGTGTAGGCACCCGACCACTGGTTCGGTAACCCGTTCCTTGTTGCCGTCTGTGGTGGCACCGGAGTGTGTAGTTCCCTGACCTCGTGGAGTGCCCGAGGTGCAGGGTGGTTCTGTTTGTGGTCCCTCAACCTTGTGGAGGTCTGAGGTGGCCGTGCCTGTGGTGAGACGTTCGTTCTCACTTGTTTGCTTGGTGTCTCTCGGGGTGACACCTGGTTGTTCTTACGACCTCGTGGAGGTCCGAGATGTTGGTGCTTGTGTCATGAGACTCTGGTCTCACATGGTTCCGGTGTTCCGTGAGCTCCTTTGTCTAGGTGAGTGTGTGCCGAGGTGTTGCTTCCGCATGTGTTGAGTCCGCTGGCTCTACGGGAGTCATGTTTGGCCTGACCCAGGTTGTGGTCGAGGCATTTTTCTGTTTACGCTGCTTTGTAGTACTGTGGTAGGCATTTCTCGCTTTACTGCTTTGTAGAGTAGTTTTGTTTCCGCTTTGTTGGAGTTCCTACTGCTCTGGTTGGTAAGGGACTGGTTATCCCTACTGAGCCTTATTCGCGAGGCTCACCCCTACTCTCTTCAGGTAGGGACTCGCTGTCGCAGGAGTTTGTTGTCGGACGGTTGTGGTGGCGGCTGTTCACCGTGCGTTGCCAACAGTGTGAGTTGTGAGCGTGAGTGCTCTTTATACCGTGAGTTGAGAGTGTCCTTTTTGCAAGTCCTCGGGGTATGCCCCTTAAGGACTGCACCTCTTTCTGTACCGTACTTTTATTTGGGACATGTTGTATATAATTTCTTATTAATGTATGAACTTTATGTTTAGTTATTGAATTCATTGCTTATCTCACTGGACTAAATTCTAAACCTTCTGGGTCTTCAGATTCGTGGGTGGCGACGCGACCTTCGGGGGTCCTGACGGGGGTCCGGGAGGTCGGGTCGTTACAGTGGTATCAGAGCTCAGGGGTCCAACGAGATTTGTAATGAGTTAATAACTATGGCTGTCCCAAAGAAAGGTACTAGTACGCTGCTGACCCGTCTGTGTAGAGTTGCTATTAGGTGAGCATTGGGCTCTTTGTTGCAGGTGGCTAGCTTTCCAGCATGGTCCGAGTGTGAGCTGCAGGAGAGTGTTGCTGCTCTTGCTGGGTGCGCGTGCTGCGCGTGGTGCGTGTGCGGTTTGCTGTGCTGCGATTGGGTTCGTCTTCAGCCTACGCGTCCGTGTGGGTGTGTCGTGAAGGTTGAGAGAGCCTACGTGTGGTGTGGCCTTCACCGGTGCAGGGTTGTGGTCTGCGGAACAGTAGAAGGTGTCCTTGCCTTGTTGGCTGTCCCCTTGCTGTTGGGGTGTGTCCTGTTGGA
>CM024758.1:71335962-71613773 GCA_014218235.1 Colocasia esculenta
TCACATAATTGTTGTTCAAGTTTATGTGTGACGACATCATTTTTGGTTCCACTAACCCATCACTGTGTGAAGAATTCTCAAAACACATGCACAGTGAATTTGAGATGAGTTTAATGGGGGAGCTTCAATTTTTCCTTGGTTTGCAGTTAAACAACATGAAGATGGCTTCTTTATCAACCAAGAAAAATATGTTAGAGCTTCTCAAAAAATTTCAGTTTGAACAAGCTAAGCCTGCTTCAACACCAATGAGCACAAGCATAAAACAGGAAAATGATGAGAAGGTAAACCGGTAGATGCAAAGCAATTCTGAGGTATGATTGGCTCACTTCTTTATCTTACTGCAAGTAGACCGGATATACAATTCAGTGTTTGCCTTTGTGCTAGATATCATCTAGTCCAAAGGAAAGTCATTTGGTTGCAGTTAAAAGAATATTCAGATATCTCTCAGGTACGTATGATTTGGGTCTTTGGTATCCAGCAGAAGTAGCTTTGATTTGATATCATATTCTGATGCTGACTATGCTGGATGTAAAATTGACAGAAAAAACTAGTGGGTACTGCCAATTTCTTGTGGTTGCATGGTTTTGTGGGCATCCAAGAAGCAACACTCGGTTGCACTCTCCACTACAGAGGCAGAATATGTTGCTGCAGGAAGTTGTGCGCTCAAGTGTTGTGGATAAAAAGTCAACTATCTGACTACAACATTGACATTGGATGCACACCTATCCTATGTGACAACACTAGTGCCATCAATCTCTCAAAGAACCAGTCCAACACTCTAGGACAAAACACATTGAGATTAGACATCACTTCTTGAGAGATGAAGTAGCAACAAATCCTTGGAGCTTAGCTTCATACCCACTGATAAGCAATTAGCTGATATTTTCACAAAACCATTGGCTGAGGATAGATTCACAACATTGAGAAGAGAATTGGGATTGTGCAAAATGCAATGAAGCCCATACCAAACTTGAAGTATATGTTCTTTGTGTTCATTGACTATGAGGTATATCAAATGGTAAACTGTGGAAGAACAAGTTATGCTTGTTTGAAACTATTATTATGCGTGAGAAAAACATTCTCCGCCATGCATCCATAGTCCAGTTGCACATAAAGGTCATTCATTTCAAATAAGGTATATGGTTTCTTTTCATTTTGCCCACTCATTTTTGCAAACAAATGGATTTCTGTTTGGAATGTTTTTTTTTATGAACTTGTGTGCAATTGCTTGTTAAACATATGAAAGTCTATCTTGAATTGCTTGAATGTTGAGTCTCTACATGCACCAACTATGGGGAGTAAAGTTAAGTTAGATGAGTGAATTTTTTAGGGAAACTATCCATTTTTCATTTGCTTTATTTCCCTTGCATGGAGCTCAAATCATATCTCTCATCTCAGCCTTCAAAAGCTTTCTCACAGCTCCTGTCGACAGCCCCATTCATTGCTGTCGACAGCCACTAGCAGGTTTTCCTCTCCCCGAACTCAACATCTTTCAGTCTGTTAGCATCTGTCGACAGACCACATTGTATCTTTCGACAGACGCACCCTTCCTGAACTCCGTAGTTCAACACTGTTAGCAGCTGTCGACAGGCTCACTATAGCTGTCGACAGATAAACCTTTCACTGAGTTCTTCATATCCTTTCTCAACCTATTTCATGAGCATACTTCTCTACTGCATTTAGGTGAAAATTGGTGACTTACTTTTGTTATAATCTTTCATATCCACATAATACCAACGATATTGTCTACATCACAATGATTTTGACATACTATTCTTTTGTGAGTCTAGGTTGCATCATTTTGAGTACATTTAACAAATCACATGAGTCTAACCTAACTCACTTGAATAACTCCCTTGTGGACTATCATTTTTCAAAGTCACGTGATAAGTCCAAAGGTCATTGAAGGTTATGTCTAGCATTGGCTTTTAAACCTTATCTAACTCTTGACCTTGATAAAAAAAAAAAAATCTAATAAAAAATAAATAAAGGAGAAAAGCTACCTATTTCAAACACTAAAATGTGTATAAAAATATAATAAGGGAACCAAGGCAGCAATGCTGAGTATTGCTGAGTAACCGGGACATGGGCCACAAATGTCTGTCTTCGCGTCAAAAAGCTTACTCATTAACTCTGTATAATGGTCTGATGGTCACTTCCACTGAGTAACTGGGGATACAGACATTACCCATGTCTATCTTCACGTAAAAAGGTCATAGTGATCCTAATGACCACTTTTTCTCTTACTGTTTGTTCAGAAACAAATCATAAAAGGAGAAATAGAGTGTAGCCTCCTCATTTTTCTTATCATGGCCAATTTGTTGTAAATGATTACTTGCCCATGTAGACATCTTTTTCATACACTTTTGACTGTCACCCACTAAGAAATATGTTTTTCTGCAATGGTTTTATTCAAGAGGATTCTCTTATTTTCATATGTTTTTGTCCAATGTATTCTTCATACTGCAACTTGAGATTCCGGGAATGTTATTTCACAACCATTGTAGATGTTTGACGTGTCCTAATATTAGTGGGTATGACATTTTATAATGTGTATTTACCTATTTTTCACCTTATGTACAAATTGGACGCTCATTGCCCCAAAAAATTCTGTCAAATGCCTCTCTGGCACATGTCTGAGTGTGCCTGTCGACAGATGACTGTGCATCTGTCGATAGTCGGCGACAGGGTCTGTTTTTGGAAGCCCAATGGGCTTCTCTTTAGGGTTGGATTTTGTGGGTCCCTGTCCTTTGAAATTCTTTCCACTCTTTAAAAGGGAACCCACGACCTTTCCTCCTCCCTTTTACACTTCCAAAACTTCCTCCTCCTTCCTTCTCCACCAAACCCCCTTTTCTCTAGGGCGCCAGACCCAGATTCTACCCCTCCTGGTTCTTTCTTCCTCCTCGTGTTTTTCTTCTTCTTTCGAGTTCTTCTCCACTCCGAGCTCCTCTCTTTCTCATGGCTCCCAAGGGAAAGAAACTTGCTTCCCGTCGCCGTCCCTTATCTCCCCAAGCCGGCGAGGGTTCCGGGGTCCTGCCGAGCGCCGAACCAAGCATCTGATGATCGGCTGCCCGAGCTTGTCGTTCCCCGAGGTTTGCAACTCACCATGGTTCTGGGAACCTTCAGAAAATTCTTTCAGCCCCGCCATGTTGATTTTCCTTCTTTGGGAGACATGTTCCCCAATCTCCTACCCCTCTTTGACACCCAGGGATGGACGATATTTCTCTATTCACACTTGAACTACTCTCCTACTGCCGTCACAGAGTTTTTCAACAATCTTGTCTTGTCTGGGGATGGGGATCTCTACACCTCTGTCAAAGGTACTCCTTTCAAGCTTACCTCCAACCTCATCAGCACTGCACTTCAAATTCCTAACCGTGGGGCTGATGTGCTTCTCAGCCACCCTTCTGCATCTGAATACTATCATCTCATCACCCTCCAACCTTATGTTGCAACTAAGAAAATTGACAAACTGAATGCCAACTCCTTTCCCCCACCGAATAGAATGATCCATCACATCTTCACCACCTTGATTGCCCCAAAGCATGACAGTCGGGAACTCATCACTGAGGTTCATAAATCTCTCTTTTTCTTCATCTTCAAGTGCGAACAAATCAACTTGCCTGAACTCATGCTTCACCTGATCCGTCAATGCTTCTACAACCCCAGGACATCAATGCCATATGCTTGCCCGATCACTTCCTTCTTCTCTTCATTGGGATACATATTCCTGATAGTGAGCTTGTCGCCCTCAAATCTCATAGTGCCTTTGATCTCATTGCTGCCCATCGATGGGCTATAAGCTGCTTGATGGGGTTGTCACAAGGGAACTCAAGTGTAAGGATTAGGCACTGATGAAGATGAATCTAATAAAGATGATGCTGATGAAGACTATCAGTCCGAGCCAAGGATCTCAGGGAGATGAAGCAGATGTTGCTGTTGATGACCAAACCCTGATGAGCCTTCTCTTCGAGATTTCATCTCTGCTCAAATGGCACAAATGCAACTCCAGATGACCACTGGTTTCAAACATCTAAATGCTCGATTAGATCATGTTGATACCAGCTTGGACACACTGGCTGACACCCAAGTCCAGCTTCAGATAAGGCTTACCAGGCTCTCCATAGAGCTTCATGGACTCCGTCAGGCCTCTGCACCACCTGGGAATGACGATGTCTAGAGAGTCTAGGCATCAGTTATCTAGTGTTTATTTTGCTTTGGTCAAGGTCTTGTCACTGTTATCTTAGTTTGCTCTCACAATCATGTATTTCCTTCCCTTGCACTTCTTTTTGTCATGTCATGAGTCACTTTTGTAACTGTGTGTAATGAATGCTCAATCAATGGAATTCACAGTTATTTGCTTGTGTTCTACTCATGTACATGAAGTGTCTTTTTTGGATGTTGCCAAAAGGGGGAGAAACATCACTTATGCATAAATTGAAAATTTTGTCACCATCAAAAAGGGAGAGAATGTTGGATTTACATGTGTTATGTTTGTTTTTGATGATGAACAATCCCAATTAATGTTATGAGCATATTTGAAACATGATCAAACAATGATAATCAAGAAAGAACATCACAAGTGATTATCTAAATGTTCTTTATATCTCACTAACAATGCTCTTAAATGTAGGTGTGAGTGTAGGCAAGACACTGTACCAAATTCCAGAGCAAAAACTCAAGAAAGTCACATTCAACAAGTACCTGTCGACAGCTACACAGGGAATCAGACAGATTTCAGGACAAGTGTACCTATCGATAGATCCAAATCGCGTGTCGACAGCTACACATAGGAAATCATTTCCCGCAAGGCCAGTCTTCTGGATTTTTGCAAACCTGTCAGCACCTGTCGACAGATGCTTAGTTTTCTATCGACAGAAGAAGAGAAGATCTCAGTTCCGAGATTTGGATATGTTTCCTATATGGGTGTTTCCTTCTACCGCGTCTCTCCTAACATGGACACCCTTATATAAGGAACATAAGAAGGTATTTTTGCAGCAAGAAGCCACCATATCTAACCCTAAGCCAAGTCCGAGAAAGAAAGCTTCTTCCTGCTGCTCTGCTTCAACCTGCCGTCCAGGGAAAGGAAGATCCATCTTCCGAACGGAGTTGAAGCTAGTTCGCCCATGGTTCAAGCTTCTCAATCATCTGATACTTGTCAAGACGAAGCTTGAAGTTCTTCTGGATGACCACCACGAAGAGTTCTATCTCAGGATTTGATTCTACAACTCTGAACTCTTCTCTGTTTCTACTTTTCATACTCTGTGTGTGGTTGTGGGTCAAGCATCTCTTGTGCTTGATCTGCATGTGTGGTGTTGTTCTGATTGGTTGTTAGCATCAGAAAACGTGGTGTGTGTGTTGTAGTTGTTGAACTAGCTCATAAGCAGTCCTTCTGCATGTGTGTGTGGACGATGGCGTAGGATACACAAGTTGTGTACTCCGAACCACCTTAAATCTTCGTGTCCTATGGTTTGCACATCTTTACGGTAGATGATTGGTAGGCACATTAGTCTCTACACACGCTAGATAGGTTGTTCATGTTTTATTTACAACAAGCACACACATAGTAATTCGAATTCAAGTTAAATCTATTTGAGATTTCAACAAGTCTGTGTTTCCATCGAAAAGAAGGCAATAGTGGTTCTTGTTTACCGTAATCTATTCAACCCCCCTTGTAGATTACCATATTATATAATTCTGCAAATCGTTCAGTAAGTACATGAGAGTTATTTTCGTACACGTATAAATATATATATAAGTGTGCATGTATTATCTAGCTTTTAATGTATGTAATAAATCCCATGCATATTGTATGTGTTGTGCATATAGTAAGAAGTTATTATCATACATCTTGTAAGCAAGTGTGAGTTTATTTCCGTGCATGTAATATATATTTAAATGTGTATGAATTATTTAATTATTGATGTGCCTATTGTATTTAATTATTTTATGCATGTTGTAAGTAACCATGGTGTGTATATGTATACATACATATATTAATCTTGTTTAAATGATATTTATCTACGTTAAGCATGTTAAATTATTTATGATGTGTAGGTTACTTAAATAATAATGTGCATGTAGTATTTAACTATGAACACATTTCATTCATAGGTTTATGCATAATGTATGTAATCATGTAATATATAAGGATATATGCATGTATGTATGTTATTTATGCATATTACCTTTAATTAAGATTAATGTAAGTTATATTTAAATAAAAATTATGGATTGCATGTACTTTATGTGGTGAGGATATATGTAATTATTTTTACATATATTAAATTATTTAGGGTGTATATATGCATTTATTTTAAGATTTGCCGATGTTTTGGCCAAAACTGCCAGGCCAGTGGTTGGCGTCCACATCTTTGGACGCCAATGCTCAGTTGGCGCCACCCCCTGGATGCCAAGACCCTATTGGTGGCCAAGACCTGGACGTCAACTGTCAGGTTGACTACAACCGATGTTGATGTCAATATCCTTCTGCGTAACGGTTCCAGATTTGTTAATACTTGTGTTTTGGCCGGTTCCAGAATAGGAAACCCATCCTAATGTGTAGGGAACCTACCCTAAAGCGTACCCAACCCGTTTAACTCTATAAAAGCACACCTTCTGACCGTGCCAAGTCTCTTTTGGTGGTTATGAAACCCTAGAACTCCCTGTGAGAAAAGCTGATCTTCCAAGGCTTAGATCCGGCGACTGAAGGAGATTCCTGGAGATCTACACCGACTGGAGGGAAGCACAACCATCAAGGAGGCATCCCCAACCCCGAGCATCAAACCCCATCAGCTGAAGGACCGGATTTAAGGAGTTTCTGAGCACCTTTTTGGCAAGGCCGAGGAGGGCTTCACCGACAATTCTTGATCTTTGTAGATTTTTTTAGAAGCAAGTAAACCCTAGATCTTAAGCTTATACATGTCCCCTAAGTCCAGGTATTTTTACGGATTTTTCCCTCGAGTCCTAGAACCCCAAATTCCCCTTTGTATTGAGTGCTGTCTGTGTGTGCTGCTGGGAGGAAGTTGGCGGCAGCATCTGCTGCAGTCAAGTTCTTCAGTTGGCGGCAAGGGATGCTGCAGTTGAAAGTAAATGGCCACATCCCTTGACGTCTACTTCTTCAGTGTTTTGAAAATGAACTGTTTGATCTTCTTACGCTATTTAAATGATTTTTGGACATAGCTATACACTGCAATTTTTATGGGTGGTTGTATACAGTCAGTAGGTCATATCATGAGGTTGCCCTAATTTTCTGTGAACTGTGTTAATTATTAAAATTCAATGACTGACTTATGAGCATGATATGAGCATGTTTAAATCTTGCATAAATAGATTTTGTTGTGAATTGGATTTCAAAATTTTTACATGACAACATAAGGTCTGATATTAAGTTTTTGAACTGTTAGCACACAACATGCTCATATGTACATGTCTAATAATATTTCAATGAATATGCCTAAACTCTAGATTTAATTGTGGAAATTATGTTTACTGTTAGAAAAATCTGGAAAATTGCATATGTGATATGTTTACTGTTAGTAACCTGTGATAAAATTTGGAAGTGATTTGATGATAGAAAGTGCAATTATTGTTAAATCACGGGAATTATTCATGTTGGATATGTTAAAAATCTAAACTTGTGTAATTCAAAAATTAACAACATGTTTAGAATGGTAATTTGAGTTGTTTTACTTCTGAAAATAGTAATATCATGTTAGGTTAACTGAGATATGTGCAATTGACCCATACTACATGTAAAGTGAGTAAATATTTATATGAAGTGTGTGAATAATGAAAGAAAATGCGATAAAGCAAAAGTGTAATAATTGGGCCGAGATTGACACTGCTACCCCAGAGGCTTCGAGAGCTGTACCATAGAAAAGTCCCTATGGGAGGCTTTACATTGAGAAAAGTATGACCAAGGGCATTAGGAAAAATCTGGAGGTGGACAAGTACCACTGGATAAGGTGGAGAGGGCTTCTCCCGGTCTGCACAGTTACCGAGATTCACCACTACATTGCCTAGGTGGTGAGTATGTGATTATGAGTTATGTGATTATGAGCTATGTGTTATGCGATGCGATGAGTTGTGCTATGAGATGAGTTATGAGTTATGACATATTGGTTTGCGTCCTCTAGTATGTGGTTAGGACTATGTGTCATGGCATTTTAAGCGATGGAATACGAATAAAGTGTAAGATGATATGCGAATGAGGCACGTGATGAGTGCAAATGATATGTTTTGTGATAAGTGAAAATAAAAGAGTAAATGACATGAAGAATATGTGAAAAGATATGTATGGGAGAGTTAATGTTAATGAGAGTGTGCTTGCATGTGAAAACCAATGTATTAATGCAATATGTTCATGATTTCATGTATTAATTACCTCAATTGCAATACCATGTTTAGCATCATGTAATATAGCTTATTGTTCTTCATGTAAATGTGCATGTGAACAAACATGTGCAATCATGTCTTTTATGCAATATGAAAAATGAACATGTGAAATTTCTAAATGAATGAGATTGTGTGTGAACAAATCTAATTCCATGTAATTGAGTCTAATTCATAACAAAACAGCAAGTAAAGTATAGTTATGAATGTGATAAATGTATGAAATAATGCTTAGGTTCCATGTTAGATGTGATGTTTACTTAGCGTAAAGTTCCATGTTTAAGTGCTTATTGTTGCCAACCAACTTGACTATGTTTTAACTCTTCAATTCATGCTAATAAATGTGAAACCATGTGTAATGAAATTTATTTACATTAAAACGGAAAGTAAAATGTACAATTAAATACGAAAAGTGCATGTGAAAAGTGAATAATCATCATGCTATGTTGTTCATTTCTTTATGCTAAATTCTATGTTCTAGTTTGTAAAAATGTATCATGAAATGGATTAATGTTTGGATGGATGATTTATGCTACATGTTAGGTGTAGAAAATACGTACAAGTGTATGTTAGTATCCATGATTTAGAATAAACACGTGTTAGTCTAAAGCATGTCTGGGTGATTTAAATATGTGTTACTAGGTAAGAGTATGTACCATGTAAATTATTGTAGTTAAATGATAGTATATATTTTGTTATTGTTTGATAGCGTAATATGAATGTGATGTGTTTAAGGTTAAGACTTTGGTTTGCTTGATGAGTCTTTAGACTCATACTTGCTTCGACATACAGGTTGACAAGTATTCCGTGCAAGAGGGATGTATAGCGGAGGACGACATCTTGGAGTAGTTTGTGGAGTTTACTTAGTAGTGTACTTTTCTTTTTCATAGCACGAATAATGTTATTGTATAGACAATATTTGGACAATGTAGTTCTTTTATCATGTAATAATGTGGATATTGTCATTTTATTTCGCTATATAGACTGTAGAACGTGTGATGATGATGGATTAAAGTAGAGTTGCTTATTTTAATTCTGTTGTCCTAAATTGCTATCCACGTACATATCAACCTATCGGCCAGTGTTGGGTTATTATCCCACTGTAATGACGTCATTTGTACCGATGGGGATTGGTATAATCGTACCGATATAAAGTGGGGTCGTTACAATTTCTCAACAATTTATAAATCTGTGACAAAACATCTCAATAAGTATTATTTTGTGTGATGTGAAATGAGTCCCCCCAAATCACCATGATATTTCATCATCTTTTCTTGATATGCTACAAATAGCTGTGTTTCAAAATGTAGTCAATCCACAAGCCATTTATTTTTTTCTAGCTTTGATTCCGATATAAAATCAATAGAGGAAAGAAGAACCCGAGTGCCTTTCAAACCTGGGACTTTACAACTGGAACATATATATATATACTAAACATTGTTATATAATACTAAACAAACCTTTATGGACAATTGTTTGTACAGATCCAGGTTCCACTAGTGGATAACACCAACTTTCCTTTTTATTTTTGACCTTGAGAAAGTGAAAGATACGTGGTCTACGGAACAATATAAATTTCTTATTACAATTTCTCCAACCAGAAAGGTTCCTCACACTTTTTATTCAGAACAGACATAAGCCAATTGCATGGACACTCTGCTTTTAACACATTCCTCCTCAAACAATAATGAATAGATGGGAAATACTTCCTGTTTTGTCTTGGACGAGATTGGCCCATCCCCCCCTCCTTCCCTTCATATTTCTCTTATTCTCAATAAAAAAGTTATTTATTATTTTTGACTAGATATTTATCAATTTTAATTTTAATATCACTCTTGAAATTATTTGTCATTCTTAAAATGTTATTTGTCATTGTTAAACATGACAAATAATTACTTAAGAATGACAAATATCTTTTCATGTTGAAAAAAAGTGCTGCAAGAGGTGAGGCCTTGAGCCGCCCAAACCATCTAATCTCGTCTTGAATAGGTAACAAAATTACTTGTTTAATATAAATAACTAGCATTTCTGGTATATAGATAAGACTTATAGTGCGTGCACAAGATGGTGACACACAAGCAGTGGTATCCCTGAGCCAACTCCATTTTTTCCACTGCGCATTGGCATGTGCTACTCTTCGTCAAAAAATTTTTTTTTGTTTGATGGTTTAATGGCCAAAGGCCATAGGTGAAATTCTCTCCACTCGGTGTCGAATCCAAGTCCTTCCCCCCTCCCATCCGGCCTAAGGGTTTAACTCACATGCATATATGCCATGGCATACATTTTCCATTCCATGATTGATAATCTCATAATTATTATTGTTTGATCTTGTACGGGGTGTGTACCTCGTGCGTTGCAGAATGTCGTAGGATCGGGAAGAAGGCTGCAAGAGTCTTCTTCATTGTTCCTCGCTGCAAACGTACTCAGGATCCGACGGTGATGTCCCGTGAGAGAAGACTTGCACTGTGTGTGTGTGTGAGAGAGAGAGAGAGAGAGAGGGGGAGAGTCTTGCGCTGGTTCTTTTCCTAGAGAGAGAGAGAGGGCTGCTCTCAAGCGCATGGATGGGAGGAAGAGTCCTCCTCTTCCAGAAGACAACCGCACATCGGTTGATCTCATTCCAAAGGTTGCTTTGGCAACCTTTGGTGCCCACGTGGGCAACCAATTGCCAACTGCCATTGGCTAACATCTCTCACTTGCCCACAGAGGGCACAGTAAAATGTCAGTTACTCACAAAGAGTAATTCATCTCTCGACACTTGCTTCTCAATCTTACATACGACGAATGGAGTGAGCGACCTTACGAGAGTCAGCACAACAAATGAGTAGTGATCTATTAAGTTATCACCAAAACTAACAAATCACAATACTCTAAAGGAATCCCGTAGTACCCTAGATATCTTCAATATTCACCAGCTTTGACATCCTGGATCTCTTAAAAACTAGCGACGTCAAAACTCGAACGTTTTGTATTCACGACTTTATCGCCACTAAGTCGACATAGTCCCTTGAGGTGTGAACCACAAAACATGGTGCAATATTTGGATGTCTTTCTTGAGTTCTCATGTCAATTCAATTAGTCTTGACCGCTTTCCTAGTCATGTCCCGCTAGACTGTATCAACCATAGCTCTAAGGAGCATGCTAAAGTAGCGACATCAAGCTTCCTTTTCATAACATAGATCTCAAGTCCTAAGGGTACAGATAGATCAACAAATTATGATCCAAGAGCTCACACAATGATGAAACAGAGATCTCATTCATCATTCTCTTCAACGGTCGTTTTACGCACATGTGGTATGATCACATGTTACGGTGTTCTTCCATCATTATGGGCGTGTCACATACAACATAATAAAAAAAACCATACGGTTCTTAGTCTAGCCACTCCCACTGCGGCTAACCCGAGTCTCACGGCCTCTTATCATAAAACTCACAACCGGCTTAATGAAGGCTTCACGGATTTGATTCTCATATCCTGTGATCGATCCAGAGGGACCTCATCTTAACTCATTTTAAGGCGACAATAAAAAGAAAATCTTGCTCGCTCTCATAGCGCCATAGATATAAATTTATCTTGCTCGCTCTCATAGTGCCATAGATAAAAATTGTCTCATCTTGCTCGCTTTCTTAGTGCCAAGGCGAATGACCCGTGTGAGGGGGTCCATTCAGAGCCTAGTGACACTTTTCTTGATGTGTAAAGTATTCCAACCATAGACACACATAAGGAAGGAAAACATAATAATTTTGAACATGCATGATTAATTATTGTTCAAAATTATTAGAATATGTTTTGAGCATGATTAGTTGTTGTTAATTCTTTTGACTATTCATGTTTAGTACATACATG
The DNA here is from genome assembly GCA_014218235.1 of Colocasia esculenta. Lineage (NCBI taxonomy): Eukaryota > Viridiplantae > Streptophyta > Magnoliopsida > Alismatales > Araceae > Colocasia > Colocasia esculenta. The sequence continues at coordinate 71,348,201 of CM024758.1, forward strand.
CTTAAAAAATGAGAGATGTTAGTTCCTCTCCCTTTACATTATTTGATCGAAATTACCCTAATAATATTGAATATTCTTATATAAATGGGAGATGATTGTAGTTCTCTAAGTCTACTTTCGATCTTATTATATGGAGAATATTTAATATTATAGTGTAGATTTCTTGGATCAAATAGACTGATGTGTAAAATTGTCAACTTAGCCTTCTCTTTATTATCTTAAATGTAGTGATTCATCCATGGCCTCGAAGAATGTTATTGCTGACTTAACGAAAGGGGATAAATTAGATGGCACTAACTATGACATATGGCATCGAAAAATCCAATATCTTTTGAACGAGCAAGAGTTGCTTGATCACATTACAACATCCATGACCCCGCCTGCAAAAGGCAACACTGCTCAACATCAAAGAGATCAAGAGGCTTACAAGTTATGGTTCAACAAAGATCGTAGCACGCGCTTTACACTGTTAAGCAGCATGCAAGATGATCTGATTGGTGAGTTTGAAAAGTGTAAGACTGCCAAGGATATGTGGGATAACTTGAAAATTGCTTTTGGAGGAACCTCTACCATGAGGTTAAGGGCTCTTGTTTTGAAATTTGAGACCCTCCGAAAAGATCTCCGTCAGAACATGACTGAGCATCTAAGGATGATGTCAAGTATGATCCGCGACTTGAAGTCTGCAGGTCATGATCTCACTGATGAGCAGCAGGTGCAGGCTGTAATAAGATCTTTGCCAGACTCTTGGACTCACATGAAACAAATCCTCACTCACAATGAGAGCATTAATAATTTTTCTGACATCTCTCGCCATGTGGAGTTATAGGCTGAGCGCGAGGCCATGTGCGCTACTGCCCTTGTCGCCCAGGGAGGCAGACAACAGGGCAAGAAGGGTCCAAAGAAGAACTTCAAGAGGAAGAGGCAAAATGCTGCATCTAGTTCTAAGGCGGGGCAGACACCGAAGCGCCAAAGAGGCAAGCGCGGTGGAAAGAGAGACAAGTCGAAGGCTAAATGCTATAATTGTGGACAATTGGGACATTTCGCTCGTGAATGCACTGAGCCAAAAAAGGTATTCCAATTGCCTTGCTCTCCAACTATGCATGTTTGTTCGCATATCCTAGTTGCTCGAACAAATCCTGAATGGATAGTGGATTCAGGAGCGACCAAGCACATAATGAGGGATCGAGCAGGGTTCATGGATTATCGCCGAATCTCAGCGGGATCGCAAAGAGTATACATGGGAAATGGTTCCAGCGAGAAAGTCCTTGGAGTTGGTGTGTATCAACTTAAGTTAAAGAGGGCGAGTCTTAACGCTCCATGAAGTACTCTATGCGTTTAGAGTTCAGCATAATCTGCTATCAGTCTTGTCATTATTGGCATTAGACTTTTCTTTTTCTTTTGCTAGAAACTAAGTTGACATTTGTTTGAACAATGTTATATATGGTCATGCTTTATTCATGGATGGCTTGTTTAAATTAGATTTGGATTATGATAATTTTCCTGTGTCATATGTGGTGAATACTGATAATAACCTTGATTCAATAATTTGGCATGCTCGATTAGGACACATAGGACAAGATAGAATGACAAGATTAGCTCGAGAGGGCTTGCTAGGCTCACTCGCTAAAGTCAATCTTCCTGTGTGTGAATCGTGTTTAGTCGGTAAGGCATGTCGCAAGCCTTTCGGAACGGCTAAGAGAGCCACTGAACTCTTACAATTGATCCACTCCGACATTTGTGGACCCATGAGTGTGAAGACCCGTCAAGGGACTTCCTATTTCCTCACATTTATAGATGATTATTCACGATATGGATATGTCTATTTGATCGCTCACCGCTATGAAGCGTTAGATTGCTTCAAACACTTCTTGGCAGAGGTTGAGAATCAATTAGGCAAAACCATAAAAGTTCTTCGGACAGATCGAGGATGTGAATATCTTTTGGATGAGTTCCGAACTTTATGTGAAGAAAAAGGAATACGCAGACAGTTAACTATTCCATATACACTGCAACAAAATGGTGTTGCTGAGAGATGGAATAGAACACTGTTAGATATGGTTAGGTCGATGATGGCGCAAGCCAACCTTCCAATATCTTTTTGGGGGGATGCTATAATGACTGCGGCCTACATCCTTAACCGTGTACCTTCACAGTCAGTTCCTTCCTCCCCTTATGAGATATGGCGTGGTGAAAAACCAAATTTAGATAATCTACGGCCATTGGGTTCAGCAGGATATGTCCATGACACTTCTCACAAGTTTGGAAAACTTGGCCCTAAAGCTAGAAAGTTTATCTTTATAAGATATCCTGAAGGCTCTAAGGGTTATGTCATGTATGGACAACATCCGAATGGAGGAATGACAGAAAAAGACGTCTGAGATGTTGTTTTCTTAGAAACAGAATTTCCTAGCATCGGCGACACTGGAAAGAGACTTGATCTCCATAAGTTGGATGACCCTAATGATATTCTACCATCTTCCAGTGAAGGGAGGGAATTAATTCCTAACCAGGAAGCCGCCGGAGATAGTAGAGATGATCATGATAGTGGGAGCTTTGTGCCCAGTGGGAGCACACTTATAGAAGAACAAGACGATCAGATACGCCGTAGCAAACGTGGACACATGCCTCGTCGTCAATTTGAGATTGAAGAGGAAGCTCTTGTGTGCCAGCTTACTGATGATGATGAGCCTACTTCTGTTAAAGAAGTATTAACTTCATCTGCTAGTAAAGAGTGGAAGGAAGCAATGCAAGATGAGATGGACTCTATGAGTAAGAATCAGGTTTGGGAACTTGTCGACCTCCCTCCAGGGCGTAAGGCTATTGGAAATAAATGGATTTTCAAAGTCAAACGCAAGGCGGATGGATCAATTGACAAATATAAAGCACGACTTGTGGCGAAAGGATATACTCAAAAAGAAGGTATAGATTTCGATGAGACATTCTCCCCAGTGGTGAGATTCACATCGGTTCGCCTTATTCTAGCCATTGTTGCACATTTAGACTTAGAACTTTTCCAGATGGACGTTAAAACAACATTTCTCAATGGAGAACTAGACGAAGAAATTTATATGGTGCAACCAGAAGGTTTTGAGGCAGAGGAACAAAAGCGCAAAGTTTGCCGTCTCAAACGTTCCATTTATGGCCTCAAACAATCGTCTAGATATTGGTATTTTAGATTTCATAAATCCATTATCTCATTTGGTTTTGAGATGATTTAAGAAGACCACTGTGTGTATGTTAAACGTATGGTGGAAAAGATTCTTATTTTGTCATTATATGTTGATGACATTTTATTGGCTGGAAATGACATGGAATCTATCGAAGCAACTCGAAAATGGCTGTCTTCTGTCTTTGAGATAAAAGACATGGGTGAAGCAAATTATGTGCTAGGAATAAAAATCACGAGAGATCGTTCGAATAAACTTCTGTGTTTGTCGTAGGAGACTTATATAAATAAGATTCTTGAGCGATTCCAGATGCATTATTCCAAACCCATCGATACTCCAATTGATAAGAGTTTTGTTTTAAGTATCAGTCAATGTCCACAAACTGATAAGGAAAAGAATGAAATGTCAAAGGTGCCATATGCTGCTGCAATTGGAAGCCTAATGTACGCCATGTTATGTACACGGCCTGACATTAGTTTTGCGGTGGGTCTTGTTAGTCGTTATCAAAGTAATCCCGGTCTCGTTCACTGGAAAGCAATTAAGAGGATTTTTCGATATCTTCGTGGTACTTCGGACCTTGTCTTATGTTACAAAGGAGGTGACTTAAGATTGAGAGGTTTCAACGATGCTGATTGGGCCGGTGATAAAGATGAGCGCAAATCCACCTCAGGCTATGTGTTTATGTTAGGTGGAGGAGTCATTTCTTGGTGTAGCAAGAAACAAACGTGCATCGCTTTATCCACCATGGAATCAGAATATGTGGCTTGTTCTACTGCATGTCAAGAGGCTGTTTGGTTGCAGGGTTTCCTACAGCGATTGGCCATGACACATTTGTCAAAGGAGGCGGTGGTGTTGTATGTTGATAGCACATCGGCCTTGGCCTATGCTAAGGACCCTAAATATCATGGGCGAACCAAACACATTGACATTCGTTATCACGACATTCGGGATTTGGTTGCAAAGGAGTTGGTCGTTCTTCGACACATTTCAACATGTCATATGTTGGCCGATCCACTAACTAAACAAATCCCGAGGGAGGCATTGGTAACCCATATTAGAAATATGAGATTGTGTAAATTGTGATGTGCACAATTATTGAATGACAATTAAAGATTTTAAACATGCATGATTAATTGTTATTTGAACATGCATGATTAATTGTTATTTCAACAGGTCATATGTTGGCCGATCCACTAACTAAACAAATCCCGAGGGAGGCATTTGTAACTCATATTAGAAATATGGGATCGTGTAAATTGTGATGTGCATAATTATTGAATAACAATTAATCATGCATGTTCAAATAACAATTAATCATGCATGTTCAAATAACAATTAATCATGCATGTTTCAAACTCTCAACACATGATTTTAAATAATCGGATCATACATAGATTGTTTGAATATAAAGTGCATGAATAAATTTATTGCATGGATTAATAAAATTTATTGCATCGGATCATACAATTTATCAAGATCAAACTAACTAATATAATTTATTGTATGGACTTAAATAAGACAATCTCATAGTCATGAAGCTAATGATGATCCGAAGTTCTAATAAAATCATGTCTAAAAATGCGATAACATCAGGATAGCTAAACCAATCGTCTGGAGACGGGTCGGAGTCAAGGGACGGCGCCGGGGAACATGCCGTATGTGACGCCAGACTCGTCGTACCGCCAAATTTTCATTATGGTGGCGACGAGGGACCGGGTCAGCATTCCCTGCCGGTCCACGTCCAATAATGCGGCTAAGTCGAGCTCGACCACGAGGTCTGCTCGACAAAATCACATTAGTGCGACGTCTGGCAAGACGGTCAAGTTCACGTCGCCGACGGGCCGACGCCCTAATGCGGGCCTGTTCCACCATAAAAGTGCGCCTGGGCATGGGTGGACCAGTACCCACGTGCTCAGCCAAGACAACATGTCCACGCAGTGTCACATCTGCACCCTCGCGAACCATCATGCCTTCATGCATGGGACCACCCACGTGCACTCCAAACTGGCCAGCATGGCCACGAGGACCGCCGTACACACCTCCGCGCACACGCGTTGCGTGTCTGCACCATCGGCGCCAGCCCGCCTGGTTGCGGGCGCGTCTCCCGCCAGTGTCGCCGATTGCACGTCCGCGCCAGCGCGCGAGGCGTGCAGGGCCGCCGCCGGGGGCGTGGCCTCGGTCTGCATGGCTTTCCTGGTCGCGGGGCTGGGGCGCCCAGCCCGGGTGGAGCGCCCAGCCCGGGTGGCCCCCCTGGCCTGCCTGGCTCTCCTGGGCGCGGGGCTGGCCTGCCTGGTCGCGGGGCTGGGGCGCCCAGCCCGGGTGGTGCGCCCAGCCCAGGTGGCCCCCCTGGCCCGTCTGGCTCGCCTAGGCACGTGGCTGGCCCGCCTGGGCGCGGGGCTGGCCCGCCTGGTTGCGGGGATGGGGCGCCCAGCCCGGGTGTCCCTGGCCTACCTGGCCGCGAGGGCCCGGGGCCTGCTCGCGCGGGTATGCCTCGCCGCGGGTGTGGCCAGGCTGGCCTGCTTGGTCGCGAGCCACGCGGTCTGCCGTGCCTGCCGCGAGACCGCGGTCGGCGTCGCCTCCATGTTGGTCGTCGCGGATGACTGCCCCGCCCACATGGACGCCGCTGCCATCACCGTGCACAGTAGTGTGCGTTGCAGGGTCATGGGCCTCGGAGACGTGGGTCACACGTCCTTGCGCATTGTCGCCGTCCGCGTCTTCTCCAGGTGCGCGAACCGTGTCTGCGCGTAGAATGTCGTCCGGACGCGACGAGGGAGAACCGCGCAGTGCAAGAACGTAACTCCGTGCAGTCATCAGTCGCCGAAACGTAATTGGCGCTATGGACTCATGCGTGGACATCGGGCCGCTGCCAACCATGCTATCCCCATCGCTGTCCGAAGAGATCTCCGTCAGTTCAAAATCTTCTTCTTCCATTGCGGCAAGTTCTTGCGCATGGAGATCATCAGACGACATCGTGAAGGGAGGAACGTGAGGGCTCTGATACCAATGTTTGATCTTGTACGGGGTGTGTACCTCGTGAGTTGCGGAATGTCGTAGGATCGGGAAGAAGGCTACAAGAGTCTTCTTCATTGTTCCTCGCTCCAAACGTACTCGGGATCCGATGGTGATGTCCCATGAGAGAAGACTTGCATTGTGTGTTTGTGTGTGAGAGAGAGAGAGGGGGAGAGTCTTGCGCTGGTTCTTTTCCTAGAGAGAGAGAGAGAGGGCTGCTCTCAAGCGCATGGATGGGAGGAAGAGTCCTCCTCTTCCAGGAGACAACCGCACATAGGTTGGTCTCATTCCAAAGGTTGCTTTGGCAACCTTTGGTGCCCACGTGGGCAACCAATTGCCAACTGCCATTGGCTAACAATTATGAATAATCATGCTATTTTATTGGCAAATACTGATAAATTCATAAATCTCTATTATCATTGGATTACTTGGACGATAATTGATTAAATCTCTACTGTGTTTTATTTGCAGGATTAATGGGCCAAGAAATGAAGTGTCAAATGGGCCAATAAATTTGATTGGATAAAGAGAGAATAACGAGAGATTCTATATTTTTGAAATATTCCCTCTCTCTCTTTCTTTTCAAAACACTTTCTCACTTTTAAAATCCCCTCTCCTATTTTCCAAAAAATCTCTCCCCCTTCCTCTCTTTTCTCTAACACTTTATAAACTCTCCCCCTCTCTCGCTAATGCTATGCTTTTCTCACTTTCTCCTCTCCCTCTCTCTTGCGCAGCCCCTTCCTCCTCTTCTTCTTTCTCTTCTTCTTCCTCTCTTTCTTCTTCCTTTCTTCCTCTCTCCTAGCCTCTTTCTCCCAGGAACGCAGAAGAGCAGCAGCAAAGCCCAGCCAGGCCCGCACCAGGTCGCACCTGCGTGACCCAGCCCCGCCTGCCCGCGCGCCTGCCGCATGCCCCCTGCCAGCACCGCCGCCTGCCACCTTGTCTGCCCGAGCCCGCGCGAGCCAGGCCACCCCTCTTGCGCCCTCTACGTGCATGTATGCACGTAGAGACGGCGGCGCGCCCTCTCTCCTTTTTCTCTCTCTCTTCTCTCTTTTCTCTCTTTTCTGTTTTCTCTCATCTCTCTTCTCTCTCTTTATGTTATTTCTCTCTCCTCTCACCCCTCCAGTTAGTTTAGTTTATTCCTACATTGTGTTAAACAATTATATTTATTTAAATAATGTTGGTTGTGGTTTGTTAATTATTCCTCCCACTCTCTCTATTCTGTCCATCTCTCTATCATGTTTCTTTACAGTTTGTTTAATTGGATTAGGTAAGTGTGGTTAATGATTACTTTCTCTTACGTCTCTCTCTACTCTACTGTTTATGTACAACCCTCGAATTTTGTTGTATTATTTTATTACGTGTAAATAATTCATATTTGTGTATGCATAGATGTACATATCTACGTACATATTAACTAGTTATACTTATGTGTACATGTGTATAATTAGTTGTAAATAATGTATGAATTGCGTGGTGGTAGTGTGTACATGATAGTATATATACATGGCATGAATATATACGTATAAGTTAAGCATGGATTTTCTGCATGTTTTGAGTTCTGGCCGAAGGACCCAATTGGCGTCCACATGGATGGACGCCCATGCTGAGTCAGCGTCCACCTCGATGGACGCCAATACTTAAGTCAACGGCTATTGATGTGGACGTTAAGATCTCTGACCTGCATGAGCTGTAGACCCCGAAACTCCGGGGGCAAGCAAGCCCAGCCATTGGGGAGATGTCCCCAACGGCTAGCAGGCCTTCAAATCACCTCTCCGGGGTTCCCCAAACCCCTCTCCTATAAGCCAAACTTCTTCTGCACCAGATAGAGTTCTCTTGACTCTTTGCAAAGAGGAGAGCAAACCCTAACTTCTGTGAGAAAAATCTGAACTTGGCAAGCTTGAATCCGGCGACTGAAGGCTTCTTCTGGCGATCCACGGCTACTAGGAGGGAGTCTGGACCTTGGGGAAGGCTTCCCCAACACTGGACCGAAGCTTGCCTCGACTGAGAACCAGGAGGAAGGAACTTTTGGAGACTTCTTGGGACTGCCCAAGGAGAGCTTCAACAGCACCTTAGATCCCTTTGGAGGTTTTTAAAAAGGCAAGTACCCTACCCACTTCGTCCATGTATGTGTCTAGGAGGTTTCTACCATTTTTACAGATTTTTCCTCGTGTCCTAGATCCTCACATTCCCCTGTTATTTGGAGCTCGGTCTGTGTTCTTGCACAGACAGGAACTTGGCGTCAATGCCCTTGCCGCCAAGACCTCCAGTCTGCGTCCAGCGATCTTGCCGTCCAACTCCTTGAACGGCCAGACACTGCCGCTAAGTTCTTCATTGTAGAACAGTAAATTGTTCTGCCTTAAATAAGTATTTTCTAGACTTTGGCGCATGAGGATATAGTGTAATTTTTATATGTTATGTAAAATAGATAATGTGATGTGTGTGGGAATTTTTGTGATTTTCTGTGGATGGCATAAATTATTAGATTTATTGAAATACATGTTGGGGAAAATAGATTATGCATGTTCACCTACTATCTACATGATTCCTGAGTAATTAAATGCCCTAGATTTTTTTATACCATGTGTATATGTGTCAATTCATACCCTACAAATTTGAGAATTTGTTCATGTTCATATGATTTACTGTAGTTTCTGCAATGGAAATAGAAAGCATGAGTAGGTTATTCGAAATTTACAGTAAATTGTGTGTTGTGCAATAAATTTGGGGAAAATTTCTATAACAATATGTATGATAGATTCAGATCTGTGAACTGTCAAACTGGATATTCATGTTATGTTCCATGATAAATTGAATTATGAATGGCATGCAATTGCATGTTTTAATTTTTGTAAATGCAATATTACTCAGAAAAATCTGGAAATTTGCATGTGTGGTTATAAACCTGCAACCATTGTGTGCATAAATTTACATGTGATTTGGATAACAGAAAATGGTATTATGAGAATTTCATGTGAAAACAAACGATAAATGCATGTTATCATGAATGTGGTTTGATTAGGCATTTTCAGCTTGATTAGTGCAAAGTATTGAATGTTTAAAGTCTGTCAACAGTAGTATCATGATTAGGAAAATAGATCCATGTGTGTAAGTGAGAGAATGTAAAGACATGTGTAATATGTGTGTTAAAAATCGAAATGTGTAATGTGTAAAAGTGTGTGCCATGTGTGACACTGCTTCCATAGAGGGCCGTGGAACCGTACCATGGAAAAGTCCCCATGGGAAGGTTCAATGTGTTAAGATCCTAAGGGCATTAGGATGATATCCTGGAAGTGGACAAGTACCATTGGTTAGGGTGGAGGCTTGTTCTCCCAGTCGGCGTAGTCCAAGAGTTGTCACTATATTGCCTAGGTGGCATCTATGTGTATGTGTTATGTGATGTGTCCTTCTAATGGTGGTTTGGACTATGTGTCACGGCACTAAATTCTGAAATGTGAATGTGATTATGTGTAAATTGTGTAGTGTGAATATGTGTAAATGTGCAATGTGTAAAAAGAGAATTATGTGAATGAGTGATTGTGCAAACATGTGAAACCCATAAGTTAGATTGTGAAATTGTGATCCATGATACATTAATGTGAAATTTCGTTATAACAGCAACCTAGTTGTGTTTATAAGAATGTTTTACATGTGTAAAAATGCGTAGAATCCATGCTAGGAGCATTTCTTGCATATGTATGAACGTTTCCATGTTTAAGTGCTATCATGTTGTAGATTAATCGAGAATGTAGCTCTCATGTGATAGGATGTGAATTGCTAAATCCATGTCAAAACAGCAACCTTAAAGTGTATAAAATGGTAATGTGCATGTGTAAGAATGTGTAGAAACTATGATAGGAATGTTTCCTCTTATGCATGCAAGAACCCCATGTTTGGTTGCTTCCATGTTATAGCCTCATTTGAAATGTAGCTTTCATGTGATTACATGAGTAGAAAACATGTGATAGGATGTTTATTTTGGAATGTCTTAAACCATGTACGATGTGTTACAATTTTGTAGAATTGTCATGATAGGTTGTCTCTTATAAATCTTCAAGTATGTTATATGTTTTACTTTGTGAATTGGAATGAAAAACCTATTGTGATATATGCATGTATGATGTGTGTGGTGTTATTTGCTGAGTCTTTTAGACTCATTCCTTGCTTCGGCGTACAGGTTTAGTAGGTGATACACCTTTGGAGGAGACCGTGGAGAGCGACTCCGAGCGCGGGGAGTAGCTTGGCGGAGTTGTAGTTGTGACATTTTGACTTTCATAGTATGTAACAAGGCATTGTAATAGAACTATTAAGGAATTTGTGGACAAACTATGTATTTGAATTTAGTACTTCATTATGTGGACTTTATTTCTTTTAAACTGTCATGGGATCATGTATGTTAAATGTGGATGATGAAATGAAATGAGAGATCTTGCTCTTTTACTTCCGCTACTCTGTATCAATGTTTGTGTGTATCTCATGCATGTGATAATGTTTGGGTAAATGCCCCACTGTGATAACGTTCACTATACCGATGTGGGTTGGTATAACCGTACCAGTATAATGAGGGTCGTCACAGGGATTGGTATCAGAGCGACCGATTGAGATTATACATAAATATACATGAATCATCATCTTCAATACATGCTAAATCTTCATAGATTGTCCACATGTGTAGAATTCAGTAATAATGAATGAAAATAGATAAGAAAATGGTTAGGAAATAAATTAACGTAGCTCTAATGGTGGCTGAAATTTATTGTAGCCATGGCTTCGAGAGGTAGACGTGGTGGTGTGCTGGCCCGTGAGGACGAGCCGAGACGTGAGGAGCGGGCGGAGCAGCACACCCCATGACCGCAGGGTCCTGTACTTCCTCCACCGCCGCCTGTGGATTATGGAGTGTTCATGCAAGGTTTGGTGCAGGCCATGCAGACACAGGCCCACACCGAGGCTGCACTCCAGGCTCAGTTGGAGGCTCAGGTTAGCATAATTAATTCAAGTGTAGTCTGTTTTATTTAATTGTATGATGTTATGTTGAATGTGTATTATTGTTGTTGGATGTACCAGGCTCAAGTTCCAGCTCAGGACCATGGTGGACCTTCCATCATGGAAAGATTCAAGAGAATGCTGCCACCCTCTTTTAAGGGGGAGAGCGATCCATTACTCGCTGAGAGTTGGATGAGGGAGATTGAAAAAATCTTCCGAGCTATTAGGTGTGCAGATGAGGATAAGGTTACTCTAGCCACCTATATGCTTCAGGTATGTGTTAGTTTTGTATGTTTGTATGTTCTATTAAGTTAGATTTATTTAGATGGTGCTTATGAACGGTGTACTGCAGGAAAGAGCTGATGTATGGTTGGCTTCATTACCACATACACGGTTTGAAGACGGCGCAGTTGATGTTGCTTGGGACGAGTTCGTGAGGCTCTTTCGGGCCAAGTTCGTCCCCGAGCATATTCAAGATCGGATGGAGCAGGAGTTCCTCTCTTTGACTCAAGGCTCCATGACCGTGCTAGAGTATGAGGCAAGGTTTGCAGAACTATCTAAGTATGCACCTCACATTGTGGCTGATGAGCGCAGAAAGGCGAAGTTTGTGATGGGACTCAAACCATCACTGAGGACGAGGCTAGTGGCGTTCACCATCGCACCTTGGACGAGGCCCTTAGCGCTGCCTGTAGGTAGGAGGGTGAGATGGAGCAATACCTTGAAGAGAAGAAGGCTTCGCAGAAGAGACCTGCAACTACGTTCCAGTGACAGGATAAGAAGAAAGTGGTGTACCAGACACAGCAGCGATCAGTAGCAGTCGGCAGTACTCAGGTACCCTCTGTACGTTCCCCTGGTGTGAAGAAAGAGTGTCCCCACTGTGGGAAGACACATGGTGGTTCCGAATGTTGGATGATTACGGGAAAGTGCTTGAAGTGCGGAAGTAGCGACCACAAGATCAAGGATTGTCCGAGACTTCTGCAGGGAGTCCAGCGTGGAGCGCCAGCCCCTGCAGCGGTAGCAGCAGCAGCGCCAGCTACAGGAAGACCAAGAAGGCCTCGAGCCCCAGCTCAAGTGTTTGCTTTAGCGTACGAGGACGCCGAGCAGGCGGAGCATGTCACCGAAGGTACGATTTTACTTCTAGGTGTGCACGCTCGGGTTTTGTTTGATACGGGTGCTACTCACTCGTTCATTTCCGAGTGGTTCGCTAGGCAGTTAGCCCTAGAGTCAGGCATAGAGTCTGAGGATTTAGAGGTCCCTTTGTCTGTGCACACCCCTGTGTGTACGGTATCGACTAGGAAGTGCATTCCGTCGTTACCTGTGTGCATTGAGGATAGAATCCTAGAAGGGTGTTTCTTCTTGCTAAAGATGAAGGACTATGATGCTATCTTGGTCTGGATTGGCTAGAGGAGCACTATGCGTTAGTAGATTGTCGTGGGAAGAGGATTGTTTTCCGCATTCCTGGTGAGGATGAGTTCTCTCATCCCTTGCCAAGGAACTTGGCGGGAAAGTTAGTCATCTCTGCCATGAAGGCGATGCGCATGGTAAACAAGGGTTGTGACGCTTTTCTTGCCAGCGTGGTATTAGTACCAGAGGCTGATGAGTCACCTACTCTTGCAGAGATCGAGGTAGTGCAGGATTTTCCAGACGTCTTTCCTGATGATTTGTCTGGTTTGCCACCGGATAGAGAGATAGAGTTCACCATAGAGTTGCTTCCGGGCACCTCTCCTATCTCGAAGGCTCCATATCGGATGGCACCTGCGGAGTTAGCCGAGTTGAGGAGGCAGTTGCAAGAGTTGCTAGATAAGGGATTTATTCGCCCTAGTGTTTCCCCTTGGGGCGCACCTGTATTATTCGTCAAGAAGAAAGACGGGTCACTTAGGTTATGCATTGACTACAGGAAGCTGAACCAAGTGACTGTGAAGAACAGGTATCCCTTACCTCGTATTGATGATTTGTTTGACCAGTTGCAAGATGCATCAGTCTTTTCTAAGATTGATTTGCGATCTGGTTATCATCAGTTGAGGATTCGGAGTGAGGATGTGTCCAAGACGGCATTCAGATCCCGTTATGGACATTATGAGTTTTTGGTCCTTCCTTTCGGATTGACCAACGCCCCTGCAGCGTTCATGGATCTCATGAACAGGGTGTTTAGGCCGTATCTAGATAGCTTTGTTGTAGTGTTTATTGATGATGTGCTGGTCTACTCTTCGGACGAGGCCACACACCGTCAGCATTTGAGGGTAGTATTAGAGGTTCTCCGTGAGCACAAGCTGTATGCTAAGTTCAGCAAGTGCGATTTCTGGTTGCGCGAGGTTCATTTCCTCGGGCATGTTATCTCTGGTGCTGGTGTTGCAGTTGATCCAGCAAAGGTCCAGGCAGTTATGGATTGGGAGACTCCCAAGACCCCTTCGGAGATTCGTAGTTTTCTGGGTTTGGCTGGTTACTATCGGCGATTCATTGAGGGATTTTCATCCATCGCCGCCCCATTGACTCAGCTCACCAGAAAGGGAGTGAAGTTTGTCTGGTCCGAGAAGTGTGAGAGTAGTTTTCAATTGTTGAAGACTAAGCTCACGTCAGCTCCGGTGTTAGTCTTACCGAGCGGTGTAGAGGGTTTTGCTATCTACACGGATGCGTCTCGGATTGGCTTAGGCTGTGTGCTAATGCAGCAAGGAAGGGTAGTGGCTTATGCTTCTCGTCAGTTGAAGGAGCATGAGAAGAACTATCCGACTCATGATTTGGAGCTCGCAGCAGTGGTTCATGCACTAAAGATCTGGAGGCACTATCTTTATGGTGTCAGATTTGAGGTGTTTACCGACCACAAGAGCTTGAAGTATCTTTTCTCCCAAAAGGAATTAAACCTGAGGCAGAGAAGATGGATTGAGTTCTTGAAGGACTATGACTTCGACCTTCAGTATCACCCTGGGAAGGCGAATGTCGTAGCGGATGCTCTGAGTAGAAAGAGGCCATCTCTCCAGCAGGACTGGAAGATGTTGGAGGATGCGGCTTGCGCGTTGACTGAGTTAGAGCCATCGCTATGCCAGGCTTTTGTAGCTCAGTTATCCCTTAGGTCCTCGGTTTTGGATGAGGTGATCGAGCAACAGAAAGCCGACCCTAGACTCCTAGAGTTAGTGGGCAAGGCAGGCATTGCTCGTGATGAGGACGGTGTGATTAGATTCCATCACCGTGTTTGTGTCCCTGATTTGGTAGATGTCCGTGAGCATGTGTTAGCGGAGGCTCACAGGTCGAGATTCTCTATTCATCCGGGTAACACTAAGATGTACCAGGATTTGAAGAGGTCCTTTTGGTGGTCTGGCATGAAGAAGGATGTGGCAGATTATGTATCCCGGTGTTTAGTGTGCCAGCAAGTGAAGGCCGAGCGACAGCGACCATCCGGCCTTATGCAAAGGATGGAGATCCCAGTGTGGAAGTGGGAAGCTGTCACTATGGACTTTGTTTCGGGTTTGCCTCGATCTAGAAGGGGCAATGACTCGATTTGGGTAGTTGTAGATAGATTCTCGAAGACTGCGCATTTCTTGCCTATGAAGAAGAAGCAGTCGGTTGAGAGTTTAGCTAGATTGTATGTTAGTAGTGTGGTTAGATTGCATGGTGTGCCGAAGTCGATCATTTCGGATCGAGATCCGAGATTTACTTCGAGGTTGTGGAAGGGTCTTCAGCATGCGTTAGGTTCGGAGCTGAAGCTCAGTTCGGCGTTTCATCCCCAGACAGATGGACAGTCCGAGAGGACTATCCAGACGCTCGAGGATATGTTGAGAGCGTGTGTACTGGATTGGAAGGATGATTGGGAGCGTCATCTACCTCTAGTGGAGTTCGCATACAACAACAGCTTTCATGCGAGTATTGGTATGGCTCCATTTGAGGCGTTGTATGGAAGGCCTTGCAGATCTCCTTTATGTTGGGAGGAGACCGGTGATAGGCAGCTGATCGGTCCGGAGTTAGTTCAGGAGACTTCGATAAGGTCCAGCTTATCAGGAAGAGGCTTGTTGCGGCGCAGGATAGGCAGAAGAGCTATGCCGACAACAGGAGGAAGGATTTGGAGTTCGAGGTGGGTGAACATGTCTTCTTGAAGATATCACCTACTCGTGGTGTCGTCAGATTTGGCAGGCATAGTAAGTTGAGCCCTAGATTCATTGGCCCGTATGAGATTCTCAGACGATTGGGCAGCGTGGCATATGAGCTAGCTTTACCCCCAGCTTTAGCTAGTGTTCATCCCGTTTTCCACGTTTCTATGCTCAGGAAGTATGTCCGAGATCCATCTCATGTGATTAGTCATGAGCCAGTGGAGATTCAGCCAGATTTGTCGTATGTGGAGCAACCAGTAGCTATTCTTGACCGGAAGGTTCAGCATCTCCGGAACAAGGGTATTGCGTCGGTGAAAGTTCTATGGCGGAACTTCTCGCGAGAGGAGGCTACTTGGGAGCTTGAGGATGCGATGAAGAAGAAGTATCCCCTTTGTTTGAGTAGTTTTGTTTAAACTTCGAGGACGAAGTTTCTTTAAGGGGGAGAGGGTGTAAGGCCCTCGAATTTTGTTGTATTATTTTATTACGTGTAAATAATTCATGTTTGTGTATGCATAGATGTACATATCTACGTACGTATTAACTAGTTATACTTATGTGTGCATGTGTATAATTAGTTGTAAATAATGTATGAATTGCATGGTGGTAGTGTGTACATGATAGTATATATATTGGCATGAATATATAGTATAAGTTAAGCATGGATTTTCTGCATGTTTTGAGTTCTGGCCGAAGGACCCAATTGGCGTCACATGGATGGACGTCCATGCTGAGTCAGCGTCCACCTCGATGGACGCCAATACTTAAGTCAACGGCCATTGATGTGGACGTTAAGATCTCTGACCTGCATGCGTTGCAGACCCCGAAACTTCGGGGGCAAGCAAGCCCAGCCATTGGGGAGATGTCCCCAACGGCTAGCAGGCCTTCACATCACCTCTCTGGGGTTCCCCAAACCCCTCTCCTATAAGACAAACTCCTTCTGCACCAGAAAGAGTTCTCTTGACTCTTTGCAAAGAGGAGAGAAAACCCTAGCTTTTGTGAGAAAAACCTGAACTTGGCAAGCTTGAATCCGGCGACTGAAGGCTTCTTCCGGCGATCCACGGCTACTAGGAGGGAGTCTGGACCTTGGGGAAGGCTTCCCCATCACTAGACTGAAGCTTGCATCGACTGAGAACCAGGAGGAAGGAACTTTTGGAGACTTCTTGGGACTGCCCAAGGAGAGCTTCAACAGCACCTTAGATCCCTTTGGAGGTTTTTAAAAAGACAAGTACCCTACCCACTTCGTCCATGTATGTGTCTAGGAGGTTTCTACCATTTTTACAGATTTTTCCTCGTGTCCTAGATCCTCACATTCCCCTGTTATTTGGAGCTCGGTCTGTGTTCTTGCACAGACAGGAACTTGGCGTCAATGCCCTTGCCACCAAGATCTCCAGTCTGTGTCCAACGATCTTGCCGTCCAACTCCTTGAACGGCCAGACACTGCCGCTAAGTTCTTCAGTGCAGAACAGTAAATTGTTCTGCCTTAAATAAGTCTTTTCTGGACTTTGACGCATGAGGATATAATGTAATTTTTATATGTTATGTAAAATAGATAATGTGATGTGTGTGGGAATGTTTGTTATTTTCTGTGGATGGCATAAATTATTAGATTTATTAAAATACATGTTGGGGAAAATGGATTATGCTTGTTCACCTACTGTGTACATGATTCCTGAGTAATTAAATGCCCTAGATTTTTCTATACCATGTGTATATGTGTCAGTTCATACCCTGCAAATTTGAGAATTTGTTCATGTTCATATGATTTACTGTAGTTTCTGCAATGGAAATAGAAATACAGTAAATTGTGTGTTGTGCAATAAATTTAGGGAAATTTCTATAACAATATGTATGATAGATTCAGATCTGTGAACTGTCAAACTAGATATTCATGTTATGTTCTATGATAAATTGAATTATGAATGGCATGCAATTGAATGTTTTAATTTCTGTAAATGCAATATGACTCAGAAAAATCTGGAAATTTGCATGTGTGGTCATAAACCTGCAACCAGTGTGTGCTTAAATTTTCATCAGATTTGGATAACATAAAATGCTATTATGAGAATTCCATGTGAAAACGAACGATAAATGCATGATATCATGAATGTGGTTTGATTAGGCATTTTCAGCCTGATTAGTGCAAAGTATTGAATGTTTAAAGTCTGTCAACAGTAGTATCATGATTAAGAAAATAGAGCCATGTGTGTAAGTGAGAGAATGTAAAGACATGTGTAATATGTGTGTTAAAAATCGAAATGTGTAATGTGTAAAAGTGTGTGCCATATGTGACACTGCTTCCATAGAGGGCCGTGGAACCGTACCATGGAAAAGTCCCCATAGGAAGGTTCAATGTGTTAAGATCCAAAGGGCATTTGGATGAAATCTTGGAGGTGGACAAGTACCACTGGTTAGGGTGGAGTAGGGCTGTAAACGGGTCGGTTTCGGAATCGGAAACACAGATTCCGATACCGATTCCGATAACCAAAATATGGTTTCGATTCCGATTCTGATAAGAATAGTTGATTCCGATTCCGTTCCGATTCCGATAACATTACCGAAACCGAAATTCCGATAAAGTAAGATGTTTACCATAATTTTACCTTGAGTTTATGATAATTATCGGAATAACCGATACCGATACCGATTTGGATTATTTTTTCGATTCGATTCCGATTCCGATAACTTATCAGAATATCCGATACCGATTCCGATAAGCTATCGGTATCATTTTCCGATTCCGAAACCGATAATTTTTATTGGTATCGGGTCGGAATATCGGATTATCGGGTTCCGTTTACACCCCTAGGGTGGAGACTTGTTCTCCCGGTCTGAGCAGTCCAAGAGTCGTCACTATATTGCCTAGGTGGCGTCTATGTGTATGTGTTATGTGATGTGTCCTTCTAATGGTGGTTTGGACTATGTGTCACGGCACTAAATTGTGAAATGTGAATGTGATTATGTGTAAATTGTGTAGTGTGAATATGTGTAAATGTGCAATGTGTAAAAAGAGAATTATGTGAATGAGTGATTGTGCAAACTGTAATCACAGGGATTGTGCTCTCCTCGACACACGAACGTGTACTAAGACTAGTAGTGTGGAAATATATGTGTGATCGCCACCTAGCAAGTCGCCTAAGAATAAGAATAAGATAATGGCTGACTTAAACTAGGAAAGGGAAAGAGAACAGAAACGGACCTAGTGTCGCGGTCGCCATGGCTGCCGTGATAGCTGGTATCGCGTCGGCTTACGTTGACGCGTTTAAGGTCGCGTCACCCTCCGCCGTCGCGTTCTCTGAATGCTGGAGAATTTGGGTATGGACCTTCTTCTCGTCCTCCAGCCGGCCAGAGAACTAGAGCTTCTCGTAGATTTCACTTACTTGCTCGCCTATCAAAGATAAACACAAAGAAAACACCCCATTAGAATATGTTAAGCACAGTATCTATTCTAAAGATGAAAGAAAGTGAGGGATCATGGTGGGAACGCACCTGGGGTGATTTGAACCCCTATGGGTGTGGGAAAACGTGGGTGGATAATAAGTGTGCTCTATCTAGGAATAACATAAAAATGCATGTAGAAATAGGAAGAAGGAAGGAGGAAGAAGATGAGCCCCATTGTGGCGACTCCCTGGCGTGGGTACAGCTCCAAAGATGTGCAAATGATCCAGGAGATTGTTGGGGTCGCCCTCTTCACGCTCCGCGCTCCATTGATGGTGAAAAGTGTAGCTTTGGGGAGTGGAATGTGAAGGGAAATGGTGGGAATGGGTGGCTGCGAGGCTAAGTATAATCAAGAGGAAATTTCAGCAGCCCTTCGGGGTAGTAAATGAGACTCTCCCCGTCCTTGAGGAGGGGCCTTGTTTATATAGAGCTTGGAGTGAGAAAATGGTGATATTATCTCCTTTAAATGGCTTAGAAATTAAAATGGGAGATAAAGCCTTATTAAAAATGGATGGAGAGTCCTTAGGGATGCCAAGGAGAGTCCCTAGTGCAGGAATCTCGCCCCAAGGGGTGGAGATAATCCCTAGGGATTAAGCTAGATTCATAAGAGGATAAATAGGGGGTAGTTATGATGGCCAGAGGGTTCGGCCATTGTCGCGGCGTATCGTAGGACTGCGACTAAGACGCGATGGGACGGGTCGACGCGACAGCATTACCCACGTGCATGGATAATGCATAGGCTGTCGCGGCAGCCATAACCGTCGCAACATAGAGACGCGTCGCCACGATGCGTCGCGATAATAAATCCGAAATAAACGTGAATTATCAGCCAATCATATGATAAGAGAAGAATTTTAAGCCCCAAGGACTCTATCAAAGTGATAATATGCGGGATTTCAAGGCATTTTAATGGTTTAATGGGCTCAAAACAAGGATAATGATGGGCTCAAGGTGAGTGACCAATTAGGGGCCCACTAAGATAACAAGAAATATAGCTCAGCCAATCATCCAGAACCGGGTGTCTACAGATTTCCCCTCCTTGGTTTCCTCTTTTTGTAGGGTAGCGAAGCGGAAGTGGAGTGGAGGTGTCACGAAGTGACGGCGGAACGGAGATGACACGGAGTGGACTGAAAAGTGGGAGCCAAGGTAAAGAGACACCCGGTCTAACTAACAGGCAATTAGAATCTTCGTGAAAGCCCCGAGTCAGCTGCTCGAGCAGGATACCAAGAAGAACATAAGTCTGGATGAGAAGGAGAAAAGAGGACGATCAACCCCTCGATTGAGAGGTACCCTAGCCGATTGGCCTACAGGTTTCGTTTTGGAGGGACATGTGCGTGCCATGCAGGTAACTCATGACTCTGTCCTGGGAGTGGTTCGTGACCAAAACGGATCAAAGGAAAAGGAAAATTCGGATAGATAATCAAGACAGGGAAATTCTTGTCATACTAACAGGAACAACTCACTCGGAGGCAAACCTTCCGATTCGGAGTGGAATTGGGATTTCTTGTTTTGGAGCTGGAGAATGATTGGGCACTCAACGAGGGCTCATCAAGAGTCTAGAATGAGTCAGGAAAACTCAAAGTCCTATATGATGCATGCTGGGCTAAAATAAAAGAAATCGTCAAAACGAATGCAAATAAAGGGAGAAAATAAAAAATATATCAAGGATAATATTGTCAAGTCAAAATAAGGACGGGTCAAGAGACTACCCACAACCGCAGTGCATGCCTGAATCTATCGTCCCCGAACTTAAACAACTTAATGGCCTATCCATCGATTAGCAATGTGCACCTAGATTATCACTGTTTTTGGTAGAGGGGAACTCAAATCCCAGAACACATTGAGAACCAGATGGTCCTTGAAATGATATAATAAGTAGGATATCATATAGTAATGCGAGGAGTAGGGGTAGAGATACAATACCTGACTTACCTGTGACGAAGTCCCCTTTTTTGATTTTCTAAATTTTTGATTTTTTTTTTGACAAGAAATAAACACAATGAGATAACAAACACAAGAATCATAAATAATCAAACATATATACACAATACAGTGATGAAAACAACTCCTCGGGTAGAGAGGTGACGTCCTGGATGACCGTGACAATGTCGCGTCGCAGCACCCTATCGCGACCTTATCGCATCAGGTCGCGGTGTCGCGACTCGGACAGAGCTCGGAAACACCAGGAAATCGGAGCTCACCCTTATCCTAAGACATCTAGACTAACACTAGGACTCCTAAACCTCTTCTAATCTCATCCTAACACCTAGTTTCGGGATTAGAGTGGGTTTCTAACTCTTAAGACTCTATAAATAGAGGGTTTGGGAGTGCTAATCCCGCAGCTAATCTCCTCTCTCCTCTTTTCTTCCAAATTCAAGCTTTTCCCCTCTCTTTTGCAGACATGAAGAGGAAGCTTTCTGCATTCCAGGAGGATATTCCTCCCTACTCCGGCCCAAAAGCTGCTAGGGACTCCTATGCCGATCTGAAGCAACTCTCCGCCATCCCGGGGCATATCTACATGCGCCCGGAGCTCCAAGTAAGTGTTCTTTCTTCTCAAGTTATGAATTTTCTGCACTATACTCTGTTTTGCTCTTCCTTTCTCTTCTTTTCCCTCCGTTCTTCATGTTTCTTCTTCTATTTTAGATCCTCCCCGGCCAAAGGCGGTTCTCAAAAGTGCCATGGCTAATGCCTATGCTCGAGCTATTGCCGCCTACGTCTATTGGCCACTTGAAGGAGTGGGGGTTGTCCACCGTCTTTGTGCTGGCCAAGAATTACAACAAGATGGTGCACGTGTGGGAAAGTGTCACGGCAATGACGAAGTTGTGGCATCCATAAAAAAATATGTTTGTCTTCCCCGGGTTTGAAGTGACGATTCTTTTGGAGGAATTGGAGATCATGCTTGGCCTCCCACGCTATCAAAGGGGCGAAGAACCGACAATTTCCTACATAGTGGAGCAAATCAACTCTTGGAGCATCTTGGCGTACATCACCACAAGGAAAACCGACCTCTACTCCATGACGAGCGGTATGCACATCCACCTTCTTCCAATCGCACAGTGGATTACCTCCCAGTGCAAACGGAAGACCATGAACTATGCCGCCATCGCCAAGGCAGCCGCCATATGCATTTGCGGCATCATACTCTTCCCGAAATCTGACGGCGCCATCTCTTTTGGCAACCTTAGCATTATTGACTCCATTTCTGAAGGTATGAAAATTGGGCAAGCTGTCTTAGGTTTCCTGTATGCCGGCCTGACTTCTGCAGCGCTCGGTGGTCCTTTCTATGGATCGGTCATCGCCCTCGAGTTATGGATGGGAATGCACATCCAATTCCGATCGGCGGGGGACCTGACCACGGAGTGCAAAACGATGCTGAACCACCCGTTGGCATACGTGGGAGGGCGACTTCATATGAGCACTCGAGCTTGGTGCAAAACAGCTCAAGTGAAAGGGATACAAGCATGGCGTGAGTACCTCCGCAAGTTGACCATGGCTGAGTTTGACATGCGTCCCCGATTCATGCATGGCCAGATAATCCACCTCCCCCAACGCACCGGGCTCGTCTTGAGGCTGCTGGGCAACGAAGGATTAGTTTCCTACAATCCGGATCGTTGCTATCTTCAATGCGGTGCGGCTCGCACGGTGGTTCCAATCCTCTCACACTTCCCGCCCATCCAAGAGAGGAAAAGAGGTGATGCACAGGACGAGCGCGATATGCGTAGCGCCGTCGTCCACTGGAAGGGATGCGCGATGAGCGTAGTTCAAGCCGAGGTGGAGGAGGACGATGACGTGATCAGTGAATATATCGAAGCTTTGAAGGAAATTCAGCCAGTGGCGAGAACCAATTGATTTGATTTGATTTGATTTGTAGGCAAGATGGTAGTTAGGAAAGGACTTGTAGCATTTATTTGATTGTTAGAAAGAATTACAGCATGTAATGACTTGCATTTAAAGGAATAAAACTGAATTTTTCTGCAAACGCATGGGCTCTGTTGATGACGCGATGGGAAGGGGTGTCGCCTTTATGTCGCACACAAGCGGGGTGTCGCGACTATGTCGCGACGGCCCTAAGTGTCGCGACCTGAACATAACCGCCCGCTACGTCGCGTCAAGAACCGACTCATTCAAAACCCAAACGACTCCTTTCTTCCCCTTTTCCGATTTTCAAACACTCAAATCTCCTCATCTCCAAACCTTCCCCCATCCCACGATCTTGCATTGATCTAACCTGCTTGCTAGCTCACGAACTCACCCAAACTAACCCCCATTGTGATGGAAGGAGGAAAAGAAACTGGCGAGGGTTCATCGCAGAGGAAGCGCCAAGCGGGGCGTCGGAGCTCTCGGCGACAGGCGGAGGAGCCTCCAGTCGAGGAGGAGGTGCTCGAGGTTGAAATGGAAGAGGAGGAGGAGGAGACGGCTCCGGTTGTGAACGTGGAGGAGGAGCAGAAGAAATGGGCCAAGGTGATGAAATCGGTAAGTATCTCGACCCCAAAACCTTGTATGGATGCATGAGTGTGTAGGACGGAGCCCCCAGAGGGTGTAATGTAGGGCGAAAAGCCCAAGAAAGGAGGATCAAACAAAGAGGGCTCCGGCCAGTTTGATCCTGATATCGCGTCAGCCCGATCCGTCGCGACAGGATGTCGCGTCGGAGTGGAGCGTCGCGACCAGGTCGCGACGTCTAGGAAGGACGCGACCTTATCGCGGCCTAGGAAGAGGACGCGATAAGGTCGCGGCGCTCTGTGCTGCCACGACTAGGTCGCGACGGCTAACGCTGTCGCAACACAAACCGAACACAGAAACCTCACTTTAATTTAACCTGAATGGATCTGCAGGGTGAGATGAGGGCCCGAGTGTCTTGGACGCTAGTACTGGCTGTCTTCCTGGCCTTCCCCCCTTTTCAGAGAGAGAGGGTAGAGGAGATGGGATTTGGAGAGATCCTTGGGATGGAGAGGATAAGGGTGTATCCGGCCCTCACCCAGGCTCTACGGAGAAGATGGGATACGGAGGCGACTGCCTTTGTATTCCCATGGGGCACATGATCCCCAGTCTGGAGCATGTGAGCCGGATCACAGGGCTCAAAATTTACGGGCGACCGGTGAGTGGCTATACCTATCCCTGTTATCATGAGTTAGCTGAGCGACTCCTAGACCTCCCGGTAGAGCGTAGGTCCTCCCTAGTGCCGAGGGTAGCATTACAAGAGAGTCTAGGATTGTATAATGCAGGGAAGAACGCCGGAGAGAGTGAGGATGTGTACCTAGAGAGGCTAGCCAGGGTCAGCCGGAGAGAGTTAGCGAGTGAGCCCGGGCCGCAGGCGGACTTGGACTTGCGCTGCTTTCTTGTTCTCTTTCTTGGTAGACTTTTGTTTGCCACGAGAGGTGACCCAGTCCACTGCCGCTTTCTGCCCTTGCTGGAGGACTTAGGTAAGGTAGGGGGGTATGCTTGAGGGGCAGCCTTTCTAGCGCACCAGTACGACGGCTTGAGCGCTTCGGAGTGGCAGACTTCTACCAGCGGATTCTACCCTTTCCTTCAGGTACACTTGCTTCTCTATCCCTTCCTGGAATTAAATTGCATTTCCTTAAACTGCCATCTGACTTGTTTTTCATCTTGTAGGTCTGGGCCTATCTACACTTCCCAGCCCTGGGGAGAGGGGATCTCGCACGGCCGGCCTCGTGCCCATTGCACGCCGCTGGGACTCTCGCCGAGACACCCGCCATCTCATGGATCAGTTGGAGCGTTTGCAGGAGGCCATCGACAACTACCCATATCTGGATGTAAGTACCCTCAGTCTTTCCCTTTGGATAAATTATCTGCTTGATTCAATTGCCTAATGACTGATCAGATTTGCCCTTTTTTTGCAGGTGGTTTGGCAGCCATATCTGAGGGAGGGTGATGAGGGTCAGCCCTGGTTAGTGCAGGCCCGCCCCTACTTCGATAGGTTGGTGTGGTGGCATGCACTAAACCTTGTGCTACCTCTTCACTTGCACCTTTTCCAGCGCTCATTGGGACTCAGACAGAGTGCAGTGGAGTTCCCTGTCCAGGACCGGTTCCGCCGACTGGGTCGGAGCTTCCGAGGGCTCCATGACACTACTGACTGGCGTGAGCGGGCGCGAGAGCAGATCGAGAACTGGGAGTGCAAGGGCAAGGCAGTCAAGTCAGATGCGACCACTGACGATGCCTACCTCCAGGCGTACGCTTTGAAGTATGGAGGAAAGGTATACAAGAGCGCCCGACACCAGGTAAAATTCCTAAACCACGGCTCAATGAATTTAGGAATTGTGGAATTGAACTGATGATTTGAAAATGTATTGTAGGTGGACGTAGCTGGTGAGATCGCGTCGCTCCGAGCAATAATGTATTCGGCGATGCAGGATCGGGAGGTAGCACAGAGGCAGGCAGCGGAGCTGGTAAGTGTCTCGCCCAACTCCAGCCTTTAATCGAATTTAAGCATATTTTAGAAACTGACATTCTTTTGTGTGCAGCGGAGTGAGCTGGAGAAAGTGAGGGGTGCCAGGGCGAGCGGTGCCTCCTCTTCACGGACGGGTGAGGGTACCCCGTCGCTTCTGGAGGCCCGACTGGCGGGGGCGGTGCTGAGGGCTGAGGAGGCTCAGCGTCACCTAGAGGAGCGGGTAAGTATATTTGAAGGTTTTGAGTTTGATCATTTTAATTGATACTGATTGATTGCTTGATGTGCATGAGAGAAAGTTGCAGCTCACTACGGAGCACGCCATGGAGTTACAGGGTGAGAGGGACCGGTTCCGGGGGGAGGTCCAGGCTACCTGGAGCGAGAGGGACCAGCTGCGCATCCGGGCGGAGGCAGCTGAGGCACAGGTAGCGGAGATGACGAGGGAGTTGGCGATGTTGCGGGTGCAGAGGCCGCCCGGAGACCAGGAGGAGGTCACCCGACTGCGCGCGGAGCTATTGGCACAGCAGACGGTGGCGCGGAGCCTTCAGCAGATCGTGACGGATATAGGCCGTTCACGTAGCCGGAGCCGGAGCGGGACGAGCGTTAGCAGGGCGACCTACCCTCCGTAGGACAGTATTTAGCAGGTTCCTCTAGCCGGTGGAGGAATGAGGAGGAGGAGAGGCGCCACCAGGGCGATGGGAGTGCCCAGAGCGGTAGGGGTGGTGGCGAGATGCCGCCACCACCAGATCGGAAGGAGGGATCTGGGGAGATGGTGGTGGACAGTGAGGAGATATGTGAGCCACCTCCCCTTTATCTTTGTACATGCTGCTCATATTCTAGTGAAACTTTTTGTTCTTATGTCAATTGTTTGTGAAAATGAATGGTTTGTTCATTGACACGAGTGTGAGATGAGTTTCAAACACGGGAGAGAGATAGGGAGTTCTGAGTGCGACGCTGTACTCCCTTTTGAACTGCCTGTTCCTGCACACACTTAGAAGAGCAAGTTAAATCTGTTCGTAGGCTTAGCCCCTTGCGTTGAAATGATAAAATCCAACTCCGTAATTGTCAAGGGGCTGAGCCTTATTAAATAGGCGAAAAGAAAATGAAAATAATGCATGCTAAAGAAAAGCGATATGTACACACATTCTTTTTTTATTTTTTTGAAAGATTCTGATCTTTTTTTTTGAAGGGTTTCTAATTTTTTGGATTTTTAGGGTCTTTCGATTTTTTTGGGTTTTATGATTCTTTTGATTTTTATATTTTTGAAATTTTTATTTTGTTTTGGGTTTTGGGGGATCTTTTGATTTTTTTTTGAATTTTTGAATTTTTTTTGGGTTTTGAGGATCTTTTGATTTTTTTTGTTTTTTTTTTTGATTTTTTTTTTTGTTTTGAAATTTCTCTTGATAACAACACTTCTTGATCTTGAGTGATTAGCCTTGAGCCTTACCTCCATCTCACTTTGGCGAATAAGGTTTATGTGCAACGTGCATTCGTCTTTGGTTTGCTAAGATTCCTTGCCCCTTGGATATTAATGTTCCAACACAGACCAAGCGTAGGGATTCTTTGGTCATTTTAGGGAGGACAGGAAGAATATAAATGTGGTAAGACTTAATCTCGGGGTCGGGGTTACTGGCTTGCAAAGCTTGCAACGAGCATGTCACATGTGAGATTCATCTGTTGTCCAGGGACTTTAGGACCGCAGTATTTTCTTCTTTGATTGGGGCATGCGTGCGACCGGGCTCAAGGGCGTCCCGCGGGGAACTGTACTGCCACTGTTTAACATGCCCCTACATTTTATCATTTCATCCCTTTATTTTTGTGCTATATGTATTTTTTTTCTCTTAGAACTGTTCGTCCCTCTTTGAGACTTCAAACACATGGTTTACACTGTTGCACGTTTACAGGCCAGCCTCCCCCTTGCCCCTAGACCTTGTCCGAGTAAGGAAAGAATTGACCCTTGCTTCCCTGAACGAGGGCTAAGAGGGAACATCATACATGAAGGGGAAATGACCTCAGGTCACCGTGTTGAGTGCGTGGTTGAGCATTAATGTTATTCTGCCAGTAGGAGAGGGGAGTGAGACACTTGGCAAATGGCTACCTGTCAATTGGTGTTGTTATCAACAAACTGTTTATTAGGGGTAGAATCTTTTAAGATATAATCCATTCCATGGGTGAGAGAGTTCATCGCCATCGGCATTAACTAGCCTATACGCGTTCCCCGGGTACACTTCCTTAACGACGTACGGCCCTTCCCAGTTTGCTGACAATTTAGACCATGGACCTCCAGGTTTTATGAAAATACGCTTCAAAACCATGTCTCCTTCTTGAAATTTGCACTCAATCACTTTCTTTTGAAAATATCTTGAGAGTCTATTTCATATGAAAGCACATGATCGGCTGCAGCCAGGCGCCGTTCGTCTAAGAGTTCTAGTTGTGTAAGCAACGCCTCCCGATGTTCATCGGGATTAAGTTCCTTGTCTATCTGAATTCTCAGCGAAGGAATGAGGATTTCATGTGGACATACCGCTTCCATTCCATATGTAAGTGAGAAAGGAGTTTGCCCGGTGGGCGTGCGGATGGAGGTGCGGTAGGCCCACATAGCCTCAATTAGCTTTTCTGGCCAATCAGCGAATTTATTAGACTCACAAGTTTTCTTTAGAATTTTCGAAAGTGTTTTGTTTGTGGCTTCGGCCTGGCCGTTGCCTTATGGATAATACAGAGACGAATGATGCAAGGAAATATTGAATCTCTTACATAGGTCTTGGAGCTCTTGGGATATGAACTGGGGTCCGTTGTCGGTGACGAGGCTGCCTGGTACTCCAAACCGCGCAATGATGTTCTTCATGATGAATCTGCATATGGTCGAACCTTTGATTTCTGCAAATGCTTCTGCTTCGGTCCACTTGGTGAAATACTCAGTAGCAGTGAGGATGAAGGATTTTTGTTTTATCTGAGCATTAGGATCACCAAGAGGCCCGATGATATCAAAGGCCCACATGGATAAAGGCCAAGGAGAAGATAGTGGATGTAGAGAGGAGGACGGAGCATGGATTTTATCGGCATGGATTTGGCATTTGACACACCTACGAACGTAGGCAGCACAGTCTTCTTCTAAGGTTGGCCAGTAGTAGCCCTGCCTAAGAATCTTTTTAGCCAACATCTGACCATTCACATGCCCTCCACATTCACTGAAGTGGGATCCTTCCACCACCTTCCAAGCCTCTTTATCTGTCACACATCTAAGGAGCATTCCATTTAGAGCGCGTCTGTAAAGCACATCACCAATGAGGTGTATTTTAGCGCCACTCTACGAATAGCTCGCCTATCCTCTGCTTCAGCTTCTTCTGGGAGGGTACCGTCTCTACAATATTGCTCAATCTCACGGTACCACGGCCTTTCTTCTTCTATCAATTCTCCTAATTCAAATAGCAATAACTCCTTTGCCTCCTTTTTCTTTGCCTTCAGAACTAGAGAACTCCTAGGGTTCAAGAACCAAGGATCCTGA
This sequence comes from Colocasia esculenta, assembly GCA_014218235.1. Classification (NCBI taxonomy): domain Eukaryota; kingdom Viridiplantae; phylum Streptophyta; class Magnoliopsida; order Alismatales; family Araceae; genus Colocasia; species Colocasia esculenta. The sequence goes on from CM024758.1 coordinate 71,376,779, forward strand.
GTGGAAGGAGCTTCTAACCTTTGAATAGTGATAGTCTCAGCACTACGGCTGAGAGGGAAGGAGAGAGACGAAGCTAACGATGCCAGAGCATCGGCTAAAATGTTCTGAGAGCGAGGAGTATTGATGTAGATAAGTTGACGGAATTGCTTGGCCAGGAGCGTGACTAGATCTTGATAAGGCTTGAGCTTAGGGTCACTAGTGCGATAGGTAGAAAGAACTTGCCGAAGGACGAGTTGAGAATCTCCTATGATCTTGAGGTGATGCGCGCCTTGGAGGTAGGCAAGCTTAAGACCGGCTAGGAGAGCCTCATACTCGGAGATATTGTTGGTGGCGTAGAACTGGAGTTGATAAGCCAAAGGAATGGTGACCCCTTCTGAGGTGAGCAAGACATCACCTATGCCCCGTCCCCTAGAATTCAGAGCTCCATCGAAGTGGAGTGACCAGAAGGGATCATGAGAGACAAGTGATAGGTTTTCGTCGGGGAATTCCTCTTGAACCATATCACTATGAGGAAGAGGGAGGTGAGCAAGGTGCTCAGCAATGGCATACCCCTTTATGGCTTTCTGAACAATAAAGGCGATATCAAACTGAGAGAGGAAACTCTGCCAGCGTGCCAATCTGTCGGCGAGGACTGGCTTTTCCAGGAGATACCTAATAGGGTCCATTCTAGAAATCAAACTCACCTTATGAGCTAGGAAGTAGTGCTTCAATTTCTGCACTACCCAGACTAGCGCTGCACATGTTTTCTCCATTGTGGTGAGTTTGAGCTCGGCAGGATTGAAGAGCCTAGATAGGTAGTAGACTGTCCTTTCTTTGCCGGATTCGTCATGCTGAGCAAGGACAGCTCCTAGGGAGTCCTCAATTGTTGACAGATATAGGATTAAGGGTTTCCCAGGGATAGGTGCCTGAAGCATGGGCGGATTCATAAGATAACTCTTGAGCTCATCGAAGGCCTCTTGGCACTTATCGTTCCATTCAAAATTGACTCCTCCTCTCAACAGTTCGTAGAAGGGCTGGAACCTTTGAGAGTGCTGAGATACGAATCTCCTTATGAACTGTAGTCGACCAATCAAACCTCGAAGTTCAGATATGTTCTTAGGAGGAGGCATCTCATTGATTGCCTTGGCCTTGTGCGGGTCTATCTGGATCCCCCGTTTACTAACTATGAAGCCTAGTAATTTTCCTGAGGAAACCCCAAACACGCACTTTTTTGGATTCATCTTCAATTGATATTCCTGTGCGCGACGGAATACTTTGGCAAGCACGGAGGAATGTTCACTTCGGGTCCGAGACTTCACCACGATATCATCCACGTAAACCTCAACATCGATATGTATCATGCCGTGGAAGATAGCTAACATTGCTCTTTGATAAGTGGCGCCGGCGTTCTTTAGTCCAAATGGCATGACCACGTAGCAATATGTTCCCCATGGGGTGGTGAAGGAGGTCTTCTCTTGATCCTCCGGGGCTTGACGAATCTGATTGTAGCCGGAATACCCATCCATGAATGATAGAGTTTCGAACCCTGCTGTATTATCAATCAAAACATCCAAATGAGGTAGCGGGAAATCATCCTTTGGACATGCCTTATTCAAGTCCCGGAAGTCTATGCAGATACGCACTCTTCCATCCTTCTTCATCACTGGGACAATGTTCGCCACCCACAAAGGATAGAGGACTACACGAATGAACTTGGCTTCGTGTAGTTTATCAATCTCCTCTTTCATTTTCAAAGCTATGTGGGGGAGGAATCTTCTTAGCTTCTGTTTAATGGCAACTGCCCCTGGCTTCAAGATCAACCTATGCTCTACCAAGTCGGGGTCAATGCCAGGCATATCATCATAGGACCAGGCAAATGAATCCTTGAACTCCCTTAACATCTCTATGAGCTCTTCTTCTTCTTCGGGAGGGAGATTAGAGGCTATGGTTAGGAGCCTAGGGTCCTCTTTCATTCCCACGTTTACCTCTTTGGTGGGTTCATCTACTGCCGAGGTAGGTTCATCGAATTTCCTCATGCCACTTGCATACATCTCGGCAGCATCCTCCATCTCACAATCCCCTTCATCTGATGGGTCATCTTTGGCTAGAATCTCGTATACTCCAAGTTCATCGTCTAGCCCTTCCTCTAAATGCAGATCCCCTATGTTCAGAACCACTGCCTCCTAGACGAACTCTTCGACAGCTAGAAGAGCGCCACACCTATGCACTAAGTCTAACAGATATCTACGGGGTATGCCACTACCCTTCTTCTTCCTAGACGGGGACAGGGACTTGCAAGGATCTACCCTGGACTTAAATAAATTTGATATTTACAGGAGGCTCTGGAGAAGTGTCCAGAGGTTTATTGGAACGGAAAACAAAGGGTGCAGCAGGGCCGCGAAGGACCTCCGATGGGACTGGAGGAGGAGGCGGGCCACCCGAGCTCAGGGTGCTGGAAACAGAATCGAGGTGTAGGGGAACAGAAGGCCCCTCACCCAAATCGCCTGAAATGGCCATGTCTGGCCACCAGGCGAAGGCACGAATTGAGCGAAAGAAGGACGACGATCGCTGCCGGGGAGCCGATGTGACGGGGATCGCCGTCGAGAGCAGGAGCGTGAAAGGTGACGGGGATCGCCGTCGACAGGAATAAGGGGGTGACGGGGATTGCCGTCGAGAGCAGGAGAAAGCAGGGAGGTGACGAGGATCGCCGTCGGGATCAGGAGAAAGAAGGGAGGTGACGGGGATCGCCGTCGGGAGTGGGAGAAAGCAGGGAGGTGACGGGGATCGCCGTCGGGAGCAGGAGCAGGAGGAGACGGGGATCGCCACCTGGGGAAAAGGAAGACCCACATTTTTTTTATTTAAGGAAACATTAAACTAACTCGGGAGGCTTTGGGAGAAGGACAGAACCGAGCCATTAAAGAGGATGGTGAAGAAGGTCGAAGGGCGGAGCAACACTTCTACAGCGTTGGGGGAGAATTGGAAAATGAGGGCAGGGATAAGGGAATAAAATGGAATTTGTAGATAAAGATGGATGAAACAAAATGACTGGGAAACCGGGGAAACCCTGGCCAGAGCTCCCTTGTTGATTTGGTTGAACTGACCATTTCAATTTCCTCACCAAATCCAAGCAACTGTCACTTGGTGGTGATTGCTGATGCTGATACTGCCACTTGAGACTGCGATGTTCCCTCCTTGCTGAACAAGCGGTTGAGGCCTTCCATTCCTGGCTCTTCTGTATCAGCTTCTGGTGCGAAAATACTGCTATCCTCTTTGAACAACAGACTAAATGTAGAGATCAAATCTTTGATATCTGATTCTTCAGTTTCTGCCTCTGCCCTCTTCTTCTTGCCAGGACGCTGTGCTTCTAGGGCTTGATATGCAGAACTCGTTATTTCTTTCACCATAGTGTTATATCCTGGCTGTACAGGTCCTCTGACGAAGTGATCATAAAGTGTCCAAACAAGAGGTTGCTGATCTGACTGTGAATGGGATGAAGATGCTGCCCATACCACATACCCCAAACCATGCTTCGTGGATTTTCTCGTGCCAGTGACAGTTCTGACTCGGCCTTGGAGGTGAGCACCCAACCCTTTTCTAATTTGGTAGCCAATTCTGACCATGATATCCCATCCTTTTGCATTTGCTGACCCATCCTTCCTGACTGCTGCCACTGTTGGGGACACAATTGGACGGTTGGAGGAGAAGGTATATGCCCAGGGGTAGTTTACGTCAAGTATAGAAATGACTGGTTTATTGGATGGCCAGGCTGAGGGCAAAATTCTTTCAACCGCTTCTATGGTGTGGGTTGTTGTTACACTCTTGACCTTGACTATCCTTCCTTGAAAGGGAAATTTCAAACATTGATGAGCTGTGGAAGGTACTTCCCCTAGTGACTCGATCCACGGGCGTCCCAGAATGGCCTTATAAGTGTGATCGATGTCCAACACATAGAATTCGACTGACATAGCAAGTGGCCCTAACTCTGCCTGCAATGTGATGACCCCGTGACAAGCCCGCCAGGAATTATCATATGCAGCTATTGTAGTGGGGGTAGGTTGCAATTGGCGTTCTGAGATGTTGCAAGCACTTAGGGTGCTTAGTGGACATACGTTCATGGAAGCTCCTGTATCCACTAACGTTGCATCAATGGCTACCTTATTTATCGTGAGTGTTACACATAAGGGCATCTTCCTGGCTTCAGGAGCAACTAATTCGCCATTAGAGAAAGTGATTGTGGGCCCTTTGTTCACAATAGAAAGCACGGAGGGCAGGTTGTCGGGGTTCATGTCCTCACTGACCATGACCCTCTGTAGGAAGGCCCTAAGGGCATCTTGATGAGTCTGTGATCTCTTGATCAGTTCCAAAATAGAGATCTTGGTGGGAGTTTGGTCCAAATGTTTCAAAATATATATATTGGGTCCCCGGGACCGGCTCTGCTTCTCCTGCATCTTGCTGCTGTTGAGTGCTGGCTGTTGTACCGGCTGCCTGGCATGGCCACGGACGCATTAGGGTACATCCGGTGGAACATCCGTCCACTTCGTAAGGCAAGGCTGTGGTGGAGGGGAGAAGGTGAGGTGTCCAGAATGGAGGGGTTGGCTAGTAAAGGTGCTGGTGCAGGGGATAGCGGGATGTTGTTTAGTGGGGGAGTAATGGGTGATATGATGGGGGAGTTGTAGGTGTTAGTTATGGATGTCCTCAAGCCAATCATAACTGTACAATCTTGTTCTTTGATAATAATAATAAGGCTTTTATATTCATTATGTGTAATTCGTTTATCGTTTCATTATGAAGTCCATGAATATACGCAATGGATATTAATTATGATGAGATCATAACAATGAGATTAATATCCTTTAAACGTATATTTAATTGTTCATAGTCAGAGGATATTCAAGAAGGACATTGAATATCCAGTTAGACTAGTATAGATTGCACCTGCTCATATGATGAGGGTGACTGGTCTCATAGTCACTGTGTGGAGACACTAAGGTGAATCTGTAGGTGCTCATTGGAGAATGAGTTCACTGAACTAGATCCGTTATGAATCGCTGGATGGTAATGTTACCTAACTGTCAACCAGCTAGATTCATTGTCACAGTGGCGTGATTGGTCCTTAGACCTGAGACACCAAGGACACCTTGTTGGTGGACTTCTAGGTTTTGACCTTGACTTATAGATCTCTAGCCATGAGGTCTTAATCAGTTAAGTGATCGGATCTAGCGGAATACCCTCGAAGGTGATTGTGTGGTCAATATGGGATCGCTCGCTCTTGGTAATAGGAGAGTGAATGCTCTAGGGAAGGATGCCTGATAGTCCCTGGCCAGGGCAAGACTTCTTATCAGAAAAGGAGTTTTCTGATATAGTTATGCGGCATCCAAACCGAGTGAGTGTGCAATTTAGGGTTTGACAGTTGACCATACCCTAAGTGCACTCGGGAGCATTGTACGAGCGAAGGATTATAGTCACGTGGTAACTGATGATACAAAAGGTTCCTTGAATGGGTTGCTGAACCCCAATGCTTTCCAGGATCAAGTGGTGTTGCTTGGCACCCAACTTGATTGGAAGCCCGGTCAATTATCGTGAGACGATAATTGATTGTGTAATTAATTAATATGAGATGTTAATTAATTACCATAAGTCAATAAAGAGTTATTGAGCTTAATGGGCTGAAAACTGGACTAGCAGTTGGGCCTAGAGGGTCACACGCATAAGAGTTCTGAGCAGACTGGGCAAGGTGTTCTTTATAGATAATGACTGGGTTTTTGTGAAAAACCGCGGTGTCTATAAATATACGCTGAGAGTTAAACCTTGGGCCAAGCTCCAGGCTTAACCCTGGCCTCCCCCTCCTCTTTCTCCAAGGGCGCCCCCCCCCCATCCTCTCTCTCCTCTCTTCGGCACATGGTGGAGCTGAGATCCGGGAGACGCGTGGAGAACGAGGAGATCCCGTCTGCGTCCGGAGCTCGCGTGGATACGTCTAGAGGCCGGACACTTGAACGGCTTGAAGCACCGGCGCCTCCTGCGCCACCTCCTCCCCGGATTCGGGAGTTACGCAACCCCGCAAAGGTAAAGATGAGATCTGCCTGTGCGTGGTTTACCGATTTAGTTCGATTCCGACGGCCGGCAACGATATCTACCTGAGGGATTCGCGTTTCCGCTGCGCTCTATACGAAACCTTACAGTAGGGTGGTGAGGTGATGGTGGAAATGGTGGGTGTGAAGGAGGGAGGTTAATTGGGTAAAGACGTGGTAGTGGAGGGCGTGATGTGAGAAATAGCCAAAAGCTGGCCCACTTCGTGTTCATCATCAAAGGCCCATTGAGCGTCTGGTGGCGGGTGATGGACAACTGGATTGACTTGTGCGGGTGGAGGAGGCGGTGGAGCAGGCTGAGGGTTTGGAGCTACCGGATGTTGGGGCATGGGATTGTGGATTATGCCAAGGTCATTTGCCGGCTGCTGCGGTTGCTGCGGCTGTTGCTATTGCTGGTGATACTGTTGCTGGAAGGGCTGGTACTGTTGCTGCCATTGCTTCTACTGTGGCTGCTGTCACCTCTGCTATTGTTGCTGTTGCCTCTGACCCTGCTGGTCTCTTAGTGTCTGGATTAACCTCTTCATCTCTGCCCAATCGATCTGATTCTGCTCATGAAGATCATATATGATGTCCCTGAATTGGAAGCAATCTAACACATTGTGGCCCGGGTGGCGATGATACACATAATACTTCGTCGGGTCCGCTGCCATATTCCAATTCGTCTTCTCAGGAGGGAGTCGGAAGGCATTCAAGGACATGAGGGCTGCGAAAACATCGGCCAAGATTCAGGCAGAGGAGGATATTGGGCTCTCTTGGGTCCGTTGGGTTTCCTAGGTGCAAAACCATTCTGGGGTGGAGGGACCTGAGAGTATTGGCGCTGATCTTGGGGAGGATTCTGACCTTGAGGAGGAGGTTGTCTATTGTTGTTCCACGGCTGTTGAGGTTGCTGGGATCTACCTACTGGGCCTTCGGGATTACTGATTGCACCTACCTGTTTGTTGGTTTGGATTCCTTTGGTGACGGGACCTTGGAGTTTCTTGGCATAACGGGCTTTAGGGGTCTCGAATATGGAGTGTATAGGCGAATCTCTGAGTTGGGTCTCAATAAAGAGGGCTCGGCTATACAGCTGGTGCATGGTGGTAATGTCATTCATGGCCAGGATGGCTCAGTAGGTACGAGTGGCATTGGAGATCAGCAACTTAACTTTCTCCTCTTCTGGCATGGGGCAGCGAACTTTAGAAGACAGTGTGCGCCATCGATCAGCACAAGTAGAGAACTCCTCATCAGGCTTCATTTTTTCGGCTACCAAATCCACAAAAGAATATTCGGGTCCAACCTGATCTTGGAATTGCTGCAGGAACCTCTCTTGGACAATTCTGAAATCTTCCGCTTCTTCAGGGGGCAAAGAATAGAACCATTCTAGAGCTGGACCATCCAAGGATTTTCTGAATAAGTAGGCCATGAGGTGGTGGTCGTACTTGTGAGGCGCAGATTCATAAACAAAATCCTTCAAATGAACATAGGGGTTCCCTATCCCAGAGTATCGCCGATAGACAGGGAGCTATGACTGAGGTGGCACCCGGAGGTATTGGAACGACGGGAGAGCAATGTCGGCTACCTTTCGAGGGTCTATCTTCTTTCTGAGGTCATGGAGCTCCTTTTTCATAACGGCCCACTCCGCAAGGAAGTCGGAGGGGCTTGAACGTGATGTGTAGAGACAATGGAGCGAGGTTGCTCGAAAGTATGAGACCTCTCGCGGGGCAGAAAAGCAGGTTCGGCCGTATAGTAGTTTGAAATTGGAGGGGACCGAGGCCGAACCTCTCGTGCTGGAAGGTAGTCTGGCTCTGAAAAATGAATGGCCCGAGGATGGAGGGGTGTAGGATCCTCCCCTGAGGAAGGAAGATGGGGTGCTGAGGCAACTTGGGCAGAGGAGTCCATCGGCCGAACTGAGTTACGAGCAGACGGAGACAGGGGTTGTTTGCCTTTGGCAACAGCAATGAACTCTCGAACTTGTTCTAAAGTCAGATGAGGAAGTAGCTGACTGAACTGCGAATGGGGGTCATCTCCCTTTGGAGGGGAAGGAGGACGGGATTGACCCCCAATGATGAGAGGAGACTGAACAGGGGTTGGAAGTATGGCCGTAGTGGATTGGGCCACATCTTCAAGGAGCCCGATAGGCAAGGTATCATCGGCAAGGACATGGAATTGGTCCATATCGAACAAAGGATTATGATAAATGACAAGGATCGGAGGGGACTGACTCGATCTCCCTATGCAACGACGCATGCACCTCCCCAACCAATTGGGAGAGTGATACAGACACACTTAACTTTATCACAGCAAGAAAGACCGAGATGAGGAGGGGGGGACCAAAGCACTCAAGTTGTCATGTTTAAAGCGCAAATTCTTTAAGGTTTGAACTTGACCTTTTAAATGAGTTGATTAAAGGGATGTCACTCAGTCAAGCGGTCCCTAGTAGGAATGAACTCAAGTGCTTCGGTGTGGCTAAGGGTGGTGTACACTCACATGCGAGGGTGGCCCAAACTATGGGTGCAACGGGTACCATCGGCCGGTGAACCGCAACGTGCGTACGGTCACGAGGACTTACGGAGGTCCTCAGAAGGTGGGCCCGAGTCAGCCTACGAGTGCTCGTAGGTGAGAGGACTCACTCAACCAAGGGGGAACCTGAACAGATGGGATGAATGGCGTATGCAAGGGACCAAGAGGCCCGAAATGTATGCAAGAATGAAGGTGAGGAGCAAACTGGGTGACAAAACAAGCCCTCGGGCAGAGTCGCGGCGGCCGTATATGCCGCGACCCTATCGCGACAGCGCGGGCTGTCGCGATACTGACAGAGGCCCGAAAACACAACATGTCACCAACTCAACTCAAACAGACTACCCAACCAAAATGAGAAACAGCAAAAGGCACTAAATCAGTACAACATAGGTCAGGAAGCATAGAGAAACCGATTCATGGATAAAAACAGTAACATACAAAGCAAACCTGATAACGCGACGTCGTGACAAGACGCGACCTGTTCGCGTCCTCTCCGGCTGCCGCGATAGGAACTGAAAACTTACAAATGAAAATGAAAGGAAAATCCGAACCTTGACAGGATTCTAACAGACAGAAACATGAGGACACATGATATAGGCAATGGAACGAGGATACATGATCTCATGGGCATTGGATAAAGTGAACATGGGAGTAAAGAGCACTGACCTGAGAACGCGTCTCCCCGATGCGACGCGACAAGGTCGCGTCACCGCGATCTGTCGCGACAATAACAGAGCAGAAAAGAATGCAGGAAACAAAGAACAAAAGACCAACAAGACACTAAAAAGGCAAACAAAGAAGAAAGTATGGCAAGCAAGCAGTTAAAATCCACGAGGGTGGCCCACCGTGATCGCCAACAGGTGTAATCACAGGGATTGTGCTCCCCTCGACACACGAACGTGTACTAAGACTAGTAGTGTGGAAATATATGTGTGATCGCCACCTAGCAAGTCGCCTAAGAATAGGAATAAGATAATGGCTGACTTAAACTAGGAAAGGGAAAGAGAACAGAAACAGACCTGGTGTCGCGGTCGCCATGGCTATCGCGATAGCTGGTATCGCGTCGGCTTACGTTGACGCGTTTAAGGTCGCCTCACCCTCCGCCGTTGCGTTCTCTGAATGCAGGAGAATTTGGGTATGGACCTTCTTCTCGTCCTCCAGCCGGCCAGAGAATTAGAGCTTCTCGTAGATTTCACTTGCTTGCTCGCCTATCAAAGATAAACACAAAGAAAACACCCTATTAGAATATGTTAAGCACAGTATCTATTTTAAAGATGAAAGAAAGTGAGGGATCATGGTGGGAACGCACCTGGGGTGATTTTGAACCCCTATGGGTGTGGGAAAACGTGGGTGGATAATAAATGTGCTCTATCTAGGAATAACATAAAAATGCATGTAGAAATAGGAAGAAGGAAGGAGGAAGAAGATGAGCCTCATTGGGGCGACTCCCTGGCGTGGGTACAGCTCCAAAGATGTGCAAATGATTCAGGAGATTGTTGGGGTCGCCCTCTTCACGCTCCGCGCTCCATTGATGGTGAAAAGAGTAGCTTTGGGGAGTGGAATGTGAAGGGAAATGGTGGGAATGGGTGGCTGCGAGGCTAAGTATAATCAAGAGGAAATTTCAGCAGCCCTTCGGGGTAGTAAATGAGGCTCTCCCCGTCCTTGAGGAGGGGCCTTGTTTATATAGAGCTTGGAGTGAGAAAATGGTGATATTATCTCCTTTAAATGGCTCAGAAATTAAAATGGGAGATAAAGCCTTATTAAAAATGGATGGAGAGTCCTTAGGGATGCCAAGGAGAGTCCCTAGGGCAGGAATCTCGCCCCAAGGGGTGGAGATAATCCCTAGGGATTAAGCTAGATTCATAAGAGGATAAATAGGGGGTAGTTATGATGGCCAGAGGGTTCGGCCATTGTCGCGGCGTATCGTAGGACCGCGACTAAGACGCGACGGGACGGGTTAATGCGACAGCATTACCCACGTGAATGGATAATGCATGGGCTGTCGCAGCAGCCATAACCGTCGCGACATAGAGACATGTCGCCACAATGCGTCGCGACAATAAATTCGAAATAAACGTGAATTATCAGCCAATCATATGATAAGAGAAGAATTTTTAAGCCCCAAGGACTCTCTCAAAGTGATAATATGCGGGATTTCAAGGCATTTTAATGGTTTAATGGGCTCAAAACAAGGCTAATGATGGGCTCAAGGTGAGTGACCAATTAGGGGCCCACTAAGATAACAAGAAATATAGCTCAGCCAATTAGCCAGAACCGGGTGTCTACACAAACATGTGAAACCCATAAGTTAGATTGTGAAATTGTGATCCATGATACATTAATGTGAAATTTCGTTATAACAGCAACCTAGTTGTGTTTATAAAAATATTTTACATGTGTAAAAATGCATAGAATCCATGCTAGGAGCATTTCTTGCATATGTATGAACGTTTCCATGTTTAAGTGCTATCATGTTGTAGATTAATCGAGAATGTAGCTCTCATGTGATAGGATGTGAATTGCTAAATCCATGTCAAAACAGCAACCTTAAAGTGTATAAAATGATAATGTGCATGTGTAAGAATGTGTAGAAACCATGATAGGAATGTTTCCTCTTATGCATGCAAGAACCCCATGTTTGGTTGCTTCCATGTTATAGCCTCATTTGAAATGTAGCTTTCATGTGATTACATGAGTAGAAAACATGTGATAGGATGTTTATTTTGGAATGTCTTAAACCATGTACGATGTGTTACAATTTTGTAGAATTGTCATGATAGGTTGTCTCTTATAAATTTTCAAGCATGTTATATGTTTTACTTTGTGAATTGGAATGAAAAAACCTATTGTGATATATGCATGTATGATGTGTGTGGTGTTATTTTCTGAGTCTTTTAGACTCATTCCTTGCTTCGGCGTACAGGTTTAGTAGGTGATACACCTTTGGAGGAGACCGTGGAGAGCGACTCCGAGCGCGGGGAGTAGCTTGGCGGAGTTGTAGTTGTGACATTTTGACTTTCATAGTATGTAACACGGCATTGTAATAGAACTATTAAGGAATTTGTGGACAAACTATGTATTTGAATTTAGTACTTCATTATGTGGACTTTATTTCTTTTAAACTGTCATGGGATCATGTATGTTAAATGTGGATGATGAAATGAAATGAGAGATCTTGCTCTCTTACTTCCGCTACTCTGTATCTATGTTTGTGTGTATCTCAATCATGTGATAATGTTTGGGTAAATGCCCCACTGTGATAACGTTCACTATACCGACGTGGGTTGGTATAACCGTACCTGTATAATGAGGGTCGTCATAGTTTATCTCTCTCTCAACCACCCTCCTTAGTTTATGTTTATTTTGTGCAACTTAGTTTATTCTCACCACATTATTTCTTAACTAAAAAAACTCAAGGTTTTCAACTCTAAAATCTAGTTCTTTGTGGATTCGACTCGGCTCTCACCACTTAACTTTTGTCAAAATAATTAGTGTAGGTCGATACTTTTGAGATTGTTAGTCACGTGTTAAACGACGTATTCGTGGGCTATCAATTTTTGGCGCCATTGCCGGGGAATTAGATTTTAGTTTTGATAATCTTGGTTTTTTTTTTATATATATTCAGGCTAACATTTTCTTTCTTTTTGTAGGTATCAAATAAAAAGTGAAAAATCTTGAAAATTGCAAAATTGAAGAATCTGTCAGAAATCTGTCACTGAAAGGTAGATCTGTAAGTAAAAGGGTTGTTTTGAAAAAAAAAATCCGAAAATTGCACCAAAAAAAATCAGAAAAAAGGTAAGTGAGGTGAGTTTCCTTCTCTCTCTTACTCTTTCTATTTGTTTTACTTTCCAAAAGAACGAGGGATTGCATTGGAGGTAAGTACCCTTAAAACCCTCTTGATTGAGTTTCCTTTTTTTAGTTGCCATGTTTAGATAATTCATTAAAAAAAATTAAAAAAAATCAATCACTTGAATCCAATAAAAGATGTCATGTCAAGATTAGAGACTTTTCATCTTTAGGGCATGCATCATTTAGACTTTCATCTTTAGGTAAGTTTCTTTTTTGAAAAGTTTCCTTTCTTGTTGAAGATTGCTGGAGGCAAGGTGAGAATCTTAACTTTCTTGAAAGCATGATCATGCATTGCAATGCTTGCATAGAACCCCTTGCTTGATTTATGGTGTGCACATCATTTCTAAAATAATTTAAGGGCAATTTCCTTAACAAGATAAGGTGGGGATTTGATCACCCTTCCTTAGCCCACAAACCACAACTTCCTGCATCTTTTGCATTCCCAAGCCCAATAAAAGGCAGTAGACATTGAACATAGGGTTCACAATGAGATTTTGGTCCACCTAGGCCCACTATCAAGTTTTGGAAACTGGTGTCTAAGGCTAGAGGTTAAGTGGCAAATGCCTAAGCGGGAAAGTGGTTCTCTAATTAGGTCCCTACAGAAGTAGGGGGAGCCTCCCACTACCCCACCTCTTACCTGGCCAGTGGACATACATGTTAGTGGACTTAGGTTGGGTTTAAGTCACTTTGTGGGAAAGCTTACTTTTAGATCCCAGATCCCTAGGTCATTTAGGTTAATTATTTGCAACTTATTTGTCTCTGCCTAAAAAAAAAAAAACTAAAATTATAATATAAAAAAAGAGAGAAAAAGTCTCATCTTTCTCATTCACAATCATATGTGGGCCAACCCAGCACATTATATAGGCCATGGCCCAAACCAATTTTCATCTCTTATTCAACGTGGCCCAGCCTACTTTGAAAATACACATTTTTTTTTAGCCCACTATAAAAGTACATTCCCTGGGGTGGCCCAACTCTCAGATTTTACCCAAGATCAGGCCCGCCATACTAATTTGTTCCATAATGTGCCATCTTTCACCCAAGCAGAAACACAATATTTTCAAGGGCCTTTCACCTCCACTCCTTACCCAAAAGATGAACAATATGTCCCTCCTACAGAATTGTGTTGGCTTTACCAAGATCCACAAGGGGAAATTCAAGGACCCTTTCTTGGTGTTGAAATCATCTCATGGTTCAATGAAGGATTCTTTAGTACTGATTTGCCGGTGTGCTTAACAAATGCTCCTGAAGGCACACCCTTCCAACCACTTGGAGAAGTAATGCCACATTTAACACTTAAAGATCAACCTATTCTGGCCCAAGCCCAAAGTCCACCTATCCACAACTTTCAACATTGGGTCCAATGCCAAATTGACATTAAGGATCAAGGCCATCATGAGGGGCAACATGCATATCCATGGCCCACTCATACATCTCCCTCGCAATCAGGCATCTTTCATGATCAATTTGAGCAATTTATGCAAAAATTTCATGATAATCAACAAGACTTTGAGCAAACATTCACCCAACAACAACAAGAATTAGAGCAATCCTTTGTCAAAACTGACCTCCTGATTACTCAACTGATGGAAATCAGAAGGAGGCAAGATAGCCAGTCACCATGCCAACCTATTAACAATCATGAGCATCATTATCTTGATTGTGACCAAGAATTTGACTCTCAAATTCCATCCACAACTTCTCAGTCTAACATGATTGTGAACATGCCCACTTAGAAAATGAGAGATAATATTGATGAGTCAAATCAGGAGGAGATGGGTGCCACTGAAAATCAATCCAAAGTCTTGGCCCAACTTGAAACTGATCATTAAGAAGACTCCATCCATAATGTCATACTTGAGGAAAGCTCTAGTGAGTTAGCTGAACTTAAGTTGGGGGGAGAAGAAGAAGAATGTCATCTAGATGTTAGGTCCAAGTTTGATGTGACATTGTTTCAAGTGGATGACAAAGAAGATGTGAGTGTGGAGAAAGAGCTGGGTGTAATCATCAATCATTCTTCTTGGGTAAGAGATGAATTAGCAATTATGCCTAAAGTCCACATTGACTGGGTCTCTCTTGATATTGAGAAAGACATAGAATTCCTACCTCCCCTGACCTTGGCAAATCCAACATGTTCATGGACATGCTATCACAAGCTGATTGGTCAACTACACTTGAATCTTTTAAGCATCATTGTGTTGAAAGTCATATCCATTTCATTCCAGATTATGCTACTATTTTTGACACAAGTCAGTCTGTGGAGTTCAAGCAATCCTTTGAGCATTCAACTCAATCTGACCTCAACATCATGAATGAGGATCTGAAAATGGAAATTGTAGGTTAAAATAGTGAAAATAATAAAGTATGTATTGATGTGTTCAACACATATAAAGATCTTAAGTGTACAAATGAATATTTCTTAATTGAAGATATTATCTTTAATGCCCTAATTTCTTTAGCCTTTATTAATCTGAAGGGTAAGTTTAGCCCACTTGACCCGCCATGGCTGGTGATGCCTTACAAAGCAAAAATTTGGCGTCAATTGATTGGGGGTGTTACGTGAGCCTGTTATCTCCATGTGTCTGGCTGAAGACATTAAACCTAGCGCTTGTTGGGAGGCAACCCAATATTTTTAGGAAAATTAATTTCTATTGATTTTGTTTTTATTTTGTGTCTTAGGTGTTTGAAGGCCCATTACCTTTGATGAAGTTAGTGTGCAACCACCCTCATGTGATCATCAGGTTGCATCTCTCCTTTCTTAACTTACATTGACTTTATTCTATTTTCGTTACCTTTATGCCATTGAGGACAATGTCATTCAAGTTGGGGGAGGGAAATCTTTCAAATTTTAAAATCCTGCTAAACATTATACTTCATGTATCATTTTTCATGGAAAGAATACCTCATTCTAGAATGATTTTACTCTAAGTATATACTTGTGCTAGTGGTACGTTAAATGATGAATTTTGTGGTTATGTTCTTAGCATTTTCCTCAAACTACATTTGAAATTTTCTTAAACCTACACACATGAATTAGATGATGAATAAGTGTCATTCATGAGGGTGATGAGAGTTTTACCTAATACTCATGTTGAGGATTGACATTCTACACTCTTATTGAAAACTAATCGTGGGGAAAAAGCTACCTGCCTGCAAATTATGAAAAAAAAGTGATGACAAAATGAAGAAGGGAATCCCTAGCTTAGTAATCGGGCTTCGGCACCTCAAGAAGTGTAGAAGTTCGCGTCAAACAGTGAAAGGATATCCAAGTTAAAAAAAAAATGATGAAGGATGAAAATGAAAAGGCAGAGTGAAAGCTACCTGTAATTCGAGGATTGGATTTAAGGAGTGTAGAGTTGATATCATCTCTAAGTAATGGGTAAAAAACTCATGCACTATCTTAGTAATACTTATTGATCACAAGTGCATTCACGAAGGAAATGATAATTTCAAGTGTATCTTGAGGAACTGTCTAATAACATGAACTGACATGTTTATCTTTGACACTTGCTACTAGAACTGGAAATACTTAGTGTTGATCAGTCTCATCTCTGCTTTCTTGACATGTAAAATGATGTTTTGAGTTCATATTAGTCCCAATTATTCACTTGTGTGCATTGCTAAGGGACTAGCAATGAGTAAGTTGGGGGATGTGATAATCTCATAATTATTATGAATAATCATGCCATTTATTGACAAATACTTGATAAATTCATAAATCTCTATTATCATTGGATTACATGGACGATAATTGATTAAATCTCTGTTGTGTTGTATTTGCAAGATTAATGGGCCAAGAAATGAAGTGTCAAATGGGCCAATAAATTTGATTGGATCAAGAGAGAATAATGAGAGATTCTATGTTTTTTAAATATTCCCTCTCTCTCTTTCTTTTCAAAAATACTTTCTTATTTTTAAAATCCCCTCTCCTATTTTCCAAAAAATCTCTCTTTCCTTTAATCTCTCCCCGTTCCTCTCTTTTCTCTAACACTTTATAAACTCTCCCCCCCTCTCTCTCATGCTATGCTTTTCTTACTTTCTCTTCTCTCCCTCTCTCTTGCGCAGCCCCTTCCTCCTCTTCTTCTTCCTCTCTTTCTTCTTCCTTTCTTCCTCTCTCCCGGCCTCTTTCTCCCAGGAACACAGAAGAGCAGCAGCAAAGCCCAGCCAGGCCCGCACCAGGTCGCACCTGCATGACCCAGCCCCGCCTGCCCGTGCACTTGCCGCGTGCCCCCTGCCAGCACCGCCGCCTGCCACCTTGTCTGCCCGAGCACGCGTGAGCCAGACCGCCCCTCTCGCGCCCTCTACGTACATGCATGCACGTAGAGACGCCGGCACGCCCTCTCTCCTTTCTTCTCTCTCTTTTCTCTCTTTTCTGTTTTCTCTCATCTCTCTTCTCTCTCTTTATGCTATTTCTCTCTCCTCTCACCCCTCCAGTTAGTTTAGTTTATTCCTACATTATGTTAAACAATTATTTATTTAAATAATGTTAGTTGTGGTTTGTTGATTATTCCTGTCACGTCTCGAGAATTACGCAGCGGATATTATTAATTAATTCGAGTTGATATTCCGAGACGTGAACAGTCGGCAAATAAGCCTCTAGCTAGCACGCACAAAATGTGTATCAACACCACATCACAATAGGGCCCAAATGTTGAACTCAATATAAATTGTATTCAATTGTATTAAAATTAAAACTATTATAGGACTAAGACTCAATAAAAGCGAAAATACATAATACCTCACTTCCTACTACATTGTTCTAACACTCAAAATAACTAACTATAGATAGACTCATAATTGGAACGCTCATCACTCGGACGCATTCCCATCCTCGACTTGCTCTTCCTCTTGAACTTCATAGTCACCTAGATTGGGTAAAACGTAGGGGAAGAGCAAACTAGCCCAGTAAGATTTATATCTCAAAGTGCGGGAAATGATATAAGTGATTAACATTTTAGAACTAGGCAAGTACGATGAATGATATGCAAGTACGAATAAAACTCATTAAAACATGATATATAAGACAAGCTAGAGAGAGTGTTTATGATAGAACGAGATTTGTGAACAAGATGACAAGATAGAACTAGCAATAGATCACTTTGTACAAGCACGCAAGAATTCACTTGATGTCAAGAATGCAAGATATCACTAATTGCATTAAATGCAGGATGGCCATATCACGCAAGCAATTAAGCAAGAATGTACGAGCACGATCAAGTAACACTAATCCGGCACGTAGACACTAATGTACACCGAGAAAAGATCCATCAAGAATGTACACCAGGACACGTGTATGTGGTATTGTATCTATCATTCTACAAGCAAGAAAGTACTCCCAGCGCAGATGCAACGCCAGTAATCATTATACCCCATGGTTAACAGTATATCTATGACTCGCCGTCATTGGGGCTAGATTGGAGCCCTTGGACACACGCCGTGCCCTGTCAGCATCTCATGTAAATTTTTAAATGTAGATACCCACAGTCATTAATAATGGCCAATGAGAGTTTCAAAACGTAGCATGTGTAATGTCATGTTCATGATGATGATGAGAAGAAGTAATAATTAAATTGAACATGATTTCATGAGAACAATGGTCAAGAGATAAATTCGGCAGCATAACAGTACAATTTATACTTTCGTTCAATCTTTACATTAATGGCTTTAGTCTAGTTGTAAGTCACACTCACGAGATCAAGAAGAGAAAGGAAGTGCACACTATCTCCAGGGAACTTCAATGGTACAACCAACTCGTCGGCCATGTGGGAATCCATGATCAGAGGAGATTTACAGAGGCCTTGGAGAAAAGGTCACTAGTCTATCGATTCGGAATGACCGGTAGAGAGTTTCCAATTTCCCAAGAAAAGGGCTGCCTAGATGTGCAAGTGTGTAGTGATGTACGAGTGTCTCAATTCACAAAGCATCGGTCTTAACTCACGGAAAGTACTTAAAATGATGGCATGACATGAAACTATGCACTTTAACAAATCATGGTTTGCAAGATTTTTATGGCAACAAAATTATCATTTTAGTCAAGCTAGAATAGTAAGAAGAGTAAATCATAAGTTGCCTGAATGATCACGCCATTAGGAGAGCAATTAGAATATCATTCATGTAATTATAGATTTTAAATGTGTTAATCACTTTTAAGCCATTAAAAGACATCATGTAATGCTCAGACACAAGATATGTAATTTACACACTGGAAACCATGTTAAACTGACCTCGAGTTAGCATGATAATACCTTGTAGAACCTTTCTATAATAGTTCAAAACTCACACATATGAAGAGTGGCGTAAAACGACAGAAACCGAAACATATGCCTTTTAGGAAGTAGATGTAGTCCCTTCCACTTCTACAGTCATAACTCACTAATTTCAAATGAAAATCTGACACATGAATATACCACATTTAAGCCCTTTGAATAAGGAATCCAAAAAAAAAACGGCGCATCAATCCGAGGTCTATAGAAAAAGTTACAGCCATTTAAGCGAACACTACGCAGAGGACAGGTCGCGACACGAAACCACTCGCGTTCTAAATGCGACAGGACAATACGTCGCCTTCTAGAGAGAGGTTTTGGGTTGCCAAATACACCCAGTTCGACTCATACTTGGACTGGGTTGATATATGGAACTTATATGGCTTATAACTCATAATCTGTGCTTTTGGGATAAAACTTTCAACATGAAAATTGTCAAGAACATCTAGTAGAAGAACTTTGATGTTGGTGGTTTGATCTAATTCGATCTCAAATCTCATAAAAAAACATGAAGAATGAAAAAGGAAGTGCAACCCGAAAATGCAATTTCCTGTAGCGGCTTTCTTACAACGCTTATAACTCTCTAACTAATGATATTTAGACAAAAGTCTCAACATAAAAGTTGTAGGGAACATAAATAGGTGCGAACTATGATTTTTAAATAATTTTAGACGATCTCGAGATGCATGATAAATCCACTTGAACAGGAAAGGACCCTGACAGGCGCGACTTTGGCAAAACGCCTATAACTCATGATGTACTAAAGGAAAACGATGAAATCAGTGGGAAATGAAAGTTAACTTGATGCTCTACACGTTGACATAGGATATGTTAAGGTTTGGCCCAAGAAAACCTACCTTATGGGTTGAAGAAGTCTCATTTTTCCAGAAAACCCGTGTTCAGACCATTTGGAGGAAAACGCTTACTACTCCGTGTATACTGCATGGAATTTGGGCATTCCACTTGGGTTAGAACGTAGACTTGACCCTCTGTCCAGGGGTATAGGCCTTGCAAGGTTTGGTTTAGGTTTGACTACCTTTGGTCGACTTCAAGAGGGTGGTTTGTGCAGGTCGCAGCAGACGAGAAGGGAAGAAGAACGGCTTCTTGTGGTCGTTCCACAGCTCCTCAGCCCCCAAGAGCTCCTCCACACGACCCTAGCAAGTTCTAACTCGTTCCTAGGGTTTGGGTGAAGAGTATTTAAGTAACCATGGTGTTTAGGAGTCCTATTATAACTAGGAAAAGAGGATTTCAGGATTGACATGTTTGGTTTCCTATTTTTGATGATTTCCTCCTCCTTTTGTGTGTGTGAGGCACTAGGAAACCTCCCCTCATAGTTAGGCACGAATTTTGGTTGCCATGAATGTATGATTGCATCACAATTCAACTCTAATTGCCTCTTTTTAATTTCAGCTTATTTATGGTTACGAATTTCTATATATTTTCTAGCTTTATTGATTTTTGGGTCAAATGTTGCCCATTGGCCCAATTTTGATAATGGGTCATCAATATATAATGTTGGAAGTCTCCCCAACACTTTTATTTAATTTTTATTGCGTCGTATTTCCGTGTTAACGGTTTTTCGACTTGTTTCCTTATTTAGATAATCGGTCGCAATAACTCTTAACCTAGCCCAAATGATTTTTATTGAACCAAATTCCTTGATGGGTCATTATAGGATATTATTTGAAGTCCATATATGATTTTTATTTAATTTTCTGACTCATCCGAGTACGTGTGATATTGGTTTTACGACTTATTCATGAATTACGATAATAAGTCGCGAAACACTTTAAACTTGGCTAATATGATTTTTCATTCACAAATTTCTTTGTGAAACATTAGTAATAATATTTAGGGTGATTTATAATTTTTACGGAATTTTCCGATGTGTTTTAGCACACACGATAATGGTACGTATGTTTTAAATACTCCGATATTATGGAAATTATTTATTTCCATTTATTTGAATTTTTATGTAATTAAAATTTCCGGGGTGCTACTCCCTCCCCCACTTAAGAGAATTTGGTCCCCAAATTCATAGATCATTAATTGGATCCCGATAATTATGATCCATGAGTTGGTTCCAGATTTAATTCCTCTAACTTGTTTCAATCATCGTGGATGCTAGTCCAACATCTACACCTATGGCCACCCATATTATTATTTGGTTCCTTCCAGCTTGGTCTTTAGCATGGATAGTTGGGAAGGCGGTGGTCGCGATTTCCACATCGCAGGCAAGCTCCTGCCTTCTTCCAGCACTCTTATGCTCTATGTCCAGGCTAGTTGCAAAGGTTACAATATTCCACTGTCTTGTGTTCTTCTACCTTGATCTTTTTCTCCATGCCATAGTCCTTCCCAGTGGTTGGCCTTTTGTTGTTGTAGTTATATTGTTGTTGTTATTGTTGTTATTGTGGAAAGTTCCAGTTGTATCGACTGCTCCCCTTTTTATAAAGGTCGGCTTTGAGATGTCCTTCCCCCTCATGCCTTCCACCTTAGCCATAGTGTCTTCTACCAGCTGAGCTCTTTGGACCATCTCCGTGTAGGTTTGGATGTTGTAAGGTCCGTGCTTCTCGATGAACATGGGCCTGAGTCCATCCATGAAACGGTTAGCCTTCACCTTTCTGTGCCCACAAGATGTGGGGCATACACTGCCAGGCGAGCGAACTGAGCTTCATACTCAGCTACAGACATGCTCTTTTTTTTTAGTGCAGCAAACTCTGCTGCCTTCTTCTCCTTCACTCTCTCAGAGAAATACTTTCCCCGGAATATCTCCAGGAATCCGGCCCACTCTAGTTCAGCTATGTTTGGCAGGTGGGTCGAAGTGGCCTTCCACCATGCTCGAGCATCCTTAGTAAATTGAAAAGTGGCCAGTACCACCTTCTCCCTATTGGTGCATTGCATTACTTGGAAGATCCTTTCTATTCCTCTTGCCAATTTTCTGCTTCATCTGGGTCAGGGGATCCAGCGAAACGAGGAGGGTTTAAACTCCTAAAATTCCGGTGCAGATCACCGGCTCCATTCCTTGCAGCTCCAGCTGATTTCCAGCCTGAACCACATTTGCAGGGCCTGAGTCAACCAGCCACGGTTTCTTGCATAGCTTGCATTGGTTACGAGCCATTGCAGTTGAGTGAGAGAGTTATGAGGGTTCCTGAGAAAAAGGATGGAAACCAATTAATGTCTCTAGATTATTTTAAGAGTCATGGGTAGGAGTGTTTAATTCTTCTAACATATTCCTAGTCTCTACCCATTCTCACCAGGTACTGTATTTAATTTCCAAGACCTAGGTTCCATAGGTATCTCCTATCTCTGAGACATATCCTATTTGGTATCCTAGGCTCTCATACCACTAACTGTCACGTCCCGAGAATTACGCAGCGGATATTATTAATTAATTCGAGTCGATATTTCGAGACGTGAACAGTCGGCAATAAGCCTCTAGCTAACACGCACTAAATGTATTCAATGTTGAACTCAATATAAATTGTATTCAATGTATTAAAAATTAAAACTATTACAGGACTAAGACTCAATAAAAGCGAAAGTACATAATACCTCACTTCCTACTACATTGTTCTAACACTCATAATAACTAACTATAGGTAGACTCATAATTGGAACGCTCATCACTCGGATGCATTCCCATCCTCGACTTGCTCTTCCTCTTGAACTTCATAGTCACCTAGATTGGGTAAAAGTAGGGGATGAGCAAACTAGACCAGTAGGATTTATATCTCAAAGTGCGGGCAATGATATAAGTGATTAACATTTTAGAACCAGGCAAGTACGATGAATGATATGCAAGTACGAATAAAACTCATTAAAACATGATATATAAGACAAGCTAGAGAGAGTGTTTATGATAGAACGAGATTTGTGAACAAGATGACAAGATAGAACTAGCAATAGATCACTTTGTACAAGCACGCAAGAATTCACTTGATGTCAAGAATGCAAGATATCACTAATTGCATTAAATGCAGGATGGCCATATCACGCAAGCAATTAAACAAGAATGTACGAGCACGATCAAGTAACACTAATCCGGCACGTAGACACTAATGTACACCGAGAAAAGATCCATCAAAAATGTACACCAGGACACGTGTATGTGGTATTGTATCTATCATTCAACAAGCAAGAAAGTACTCCCAGCGCAGATGCAATGCCAGTAATTTTTATACCCCATGGTTAACAGTATATCTATGACTCGCCGTCATTGGGGCTAGATTGGAGCCCTTGGACACACGCCGTGCCCTGTCAGCATCTCATGTAAATTTTTAAATGTAGATACCCACAGTCATTAATAATGGCCAATGAGAGTTTCAAAATGTAGCATGTGTAATGTCATGTTCATGATGATGATGAGAAGAAGTAATAATTAAATTGAACATGATTTCATGAGAACAATGGTCAAGAGATAAATTCGGCAGCATAACGGTACAATTTATACTTTCGTTCAATCTTTACATTAATGACTTTAGTCTAATTTGTAAGTCACACTCACGAGATCAAGAAGAGAAAGGAAGTGCACACTATCTCCAGGGAACTTCAATGGTACAACCAACTCGTCGGCCATGTGGGAATCCATGGTCAGAGGAGATTTACGGAGGCCTTGGAGAAAAGGTCACTAGTCTACCGATTCGGAATGACCGGTAGAGAGTTTCCAATTTCCCAAGAAAAGGGCTGCCTAGATGTGCAAGTGTGTAGTGATGTACGAGTGTCTCAATTCACAAAGCATCGGTCTTAACTCACGGAAAGTACTTAAAATGATGGCATGACATGAAACTATGCACTTTAACAAATCATGGTTTGCAAGATTTTTATGGCAACAAAATTATCATTTTAGTCAAGCTAGAATAGTAAGAAGAGTAAATCATAAGTTGCCTGAATGATCACGTCATTAGGAGAGCAATTAGAATATTGTTCATGTAATTATAGATTTTAAATGTGTTAATCACTTTTAAGCCATTAAAAGACATCATGTAATGCTCAGACACAAGATATGTAATTTACACACTGGAAACCATGTTAAACTGACCTCGAGTTAGCATGATAATACCTTGTAGAACCTTTCTATAATAGTTCAAAACTCACACATATGAAGAGTGGCGTAAAATGATAGAAACCAGAACATATGCCTTTTAGGAAGTAGATGTAGTCCCAACCCTTCCACTTCTAGAGTCATAACTCACTAATTTCAAATGAAAATCTGACACATGAATATACCACATTAAGCCCTTTGAATAAGGAATCCAACAAAAAAAACGGCACATCAATCCGAGGTCTATAGAAAAAGTTACAGCCATTTAAGCGAACACTGCGCAGAGGCCAGGTCGCGACACGAAACCAGTCGCGTTCTGAATGCGACAGGATGATACATCGCCTTCTAGAGAGAGGTTTTGGGTTGCCAAATACACACAGTTCGACTCATACTTGGACTGGGTTGATATAGGGAACTTATACGGCTTATAACTCCTAATCTTGTGCTTTTGGGATAAAACTTTCAACATGAAAATTGTCAAGAACATCTAGTAGAAGAACTTTGATGTTGGGGGTTTGATCTACTTCGATATCGAATCTCATGAAAAAACATGAAGAACGAAAAAGGAAGTGCAACCCGAAAAAGCAAATTTCTGTAGCGGCTTTCTTACAATGCTTATAACTCTCTAACTAATGATATTTAGACAAACGTCTCAACATAAAAGTTGTAGGGAACATGAAATAGGTGCGAACTATGATTTTTAAATAATTTTAGACGACCTCGAGATGCATGATAAATCGACTTGAACAGGAAAGGACCCTGACAGGCGCGACTTTGGCAAAACGCCTATAACTCATGATGTACTAAATGGAAAACGATGAAATCAGTGGGAAATGAAAGTTAAGTTGATGCTCTACACATTGGCATAGGATATGTTAAGGTTTGGCTCGAGAAAACCTACCTTATGGGTTTAAGAAGTCCCGTTTTTCCAGAAAACCTGTGTTCAGACCACTTGGAGGAAAACGCTTACTACTCCGTGTATACTGCATGGAATTTGGGCATTCCACTTGGGTTAGAACGTAGACTTGACCCTCTTTCCAGGGGTATAGGCCTTGAAAGGTTTGGTTTAGGTTTGACTCACCTTTGGTCGACTTCAAGAGGGTGGTTTGTGCAGGTCGCAGCAGACGAGAAGGGGAAGAAGAACGACTTCTTGTGGTCGTTCCACAGCTCCTCAGCCACCAAGAGCTCCTCCACACGACCCTAGCAAGTTCTAAATCGTTCCTAGGGTTTGGGTGAAGAGTATTTAAGTAACCATGGTGTTTAGGAGTCCTATTATAACTAGAAAAAGAGGATTTCGGGATTGGCATGTTTGGTTTCCTATTTTTGATGATTTCCTCCTCCCTTTGAGTGTGTGAGGCATTAGGAAACCTCCCCTCATAGTTAGGCACGAATTTGGGTTGTCATGAATGCATGATTGCATCCCAATTCAACTCTAATTGCCTCTTTTTAATTTCAGCTTATTTATGGTTACGAATTTCTATATATTTTCTAGCTTTATTTGATTTTTGGGCCAAATGTTGCCCATTGGCCGAATTATGATAATGGGTCATCAATATATAATGTTGGAAGTCTCCCCAACACTTTTATTTAATTTTTGATTGCGTCGTATTTCCGTGTTAACGGTTTTTTCGACTTGTTTCCTTATTTAGATAATCGGTCGCAATAACTCTTAAACCTAGCCCAAATGATTTTTATTGAACCAAATTCCTTGATGGGTCATTATAGGATATTATTGAAGTCCATATATGATTTTTATTTAATTTTCTGACTCATCCGAGTACGTGTGATAATGGTTTTACGACTTATTCATGAATTACGATAATAAGTCACGAAACACTTTAAACTTGGCTAATATGATTTTTTCATTCACAAATTTCTTGTGAAACATTTAGTAATAATATTTAGGGTTGATTTATAATTTTTACGGAATTTTCCGATGTGTTTTAGCACACACGATAATGGTACGTATGTTTTAAATACTCCGATATTATGGAAATTATTTATTTCCATTTATTTGAATTTTTATGTAATTAAAATTTCCGGAGTGCTACAATTCCTCCCTCTCTCTCTATTCTGTCCATCTCTCATCATGTTCCTTTACAGTTTGTTTAATTTGGATTAGGTAAGTGTGGTTAAATGATTACTTTCTCTTATGTCTCTCTCTACTCTACTGTTTATCTCTCTCTCAACCACCCTCTTTAGTATAGGTTTATTTTGTGCAACTTAGTTTATTCTCACCACATTATTTTATTAACTAAAAAAAACTCAAGGTTTTTAACTCTAAAATCTAGTCTCTGTGGATTTGACTCGGCTCTCACCACTTAACTATTGTCAAAATAATTAGTGTAGGCCGATACTTTTGAGATTGTTAGTCACGTGTTAAATGACGCATTCGTGGGCTATCAATGATCATAGAACCGTGTTGGATCCTTTAGAATTTTGATGATCACAAAACTCTTATTTTGTTGGCTAACGAATTCTTGAGTTGTGTGCAACAAGTAAGACATTTTCCAAGAGAAATTAGACCTCAAAAAGAGTTTTTAATAGTTCTAGACTTGAGTAGTTGATCTCAAGGTTTCAAAGGAGTCAAATATGAGCAATGACATTTTGGCTATAGTAAATAGAGTCGACCTCTTAAGAAAGAAGTTGATTTGGCTGCAGTGGAGTCGACCTCAACTATATGAAGAAGTCGACTCTGAATTTATAGCTTTTGGCTTTGAAAATTAGAGTTGACCTTAGGGTTCTTAGGGAGTTGACCTCTTTACAAATGATCTGCAACCTCTACAAAAGTGGAGTCGATCTCGACTTTTAAAAGAGTCAACCTCGAGTTCGAGTGAGGTCGACCTCAGTACAAAAGGAAGTCGACTCTGAGTTGTAGATCTACTCGAAAAGCAGTCTTTGAACAACCTTTGACTAAGTTTGCTTTTCATCTGCTCCCAAACGGATGCTTCTTTGAAAAGGCTATAAAAAAGTCACTTGGGGGAAACCCTAAGTAATGATTTTTTTGGAAAAGAGAGCCACCTCAATGAGTTACTTTCAGCTCTCTCTTTTCAAGATTTCTCTCCTTCTTGAGCTTCCATCTACTAGAACTTTGAAGAAACGAGATTTTTAGAGTAGTTCTCTTCTACTTTAGAACTTCATCAACACCTGAAGATCATTCTCATTAACTTTTCATCTACTATTCTTTGCTCTATCATTATTTATATTGTGATTTTTGCTTTGTGCTTTTGCTTTCCTAGTTGAAGGTTGGTTTGGGTTCACATACCGAATCTTGTGTGGTCTTGATGAGCTGGGCATCTATAGCGCCCCAGAAATTTATTGATTTAAAATATAAGGAAAATAGTAAATAAATAAAAATGTTGAATAAAAATAAAATAAAAGTAATAATTAAACTCCCAAGAAGTGGGATCAACCATTGGAATTATTCTAGCTAACACAACTCTTATTGGGCCAAAGAACAAAATCCAATAACATTAAACCCGAAAATTCGTAACCATAATTATGTAGAAAATAGGAAAAGGCAAATTAGGGCTAAAACAAAGGTAATTAGCCATTCATGGCAACCAAATTCGTACCCAGCCATGTTAGGAGCTTTCCTAATGGCATTGCTACTCCAATTGGGAGGAGAATTCCCAAAACTTGGAAGGGGCCAAGCCGAAACCGCAACCCACCCTTCCTAGTCTAAATGGGACTTGAAATTAACCCTAATCATATAAATAATCATCTTAAGACTACTTGGAAAGGTTCACCATCGTGCTGGGGTCGTGAGGAGGCGAGCTAGGGCATCTGGAGAGGAGGAGAACAGCCAAGAACCGAGCTTCTTCTTCAACCTCTCTCTACTTCGACCTAGAAAATACCTCTCTTAGATCTACTCAAATGTAGGTGTTCTCGGGCTTAATCTAAACCTTGCACAAACCAATGGAAAGAGCATCAAGTCTAGTTTCATATGCATGTATTTTCCCTAATTTTTATGAACCATGTGAGTCGTATTAAGCATTTTCCCATCGTCACGCCTGAGTAAGAATTTTTGTGTTCTTACTGTGTTCCACACGAACCGAGGCCAAATTGGGTCAAACTAAAATGTAGATCTCTTTTACTTGTTGTACTCGACACTTTTCATGTTCAGAGTTTATCTAAAGGTCACTATATTTCGAGTTATAAGTCTATCATGAAGGGTTGTAGCATTTTTCTGGGTTTTGGGCAAAATCCAAGAATGCGACCGTTCCAGACGTCACAATTCACCTTGTATGAACGCGACGTATAGGTACGTCGCGATTCACATAAAGGCAACTGAACATCCCTTCACGTTTTAATGTTTGACCAGTCAACCTAACACATAAAACTATGTGCAGCATGTGTTTCTGTACCTCTCTTGAATGTGACGGCATGTACCGTTACGATTTGATCAGTTTTCCCGCCCAAGTTTTTGTACTGTTTTTATATTCCGATTTTGAAGTTGATCCTTGAACGCGACATATCGAAGTGTCACGATTCAAGAACCATCGCGATATATCGGCCTATCGCGTTATGTACGCGACAGACAGGACCATCGCGTTCCTGATTGAACAATCGATCTGACAATCGATTCCTGTCAAAAAGGCGACGACAAGGCCTGTCACAATTCAAACGCGACAGGTATATCCGTCTCGATTCAGTCAAGTTGCACAAAGTCTTGTTTTAACTGTGTACAGTTCTTTGAGGTGCGACGACTGATCCCGTCGTGATTTAAAGGCCAACCCGAGACTATTTATTGAGTTGTACAGTCAACCATATGCATGTCCTACTGTTATATCATGTTAGAAAGTTAGTCAATGGTCTAAAAATGATTAACCTACATGAAAGCTATGGGAATATGAACTTCTATTCTAAGTGATCTTCATGATTGTATGATTCTATCTACCATGTGATTGATGTGAGTTATGTCCAACTCTCGCTTGTTTATAACTGAAATTGTTACATGTTAAAAGTATGGAAAATCATGTGATAGATTGAATTGCATACCATGTCATGCGTCGATGTTAATTGCTCTCTATCTTGTTTTATACCGATGGATTGTGGATTGAGACACGTTCTACACGACACATTGCACATATAGGCAGCCCTCTCTTGGGGATTTGGAAACTCTCGGCCGGTCATTCTGTATGGGCAAACTTGTGACCTTTTCTCTAAGACCTCCGTAATTCTCCGTAGTCCGTGGTTTCCCTCATGAAGACTGAGTTGGTTGTACCATTGAAGTACCCAGAAGATAGAATGCACTTCTATTCTTATCTACTTCTCCTGAGAGTGATTTGGCACATTGAAGCCAAGCCATTTAATGTAAAGTCGAACTAAAGTAATTAAGCCATTATGCTGCCAAAATTTGATCTGGATCATGTCCACTTGCCTTGTTCCTTATAATCATTGACATGATCTTTAGTTCTTAATTGTCCATTGCTTGAAAATCATGTTGGCCATAAATGAATGAATGGAATTACCAAAAATTATTGGAACTTCAGTTCACAACTATGCCTGTGCAAATAGGGCTCAGTCTGATCCTAGGAGGAGCACCCGAAATACTTATAAATCGCGAGAGTATATGATCCATTGAGGTTCTGGAAATCACCTAATTGCCTGCAAGATTGATCTGGGTAACTTCCACACTGTTATTGAATGATTGATTGAACTGTTATATGTAACATGGCCAAATCTATTGTACATGACATCGTTATTGAATCTAATATGTCATTGTCCACTGGAATTCTATAGAATTCAAATTAAGATATCCATTGTGCAAATTGTTATATATTTGAATCTCTTCCAATGATAAATGATCGTACTGTCATATATCTCATTGTTAATTGTTCCTTTCTACATGAGAATTGTCATTGAAATTGCTTACTGAACCGTCATCGTACATGTTATAGCTTGAATTGTCACTACTGTTATTGTCATGAGTATTGCATGTTAGTACCTTGCCTAATAAATTATTAATCCATGTAAAGCATGCCCGCACCATGAGATATAAATCCTACTAGGCGCTATAGTGCGCTCACACCTTCTTTCCTTAACATTTTAGGAGATGACTATGAGGACGTAGAGCATGACGGGGCTGGGGGAGAGTGATGAGCTTCTCAAATGTACCTGTCTACTTAGCACGTCAGCCAAGAGCATTAGAGACCATAGAGTTTTGCTAGTTATTTCTTTATGTCAATGTAATTGAGATACAATAATGGGCCCTATGTTTGGCTCTGCTTATGTAATGTTGTAGTTTGATTTGATGGAAATGAAATAAAGGATTATTAGCTGGCATTATTGTCGTCTTAAATCTGTTGTTATACATAGATGTCTCTCTTAATTACTCGACTGTGATACTTATACTCGTATCACTCACGCTCTGGGTATTTAATTCCGCTGCTAAATATCAGGGCGTGACAGTTGGTATCAGAGCCTAGGCTTTCCCTTAAGTACTAGGCAAATAGGAAACTATTAGGCTTAACCAAAACCAAACCCCCATATGGCAACATGTTCGAAATCGACAGTGAGATTGGGGTAGAAACATGGGTTAAGATCACCTACTTAGGATTATGCTAAATTGAGGTTAACACCTAATGATAATGATGTTATTATCTTGAAGGATTGCAATGGCCGCTGCACGGGAAAGGGATATGCAAAGGATGATGGAGACCCTCACACAAACACTACTTCAGGCCACCCAGGGAAAAGCAGAAAACTAGGGAGATCTTCACAGAAACTTCCACAGTATGAACCCACCAAGGTTTGGTGGTAGCACAGACCCCGATGAGGCTGAGCACAAGCTCATGGAAATCGAGCGTGGATTCCGTGTAATGGGATGCATAGATGAAAACAAGGTTACTCTGGCTACCTATCAACTGGAGAGAGAAGCACGAACCTGGTGGGAGTCGATCGAGGCTACACTGGGAGATGCCCAAGCCACCTGGGTGTAGACACGCGAATTTGGCTCCGCCGCGGGCAAATTTCATACTAC
Source organism: Colocasia esculenta (assembly GCA_014218235.1). Taxonomy (NCBI): domain Eukaryota; kingdom Viridiplantae; phylum Streptophyta; class Magnoliopsida; order Alismatales; family Araceae; genus Colocasia; species Colocasia esculenta. The sequence goes on from CM024758.1 coordinate 71,407,481, forward strand.
GCCATAATGCCACAAATGGCCTTCATTTTGCCTTGAAAGAGTGTTTTCCCCATCATTCTAGATCACCCCCATTTTTCCCCGGTGCTTCCACTCCATTTTTTGGAACCCCTCGGGTATTATAAGCTTAAATTCCTTATCGCGACGGGTATAGCAGCCGCCTCTCTATAAACACGTCCAGCATCCTGGACGTGATTAAGGATCCTTATCGCGACGGCCTTTAGGGGCGCAACCTTATCGCGGCCTATATGTCGGCCGTGACTCAATTTGTAGTCGTGTCCTGCCGCCCGGACGCGATTCAGTGTGGCCCAGAAAGTCGTCGCGCCGAGGCCCGTAATTATGAGAAAAGCCTGAATCGCGTCCTTGTCGGAAGACGCAATTTAAAAGGTCAAATCCTAAAAGCTTCCAGCAGACAAGCGCATTTATAAGCTGATTGCCTCGGAAATTGCCTCTAGGGTAATCGCGTCGGCCATGGCCATCGCGTTTCAAGTCGCGGCAGACCTGGCAGACGCGATTCCATTCCTTATTGCGGTGCCCTGACAGGACACGATTCAGAGACATTGACGGCAATCAGGCGCCTGTCTCATCAAATTGACCTTCTAAAATGCGGCCTGCCACCCAGACGTATTTAAATCCTTGTCGCGGCACCCAAGCCCGATGCGATTCAAGTCGCGGCCTGCCACCCAGACACGATTCAACTCCTAATCTCGGCTTCCTATTTGGACGCAATTCAAGAATCTGTTGCCTATAAATTGGACCTGAGGATCATTTGTTCAGGGGGGGTTCCACGAAGCGGTGAAGCCCTACCGGATCCTCACCTCGACTCTGAGCCATTCCTCGCCGATCCATTCTTCTTCCTCGGAGTCCGGCGCCATCGTCTCCTTCCATCCACACGCGAGGCGGGAGCGTCTTCCTCCTCTCCTTCCTCCGTCCAACCGGCAATGGCCCGTCACGCCACACCAACGTTTGGGGAAGCACCCCCTCCCCTCTCTTCCTTATTTGGATTTCTACTCCCTCCAGGCCCCACGTGGTTCTTTACGTTTTCAACACCTCCGGGCCCCACGTGGCCCTTCTTTAATCCATTTTTACACACATGCATGCATACACACACATGCCTACTTTAGGGGTTTAAAACCACCATCCGGTGAGTCCTCCCCATTTTACTCATTTTATTTATTTATTTGGGATTCGGTACTACACGCCCTATTTTGCTAATCCCCATTCTTATTTGTATTTTTTGCAAGGGTAATCAAATGAGGAAACGCCCTCTGCCGCGGCCGGCCGTGTTCGTAGAGGAAGATAGGACCCACATCATCCCCCGCGCAATCTCCCCGCTAAAAGGTACACTCGCGATCACTCCTTCCATTCTGCACCCCTCGCCGTGCGTCTCCATTTGGCACCCTTGCGTGCCTGGCGATCACGTTTCTTTTTCTTTATTTTACGCTTTTCACACTCCATATCCACACACCACACATTCGACACACATTTTGCAAACCATATTTTTATTTTTATCACCACCCTCTTTGTGGACTGTTCTTCGTCCCCCCTAAAAAGGGAACGGAAAACACATCTACAAATTTAGTGATCACAGTGGGACTTTTTTTGCGTTTTCCATTTGATTACGCTCCTCCCTCCGTGCCCCACGTGGCACTCTTTTTTTATATTTATTTTATACTCCGCAAAAGCATGTCGTGTGTTTAGTTTTGTTTTTTGTCTTTGTTTTATATACATATCTTGATGTTTCCTTTTTTTTTTGTGTTCTCGGGTGAGCTTCTGGAATCGCGTCCAACATAGAGGACGCGATCCAGTCTTCATATTGTGTCCGGAAAACCAGCCGCATTTCGTCTCCTTGTTGCATTGGCCAAGGTCGATGCATTTTGTTGTCGCGGCAGCACTATTCGGCACGACTCTGTATGTTTTAATTTTTCATTTCATGTACATCTTCTCTACTTTCCTACTTTTTACTACTTTTAGTTTCTTCCCTGGTGCCTGTCTAGAATCGCGGCCATGGCAGAGGACACGTTCATAATACGTCCCAAGCACCAGACACGTGTCATTTTGTTGTCGCGGCATTCAAGGCCAACACGTTCTTATCACGGCGGCAGCCGCCGACGCGTTTCTGCCAGCAGTCCGACCACAGGGACCGGACGCATCGCTGCAGCCCTCTGAGGCTCTCAGTTCCGCGTCCTGGTAACTGGACGCGATCTTTATGTCACGGCGGCTGTCCCGGCCGCGATTCACAGTGCTGATAGAAACGTACCCCTTCTGCCATTTTTGTTATAATTGCTGTATACAGGGCATTTTGCATCGGTCGGGGGACCTCCTTCCCTCATATCCTAGGCTCCACACACCCTTCCGGTGAAGGCAAGCTCTCCCTTAGGCATTCCATCCCTTTGGACTAGCAAACCTTCTCCTGGAACGCCATAAGTCTTCGTACCTCATGGATTCCCTCACGACGGACCGAGCTGGTTGTACCCCTCCGTTGACCCGGGTTTAGATATCCATCGCATGGTGATGAGTGATTCTAGTTGTACCCCCGAAGCATACATACTCTGCCCAACTAGGATCTCATCTGGAGTGACAATAATTTTCCAAGCCATTTAATTAATTGTGCAACTCCTAAAAACAAGCGCTAAGCATTCTGACTTGTTTGAATCACATTGTTTGACCTAATCTTTATTCAACTTGTTTGTTGCTTGCCTGTTTCATAAAAATGGACCAATATTATCATGACAATTTTTATTATGAGGACTATGAGAATAATGTTAGATCCCCATCTTTTCAATCTCAAGTCCGTCCATCTCACCACCGTGAGGGATAACCTTCCACCTCCTATGGTTATGTGTGCACGCCGCGTACTGGCCTATCTGATGTCCCTTCACACCTCACTCCAATCAGAACCCGGCGAGAGCCTCCCCCCCACCAAGATCCAACAGTCCAGACTGTCCTGCATGCCCTCGATCAACTCACCCCTTAACAATTAAATTTGATCCAATCCTTAGTTGAGGGTGTGACTCCTTCTCCCTCTCCTTCTCCCAGGAACCCACCTTTATATATTCCGGCGACTTCACCACATACCCCTATATATCCTCCCTCACCTCGGCCCCCTGGCCATTTGCACTCCCGTGCTCCGATCCATACGGACCAACCCTTGGGAAGGCCTACTAATTCAAGGCCACCCCCATGTACTCCCTCACATGCCCAGCGGCAATCCACTCCACTCCAAAATGCTCTTCTCCAGAAATTGAACAATCTGGAGGAACAAATAAATAAGCTTTCAAATTCCAAGGGTGACCCTGTCGCCGCCATGCCGACTCTCCCTCAAATTTATATTCATCCTTCGGAGATGCCAATGTACCGAATGTACAATGGCATGAGTAACCCCTACCTTCACATCAAAGAATTCCTTTTTGAGTCTTCTCGTTGGCAGCAAGACCCCACGACTCTGGCATATTTATTTAGAAAATCTCTTGACGGCCCTGCACTCGAATGGTTCTACTCTCTTGAGCCAAGTGAGGCAGGAGACTTCCGCTCCTTACATAAAAAATTCCTTTAAAGGTACATAGACCGCGTGTAATGGACCACGCCGTTCAAACTCGTTAACACCATAACAAGCTTGACACGACTCCGTCTGTCACGCCCCAACGCGGAATATCGGAGCGCGAAGGCAGTTGCAAGAAAAGGTATAGAGCGTATACTAGACATCAAACCATTGCACACTGAATAATACTAAAGCAAATCTTTCTCATTAATAATTTTCCAAATGTCTAGTTACAACCACTAATATCAGAGCCATTCTAAAGGGCCCAATTACATTGCAACAGAAGGAAATAACTAACTACAACTCTAAGATAACATAATAACTCAAGGGTACTCCTGGCTTCACTCTTGGTCATTCCCTCCCTCGTGAGTGTATGTGTCATCCTCGGTCTCACCTGAGAACACAACATCAAATAACGTAGGGTGAGCGATAACGCCCAGTAGGACTTAAATCTCAGGCTCAAGCAGGCTTTAAATAATTAACACATTTAATGGCAGAGTGTCTAAAGAGAGCAGGTACAAGAGAGTCAAAATATAGCAAGAGATAGCACACATGTAACGGGATAGCACAATAGCACGAGATCAAGTATAGTTTCCAAAATAACACAAGTATCGAATATAGCACGAATAGCAGGATGGCCATAGCATAACTAGCACAAGTATAGTAATAGCACGACGAGTATAGCACTTGTTTGTCATTCTAGACATCGAGAGAGTATAGCACGTTTGTGTTTTGATTGTCATATAGATAGTCGAGATAGATAGCACTTGAGTGTAATGCCAAACACTCTGATCATTTAACTCCCATGGGCACTAGCACTTTCGGGCGCACATCCCAGGACCAGATCGGACCCTTTATATATTGCCAAGCATTGGTTATATTGTTTATCTTTAGACAATCAGTCAATGGCAAATATAGAGTACCAAGAAATAGATAAGAGCACTAGATGAATAGATGAGATAGTGGAGTGAACGTGAGTAGGTGAGCGAGTAGAGTATAGATGAGAGCTAGTGGACATTGCACGTAATACGTCGAGTAATCAGGCGATAGTAACAGTTGCACAACACGCGCACTTGGTGTTGGCAGTCAGGTGGAACTCACGACCCTACCACTGGCCTTGTTATGCACAGATTCAGAGGTCCGACGTGATTTAAGACGAGAGTGAATCTCTAATAGCCGTTTGGATCATATAGATCCCTAAAGGGTATCATAGGTATTAGGGTACAACCGGCTCGTCGACCATGTGAGAATCCATGATCAGAGGAGACTTACGGAGGCCTTGTGCAAGAGTTCACTAGTCCGGAAAAAGGAATATCCGACGGAGAGTTCACCACAAGCCAAGTAAAGTGTGTATTTAAAACATGTGCTCGACGTTCTAGAGGAATTCTAGAACAGTGGAGCGTCGATATCGGTATATAAAAAACGCGAGAAACGAATACAAGTCCTTTAAAATAGGGCAATCAATATACTTTATTGCAATAAATTACCAGATACATTATGAGATATTTTCTACAAGATTTCAGCCATAAATGGATGGTTCAAGTGTGTGCGAGTGCAAGAGAATCATAGATAGAAATAAGTCGTGAACGTGTATTTTAAATCATTCAATATAGCACCATTTTTAAGTAGGGTTTTTACTGAGGGTATAACCGTAAGAAGGCGTAAGGATTATTTAGAAAGTGACAAAATATTTTTCATGGGTTTTTATCAAAAAAAACTGAGAAGGCGACATAGGTCAATGAGCATTGCGACAGGGGCCAGGCAGAACGCGACAGGGTCCTGTACGGGTTGCGACATGGCTGTATGTTCAAGCGGCCAGAACGCGACGTAGGTACTGTCGCATTCAAAAAGCGACAAGGAAGGCGTCGTGATGGCTTGAGAAAGTGACAAGTGGATGGTCGCAATCAGACCCAGAAGGTGACATATCGGCCTGTCGCAATCTGGTTGTCTGCACCTGGCTCTGACAGGATTCAGACTAGGCTTTGGATTGCGGGCCAACTTGAAATCGAATGATACAGGGTGCTTTGAAAAATCATAACTAATTGTATAGTGAACGAAAAATCATGAAACCAGTTGCAAATTAAACTAGACATGTAATGGTACTTCCAATAAATAGGGATTCGAGAGAGAACATGGTTTGAGCATGAACAACAACGAGTAACACAGAACATGACATAGAGAGCAAGACTGATTTAATTCTAGCAACATGCTCAATGAAATTAGGCTTTTTAGGGGCAAATGATCCCTAACAACCTAAAGTATCTACAGTAAAACGTTCGTAGCATGGGGTCAAGTATTCATAGAGATTTGAATTAAATATGACACCTCGGGTTATCATGTTTGTAGTTCTTCAAAAATTAAGAACAAAAGATAGGATGGATGGAAAAATATGAAACTTGGGGTTTCGTTCAAGGGGGTAGGAAGAACCTACAGAAAAAGTTTCATGGTTTATACTTGTGAGAATGCTTACCTTTGACTCGATTGTCTTCTAGGGCTAGAACTTGAAGAACAAGGGAAGAAGCTTCAAGTTCTTCTTCTCTCCACGAAATCCTCTCCTCCTTAGCCTCTTCTCCACGTCCAGCAACTCTTGGCAATGAGCTAGGGTTGCCCAAGAGAGTTTAAGAGGTGTATTTATGCAAGTATGTATTTCTATTCCTACTATTACTCTAATTCCCCTTTAATTATAAAATTTCCTTATTTCCTCCTTCCTTCCTTGCTTTCCAAACTCTATTTAGACTTGGAAAAGATCCAAATTCGTGCTAACCCATATGGGGTAGGTTTAGGAATCCAATTCCAACTCTAACTTCCTATTTAATGCATTAAATACCATTTTTCTATTTAGGTAATAATTTAGTTATGAATTTAGGGTATTTTCCTATTATTCTCCCTTTGTAAATTCATCTTTTTGACCCAATAAATACTAGAAGATCCATTAAGCAAAGCCCATTACTCTTTTCCATCTAATGGGTTTAATGCTCTAATTAAATATCCATTTAGCTAGGTTTTAAATTCTTTATTTAAAATTTTAATTTTCGTAAAATTCAGGTTGCTACATCGTCTCTCGCGATCAGGCCGAAGCCTCGCAAGGGATATCAAACACATATATTCGTGGAAATACAAAAGAACCACATTAAGCATACAAAAGTTGCATAGCTTATACATGTCCATAAGAAAAGTACATTCCAAGTTCCTTATATAATCAACATAACATAAACATAGCCCGAGATAAACCCCCAAGGCCCCAAAAGAAAGAACTTTACTCTACTGGTGGTGATGGCCTGGCTCTGCTATGAAGCTGGTCAGAGCTACTAGAGGGACATGAAGCCTCCTGCTCGCCCTCACCTGGAAGAAAAAGGGGTGAGCATCACAAGTCATTGGCTCAGTAGGGTAGCTCCCCCAAGCCGAGAAACACAATTAATAATAAAGCTGTAAAAGTATGTAATCATTTAAACATGGTACTACAGAGCGGGTAAATAAATAAACGGCAACACACGTCAAGTGCACAAGCTAAAGGAAGGGTACGCCGAACACGAGTCTCGAGAACTGGTTCGCGACACTAGCCACAGACCCGAACAAGCCACACAAGTACACCTCTCAGTCTCGTAGCCACGGAAGAAAGGTCCAGCTGCCGCTCCACCTCAACAAACAAGGACTATGGAGACAAACTACACCACACCTACAAGCAACACTGCAGTAGGACTAAGCCTGACACCTTTAGGGGCTCCGGCCGAGAACCCTAAAGTGAGGCACTGGAACAGGACTAGCTGAGGACCAGTACGTCTACTGGTGTCCGTCCCTCAACCAAGAGCATGCTACAAATGACTATACACTCAAACACAAGCCATTGTCCCCTGTTGTATTTCCCCTTAGCCAGACGTACTACTCAAGCACAAGAGGAGGGTGTCCAGGAAGACGACACAAACCTCGACGGTACTCTCGTACCGAGACAAGCCCTAAGCACCCGGTGCTAGGGTAACCGACTAGAGAGGTAACTATGGAAGGCGTAACACCTAACCTGCTATGCACGTAAAACCACGTAAACCTCTTCGTATCAATCATTACACGAGTCCATACCACCCATACAGACCCTACATTGCCTTGGTAACACAGCCCAAGCAATGTGGAACACAAACTGGACAGATTGGCCATAGCTCACCAGAGCTCGGGTCGCCCCTTTCATAAATGCATCCAAACCAGAAGCCGCTTTTACCTTTCAGGTCGCGTCGGACATATAGGACGCTACCTTCCTCTAAATCGCGTCGGGTGTAGGCGATGTGTTAATAAATGCGTCTCCTGCACTGGACGCCTTTCGAGGTTCGGAATCACACTCAACAAAGCCATCAGGAATTCAAACCACACCATCCCATATCATATAAAACAGGAATTAAACATGTAAATAGGATTCCTTCACATGCTCACTAACATGCAACCCCATCTCTACATTTAGATGCTTCATTCAAGCATCACACAACCCAATCCATATGTAAATAGGGTATAAACCAAGGTAGAGTTCCCCTACTAGTGCAAGAAGCACAATTTCGACACCACCTCGAGATTCCCCGCGCTCCCACGCTCGTCCACGTGCCGAAACCTCGCCAAACGGACTCCGATTGCTCCAAGAATGCCCAGCAAACCCTTCACAGCCACTGCAACTCCTTCCCCAGCTGAGCAGTGCAACTGCACTTTTCAGTCAGGGGAAGACACACTTAACTGCTCTGAACCGAATCACGTAGCGTTTATCGGACGCGATAAGAATCGCATCCTCCACGGCCGACGCAACTAAACTTCCGTCACCGTGCATGCGCCACGCGGCGCGCATGCAGCGATAGCCACGTAATGGCGGTTCAATATCACGTCCTGCATGGTGACCGCAATTAACATTTGTAATCGTGTCCCACATACAGACCGTGATAAGAAACAAGATTGCGTCTGGCAAACCGGATGCGATAAGCCCCTGAGAATCACGTCCTCTATTTGCACCGCGATCTTAATGAGTCCGACAGAGCCCAAATTTGGCTGGGTTGCCCAGCACCCCTGCCTACAACTTGACCCAAATAAGCTGTAAAAACACATATAGACCTCCATGGTGTAACTATGGCCACATAATGGCCTCGAAACCCGATAAACCACGATCTGAACCTTCCGGTCATTACATCGCGTCAGCCCTTATCTCTCTGTCACGGATCTAGCATCCGAGAAGATGTGGGCCAACGAGGAATTTGTACAGTTTGCTGACCGTTGGAGGTTAATGGCCACGCGCTTGCACTATGAGCTCTCGGAGTCAGAGCAAGTTAAAATAATCATTTCAAACTCTACTCGGAGGTTCATGCACATCCTGTCCATGAACCAAATTGATACGATGGAAGAGCTCTACAAGCAGGGACATTACATCCAGATGCATCTAATGGACTCCGCGATCATAGATCTTTCTGATCAAGTTAATCTGAGACAGAATGGATTAGTGGATGCCATCCACCATCGACCTCACCACTACACAACACCCACTACATATACACCCCACAGACTCCCATTTACCACAACATGCCTCCACCCAGACGTCCACTGATTCATCCTCCTCGGACTCAACAACCTCCAACTGGGCCCTACGACGCCCCTATTTTTAAAGAAGAAGCTCCTGTGCCCTATGTTGAACTTGCTCTGGCACCCATGCTAGCCCCCATACCTCCTCACAACAACCACTACCTCCACAACAGCCTCCACTTCCCTCACAACCTGTTGCTCGAGCTGAAGTTGCTAGCGCCCAACCCATCTGCGAGACCACTTGGTGCTACAATGATGAACCTTCCGAGGTCATGTTCGTGCGCCATTTACCTACACCTCCGACACTACCATCCACCATCATCAAACCCTCCATCATTAAACCAACCATTACACCCACCATTAAGTCAATCATTACACCTCCCACACCGCCAACACCATTGGCAACCCAACCCGAGCAACCCCTTGCTATCATACCAATTACGCCTCCACCAGCCATACACCCACCGTATCCATCCCCATCCAACGGAGCGGGTGCAAACAAATAAGGAGCCACGAGCGTCAGCAGAAGAATGAATCCTCGGGACTGGGCATGCTCCTCAAAATTCGAAATTACATTCCTCGCATGCTGGTCATTATTTCCATACTGGGCACATTCACTGAGCGGGAGTCCTCTCCAAACATGGCCATCAATGGGCCTTCTAAATCTATGCCAATCATACCGTTGCCAACCGGGTTTATTTTAAAATACTCATAGGAAATCAAACCCTCCAAGCTCTCATGACCCCTCACATCATTATTGTGAATCTTTCCACTCCAGTGAAGGGGTCAGCTTCTCAGATTGTGCTCACGCACTCCAACGCCAAATCATTGGCACAATTTACTGTCCAAGGGGTCATGCCCCCTTCTATATCAAACAGCTTACAATCTTTGGGCACGGTGTTGGGTTCATATGTGTGATGTTTGTGATTACATGTTTTTGATGATGAACAAGATAAATTGATGTTGTGTGATGATTGTAACATGAGGACATTGGCAAGTCAAGCAACATATCAAACCATGCTTAAATTTGATCATCTACATATTCATTATATCTCACTAACAATGTTCTTTGATGTAGGTGTGATTGTATGCAAAACAAGTGTTAAAATCAGGAGCAAAAGCTCAAGAAAAAGTCATTAAGCAAGTACCTATCGACAGCCCTACAAGTACCTGTCGACAGCCAAGCACAGGGAAGACATACAAGTCACTGGAAATTCAAGTAATGGAATAGCTGTCGACAGATGCAAGTTGCCTGTCAACAGATTGAACCAGTTCTGAAAGCTATAAGCACTGTTGAAGTGTGTCTGTCGACAGATGCAAGTCGCCTGTCGACAGCTACAAACAGGAAAGTCTTCTCCCGGAAGTTCAGAGTTCTGGAAATTGAGAAACTGTCAGGATCTATCGACAGATGAACGGTGGTGCTGTCGATAGACGTAGAGAATCTTCAAATCCGAGAATTAGTTATGTTCCGTATTTTGGTGTTTCCTTTTACCACGTCTCTCCTAACTTGGACACCCGTATATATAGAACATAAAGAGGTATTTTCGCAGCAAGAGGAAATCATACCAAACCCTAATCAAAAACCAAGAGAGAGAGCTTCTCCCTATTGCTCTGCTTCAACCCTCCGTCCAAGGAAAGAAAGAACCATCTTCCGAACGGAGTTAAAGCTAGTTTGTCCATTCTTCAAGGCTTCTCCATCAACTGATACCTATCAAGATGGAGCTTCAAGTTCATCTGGACGATCATCTTGAAGAGTTCCATCTTAGGATTTGATTCTACAACTCTGAATTCTTCTCTGCTTCTACTTTTTCATACTCTGTGTGTGTGGCAGTAGGTCAAGTGTCTCTTATGCTTGATCTACATGTGTGGTGTTGTTCTAATCGTGCGTTTGCATCAGACAACGTGGTGTGTGTGTGTTGTAGTGATCGAACTTGCTAATAAGCAGTCTTTCTGTGTGTGTGTGTGGACGCTGGACGTAGGATACACAAGTTGTGTACTCCGAACCACCTTAAATCTTCATGTCCTGTGGTTTGCACGTTTTCACGATAGATGATTGGTAGGCACGTTGATTCTACACATGCTAGATAGGTATTTCATGTTCTTATTCACAACAAGCACACACTTTGCAATTCGAATTCAAATTAAATTTCTTTGAGATTTCGATAAGTCTGTGTTTCCATCGAAAAGAAGGCAAAAGTGTTTCTAGTTTGCAGTAATCTATTCAACCCCCCTTCTAGATTACCATATTGGATAATTTCGTGCATCTTTCAATTGGTATCAGAGCGAGGTTTCTCTGATTTATTACTTTTAAAGCTTGATCTTACGATCAGGAGATTCTCGATCTTATGGAATCTAACAAGGGGTTTATGGCTGAGGGACACTCAATGTCTAAGCCACCCTTCTTTGATGGCACTGACTATCCATACTAGAAAAATTGCATGCAGGTATTTCTGATAGATCAAGACTTTGAGCTTTGGAAGATCGTCAGCAAAGGAGCATATGTGCTGTCTGAGGATGAAGACACGTGGACAAAGGACCAGATTAAGAAAGGGACTCCCAACTAGAGCGCATTGAACATGATGCAGTGCGCTGTACATCCCAAGGAATATTCAAGAGTCTCCACATGCACCTCAACAAAAGAGATGTGGGACAAGCTTGAACTTATCTACGAAGGTACGTCTGAGGTAAGGGAAACTAAAGCAAGCATGCTGGTATCTGAATATGAAATGTGTAAAATGAAAAATGAGGAAACCATATCAGATATGTTTGCAAGATTCATGTTAATAATCAACGGACTGAAAGGTCTTAAGAAAGAATACTCAGAAAGTGACTTAGTTAGGAAGATACTTCGGTCTCTTCAATCCTCATGGAATACTAAGGCCAATGTCATCGAGGATTCTAAAGATCTTTCAAAGATGAAATTGGATGAATTGATTGGTTCCTTGATGACCTATGAGATAAATATAAAGAGGAAAGAAACTGAAGAAAATCCAAGAAAATCTATTGCTTTAAAAGCTTCCAATAAAAATTCCTCAAGTTCCAAAAAGGATGTACAACAGGAAAGTGATGACAATGAAACGTCTAGTGATAGTGAGCACGATGAAATGGCCATGCTCACTAGACAATTCAAGAAATTTCTTAAGTTCAAAAGGAGAGGCTCAGGTAACTCCAAATCTTTTCAAAAGAAAGATTTTTCAAATAAATTTGAGTCTAACAAGAAATCTGACATGATTGTGTGCTATGAGTGCAAGAAACCAGGGCACATGAGAGAAGAATGCCCGGAGCTCAAGAAGAAACTGAAGAAAGATAAATTCACCTTCAAGAAAGCCAAGGCAATGTTGGCAACTTGGAGTGATGAAGACAAAGACGAAGACTCACATGCAAGCTCAGGAAATGAAGAAGTTCATTGTTTAATGGCAAGGAGTGAGGACTCCATTGAGGTAAACTCATCCTTTGAAAACTATATTGTAGATGAATGGGAAGAGGCTTATGCATTGCTCTTTGAGAGATTTTGTGAGTTCAAGTCTGAAAATAAAGCACTCAAAAAGAAAATCAACTCATTCGTTCATAGCACATCCAAAGATGAACATATTGCAGTCCTAAATAAAGAGATTGAAATGATAAAAATTGATGAGGAAGCTCACTGTGAAGAAATGGATTGCATAAAAGTAAAATTGCAAGAGAGTGAAAAACAAATACAAGGCCTAATCAATTCTCTGAAAGCCTTCAAAATGAATATCAAGAAATAAAGATAAAGTTGGAACAAACTGAAAAGGAATTAAAAGAAAATTTGAAGATCTTACCAGATTTGTAAAAGGAAAGCAAAATCTTGATGCTGTTTTGGGGGCAAATGTTAATGTAACAAGGCATGGGCTTGGATATCAACCAGTGAAACAAAAGAAAATGGGAGAGACATTGATAACTTCCTTTGTTGATTCGAGTCCAAGCACAAGCAAACAAATTCCTTCTAAGAACAAGAAAAATCAAGCAAAGGGTAAGCAACAACAGCTCAAACAAAAGCCCTCAGGTCTTCAAAAGAATAAGCAGTCTGTCGACAGGCTCAATGAGAGTTGTCGACAGGCCTGGAAGAAGGTTGTCCAGACATCCAGGCAACAAAAAGGTAAAAGAAAATAGATTTTCAACAAATCGATAAAACAAATGTTTTGAGAAAATCTTCATCATGCAATTTCTATAAGAAACTTGGGCACAATTAAAAATAGCGTTGGAACAATTCAAACAAACTGAAATGCAAATAAGTTTGGATTCCAAAGCACTTACTTTTTATAATGAATGAAACATTTCGACCCAAAGTAATTTGGGTTCCAAAACCTCTTGTCTGATCCATCAATGCAGGAATGCCTAGCAGCCCAAAATCAAAACAAATGGTACTTGGATAGTGGCTGCTCGAGGCACATGACGGGCGACAAAGATAAATTTTGTTTGCTGGTGGAAAAAGATGGAGGTCAAGTTGTCTTTGGAGGTAACAATAAGGGCCACATCATTGGCACAAGATGGGTGTTTAGGAATAAACTAAATGAAGAAGGTAAAGTGGTGAGAAACAAAGCTAGACTGGTAGCAAAAGGGTATAAACCAAGAATTTTGGATAGTTTTTGAAGAATCTTTTGCACCTGTAGCTAGGCTTGAAGCAGTAAGAATCTTCTTAGCATACACATGTTCAAACAAATTCAAACTTTTTCAAATGGATGTTAAAACTGCTTTCTTGAATGGCTACATAAAAGAGGAAGTATATGTTTCTCAACCACCTGGTTTTGAGGATAATGAAAAGCCTAACCATGTTTTTAAGTTGCACAAAGCTATTTACGGTTTGAAGCAAGCACCTCGAGCTTGGTACGACAGGTTAAGCAACTTCTTGGTGAGTAAAAACTACTCAAGAGGTAAAGTGGACCAAACCCTTTTACTAGGAAAGTTCGCAATCATATAATTTTTGTTCAAGTTTATGTGGACGACATCATCTTTGGTTCAACTAACCCATCACTGTGTGAAGAGTTTTCTAAACACATGCACAGTGAATTTGAGATGAGTCTAATGGGGGAGCTTCAATTTTTTCTTGGCTTGCAGGTAAAGCAACTCGAAGACGGGTTCTTCATCAATCAAGAAAAATATGTTAAGGAGCTTCTCAAAAGATTTCATTTTGAACAAGCCAAAGCTGCCTCAACCCCAATGAGCACAAGCATTATACTTGAAAATGATGAGAAAGGTTAACCGGTAGATGCAAAGCAATTTCGAGGTATGATTGGCTCACTCCTTTACCTTACTGCAAGTAGACCAGACATACAATTCAGTTTGTCTTTGTGCTAGATAACAATCTAGTCCAAAGGAAAGCCATTTGGTTGCAGTAAAAAGAATTTTCAGATATCTCTCAGGTACGTATGATTTGGGGCTTTGGTATCTAGCAGGTAGTAGCTTCAACTTGATATCATATTTCTGATGCTGACTATGCTGGATGTAAAATTGATAGAAAAAGTACTAGTGGCTACTGCCAATTTCTTGGAGGTTGCATGGTTTCGTGGGCATCCAAGAAACAACACTCGGTTGCACTCTCCAATGCAGAGGCAGAATATGTTGTTGCAGGGAGTTGTGTGGCTCAAGTGTTGTGGATTAAAAGTCATCTATGTGACTACAACATTGATATTGGATGCACACTTATCCTATGTGACAACACTAGTGCCATTAACCTCTCAAAGAACCCAGTCCAACACTCTAGGACCAAACACATCTAAATATGACACCACTTTTTGAGAGATGAAGTAGCCAACAAATCCTTGGAGTTTAGCTTCATACCCACTGTGAAGCAACTGGCTGACATCTTCACAAAACCATTGTCTGAAGATAGATTCACCACACCGAGGAGAGAATTGGGTCTGTGCAAAATGTAATGAAACTTATTCCCAACTTTGGAGTATATGCTCTTTATGTGTAATGATTATGTGGTATATCAAATGGTGACATGTGGAAGAACAAGTCATGCTTGTTTGGAAACTATCACTATGCGTGAGAAAACATTCTCCGCCACGTACCAATAGTCAAACTACATATAAAGGTCATGCACTTCAAATAGGGTATTTAGTGTCCTTTCAACTTGCACATTCATTTAGAAAAAAAAATTGAATTTCTGTGTTCCTGTGCTTATAAATGATCTCTGGTGTGCAAATGTTTGTCATGCATATGAGTATTTTGTGTGCCTTGCTTGAATATTGAGTCATCACATGCACAGAATATGGGGGAGTAAGTTCAGGGTTGTTGAGTGAATTCATGAGGGACAATTTCTATTTTTCATATGTTCTAATCTTACGAGAATGAAGCTCCAATTATTCTCTCATCTCAGCCTTTTAATCTGATTTGTTAAAGCTCCTATCGACAGCCCCAAACCCTCTTGTCGACAGCTATGCCTCCACAGAACATAGATTTTGAACCCTGTGTGCATCTGTCGACAGCCAACACCCATCTGTCGACAACCATGCTCTGTCTGAACCCAAAAATATCAAGCTGTGTACATCTGTCGGCAGGCTCAGACCAGCTGTCGACAAATATACATTTCACAGGCAATTCCTTATTCTTTCTCAACATCCTTCATTAGCATGTTCATGCCTTTTAGGTAAGGTGCACCTTGGGTACTTACTTGTGTTTTAATCTTTCATATCCACATAATATCAAAGATATTGTCTGAATCACAATGATTTTGACATACTATTCTTGTATTAGTCTAGGTTGTACCATTCGAAGTACATGGGACAAATCTAATGAATCTAACCTAACTCACTTGAATAACTCCCTTGTGGGAAATCATTCTTCTCAAGTGACTTGATAAGTCATATGGTCATTGAACTTTATGTCTTGCAATGGGTGTTAACCATAAATACTCTTTGACCTTGATTTTCAAACAAAAAAAAGGGAAAAATGGAGAAAAGCTACCTATTTCTAACAATCAAAGAAATGTACCAACAAATAATCACGGGAAAAAGGCAGAGCAATGCTGTGTATTGCTGAGTAACCGGGGACATAGGCATCACAAATGTCTATCTTCGCGTCAAAAAGCTTACTCATTATCTCTGTAAAATGGTATGATGGTCACTTCCACTGAGTAACTGGGGGTACGGGCATTCCACATGTCTATCCTCACGTGAAAAGGTGTTAGTGATCCTAATTACCACTTTCCCATTGAATTTCCCTCAAACCAATTCCAAGTTGAAATAGTGTGAAGCCTCCAAATTTTGATTAATCACGGGTACTTTGATGTTTATGGTTACCTACGCATGTAGACATCTTTTTTCATAAACCATTTGACCATCACCCACTAGGAACTATGTATTTCTACAATGGTTTTTATTCAAAGGGGTTATCTTCTTTTTCATAAGCTTTGGTACGATGTCCTCTTAATGCTCCAACTTGAGACTCCTAGGGTATTGTCTCTCAACCATTGAAGGTTTTTGACGTGTCTTCATATTCGTGGGTATGCAATTTTAAAATGTGTATATACCTATTTTATACCTTATCTACACTTTGGACGCTCATTGCCTAAAAAAAAATTTCTATCAAAATCTCTATCTGGCACAATTCTGAGTGTGCCTATCGACAGATGCCTGTTCATCTGTCGACAGCCGACGGCCAGGGAAGTCAAGAAGCCCAACCACCACGCTGTTTTAGGCTGTATTTTGTAGGCCCCTTCCGTTTCAAACTCTTACCTAAATTCTTCAAAAGGGAACCCACGCCCTTTCCTTCTTTCCCCCACTAAACCGCATGATCCATCACATCTTCACCACCTTGATTGCTCCAAAGCATGGTAGTCGGGAACTCGTCACTGAGGTTCATAAATCACTCTTTTTCTTCTTCCTCAAGTGCGAACAAATCAACTTGCCCAAACTCATGCTTCACCTAATCCGTCAATGCTTCTACAACCCCAGGAGATCAATGCCATATGCTTGCCCGATCACTTCCCTTCTTCTCTTCATTGGGATCCATATTCTTGATAGTGAGCTTGTCACCCTTAAATCCCGCAGTGCATTTAATCTCACTACTGTCCATCCAATGGGCTATAAACTTATTGATGGAAGAGTAATCAGAACTCTTAAGGGTCAGGAAGATGATTTCTCCGGTGATGAGGATATTGCTGATGATTCTGATGAAGCAGAGCCAATGGATGCTCAGGGCAATAAGGATGAAGATGCAGAAGACCAAGCGCCTCAAGAGCATTCTCTTAGAGATTTCATATCTGCTCAACTGGCCCAAATGCAGCAACAAATGACCACTGGATTTGCTCAGCTCAATGCTCGATTTGATCATGTTGATACTAGGATGGATGCACTGGTTGACACTCACGTGCAGATTCAACATCGGCTCACTCGGCTCTCCACAGAATTTCGTGAATCTCGTCATCCCAATGTGTCTAGGATTGACAATGGTTAGAGAGTCTGAGTTTGGGTTTGTCTGGGTTCACTAGTTCTTCCCTTTACTAGGTTTTTGGTCATGGGATACTTTGTCATTTATGTCAGTCCTATTATCTTCCTTCTTTTGCATTTCTTTGAGTCATGTCATGGACATCTTTTTGTAACTGTGTGCACTGAATGCTCACTCAATGAAATTCACAGTTATCTTTCTACTTTTTATTCATGTGTGCATGACTTGTCTTTTTGGATGTTGACAAAAGGGGGAGAAACATCAATTGTGCATAAATTGAAAATTTATCATCATCAAAAAGGGGGAGAATGTTGGGTTCACATGTGTGATGTTTGAGATTACATGTTTTTGATGATGAACACTATAAATTGATGTTGTGTGATGATTGTAACATGAGGACATTGACAAGTCAAGCAACATATCAAACCATGCTTAAATTTGATCATCTACATATTCATTATATCTCACTAACAATGTTCTTTGATGTAGGTGTGATTGTATGCAAAACAATTGTTAAAATCAAGAGCAAAAGCTCAAGAAAAAGTCATTAAGCAAGTACCTATCGACAGCCAAGCACAGGGAAGACATACAAGTCACTAGAAATTCAAGTAAAGGAATAGTTGTCGACAGATGCAAGCTGCCTGTCGACAGATTGAACCAGTTTTGAAAGCTGTAAGCACTGTTGAAGTGTGTCAATCGATAACTGCAAATCACCTGTCGACAGCTACACACCGGAAAGTCTTCTCTCGGAAGTTCAGAGTTCTGGAAATGAGAAACTGTCAGGATCTGTCGACAGATGAACAGTGGTGCTGTCGACAGACATAGAGAATCTTCAAATCCGAGAATTAGTTATGTTTCGTATTGGGTGTTTCCTTTTACCACGTCTCTCCTAACTTAGACACCCATATATATAGAACATAAAGAGGTATTTTCGCATCAAGAGGCAATCATACCAAACCCTAATAAAAAACCAAGAGAGAGAGAGCTTCTCCCTGTTGCTCTACGTCAACCCCCTGTCTAGGGAAAGACAGAATCATCTTCCGAATGTAGTTGAAGCTGGTTTGTCTGTTCTTCAAAGCTTCTCCATCAACTGATACCTGTCAAGATGGAGCTTGAAGTTCATCTGGACGACCATCTTGAAGAGTTCCATCTCAGGATTTGATTCTACAACTCTGAACTCTTCTCTGCTTCTACTTTTTCATACTCAGTGTGTGTGGCAGTAGGTCAAGCATCTCTTGTGCTTGATCTACGTGTGTGGTGTTGTTCTGATCATGTGTTTGCATCAGACAACATGGTGTGTGTGTGTGTTGTAGTGATCGAACTTGCTAATAAGCAGTCTTTCTGCGTGTGTGTGTGGATGGTGGACGTAGGATACACAAGTTGTGTACTCCGAACCACCTTAAATCTTCGTGTCTTGTGGTTTGCACGTTTTCACGATAGATGATTGGTAGGCACGTTGATTCTACACACGCTAAATAGCTTGTTCATGTTCTTATTCACAACAAGCACACACTTTGCAATTCGAATTCAAATTAAATTTCTTTGAGATTTCGATAAGTCTGTGTTTCTATCGAAAAGAAGGCAAAAATGTTTCTAGTTTGTAGTAATATATTCAACCCCCCCCTTCTAGATTACCATATTGGATAATTCCGTGCATCTTTCACACGGTCCCCTCTTTGTGGCTTCCAACTCTACCAGTGGGACTCCCCACTCTTTCTTTCAACTACATTCCAAGGGAGTTGTCACTGTCGCTTGAAACTCTAATGGAAGTCAACCCTCCAACCCTTGAGAGCCATTCAACCCCTCAGAGAAGAGCAAGACCTTCCGCCCGCTGGGCAAAATTTGTGGGGAAGTACCTGAGGGTCAGAACGCCGGCCCCCAAGCGAAAAAAAAACGCCGGGCAAGGCAAAAGACCAAGGGGCCACCACCTCCCTCTTTTTCATTTCAGTCATCTTTTGTGCTCCTCAGTGCCTCTCCGTGAGTTCTCCACATTCACTCCCCACGAGAGGCATTTTATTATCATCTTTTGTATAATCCTTACTCTTGCACTGGGCATCGCGCCCCTTTTTGTATTCCTCATACTCCTTTCTGTGCCCCACGTTGCACATCTCCCTCCAGTGCCTCACGTGGCACATCTCCCTCCAGTGCCCCACGTGGCACATCTCCTTCCCGTGCCCCACGTGGCACCTCTCCATCTTGCGACCCATGCGGCGCACCCTCCTTTTTGCCCCCTCGCGGCCCTCTTGTTTCCTTCTCTCCTCCAGCTCATCCAGATTCTCTTCCTCTTTCAGGGCATCACGCCCTCCTTCTCCACTAAACCCCTCCAGCCCTGCCGAAGTCTCCAAAATCTTTACTCACTCTCTCCTTGCAACCTTTAATCGGGTCCTTTGACCCTTCTTGCACTATTTTCGGGGTCTTAGCCCCCACTCGTCATTTTAATTCCACAAAAAATGTGAATTCTTGTAGACCCCGAGTCTCGCCCCAGCGCAGGGCATTCATCCTTCCATTACCCTTCAAACTCTTACTATATTTACCAGTGTCAAAAATCCATAAAAAGATGAATATTTCGGCGTTGCCATGCTATCGCAGCATTCCCGTTATGAGAATTCCACGCCAGGAGTTCAAAGTTCCCTCCCGGGTCATTAAAGTCTGCCCTCGGCATGGGCAATTCACACACTTCACGGCACCCTAAGCCGATTGCTCTCAGTAGACACCATCATTATCACAGCCACGCTTGAATGGCGCAAAACATCTGTTTCTCCCCTCTTTCGGCCGAAGTATGGGTAACAAAGGTAGTCTAGGCAAGGTAACCAACCCAAGGCACTTCGTCATAAGAGGACATCCTCCAAATGGGCAAAGTCAAAATGACCAAGAAAAATCAAGTCCAATGCATGTCAAGAGTGGAAAAGTCCCCGCGGAGATCCAAATGGACCCGGTCATATGCATGCAAAAATCAAATCAAGTCAATAGGGCATGGCAAAGAGTGGCAAAGTCCCCACGGAGATCCAAATAGACCCGGTCGTACACATGTCTCTACAATCAATTGGTCATCACTCAAGATTCTAAAATAATTCAAAAGCCCCAGTGCTTAAATGAGACTGAGCTTTCTGTCCCAAGGGAGGAAGTCAAACCCAACTCTTCAAATACCCGTATCAAGCTTATCTCCAAGTTTTCTTCTCTTCTCCCTGCTAGACTTAGTCGCCTATTCAGGCATGGCTTTGATAGTGGCACTGTTAGCCAAGTGCAATCGCCCGTAGGCGCCACGTTAAAACGCATGCCCTACTCTGGGCATTCTTTAATGACACGGGAGGTAACGAGGACCCCTCGCCAGTCAGTTCTCATAACCTTAATACCGCCATGGCATGACAATGTTTTAAAAATCAACAAAAAGATGAATATGAAACCAAAAATAAAAGATGAATACTCTCAAAATCAACAAACAAAAAAAGATGAATATTTCCAAAACAAAAAAATCCAAATATTTTCAAAATCCCATAAAAATTTGAATACATGCAAAAATCTCACAAAAAATTTGAATATTTTCAAAATCCAAAAAGTTCCTGATGGTCTTGCACAAAGCATGTTGCGCCTCCTGTTTGCGCCGGGACGATGCAAATCTTCCCCTTCATGGGTTCCTCCCATCCTTAACTCCAATCTCCTTAGCCAGAGATCACATATCCTCATGGTCTAACAAACAAACCAAATGAGCTGTTTATTTAATGCTTTATTAATTCTCCAAGACATGCTTTGAATGAATGCTGTTTTTCCATGACATTTGTTTTTCTTGGCTAATGAGTTTTGAGTGCTGGATTCGAGTTACCTCATCCAGCACAATCAGGCTGCTGCTGCCCTACCATCACTTATCTGCATCTACTATATGCATAACCTTAGAGCGTACCAAGGACCTTGTGGCTCTGAGGAATTTGGGATTTGAGTTCCCCTCTATCAAAAACATTGATTATCCCAGAGGATCCTTAGCTGCACGGATAGACCGTTACGCTTGGCATGTGAGGACGACAGACCCATGCACAAAACCCCGGTCCTGACTCACCGGCGTGACAATATTATCCTTGGTTATTTTCTACTCCTTTTAATCTTATTTTCCTTTAGCCCAACATACATGCATCTTGAAATCTCAGTGGAAATCTACTCTTCCAAGTCAATCTGAGGGCCATCCGCGCCTCAAATCCAAAGCAATCTTGAAATATTCCATTCTGGGTCGAATACCCAACCCCCTTTGTTGTTGCCTCCGGGCCGTTTTCCTTGAGAATCCTTTTTTTTGGACTCATCCATTTTATTTTCATTTCTCCCAGAGATCCACCTGAGGCTGTGGCAGATGCCCCTGATGGTGCAACCTAACAGATTGTGTCCTTAGGTACTTCCCAGACACTGGAAGTTGATCTCTCTTCCTTCCTCCCAAGACCTACCTGCGGCAGTGGCAGACGCCCCCAATAGTGCAACCTAACGGATTATGTCCTTAGGTACTTCCCCGATGCTGGAAGTTGGTCTTTTCCTTTTTTGTCCTTTTCCTTTGTCCAAGCATTTGTTTCTTTAAATTTTCTTCCCAGTGGTGACTTCCTTGGGTGTTGGTGAAAGACTCTTATCAGGTGGCATTCCCCAATGATCAAACGTGTGTCTATTTTTCACCTTGGCGTCTACTTTTTAGTCCGCTCCCGCTACACTCCACTTCGCTACACTTCAGTCCATTACACTCCATTTCACTCCACTTCAAGCCCCTCCGCTTCGCTCCCCTGCAAAGAGGATGCCAAGGTGTGGCAGCTGTAGACACGCGAATTTGGCTCCCCCGCGGGCAAATTTCATACTGCACGATAATGCCATAAATGACCTTCATTTTTCCTTGAAAGAGTGTTTTCCCCATCATTATGGATCACCCCCATTCTTCCCCGGTGCTTCCCTTCCATTTTCCGAAACCCCTGGGGTATTATAAGCTTGAATTCTTTATCGCGACAGGTATAGCAGCCGCCTCTCTATAAACGCGTCCAGCATCCTGGATGTGATTCAGGATCCTTATCGCGACGGCCTTCAGGGGTGCAACCTTATCGCGGCCTGTATGTCAGCCGCGACTCAGTTTGTAGTCACGTCCTGCTGCCCAGACGCGATTCAATGTGGCCCAGAAAGTCATCATGCCCAGGCCCGTAATCATGAGAAAAGCCTGAATCGCGTCCTTGACAGAAGATGTGATTTAAAAGGTCAAATCCTAAAAGCTTCCAGCAGACAAGTACATTTATAAGCTGATTGCCTTAGAAATTGCCTCTAGGGTAATCGCGTCGGCCATGGCCGGTGCGTTTCAAGTCGCGACAGCCCTAGCGGATGCGATTCCATTCCTTATTGCGACATCCTGATAGGATGCAATTCAGAGACATTGACGGCAATCAAGTGCTTGTCTCATTAAATTGACCTTCTGAAACGTGGCCTACCGCCCATACGTATTTAAATCCTTGTCGCGGCGCCCATGCCTGAAGCGATTCAAGTCGCGGCCTGCCACCCAGACGGGATTCAACTCCTAATTGCAGCTTCCTATTTGGATGCGATTCAAGAATCTATTTCCTATAAATTGGCCCCGAGGATCATTTTGTTTAGGGAGGGTTCCACGAAGCGGCGAAGCCCTGCCGGATCCTCGCCTCGACTCCGAGTCATTCCTTGCCGATCCATTCTTCTTCCTCGGAGTCCGACGCCGTCGTCTCCTTCCACCCCACGCGCGAGGTGGGAGCATCTTCCTCCTCTCCTTCCTCCGTCCAATCGGAAACGGCCCGTCACGCCGCACCAACGTTTGGGGAAGTACCCCCTCCCCTCTCTTCCTTATTTGCATTTCTACTCCCTCCGGGCCCCACGTGGTTCTTTACGTTTTCACCTCCTCCGGGCCCCACGTGGCCCTTCTTTAATCCTTTTTTACACACATGCATGCATACACACATATACCTACTTTAAGGGTTTAAAATCACCATCCGTTGAGTCCTCCCCATTTTACTCATTTATTTATTTATTTGGGATTCGGTACTACACGCCCTATTTCGCTAATCCCCATTCTTATTTGTCTTTTTTGCAAGGGTAAGCAAATGAGAAAACGCCCTCTACTGCGGCCGGCCGTGTTCATAGAGGAGGATGGGACCCACATCATCCCCCGCGCAATCTCCCCGCTAAAAGGTATGCTCGCGATCACTCCTTCCATCCCGCACCCCTCGCCGTGCGTCTCGATTCGGCACCCTCGCGTGCCTGGCGATCACATTTCTTTTTCTTTATTTTATGCTTTTCACACTCCATATCCACACACCACACATTCCACACACATTTCGCAAACCATATTTTTATTTTTATCACCACCCTCTTTGTGGACTGTTCTTTGTCCCCCTAAAAACAGAACGGAAAACACATCTACACTAGGCACAATTTCAGGAGTACTTCAACAGCAAGTACTTCTCTGACCGAGTACAAGAAAGGAAGGTGGCAGAGTTCACCAATCTGAAACAATGGAGTCTCTTTGTAGCTGAATACGAGGCCCAATTCTCTAAATTGGCCCGTTATGCCCCACACTTGGTCCAAACCGAGCGGTTGAAGGCCAAAAGGTTCATGAGCGGTCTGATGCCCAGTACATTACACAAATGGGACCAATGGATCTGCAGACATACCCAGAGATGGTGAGAAAAGTACTACTACTTGAGGACTCACTAGCTATCACTGAGAACATCAAAAATAGTATGGTAAAAAGGGAACAGGGGACAATATCTGTCACACCCCAATGCGGAATATCGGCAAGAAAAGGGTATAGAGCGAGTACTAGACATCAACCATTACACAATGAATAATACTAAAGCGAATTCATTTCATTAATATATTTCCAGTGTCTAGTTACAACCACTAATATCAGAGCCAATCTATGGGGCCCGATTACATTGGAATAAAACAAAAGACTAAGCATCAAACCTAACTACTACAACACTAAACATAGCAATAGGACACTAGGGTACTCATGACATCACTCCAGGTCATTCCCGTCCTCTTGAGTGTATGGTTCATCCTCGGTCTTACCTGAGAACACAACGACAAATAACGCAAGGTGAGCGAACATCGCCTAGTAGGACTTAAATCTCAGGCTCAAGCAGGCTTTAAGTAATTAATGCATTAAAGGCAGAGTAACTAATGACAGAACGGAAGAGAGTGTGAAGTAAAAATATAGCAGGACAGTACGTGAATGAAATAGCAAGACTTTCCAAATATAGACTTTCCAAGAATAGCACCAGTGTCGGGAATAACACAATAATAGAAAGATAGAACGATGTCAAGTATAGCAAGATGGCCATAGTACAAATAGCACAACGAGTATAGCATAGCACAACGAGTATAGTATAGCACTTTGTTGTCAATGGACAACGAGAGAACATAGCACTTTTGATTGTCATTTAGATAGTCAAGATAGATAGCACTTGAGTGTAATGCCAAATACTCTGATCATTTAACTCGTATGGGCACTAGCACTTTCGGGCGCACATCCCAAGACCAGATCGGGCCCTTTATATATTGCCAGGCATTTAGTTATATTGTTTATCTTTAGACAATCAGTCAATGGCCAATATAGAGTATCAAGAAACGTTGAATAGATGAGCGAGTAGAGTATAGATGAGAGTTAGTGGGCCTTGCACATGAAACGTTGAGTAACGAGCGATAGTAACAGTTGCATAACACGTGCACATGGTGGTGGTAGTCAGGCGGAACTCACGACCATTCCGCTGGCCATGTTAAGCACAAGTCCAGAGGTCCGATGTGATTCAAGACGAGAGTGAATTTCCAATAGCCGTTTGGACCATATTGATCCCTAATGGGTGTAACAGGTGTTAGGGTACGCTCGCCGACCATGTGGGAATCCATGGATAGAGGAGACTTATGGAGGCCTTGAACAAAGACTTACTAGTCCAGCAGATGGAGTATCCGACGGAGAGTTCGTCCAAGTCAAGAGAGAGTGTATATAGAAACAAGTGTTCGACGTTCTAGAGGAATCTAGAACAATGGAGCGTCGATATCGGTATTCCCAAAACATCGCGAGAAACAATAGACAAGTATAGGGTAATTTAATTACATAAATTACTAGATGTATTATGAAATAGTTTCATGCCAAATTATGCCATAATTGGATGGTTCAAAGTGCGTGTAAGTGTCATAAAATTTTAGATAGAAAAGATCGTGTGCATGTATTTTAATCATACATAAATATTTAATTTATAACAAGAGTTATTTTCGGGATGTATGACTGTTAAACAAGAGTACAAACTCTGTAGATAATCAAGCATTGCTGAGGCAGGGGGTTTCTTGCAAAAAGAACCCAGATCGCGACATACCCTAGTGAGGGTCGCGACGAGGTCAACTGAGATCGCGACGGGTGCTTGTATGTGTCGTGACAGGCTTAGTCTAGTCGGGCAGCAGATCGCGACGACAGGCCCTGTCGCTGTCGCGATCAGATCGCGATAGACCTTATGAACGCGGCCTATCGGGCTATTGCGTTCACAGGGTCTGCGCCCGAGTCCGACAGGGAAAGGACTTTACATTGGATTGCGGGCCAGAACTTACCCTATTTGACACAGGGTGGTTCAGAAAATCACAACTAATTGTATAGTCAACGAAAAATCGTGAAACCAGTTGCAAAACGACCTAGACATGCATGGGTACTTACAATAAATAGGAATTGGAAAACGTCCATGGTTTTGACATGTTGTAAACACAGTTATTCATGATGAACATGAAACCGTACATAGTTGAGATCAACGATTAAATTCGCAAGATAAGATGAATCAAATTTAGGGCTTTTAGGGGAAAAAGATGCCTAACATGCATCAGTTCCTACAGTAAAAATCTCGTGGCATGGGGTTGAGTATACAAGGCGATCAAGAATTAAGAAGAGGGTTCAGGGTCATGTAAGTTGCAGAACATGAAAAATCGAGAACGAAAGATATGCTCGATGGAAAATTATGAAACCAAAGGACTTTTGTTCTTGATAGACGAGACATCCTACAGAAAAAGTTTCATGGTTTATGCTTGTGAGAATGCCTACCTTTGATCATTTTCCTCTTCTAGGGTAAAGACTTGAAGAACTCGGTGAAGAACATGAGAGATCCTTCCTCTCCATGAATTCTCCTCCTCTTGGCCTCTCCTCCTGGTCGAGGAACCTCTTGGCACGAGCTAGGGCCGACCATGAAGGTTTAAGAGAAGTATTTAAGCTTCTCCCTATTCCCATTCCTAGTTTAAGCCTAACTCCTATTAAATTCCAAATTTCCTATTTTCCTCTCCCATTTTAAGCATGAGATCTCTTATTTGGGTTCACTAGTACAAATTATGGAATAGACCACCGTTAGTTAAGAACCGTCGGCGGTTCTGCATAAAGCCAACGGTCTTTAACCGTCGATGTTTTATTTGGGAATAGACAACACATTAACCGTGGTTTAATATATATGATTTATTTTTTAATATATATCTTCTATTTGAACCGTCGTTTAATAGTTATTAAAAGTCCATCTTACTTCCTTAATTCTCCAACCCCCGCCAATTTGGATTTGGATGGCCCCACATCTCTTCCCCGCCAAAGAAGGGAAACCGCGCTGGAACCCCTCGCCTCGTCCCTCCCAGCATGCAGAAGAGGTCTCCCCATCTCCCGGACGCCCTCACCTCGCCCCTCCCAGCGCGCAGAAGAGTCGCCCCTCCCAGCACGCAGAAGAGGCAGAGGCGCGCCCTCTCTCCGTCGCCCAGACGCCCGCCTGTGCTGGAACGCCCTCGCCTCGCCCCTCCAGCGTGCAGAAGAGGTAGAGGTGCGTCCTCTCCCCATCGCCCGCGCCGGAACATCCTCGCCTCGCCCCTCCCAGTGTGTAGAAGAGTCTCCCTCCCAGCGCGCAGAAGAGGCAGAGGCGCCCCCTTTCCCCATCGCCCGTTCACCCTCCCCTGCGCTGGAACGCCCTCGCCTCGCCCCTCCCAGCGTGCAGAAGAGGCAGAGGCGCGCCCTATCCCCGTCGCCCGGATGCCCGCCTGCGCTGGAACGCCCTCGCCTCGCCCCTCCAGCGTGCAGAAGAGGCAGAGGTGCGCCCTCTCCCCATCGCCCGCGCCGGAACGTCCTCGCCTCGCCCCTCCCAGTGTGCAGAAGAGTCACCCTCCCAGCGCGCAGAAGAGTCACCCTCCCAGCGCGCAGAAGAGGTAGAGGCGCACCCTTTCCCCATCGCCCGTTCGCCCTCCCCTGCGCTGGAACGCCTCGCTTCGCCCCTCCCAGCGTGCAGAAGAGGCAGAGGCGCGCCCTCTCCCCGTCGCCCGGACGCCCGCCTGTGCTGGAACGCCCTCGCCTCGCCCCTCCAGCGTGCAGAAGAGGCAGAGGTGCGCCCTCTCCCCATCGCCCGCGCCGGAACATCCTCGCCTCGCCCCTCCCAGTGTGCAGAAGAGTCGCCCTCCCAGCGCGCAGAAGAGGCAGAGGCGCCCCCTTTCCCCATCGCCCGTTCGGCCTCCCCTGCGCTGGAACGCCCTCGCCTCGCCCCTCCCAACGCACAGAAGAGGCAGAGGCGCACCCTTTCCCCATCGCCCGGACGCCCTCGCCTACGCCGGAACGCCCTCGCCTCGCCCCTCCCAGCGCACAGAAGAGGTAGAGCCAAAACACAGTTCATATGCATTCAAACTAGATGCTACTACATTAGAATATTAGATAAGAAAACTAATAGAGCACCATTTAAAGTAAAAGGCTCAACAATTTTACATGATTTGCATTTTATCATGAACTGGACAATGTATAAATGAGTCTTAGTCATTTTATCTTAGAGACTGAATAGACACCTTTAGGATCAAGAAGTGTAGCACAATAGCATTGGTTAACAATTACATAGATAAGAAAACTAATAGAGCATCATTTCAAGTAAAAGGGTCAACAATTACATAGATAAGAAAACTAATATGCGTACAAGTCTGAAAAGACAGGACACACATCTGGGAAGGCAGCAGAATGGGGTATGCTTGCTACTGCATGAGGCTTTTGTATTTGATTAAAGTGTGTTCACAGATGTTGAAATCTTCATAATCTACACCCCCTCCTTAGCATGTTGTTGAGCATTTTTTTTTTTTGGCTTATCTGAAAATTGATGTCATTTTGAATGTGAGTTGTCTAGAACAACGTTCTAATTTAGGGGTTATATTGAAAAAGTAAAGAAAAGGGAGAGTGTGGACAAAAGGTACAACTGATAAATAGGCAGCAGTATAGCAGTAACATTCATCCCCTTAGAAGGAGACTATATGGTTGCCAGATCGTTATATTCATTCCCTTTTGAACAATAAAACTGTATAGCAGTAACAACAGTTCAGAAAGAATTATAAGGAAAATCAAAACATACAAGGGATAAATATGCAGCAGTTCCAACAAGAAAACAAAAGAGATCCATCCAAAGTACTGTCCTAGATTTGGACTCACATCAACATAATTTCCATCTAACCCAGGTGCATGAGGGCATTCAATGTTTGCATTAGCTTCAGAAGTAGCACAAGAGCTGCATTTTTGTTGAGAGTTTAGATGTTCTGCCCATTTAATTATTTTATCTCCAGTTGAGAGTTTAGATGGAACCCCAGGCAGCCTTTAGAAAGAGGAATGAGCATCCCTAGTTATGAACTCCATATCCAAAAACTATTATATGCCCATAAATTTCTGAATAGATTCTCCATGAGTTTTCCTTCAAGATTTTTTATGTCTGCCTATATAGTGAATGTCTGTCATCTTCTTTAGTCTATGCATTTTTATTATTCTATATTACTCATTTAATTTTAAACATGTCTTTTCAGATTAACAGAAAATTATATTTTCACAGGTTAAGTGTGTGCTTTAAAATTCAAAAGGGTTATCCTTATTGGATTTTGCCTTGGACAGTGTGTGGACAAAAGGTACATTTGCTAATCCCTACCAGTTTGGTGTATATTTGCTTTAATAAGACCATTTTCTTTTTCTTTAAGCAAAGTTCAATGTTTTCAGAATTATTTACTTTCTGACTTTTTAAAGTGGTTGTGTTTAAATGATTGATAATTCCTACCAGTTTAATGTGAAAATGTTCCTGACAACATTGTGTTACTGTTTTGTGGAATTGGTATTGTTTTGGGGTTAAATATTGTTGTTACTATTTTGGAATGGATAGCATGTTTATTATAAAGTCAAGTGATTTCACCCTTGCCTTTTGCCATCCAAAGCATTGTTCAAAGGATGTGGACTGGACTTGAGATTATCAAGTTCCATAGTCATTGTGCCCCAAGACATTAAATAAGTCAAAAAATATATAATTTCATAGCCATTGTTTCACTGTTGCTTCCTTCCATCTCTCCCCATCCCTCCCTCAAGTCTGCATATTTCCCCTTTCTATTTTTCAATTATTTTGGCCTACCATTATCCTGGCTGATTGGAAAGGTTGTGTTCAAGAAAATAGAAAGGTTTTGATTCTGTAAGTTGTAGTTGTCACCTTGGTTTTGATTCTTTAATATCTTCCTGGACTGGCTGGAAGCTCAAACTCAGTTTAGACTTGGTTTTGATTATGAAAGAAGTAAGAACTCACTCTTGATTTAATGTGAACCTGACAGAGTTTGTCAGTGTGTGGTCCTCATCTAGTAATGAAAACGTTGACGAGCGTTGGTCTGTTATGGATCCATGTTCCATTTTAAGATATAACTCTGAAGACAAAACAAACGAAAGGGAAAACAGAGTTGGACAATCTAATAGGGAAACAAAGGACAAATGCCAAGAACAAACAGGAAACAACTCCCATTTTCCAAGTTAAATCCTATGCATGGTGTATCTGCTGAGAAGTGGCCTCACAAATCCCTTCCGCATGCAACTGACCTCTGTTGTAAATATAAGACCTACATGTGCTGATCAGAGAATGTTATGGGTGTATACGTATAGAAATTAACTCCATCTACCCATATGTGCTTAGGGGCATCATTGACGATAATATGTATAGCGTTCTATTAGGTAAAAAATGCTAGAAAATTATCACGGCGTGCGTGGTCAGGCAGGCGGGACCTGTCAGTGTATTGTCCATCATCTGACATAATAGAGTTAAATTACTTTATATACATATCAAAAATAGTACATTGTAATTGAAATTACTGTTATAAAAAAAAATCACAATACAAGTCCACAAGTCTGTAAAAGTGACTGGGTGGGGGGTGTCAAATACTGGCTGAACGGAAGTTTGGAAAATTGACAAGCATAACTCATGAAATATGCATAACAACATAATCTACAAAAATGTCAATCCCAAGACTGTAGTTGTTGGTGCAAAAAAATGAAAAACCATCTAGAAAAGATGAAACTGAAGCAACACTTAATTGTTGCTATAAAAAACCATGTAGAAAAGATCATACAGAAGTAGAAGCTCCATCAAACTATTGTAACAAAGCAAAGCAAAACTCAGGCCTACCATTATCCCCTTTCTTCAATCCATGAGCATAAAACTATCACAAAAAAGGTAATTTCTGATGTTCATTGTAGACTACTTTAATACTAGAATTTTAGGAGGGCAGCAAGAAAAACCTAGAGTTTGACTGAAGATGAGCAAAGACAATTTTAGATGTTCATTGTAGACTGCAAAAAACTTAGAATTTGACTGAAGATGAGCAAAGCCAATTTCTGAAGGTCATTATAGAGTGCTTTAGCTGAATTGTATCTGTAAACTTTAGCAGTCTACTAGATGAGCAAAGGCATTTTGTTTTATTATATACTTTACTGTTAGGATTAGGCCTTTGGTGGTCTTTTCTCTTTGAGACCCATTTTGACAGCTATAAAGTGTAGAACACAAATGTTATTAAAGATTTTTAGATTAGATAAAATTTAAAACAGAATTCTGCATTAAGCCTATGAGGGGGTATATGTATCTTTTTTCTCTATTTTTTGAAGACTCTCAATGTCTAAAACCCAGCTGATGCAAGTTAGAAATGGCCTTTTCAAGTATAAACAAGCCATGATCAATAACCAGAAATTAAATCAAGACTAGCTCTGTCAGTTTTGGTTTCCAGTCCAGTTTTTATATGAGTGCAGGGAAATCACGTGGTCTAGATGGCTTTTCCAGGGTTTCTTCCCTGAAACCCATGTGAACCCCGGTTTACATCTCTTTTAGATTTTTTCCTCTAGAAGAGTTTTAGAATTACATTGTAATGAATGTGTAATTAGTACTAAAGTCTTCCATTTAATTAGTACTGCAATTCCCTACAAGATGTTAATTAGAACTTCAGAATCTGAACTTCAGGAATTCTGAAGTTCAGAATTCTAAACTTCATTAAAAAAGGTTAGGGATGCCTTACTAGTTTGGAATTGTCAAAAGAATGATGGTACTGATTACATCATGTTAGATAAGAGTGAACTTTAGAATTCTGAAAATCTGAACTTCAGAATTCTGAAAATCTGAACTTTAGAATTCTGAACTTCAGGAATTCTGAAGTTCAGAATTCTAAACTTCAGAATTCTGAACAGAGTTCTAAAGTTTAGAACTTCAGAATCTGAACTTCAGGAATTCTGAAGTTCAGAATTCTAAACTTCATTAAAAAAAGGTTAGGGATGCCTTACTAGTTTGGAATTGTCAAAAGAATGATGGTACTGATTACATCATGTTAGATAAGAGTGAACTTTAGAATTCTGAAAATCTGAACTTCAGAAATTCTGAAGTTCAGAATTCTAAACTTCAGAATTCTGAACAGAGTTCTAAAGTTTAGAACTTCAGAATCTGAACTTCAGGAATTCTGAAGTTCAGAATTCTAAACTTCATTAAAAAAAGGTTAGGGATGCCTTACTAGTTTGGAATTGTCAAAAGAATGATGGTACTGATTACATCATGTTAGATAAGAGTGAACTTTAGAATTCTGAAAATCTGAACTTCAGAATTCTGAAAATCTGAACTTTAGAATTCTGAACTTCAGAAATTCTGAACTTTAGAATTCTAAACTTCAGAATTCTGAAGTTCAGAATTCTAAAGTTTAGAACTTCAGAATCTGAACTTCAGGAATTCTGAAGTTCAGAATTCTAAACTTCATTAAAAAAAGGTTAGGGATGCCTTACTAGTTTAGAATTGTCAAAAGAATGATGGTACTGATTACATCATGTTAGATAAGAGTGAACTTTAGAATTCTGAAAATCTGAACTTCAGAATTCTGAAAATCTGAACTTTAAAATCTGAAGTTCAGAATTCTAAACTTTAGAATTCTGAACAGAGTTCTAAAGATTAGAACTTCAGAATCTGAACTTTAGGAATTCTGAAGTTCAGAATTCTAAACTTCATTAAAAAAAAGTTATGGATGCCTTACTAGTTTGGAATTGTCAAAAGAATGATGGTACTGATTACATCATGTTAGATAAGAGTGAGAACCAGAAAAAGAAAAAAAGTAAATTAAATTAAATATTTCTCTTGTTCAATCTTTTCTTGATACTTATCTGCATAACTTTTGCATATAGCTGAATAACATGTAAAAGGAAATCTTTTGTATGACGGAAAGCAGAAAACGTGAAATGTAGGTCCTTGGTATGTCTGTTCATGGATACTGCTTGACATTCTTGTTCAATCTTTTCTTGATACTTATTCTCCATTGTTATGATATTCATGTCTGCGAGTATAGTACTTGTGGAACGTCTCTCTATAGATTTGCAACTCTATTAAGTCCCCCAACTCTATAGATAAAATAACATGCATAAGAAAGTGAGGAAGAAATTTAAATTGGCAATGAACTGTATGCAACACAAACTGGCAAGCCAGTCAATGTCATTTCATTTAGTCAGTCTATAACACATTTTTTTCCATAGAGGGCAGTATTGCTGATTAGTTGTGAGTTGGGGGGGAAATGCAACTTACTTGTTCGTTTATTGCAACATTAACTTTTCAATTTTTCTATCATAGCACTACATCTTTCACTATATTAATTTTTTTTAGCTTATTGTGTGAATTTACATGCTAACTATGTTTTTTTTTCTTTACAAGATGGAGTTAAATTATATCATTGATAAGAGTTGGATGTATAAATATAAGACCAAACACGAACGTGTTAATACCGATTTTTTGGCTGGAGTTGAGCAATTCATGCAATTTGCATCACAAAATTTGAACAATGATTCTTCTTCAGTGATGAGATGCCCGTGCTATAAGTGTGAAAATAAGTTTTATCGTGAAAAAAATATCGTTCATTATCATATTGTTAGAGAGGGATTTACTGAAGGATACACTACTTGGCAATTCCATGGAGAATCTTATAGAAAATCTCAAGTGGCTGATAGTATGCTTACTGGTTCAATGGATGATATGGCTGGGATGTTAAATGATGCATTTATGTGGCAACCTGTCAATGATGATGTCCAAAATGAAGAGCACAATCAAGAGACAAACACATTTACAAAGCTCGTGGAAGAAGCTAGTAAACCTCTTTATGCAAATTGCAATAAGTATTCAAAGCTTTCATTCATTGTGCGTTTATTTCAACTCAAGTGCCTACATAAATGGAGCAATAAATCTTTCTCTGTCATGCTTGCATTATTCAAAGATGCATTGCCTGTTGATAATACACTTCCAAGTTCTTGGTATGAATCTAAGAAGGTGATGTCCCAATTGGGTCTGGATTGTAAGAAGATACATGCATGTCCAAATGATTGTGTATTATTTAGAAAAGAATATGAAAATCTCGATAGATGTCCGAGGTGAATGCTTCTAGATGGAAGGAGAGAAAAAGCAATACAAGAAGAAAAAAGACTGTGCCAGTAAAAATTCTTCGTCACTTTCCTTTAATCCCAAGGCTTCAAAGGTTGTTCATGTCAGAGAAGACTGCAAATTTAATGACATGGCATCATACAACTCCACAAGATGAATATGGAAAAATGAGTCATCCCAGAGACTCCAAGGCTTGGAAAGACTTTGATGAAAAGTTTCCGTCTTTCAGTAGAGATCCCCGTAATATCAGACTCGGACTGGCTAGCGACGGTTTTAGTCCATTTAAGATAGCAACAGGTAGCAGTCGAAGCACATGGCCTGTCATTTTAATAGCTTATAATTTACCTCCATGGTTAGCAATGAAGCAATCTTTCTTTATGATGTCTCTTCTTATAGATGGTCCAAAATCTCCTGGCAATGATATTGATGTTTATCTTCAACCATTAATTGAAGAGTTGAAAATATTATGGGAGCATGGAGTAGAGACATATGATGCTGAGAGAAAACAACTATTTAAAATGCATGCTGCTGTTTTATGGACAATTAATGACTTTCCAACATATGGTATGTTGTCTGGTTGGAGCACACATGAATATAAAGCTTGTCCTATTTGTCATGTTCACCATGGATCAATATATCTTCCTTTTAGTCGTAAGTGTGTATATATGAAGCACCGTCGTTTTTTACCATATGACCATCATTGGAGAGAAGATACTCAAACATTCAATGGTAAAGTTGAGTATGAACTACCCTCAATTCCTTTGTCTGGAGATGATGTGTTAAGAAAGTGGGAAGGTTATAATAATGTCATATTCGGGAAAGATCCTGACGATGTACCTCGAGCTAGTAAGAATTGAGCACAAGAATTGCCAGAGGGTTGGAAGAAGAAAAGTATTTTTTTTGAGCTCCCATATTGGAAAAGCTTATTAGTTAGACATAATCTAGATGTTATGCATATTGAAAAAAATGTTTGTGAAAAAATCTTGCATACAATTCTGCAAAGTGATGGCAAAAGTAAGGATAACATTAAAGCACGTCTTGATATGAAGAAGTTGAAAATCAGGAAGCCTCTACATGTTAGACCATCAAAGAAGTATGCTGGGAAATTTATTTTGCCTCATGCCTCTTACAATATGACCAATGTGGAGAAGCAAAGGTTTTTAGGGGTGCTGAAAAATTTGAAACTGCCAGATGGATTTTCTTCAAATATTTCTCAGTAGGTACGACCACGAGAACGGAAAATTGTGGGAATGAAGAGTCATGATTGTCATGTAATGATGCAACAACTCCTTCCATTAGCCATGAGAACTGCACTTTCAAAATCTGTTGCTTTGGTGTTGAATGAGTATTGCATATTTTTTAGAGAGTTGTGTGCTAAAGTGATAGATGTTAAGACAATGGAAAAACTTGAAAAGTCGATTCCCATAATCCTCTGTAAATTAGAGAGGATTTTCCCTCCTGCATTTTTCGATGTCATGGTGCACTTGACTGTTCATATTGCTACGGAGGCTAAACTTGCAGGACCGGTGCAGTTCCGATGGATGTATCCAATAGAGAGATTTTTACTTACACTAAAGAATTATGTACGCAACAGAAGTCGGCCTGAGGGTTCGATTGCAGAAGGTTATCTTATGGAGGAAGCTACAATTTTTTGTGCACGTTACCTGAATGATGTAGAAAGTAAATTAAATAGACCAATGCGATTTGATCAGGGATCTATTGGAGCAAGAGTTTCGCAACATATAACTGCAGAGAATGCATATCAAGCACATCGTTTTTTATTATTCAATACCCCATCAATACAACCATACATATTGTAAGTTTGATGTATGGTTTTATAAACCTCTTTATTTAGTACTTATTTCTTCAACTAACCTATATATTTTTCCTTTTCTATATAGGGTACATAAAATTTTTGTGAAAGGCCAACATCCAACTTGGAGTGATGATCATATCCAATTAGAGCAGCATAACAAATTTACTGGATAGTTTAGGGATTATGTAAATTTTGTACTCTCTTTTGTCACTTCAATATTCTCTGAAGGAATTAATATTAACATTTTGTTTTTCTTTTTATATTTTTAGGTTGATCAATTAAGAGAGCAAATGACTATACCAAAAGAAGTTACATGTCTTGCTCGAGGTCCTAAATATGACATTGTCTTATACCAAGGATTTTTCATAAATGGATACAAATTTGAAGTAGAAGTTGTGGATAAGACACGAGTTACACAAAACAGCGGCCTTGTAACTATTGGTGATAATGAAAATATTTTTTATGGCATTCTGCAAAACATAATAGAGTTTCAGTTTGGTACCTTATCGCCCATAATTCTTTTCAAGTGCAAGTGGTATGATATGAAAAAGGGACTTGGCCTATCAGTGGATGATTTCAAACTCACTTCTGTGAACACAACACGATCAACCTATGAAGATGAGCCATTTATATTTCCATCACAAGCACAACAAGTGTATTATTCTGCTGACCCTTTAAAGGTGGGATGGAGTGTTGTCTGTCGATGGAAACCAAGAGATACTTATGAAGTACCTATAGTTGAAACTCAAGATGAGGAAAATGAGGATGTTCCAATTTTGAGAGGCATAGAGCCAACGATACCAAATGATAACTTAGAAGCTAGTGACAATGATGTTTCTTGGGTGAGAAGGGAGCTTGGTGTTGGTACATGAATCAATGAAGATTTATTGGCTGAAGTGAGGAAGAAAAATAAAAAATAACAAATGTATTCACTTATAGCTTTTAACGTCATTTCTTAGTGTAATTGTTGTCTTCACTACTTTTAAAATTCTATGCGAACAATACATGTTTTTTTATACCCTTTTAATGTACATTTTACATTTTTTGAAGTTACTAAAAAAGAAAGTCTTTAGATAGTGCAGCATCTTGGTATTACCTTGTGTTTTTATACCCTTTTAATGTATATTTTGCATTTTCTTAAGTATCTTTCTATTACAGAAAAATGCCACCAAAAACAAGGAACATGATTGTAACTTCATCACATAGCAAGAAAACTCCAAGTGACATTTTTACCCCCCAAAATAGGCATGCACCATATCCTCCAATAGGCAAGTTATTTTCTTTTTGTCATCAAGATGCTGGTTATTTCAATGTTTATGAATGCAGAATGTGTAAAATGGATGTGTAAGTTTACTTATTATCTGGATAACATTTTGATTTTGCAGTTGTTCGTGACAATGGTATGCTGAGGGAATATCAAGAGAATAGAGAAAAACAGTTCTCCATTAAATTTGATGGGCAAAATATACATGTAGAGGAGAGGAGGCCTAGTAGACTTCAAGAGAGTAAGTTATATCAGAGAAAAATCTACACTTTTAATCTTTTAAGATTGTGATGAAGAAGTTGATTTTGTCTAGCTTGTAGTGACCCTTAATAGAGTTGATTTTTTTTTTCAGGTGTTATCTCACAAAGGAGCACTGTTCAACAACCACATGTAGAGGATAGAAGGCCTAGTAGAATTCATGGTCAAGAGAGTAAGTTATATTAAAGAAAAATCTATACTTTTAATTTCTTAAGATTGTGATGAAGAAGTTGATTTTGCCTAGCTTGTAGTGACCATTAATAGAGTTGATTTTTTTTTTCAGTTGTTATCTCACAAAGGAGCACTGTTCAACAGCCACATGCACTTGGAGTGACTATTGGTAGAGTTGAGGATACAGAACATGCTCCCCCATCTCATGATATGGTTGGTGAGTGTCCACTTCAGGCATCTAATGATGTATATGAGGACAATTCTCAGGAGAATCTTGAAGAAAACTCTAACCACCAAGTAGCACCAACAAAATCAATTAGTAAAGTGAGAAGAACACGAGGGCCCATATCTAAAACAACATGTAATCCTCCAAAAGGGCAGAAGTGGAGATGCATTTTTATTGACCAACAACCAGTTGGTGTAGAGGCTTCAAAGCTTGCAGAAGTTCAAGGATTATATGCAAGAAATGATAATTATTTTCCCCCTTATAAAGAGAGGAAGGAACAATCCAAGCAAAGCTTGAATGATGTGATGAAGGATATATTGGTAAGTTTATTTCAATTATATTAAAAATTTTCATCATTTTATATGTAAGGATATATTGTTGTTGTCAACTATGTAGGTACAATATGATTTTGTCGACAAAGAGGGATTTCCCACAAACATGGCTGATGTCACTAGATTTTGTGAGTTTTCAATATCAAGTAAGTTGACAGAGTGGCGTGCAACATTAAAAAGGGCAGGATATATGGAAGGTGTTGATGAAGAATTGTCTGTGATGCCACCCAATGAAA
Source organism: Colocasia esculenta (assembly GCA_014218235.1). Lineage (NCBI taxonomy): Eukaryota > Viridiplantae > Streptophyta > Magnoliopsida > Alismatales > Araceae > Colocasia > Colocasia esculenta. The sequence continues at coordinate 71,445,975 of CM024758.1, forward strand.
GGATAAGTGAACAATCTTGGAATTTACTTCTGCAATATTGGAAAAACTCAAAGAAAATTCAAGAAATAGAGAGAAATAAGAAAAATCGTGTAGCGGATCAAGCAACACATACGCTTGGGGCAAAATCTATTGCTCGCCACAATTATGAACAAGTATCTCCTTTGCACTAATTCCTTAATTTTTTTTAAATTGAAATTTTGAGTCATTGCTAGAATATACACAATTTTCAACTTGGTTGCAGCAACAAAAGTTGGGTGACAATTATTCAACACTTGAGGCATATGTTGCAGCTCATAAGATGAAAAGTGGGGAGTATCCAAATGCATATACCCACACTATATGTGTATGTATTTGTTTATATAGACTAACATTGTATGAAAATGAATATACCTGATTACATTTTTTTTCGTTGCAGGAGAAAGTAATAGCAGCATCTGAAAAAAAAAAATCTCACAAATAGTTCAAATCCATCTATATTAACACCAATCCTTGATGATGTTTATAATGGACATCATGGAGGATATGAGAGGGGCCGAGGGTTGGGATGGTCTAGAGGAGCTTGGAGGCATAACATGTCAAGTGAAGCTTCCAATGAGAATGTAAGACAACTTACAACTGAATTACAACACACACAATCTGAACTTCAAAATGCAATGAAGGAAATAGACAATATGCATGCACGTGAGAGGGAGATGGAAGCAAGACAACAAGAACACATGGAGGTTGTGCTTGCACGCGAGAGAGAGTTGGAAATGCGACAACAAAAACAAGAAGAGGCCATGGAAGGTAGAGAGCGAGAGATGCTATCACAAATCCAACAAATGAAAGATATGCTTTCCATGTTCGTTTCTAGTGACTCGGTGAGTCGAATAGTGCATCTCAACACAATTATGACTATGCTTTTCTAAATATTTCATTTCAGAATTCCATTCACAGATTTAGAATAACTGAAATTTTAGAACCTTGAACTCTTCAGAATTTCTGAACTTTAGAATTCTGAACTTTAGATCTGATGTATATGGTTCTTAGGATGTGTAGAAACCCCATAAATTCTAGTGCAAGTATTTTGATTATATTTTTTTGAATTATATATCCTGAATTAACTATTTACTTATGCTACTACAAGTATTGAGATTTTCTCATTTCTTTTTATAGGTTGGAGATCGCAGGTCACGTGCTGGGACATCACGTTATCCGCCTCCACTTCCATAGAGTTGGACACATTTAAGTAGCTAGCTAGCTAGATGGACATTTCATATAGACTTTAAATTTCAGATTACAAAGATGTCATTGATTTGGACTTTGTTTGGTGGTTAATGGCTATAGACTTTGTTTGGTGGTTAATGGCTATAGATTTCTCTCATGTTAAGATTTTGTTCATGGTTACTAAAACATTCCACATTTGCTAGATTTCATTTTATGCACTACCTTTTCTCTATGGTATTAGCCAATTTTAAGATACTACCAGATTCAAGGACAGATGTGCAAGGGGAGAGGCTTAAGGAAGCTCAAACATCAATAGAATTCTGAAGTTTAGAATTCTGAAGTTCAGAATTCTAAACTTCAGAATTCTGAACAGAGTTCTAAAGTTTAGAACTTTAGAATCTGAACTTCAGGAATTCTGAAGTTCAGAATTCTAAACTTCAGAATTCTGAAGTTTCTGAAGTTTAGAATTCTGAACTTTAGAATTCTGAACTTCAGAAATTCTGAAGTTCAGAATTCTAAACTTCAGATTTTTGAACAGAGTTCTAAAGTTTAGAACTTCAGAATCTGAACTTCAGGAATTCTGAAGTTCAGAATTCTAAACTTCAGAATTCCTTCAGAATTCTGAACAGAGTTCTAAAGTTTAGAACTTAAGAATCTGAACTTCAGGAATTCTGAAGTTCAGAATTCTAAACTTCAGAATTCTAAACTTCATTAAAAAAAGGTTAGGGATGCCTTACTAGTTTGGAATTGTCAAAAGATCCGGTGTTGGGGTGGCGGCAATCAGGTTTGAACCATCATTCTCTTCCTTGCTTCTTCCTTCTTTTCCTAAATTTCAATTGTTCTGGCTTATCTATTATTTTGTTTTGTCATGTTGATGGCATTTTTTTTCCCAAGAGAAATATGCAATGGATCTGCTCAAGAAATATAATATGCAGAATTGCAAGGCTTTCTCCACTCTGGATTCAAGTGATCACAGTAAAAGGGATAAGAAGAGTGAGAAATGCATTTTTTTCAATTTGATGTGAAATCAGCATTTTTGCATGGTACTCTAGAAGAAGATGTATATATAGAGCCACCTTTTCTCTATGGTATTAGCCAATTTTAAGATACTACCAGATTCAAGGACAGATGTGCAAGGGGAGAGGCTTAAGGAAGCTCAAACATCAATAGAATTCTGAAGTTTAGAATTCTGAACTTTAGAATTATGAAGTTCAGAATTCTAAACTTCAGAATTCTGAACAGAGTTCTAAAGTTTAGAACTTCAGAATCTGAACTTCAGGAATTCTGAAGTTCAGAATTCTAAACTTCAGAATTCTGAAGTTTCTAAAGTTTAGAATTCTGATGTTTAGAATTCAGAACTTTAGAATTTCTGAAGTTTAGAATTCTGAAGTTTAGAATTCTAAACTTCAGAATTCTGAAGTTTCTGAAGTTTAGAATTCTGAACTTTAGAATTCTGAACTTCAGAAATTCTGAAGTTCAGAATTCCAAACTTCATATTTCTGAACAGAGTTCTAAAGTTTAGAACTTCAGAATCTGAACTTCAGGAATTCTGAAGTTCAGAATTCTAAACTTCAGAATTCTGAACAGAGTTCTAAAGTTTAGAACTTCAGAATCTGAACTTTTGGGTATTTCTGTGTGATCCATCTTTTGATGTTTTTTTCTTGATAGACTTTCAGGATGGCAAGGTGTCAAGATTTGGAAGCCAATTTGGATGACAAGGTGCTGATTAGGAACGAAAATACATGTAGTCACAAAGAACAAGATGAAAACTTCCAACTGCCACTTCTATAATATGTTATAATTTTTTGAAGAAATAAAATAGATAATAGATTACTTAGTTGTCTATATTTCTCATCTTCTCTGTACACTGTACAGATTGAAGTAGTGCATGGTATCCTTTTGGCTTCACCACTTTATGGTTTTGTTGATTTTCCAAGTGCTGAATTTCAATGTGTATTCATCTGTCTAGGGCATTAAAGAAGGATGGTATGATGGCGGAAGCATTGCATTTGCTGTTATGATTGTTATAGTAGTTACAGGTATGATCTTTTCTCTGGGGAAATGATATAGGCTACTATAGCAACAATGCTGAAAATAATATGCAGAATTGCAAGGCTTTCTCCACTCCAATGAATGCAAGTGAGAAATTGAGTCTCATTGATGGGACTGCCAAAGCCAATGACACACTATTCAGAGGATTAGTTGGTGGATTGTTATATTTGACCCACACACATCCAGACCTTCTATTTGCTGTCAGTTTAGTCTCAAGGTTTATGCACAGTCCATCAATGCATCACCTGGGAGCAGCAAAACACATTTTGCGTTACGTCAGGGCGACCACCAGCTATGGAATATGGTATAGGCCAAGCACCTCTTTTAATTTATTTGGCTTTACTGACAGTGATTGGGCAGGTGCAGTAGATGATCGAAAGAGCACAAGCGGGTTCATCTTTGCACTCGGTTCAGGTGCAATATCTTGGAACTCAAAGAAGCAAAGTACCACTGAATTGTCATCATCTGAGGCGGAATATATAGCTTCATCAGCAGCTGCATGTCAAGCAATTTGGATGCGCCGACTTTTGAAGGACTTGGGTCAAGCTCAAGCACATGCAACACCAATCTACTGTGATAACAAGGCAACCATAGCAATGACAAAAAAACCAGTTTGTCATGGCCGGACCAAGCATATTCAGCTCCGCCACCACTTCATTCGAGAAGCTGTCACTGAAGAACAAATTGTGTTGAAGCACTGCTCTACCAGTGAACAAGTTGCAGATGGATTTACTAAAGCACTCTCATACCCAAAGTTGGTAGTGGACTCTGTTTTATCTAGTTTTCAGGAGTTTGTTGTGCCTATTTTATAGGGATAGTTTGTTAGTGTGTTATGCTCCAGGTTAGTGGATGCTGTGCCTCAAGTAGTGGGGTACGGTGTCATCTTTTGTTCTATATATATATGTGTTTAGAAACTACTCTGATATATATAACTCTGCTACATACGAAAAATTATCCTCTCTAGTTTGTTCCTCTTCTGTGTGTGTGGTTTCTATGTGCCTATTGTCCTACAGATTTTTCCAACATTTTAAAAAATCATTCTTCAAACTGTGCTTCTGCAGTGAATTTGAATCCCAGCAAGGAAGACCTAGAGGCATCTTTCAAAGACAAAGGGAATGCAGGCTCCATTGATGGTGTTCCAGTTAACCCTGTTCATGTGCAATTTAACAGAGGTGGTCACACCAGCGGCCATATGATTGTCTTGTACCCCATCCTAATTCCATGGTTTGCTATATATTTCTTGAACTTCAATGTAGGTGAGTTAAACCATTTAGTTTTTGCATGCAATTCCTACAGGTTGTTAAGAAACGGTTAACCAGTGAGGCAACAGCAGCAGCTAGTCGAGATGGTAGGTGGAGAAATCAGTTGAGACAGGCAGCACACGATGGTTGCTGTCGACGAGTGGCCCAAATACGAGCTTTGACTTCCGTCTTGTGGGCGATGCTTGTATCAGAAAATCTGATTAATGTGCTTGCTGACATTGAGAATCCTCTGGTATACTTTTTCCTAAGATTCTAATAGAAAGTTGACAAAACCCTGTTAATATTGTTTATACATGAATTTACTTCATTGTTTATATAGCAATAGAGACCAAGAAGACATTGTTCAAGGAACAAGATACAGAACTCTGCATTCGGGACAACAGATGCCATTAGACTTAGATCAAATGGGAACAAGATGAGAAGAAGTGAGAGCAAACATTATGATTGAGAGGATCACAGACACACCACAAGGGATTTTGTGCAAATCCCTTGTTGCATACAGACAACCATCTCTGATAAAGGCATGGACACTGGTTTTTTGGTGAGATATCTTACCATGATAAACTTGCCATCGCCACTTCTTTTATCAGATTCTGACCTGATCTATTATGACTCATTTTTTTCCCTGGATGCAAGTTATTTCCTTTTTTTTGTCATCAACGAGCAAGTTATTTCAATGTTTATGTTTGTGGAATCTATAAAATGGATGTGCAATTTTATATCTTATTTGGGCTATCTTTTCATGTTTCAGATGTTCGATATAATGGTGTCCAGAGGGATTGTTCTGATAGTAGAGAAAAGCTTTTCTCTATTCAATTTGCTGGGTGCCAAATACATGTAGAGTCTGGGTATGAAAAAGAACCGGCTTGCCCTTCTTTCTTCCAGCTGTGTCTTTGCTTTGTACTTTCCTCAATAAAATGTGACCACATTTACTTGCCTCAAAAAGATTAATACTCTTTCTTTCTTACTTGTTTGATTTCATAGGTTGGAAATTGCTGGATGCAAGGTGGAACATCACAGTTGCAGCCCTCAAGACAACAGAGTTGCACCTCTTTATCTAGATAGGACTCTTCATATAAATTTTAATTTTCATGCTACCAAGACAGACGTTTTTGTACATATTGAATATGACATGATAACTAATGATTAACGTGTTGAAATTTTTTTATGTTATATTTAAATAAATGGTGCATTGTAAGTTTGGATGTCTTTACTAAAAAAAATCTCCAAAGTATTTGAATAATATTTTAAATTTGTGGAATATATGAAAAATGACTATATTTATGATGGGTTCGTCAACTATTGTGTATATGGGAGTTGTTGGCTTTCATGCAAATATGACGTTTGAGTCTGTTGACTATTGTGTATATGGCAATGGTTGGGACCGTCGGCTATCAAAAAAAGGTAGTGGTTGGGTCCGTTGGCTATTGTCTGCATGGTGACGGTTGGGACTGTCGTCTATCAAAAACATCGATGGTAGGATCTGTGGGCTATTATTTGCATGGTGATGACTCGATGGTTATTGACAGTTGGCTATTGTACAAAAGGTGACGATTCCTGATCGTTGGCAATGACATCACACGACGGTTTGAATAGTCGGCTATTGTACAAACGGCGACGGTGCCTGACCGTTGGCAATGACGTCCCTCGATAGTTTTTCACCGTCGCCTATTATATAAAAGATGACAATAACCGTTGGCAATAATATTTTTTTAAAAAATAAAAAAATTAGGAATAAACGACGGTTGTTTGAAGGCCACGGTTGGTTAACCGTCGGCTATAATATGGCCAACGGGAGTGTAGACCACGGTCTATGGACGACGGTTGGACCGTGGGCGTTGTTATAGACGACGGTGTTTTCCAAACCGCCGACGGTTGTTAACCGTCGGCCATAGTCCTTTTTGTACTAGTGGTTGGAGAGAGGGAATTTCGTGGCCAATCCATTGGGGTAGGTTTAGGAATCCAATCCTAATTCAAACTAGCTATTTAATGCATTAAATATCTCTTTTCTATTTTAGTAATATTTTAGTTACGAATTTTTGGTATTTTTCTATTATTCCCCTTCTTAAAATTTCTATTTTAGTCCACTCATTTCTAATAGGTCAATATAGCAGAGCCCATTACTCCTGTTCTTTTAATGGGTTTTATTTAATTCTCTCTTATTTGATTTCCTAGTTGATTTAATACATCTTCCTTTTATTTGATTTTCTAATTAAATAATATAAATATTTAATTATTTTTTTCCATAAATTTAGGGTTTCTACAATATCCAAAAGGCCACCAGCTGTGGTCGGGACAATGAGGCCGACTTGCCAAGCAGGATACTATCAGGTTAAGAAGTTTAGGGATGGCGACAATCAACAGACCCCCATCAACAGGGAACTATGCAAGCACTGTGACAAGGCTAGTCATAAGTTTGAGGACTGTTGGAAGGCACTGAGGAGGTGCTTACGCTGGGGAAGCCAGAGTCACAAGATCTCTAACTATCCGTGCATGATGAACCAGACACCGGCGACACACCATGTAAGACCTAGCCCCCTGGGCCATTGGCCCCGTCCTCAGGGTCACGACGGGGGAGCCTGTCGCGATAGGGTTGTGTGGTGACACACCTGTCCGACTCGACTTGGTCACGATGGGGGTGGGCGTTGCGTTCTTGTAGCGGCGTTTATAGGCGTCGTGACTGCTTTTCTGACAGACGTGACCGCTGTCTTGTTTGTCAGAACGGTCGTGTCGGGTGGTACGTACGTACAGTGTTGACGCGACCTGTCAGGCCGTCGCGTTCGGGTTTCCCGGTCTTCGGGGTTTGACTCTAGGGTCGCGCCGGGGGTGGCCGTCGCGACATGGTCTCGATGCCTAGCAGCATCGCGACACGGTTGTGGTCACGCCGAGCCGACCCGTCGCGTCTTGGGGGCCGTCGGTTTAAAACCAAGGTTGCACCCCATTCTCCCCCTCTCACCCTTTCTCTCCTTCTTCTTCCCTCTTCTTCTCCTCTCGAGCCCCCTTGCGATTTCTCGACGGTTCTTCGTGCTCGCGGTGCTCGTGCTGAGGTGGTGTCATCCCATTCATGTAAGAGACGTGTTCGTGGTGCTAGGAGTGAGGAGGAGGTGGTCATTCCTATGCAAAAGGCCCCAATGAGTCGGCTCTACTTGTGGAGGTAGGAACCCTTTATCCTCTCGCCCTAGCATGCTCCCCTCCCCCCCCCCCCTTGAGATGGTGTTTTCCTCGTGGTTTGGGGCATGGGAGAGTGAGGAATCCATGCTCGTGGTTGAGTGAGGTTTCCATCGAGTGTAGATTCTTGTAAATCCATGTTTGTGGGGTTTGGAGGGTGGTTTGCATGATTTAATGGCTTTCCTACATGTTCCCCATGCTCCCCTCCCCCTGTGGTGTGTTGTATTGTGTTTTTGGGGTGGTCTCCGGGAGGGCTGCTCCAGAACCCCCGTCGGCTGAAGACTCGACCTATCGAGAGGTCGTGATGATGTCACGACTGGCATGGCTTCCACGACATCATCGCGACGCTCTTGGGCATCGCCACAAGGTTGCGACGGCTTGGGCCGCCGCGACAGTGTCGCGACAGGGTAGAGCGTCACGACAAGGTCGCGACGGTCCAATGCGTCGCAACTACAGTAGAGACAGGTTGAGGTCTTGCGAAGTTCCGTGTTTTTGTGGAGTCTTCACCGTTTCCGCTTCTTACTATACCCGTAGCACCAGTGCTAGTTTCCTAGTACGGTCCTACACTAGTCGTTTGCTCGGTGCTCGGCACTTGAGGGCTTGTCCCGTGAGAGAGGTTGTTACCATTGCTTGGGACCCCCGTCCCGACGCGCCTGTTGAGGGAGTACTCCGAGCGGCGGGCGTGTTCGAGTCACGGACTCTGGAGCGGAGTGGAAAACAGTGGTTAGGACAGCGACGTTGAGTCGTTTGCAGAGCTCTCGTGATTGGTCTGTGACGCCGAGGTCGTTTAGAGTCCTTCCCAGCGCAAGCCAGTCAACCCTTCATCTCACTGCCTCACTCTTTGTGGCCTTGGAACCACCTAGAGAATCCAGGCATGGGACCATAGTCCGGACAGACTACGACGGTTACTGTTGTGTACTTTGTGTCCTGCCTCACTCTAACGAGATGTGGAGGTTTGGACCTGGGTCGAGGATAAGACGCCAGTGGACGCACCTGACCGGTTGACTAGTAGTAGTGCTTTCGGTAGCTAGTGTTTCTTGTCCAGGCGGGGTTTCCCCCTATCTGTGTTGCTAGCCGTGTGGTAGTCACGATGAGCAGTCGTACAAAGTTTCCGACAGTGTTGTACTTCCGTACTGTTGCTAGTAGTAGCTTGCTTCCACACTTTCATTTGTAGGTAGAAGATAAACTTCTATTATTGAATCAAGTAAATAGTTTTGACTACCTGTTAGAGCCAGTAGGAGATTGGTAGTCCCTACTGAGCTTCTGTTGTGAAGCTCATCCCTTTCTTCCCTAGATGAGACTTCTTAGCAGTGGCAGGGCGTGCGTCGAGCGGAGGAGACAGGGAGGTAGTCGTGGTCCCCGTAACTAGTAGTGGTCTCCCCCCTCTTAGTGTACGTCACCCTCGGGGTATACCCCTAAGGGACTTGTTATCCTTTGCCTTTAATTGTACTAGTTTGTGTGTTGGGACTGTACTTAGAGTGGTACACAATGGTCTTGCTCTTCTTTCTATTTCTGCGTGTGTGCTTCTAGTTTAGAAGTTGATGTTTACTTCCATTACATATCCGGTTAGATTTATATTATAGCCCTTCCGGGTCTCCAGATTCGTGGGCGGCGACCGCGAAAATCAAATCCTCAGCGTGGGCCGAGGTCGGGTTCTCGGGGTCATTATAGTTGGTATCAGAAAGAGAGTCTGACAGGACTTGCAATGGATTTAAACTGCAATAGAAAGTCCCAACAGTAGTACAAGTACACTGCTAGCCGCCCGAGTTGGTATCGTTAACCTTGTTGGTTATGTGCCGTGCAGGACATGGCTCCGCGTAGATGTAGGCAGGTCAGAGAGCTGGTAGAGTAGCAGGATGAGTCAGATATGCTCGCACAGGGGCAGGTCTAGGAGGAGGTGTCAGCAGAGGAGTCAGTGGCACAACCTCAGGGTGCAACGGTAGCAGCAACTGTAGGTGGGCAGCAGCAGCAGGAGTACCAGCCCCTGCCATAGCAGTACGCGGATTGGTTTCCTTTGGAAAAGCAGCCTATGCAGGCAGCAGCGGGAGGGCAGCCTCTAGTACCTCCCCAGTAGTACCGGAGCAACAAGCAGATCCAGAAGTGGAGCAGCCAGTAGTTCAGCAGGAGTCGGGTACTGGGAGTACCCGGGCCAATCGGTGGAGGATGACTATCACGGAGGACGGGACCACCCTCTTGGAGAGGTTCTTGCATCTCTGACCACCATGTTCTTCGGTGAGTATGATCCAGACAAGTCAGAGAGTTGGACGCACGAGTTGGAGCGTACGTTCGAGACTATGGAGTGCGCCGAGGAGGACCAGGTTAGACTGGCAGTGTATCAGCTCAAGGGGCCAGCCAATGAGTGGTGGAGGGTTCAGTGGCAGACCCACTTCCCAGGGCAGCATTTGGATCAGATCACATGGCAAAGGTTTTTGGGGGTCTTTCACAGTGAGTACTTTCCCGATTATGCTCGACGTGAGAGACGAGATCAGTTCTACGAGTTGGTTTAGGGCGATCTCACTATTACTCAGTACCACCAGAGGTTCATCCAGTTGTTGAGGCATGTTCCTCATGTTTCCAGCAATGAGCAGGCTTGTGTAGAGAGGTTCATTGCATGACTGCCACCTTGGGAGAGGTCATGGCTAAGGCCACCGCCTTAGAGTGAGACCTGGTAGCCCCAGCAGTAGCAGCAGAGAGGAGCCTCTTTCAGGTCCTCGTCGTACCAACATCCCGCAGGTAGTCGCGGTAGCACGACTTCATCTTCTTCGGGCTGGGGTAGTTCAGGTAGTTCCGAGACTCGCTCGAAGTTCAGGCAGTTGTCTACTCGCGGGGGTGGACAGAGCCAGTACTAGAAGTGTCAGTCGAGGTTTGCGGAGCAGTCAGTCCAGCAGAGAGCCGAGCAAGGCAGACAGGAGGCAGTCTGCTACACTTGTGGTTTGCCAGGACACTTCAGGAGGGATTGCCCAATGGGGCAAGTCCAGCAGCCACAGCAGCCAGTGCAGTACGCACAGCATCTACCGCAGTACCAGTTCCCTCCCCAGCAGTAGGCACCCCGTCAGCAGCAGCAAGGGCAGTACCATTTGCAACCTCAGCAGTTTCAGCAACATCAGCAACCTCAGCAGTTCCAACCATACCAGTAGTAGCAGTAGTTTCCCCAGCACTAGCAGCCGCCGCAGCTACAGCTGCCCCAGTAGGCACCGCAGCGTGGGTGTGGACATGGTCGTGTGATGGCTCTTACCAGGGAACAGGCCGAGGGGTCGAACCTGGTTATAGGTACCTTGCCTATCCTTGGTACAGCTGGTCGTGTTTTGGTTGACCCCGGTGCTTCTCTTTGTTTTGCTTCTGAGGAGTTTTATGAGACTCTGGTTCGTCACACGCCAGAGAGGCAGTGTGATGTGATGGTCGATCTCCCGTCCGGTGGTTACATGCGTTCTTTTGGTTACCTGGAGGGCATCACAGTTGAGGTCCAGGGACACCAGCTGCCGACTAGGTTGTACGCGTTACAACTTCGTGACTTTGACGTCATCCTAGGCATGGACTGGTTGGAGGCTCACTCAGCAGTGGTTGATTGTCAGCGGAAGACCGTTCGGTTTGAGATACCTAGGGCGCATGTTCTCTGCTTCTGAGGTATCCAGTCTACCTGTCGACCTTTTATTTCCTTCTGTAGAGCTCGTAGTTTGATTCGTTATGGCTTTGTAGCATATCTTGCTTCTGTTTGTTCCTTGGAGCCTAGCGGGTCGTCAATTTTTGATGTGCCTGTTGTTTGTGAGTTCTCTGATGTTTTCTCGGAGGATCTACCTGGGTTGTTGCTAGAGTGGGAGGTAGAGTTCTCCATCGAGCTTTTTCCGGGTACGATGCCTCTTTCTAAGGCACCTTATCGGATGGCTCCAGCAGAGTTGCGTGAGTTGAAGCGCCAGTTGCAATAGTTGCTTGAGATGGGCTTGATCCGTCTGATTCGTTCGTCGTAGGGAGCACCAGTGCTGTTCGTAAAAAAGAAAGATGGCATCTTGAGGTTGTGCATTGATTATAGGCAGCTGAACCAGGTAACAGTGAAGAACAAGTATCCGTTGCCGAGGATCGATAACTTGTTTGACCAGTTGCAGTCAGCCAAGGTGTTCTCGAAGATTGACTTGAGGTCAGGCTACTACCAGTTGAGGATCAGAGAGTCTAACATTGGCATGACGGCTTTCTGTTCCAGGTACGGTCACTTTGAGTTTGTCATGATGTTGTTTGGGCTGACGAACACACCTGCAACATTCATGGATTTGATGCATAGGGTGTTCAGTGAGTACCTAGGCCGGTTCGTGGTCATCTTTGTGGATGACATCTTGGTCTGCTCGTCTTTTGAGGAGGAGCACGAGGAGCATCTGAGGATCGTGCTAAAGACCTTGCGGAGTCACCAACTGTACGCCAAGTTCGACAAGTGCAAATTTTAGATGAGGGAGGTGCACTTTCTCGGGCACGTGATCTCCAGTTCTGGTACCCTGCCAAGGTGGAGGCAGTGTTGTCGTGGGAGCAGCCCACATCAGTGTCGTAGGTTTGCAACTTTCTGGGCTTGGCATGTTACTATCGGAGGTTCATCCAGGATTTTTCCAGGAATGCAGAGCCGTTGACTAGGTTAACGAGACTGGACGCCAGGTTTGTTTGGTCCGAGGACTGCGAGCGGAGTTTCCAGGAGCTGAAGATGAGGTTGACTTCAGCGCCCGTGTTGGTCTTGCCGTCAGGTAACAGAGGCTTTTTGGTCTACACCGACACGTCAAGATCAGGTTTGGGTACTGTGCTGATGCTGCATGGTAGGGTTGTTGCCTATGCTTCTCAGCAGCTTAATAAGCATGAGGAGAACTACCCTACCCACGACTTAGAGTTGGCAGCAGTGGTGTTCGTTCTGAAGTTGTGGAGGCACTATTTGTATGGCGAGGCATTCGAGATCTTCACCAACCATCAGAGTTTGTAGTACATTTTCTTTCAGAAGGATTTGAACTTGAGGCAGCGCAGATGGATTGAGTACTTGAAGGACTACGACCTTACCCTCTCCTATAACCCAGGAAGAGCCAACGTCATGGCAGACACTTTGAGCAGGCATGTTCACCTGAGTTCGTTGATGGTTAGAGAGTGGAGGTTGTTTGAGGATCTGTCCCAAGGAGTTTTCTACCCTTTGAGGCGCAGAGACCGTGCAATAATGACCAATTTTTTAGTTTCTCCGTTAGTATACCGTTAGGTGTTTGAGGCACACCAGGCATACTCAGAGTTGACAGATATTTTGCAGATGCCAGATGTTGAGCTGGACGAGGATAGTGAGGTCAGATTCAGAGGCAGATTGTATGTTCCCAGTGATGCGCTCCAGGCGCTGTTGTCAGAGGCACACAAGTTGAGGTATGTTGTTCATTCTGGTACCACCAAGATGTACCATAACCTGAGGAGGTTCTTCTGGTGGCCAGAGATGAAAAGGGGCATGGCAGAGTTTGTTGCTCAGTGCCTTACTTGTCAGCAGGTGAAGGCTGAGCATCAGTGTCCTGGTGGTGAGCTGCAGTTGTTACCCATTCCCGAGTGGAAGTGGGACGACATCACCATGGACTTTGTGGTTGCTTTGCCCCATACTCTGCAGAGGCATGATGGCATCTTGGTGATCATGGATTGATTGACCAAGTCAGCACACTTTCTTCCAGTCAGGATGTCTTGGTCAGTGGATAGGTTAGCCAGGTTGTACATGGACCGAGTTGTTCCATTGCACGAAACCCTTGTTTCGATCATCTCTGATAGAGATCCGAGGTTCACATAAGGGTTTTGGCATAGTCTGCAGAGAGCTCTTGGTACAGAGTTGAGGTTTAGTACAGCGTATCACCCACAATCAGATAGGCAGTCAGAGAGGACCATTCAGACTTTAGAGGATATGCTGAGAGCATTCTGTTTGGACTGGAGTGGCCCTGGGAGTCACACCTTCCGATGGTAGAGTTCGCCTACAACAACAGTTATCACTCAAGAGTCGGAATGGCACCATACGAGGCTTTGTATGGTCGCCCATGCAGGACACCACTTCACTGATTCGAGGTCAGAGAGAGACATCTTTTGGGACCAGAGATGGTGCAGTAGTGTGTAGTTACAGTCAGACTTGTCAGGCAGAGGCTTCAGACACCGCAGAATAGGCAGAAGAGCTATGCAGATATCCACAGGAGGCCGTTACAGTTCAGCATAGGTGACCTTGTGTTCTTGCGGGTTTCACCGACCAAGGGTGTTATGAGATTTGGCAGGAAGGGAAAGGTCAGTCCCCAGTTCATTGGGCCTTTCCCTATCACCGAGAGGATCGGCGAGGTGGCTTATAGGTTGAGTCTTCCGGCAGAGTTGGCAGGTGTGCACAATATCTTCCACGTGTCACAGCTCAGGGGGTACGTCGCAGATCTGTCACACATGTTGGACTACTCGCAGCGAGAGGTAGTGCTAGACTTGTCAGTTCCTGAGTACCCAGTCAGAGTTGTAGACCTCAGAGTGCAGCAGTTGCGCAGGAAGCAGATTCCGCTGGTCAAGGTTGTTTGGGAGAACTGCGTGGGTGGCGAGGCCACTTGGGAGTGCGAGGATGAGATGCGAGAGCAGTTCCCGTATTTGTTTGATTGACTGGTACGTTGTTTTCCTTTTTGCGTTGCTTCCTATTGAAACTAAGTTTCTTTTAATTTCGAGGATGAAATTTCTTAAGGTGGGTGGGATGTAAGACTCGGCCCCCTGGGCCATTGGCCGCGTCCTCAGGGTTGCGACAGGGTTGTGCGGTGACACACTTGGCCGACGCGACTTGGTCGCGACGGGGGTGGGCATCACGTTCTTGTCCCGGTGTCTGGAGGCATTGTGACTGCTTTTTTGACAGACATGACTGCTGTCCTGTCCATCAGAACGGTCGTGTCGGGTGGCAAGTATGTACAGCATTGACTCGACCTGTCAGGCCGTCGCGTTCGGGTTTCCCGGTCTTCGAGGTTTGACCACCTTTTGGGGTCGCACCGGGGTGGCCATCGTGACATGTTGTGATGCCTAGCGGCGTCACGACATGATTGTTATCGCGTTGGGCCGACCTGTCGCGTCTTGGGAGCCGTCGGTTTAAAACCGAGGTTGCGCCCCATTCTCCCTCTCTCACCCTTTCTCTCCTTCTTCTTCCCTCTTCTTCCCCTCTCGAGCCCCCTTGCAATTTCTTGACGGTTCTTCGTGCTCGTGGTGCTCTTGCTGAGGTGGTGTCGTCCCATTTGTGCAGGAGACATGTTCATGGTGCTTGGAGCGAGGAGGAGGTGGTCATTCCTACGCGAAGGCCCCAACGGGTCGGGTCTACTTGTGGAGGTAGGGACCCTTGATCCTCTCGCCCTAGCATGCTCCCCTCCCCCCCTTGAGATGGTGTTTTCCTCATGGTTTGGGGCATCGGAGTGTGAGGAATCCATGCTCATAGTTGAGTGAGGTTTCCATCGAGCATAGATTCTTGTAAATCCATGTTTGGGGGTTTGGAGTGTAGTTTGCATGATTTAATGGCTTTCCTACATGTTCCCCATGCTCCCCTCCCCTGTGGTGTGTTGTATTGTGTTTGTGGGGTGGTCTCCGGGAGGGCTGCTCCGGAACCCCCGTCGGCTGAAGACGCGACCTATCGAGAGGTCGCGATGATGTCACGACTGGCATGGCTGCCGCGACATCATCGCGACACTCTTGGGCATCGCGACAAGGTCGCGACGGCTTGGGCCGCCACGACAGTGTCGCGATAGGGTAGGGCGTTGTGACAAGGTCGCGACGGCCCGATGCGTCGCGACTACAACAGAGACAGGTTGAGGTCTTACGAAGTTCCGTGTTTTTGTGGAGTCTTCTACGTTTCCACTTCTTACTATAGCCATGGCACCAGTGCTAGTTTCCTAGTACGATCCTACACTAGTCGTTCACCCGGTGCTCGGCACTTGAGGGCTTGTCCCATGAGAGAGGTTGTTACCGTTGCCTGGGACCCCCGTCCCCGCACGCCTGTTGAGGGAGTACTCCAGGAGGCGAGCGTGCTCGAGTCACAGACTCTGAAGCGGAGCAGAAAACGGTGGTTAGGACAGCGACATTGAGTCATTTGTAGAGCTCTCATGATTGGTCTGGGTTGTCGAGCTCGTTTGGAGTCCTTCCTGACGCAGGCCAGTTAGTCCTTCTTCTCACTGCCTCATTCTTTGTGGCCCCGGAACCACCTAGAGAGGCCATGCGTGGGACCGTAGTCTGGCCAGACTATGGCAGTTACTGTTGTGTACTTTGTGTCCTACCTCACTTTGACGAGACGTGGAGGTTTGGACCTGGGTCGAGGATAAGACATCAGTGGACGCACCTGACCGGTTGACTAGTGGTCGTGCTTTCCATAGCTAGTGTTTCTTGTCCAGTCGGGGTTTTCCCCTGTCTGTGTTGCTAGCCGTGTGGTAGTCACGACGAGCAGTCATACGGAGTTTCCGACCGTGCTGTACTTGCATACCGTTGCTAGTAGTAGCTTGCTTCCACACTTCCGTTTGTAGGTAGAAGATAAACTGATGTTATTTAATTAAGTAAATAGTTTTGACTATCTGTTAGAGCCAGTAGGAGATTGGTAGTCCCTATTGAGTTTTTGTTGTGAATCTCATCCCTTTCTTCCCCAGGTGAGACTTCTCAGCAACGGCAGGGTGCGCGCGCCAGGCGGAGGAGATGGGGAGGTAGTCGTGGTCCCCGTAGCTAGCAGTGGTTTCCCCCCTCTCAGTGTACGCCACCCTCAGGGTATGCCCCTATGGGACTTGTTATCCCCTGCCTTTACTTGTACTAGTTATGTGTGTTGGGACTGTACTTAGAGCGGTACACAGCGGTCTCGCTCTTCTTTCTATTTCTGTGTGTGCGCTTCTAGTTTAGTAGTTGATGTTTACTTCTGTTACATATCCTATTAGCTTTATATTATAGCCCTTCCGGGTCTCCGAATCCGTGGACGGCGACTGCGAAAATTGGGTCCTCGGCGTGGGCTGAGGATCGGGTTCTCACGTTACACACTAGGGAGGTCAGAAGCGCCAAGGTAGGCTACAGGCGCTACAAGAACCAACCACATCAGAGGAAGGTGGTGTAGTTGAAGGTACACTTACTGTTCTATCCCGTTCTGCATTCGTTCTATTTGATACGGGAGCTCTTCTTTCCTTTATATCACAAACATTTGCTGATACTCTACTTGTAAAGCCCATTACCATGAAACCTGGACTAGTTGTGTCAACCCCTATTGGTCCTGGCACCAAACATAGAAATCACTTTCCATCTAGCGAAGTGTTAATTGGAACTCAAAATTTACCTGCAAATTTAATATGCATGTAGATGGATGGTTATGATGTGATACTAGGAGTGGACTGGTTGTCCGAACATGGGGCTTATGTCAACTATAGGAAAGGCATGGTAACATTTAGTTCTCACCCAAAGCTAGTGTTTGCGAGAGATAGAAATCGCAGGAGACTGTCCCTCATCTCATCTCTACAATACAAGCCAAAAGAATGATGAGGAAAGGTTGTGTAGCCTTTCTAGCTGCTGTTGTCATCAAGAAGGAGGAAATCAAGATCGAGAACATCCCTATTGTCAGTAAATATGTTGATGTATTCCATGAAGACTTGCCATGTATTCCTCCTGTGCGAGAGGTCGACTTTACCATTGAGTTGATCCCTGGAGCAGTACCAGTATCTAGGGCAGCTTATAGAATGTCCCCCGTAGAACTGAAGGAACTAAAAGAACACTGATGGAACTTCTAGAGAAAGGGTTTATCCGACCAAGCACATCACCATGGGGTGCGCCTATTCTTTTTGTTAAAAAGAAGGATGGGTCGATGAGATTATGCATAGATTACAAACAACTGAATTAGTTAACAATAAAGAACAAATATCCCTTTCCAAGGCTTGATGAATTATTCGATCAACTGTCTAGGGCTCAATACTTCTCCAAGATATATCTCAGATCCAGTTATCATCAGTTGAGGATTAAAAGAGAAGATATACACAAGACAGCCTTCAGAAGCAGGTACGGGCATTATGAATTTATTGTTGTAACGACCCTCTTTATACCGATATGATTATACCAATCCACATCGATACAAAGGGCGCTGTCACAGTGGGACATTTACCCAACACAACACAGTAGGTCAAGATGTACATAATAACAAAAGGAAGTACAACGGAAATAGAAGACAATCTTATTCCATCATCATTCACACATTTCACAGTCTATATAGTAGCAATGAAAATAACTCAATGTCCACAATTATACAAGTCCATAACATAATGTCATTGTTCACATACTAAGGAAAGAAAGTGTAGTCTAAGCAGTGATTCTCCACAAGTGCAGCTACTCCTCTCACTCGAAGTCGCTCATCACTAAGTCCTCCTCCAGCACGGGGACACCTATCTCACCTGTATGTTAAAGTAAGTATGAGTCTTCCAAAAGACTTAGCAAGCAACTCATTGGCACATCCTTACACACATCACATACATGCTATTCTTTTAAAATAAGAGAAGTATGGCACATTATTCAAGTCAATTAAGCAAAATACACATGAATAACCTATAACATGCCTTCTACACATGGCATTTAAGTTGATTCATGGTTTCAATTTCCATTCATATCATTTCACATTTCTAAACAAGTAGATCATGGAATTAATCACATAGTTATTAACACACCTAGCATGATGTCTAACATTTTTCACATGCTTTATATCACATAATCACATCTTTTACTTGCTATTTTAACATAAATAAAACACATTCACATGGTTTCACATCTTTTCACATGGTATCAAATTAACATATCACTATCACTTGATCACATTGCACATTTACACACTTTTACACATTAATTGCCGTGACACATAGTCTGAACCACCATAAAGAAGGACACACATTGTAACGACCCTCCTTATACCGGTACCATTAAACCAATCCACGTCGGTACAAAGGGTGCCGTCACAGTGGGACATTTACCCAACGCTATACAATAGGTTGAAATGTACATGAATAACAAAAGAGTACAATGGAAAATAAACATTCTAGTCTTGTTCCATCATCATCAGATAATTCCACAGTCTATATAGTCAAAAGTAAATAACAATGTCCACATTATTACATATCCAAATGAAATACATCGCCCCATCACATTGATTACATACTATGAAAAAGGAAGAAAATATAGCAATCTCCACAGGTAGAGCTACTCCTCGTACTCAGAGTCACTCCTCACTATGTCCTCCTCAAGTACGGGGACACCTGTCTCAACTGTACGTCAAACCAAGTATGAGTCTTCTAAAAAGACCCAACAAGCAACCTAAGGTACATTCTTACACATATGACATACACATGCTATCTTTTAAACAATAAGGAAAATACATGGTTCATGCTTCATTTCAATTTAACAAATGTACATAAACAACCTACACAAGCTTTCTATACATGACAATTTACTTGATTCATGTTGCAAATCACAATTCATATTAATTATATCCTTAGAATAGGCAAATATCCATGAATGATCTACAGCATACTTTCTCCACATAATATATAACATGATTCTGAAATTTTGCGGAAAAACTGCTATAGGAAATATAGAAAGGGGGGTTGAATAGATTTCTCCAAATTTTATGATTCACTTCGATTAGGATCTTAGAGAAAATG
Organism: Colocasia esculenta; assembly: GCA_014218235.1. Taxonomy (NCBI): domain Eukaryota; kingdom Viridiplantae; phylum Streptophyta; class Magnoliopsida; order Alismatales; family Araceae; genus Colocasia; species Colocasia esculenta. Next base: position 71,465,302 of record CM024758.1, read on the forward strand.
AATTTAGTATGAAATCTAAAGATCAATGTCACTTCTAAACAAATAAGACCAGTTAAATGGTGAAAAGCTAACGAGCCTATCAAGCGTCTAACGCAAGAGACAAGCAAACCACAATAACAAAGAGATTAGGGTGGTTCGGATTACACAACAGTGTATCCTACATCAACCATCCACACACACACACAAATGTGGCTTATCTTGCCAGTTCAAAAGATCACAAGGATCACACACACACTCTGAGATACAGAAATCTCAGATCCAATCACACACACACACGAAATTAGGCACAAGGATTGCACCAATTTCACAAAACACACATTATCAAATGAGTTTAAGAGTGAGGAACCAGATGGAACAATCAATAGCAGATGAAAGACTTCTGGTTCGAATGTCCCTGTTTGTGCTTGAGCAATGGGGGACCAGCTCTTCTGCTTCAGCTCCTGGATGAAGGCTCTGATGGCTCGAAATTCTCCTTCAGTTAGATTATCCAAGATGCTTGAAGCTTTTGTTCCTTTAGATCCTGAAGCAATTCTCCAGGATGAAGCTTTCTTCAGAGGTCGGCTGGAATAGTCTGGAGCATGAAGAGCACATGTTTGTCCCGGTGGATGCCCCTCTAAAAGCCAAGTGGCAAAGGAGTATTTATAGCCCCAAGGGTCCACAAAATATCTTGGGAATTGGGAGCATAGGAATTCCCGCCCAAAAAGCCCTTACCAAAATCCTCCACGTGTCTTGGTAATTTTAGATCTAGAGAATTATCCAAACTGTGTTGACACTGCACTGTTATGTGTCGACACACAAGTTCCTAGCTGAGAAACAAGTTCCTGGGACAATGTACTAGTGTCGACACACAACTGGACTGTGTCGACACCACTAGGTACTTGCTGAAATCCTGGTTCTGGGACAGTCAACTAGTGTCGACACCACAAGGCACTGTGTCGACACCACTGAGCATATATGACCTTTTCTTTGAACTATACATGAAGGAAACATTGTGAGATATAAATTTAAGCATAATAAGCATGACTTCAGTATATTAATGAATCATATTTGAGTATTATCAAAATAAGAGATTGAACAATCTCCCCCTTTTTGATGATGGCAACTATGATTCATTAAGTTAACTTGAATTTCTCACAAATATGATTTTTGAAAATCATCCATTCACAATTTCATAGCATATCATAAACATAACAATGACATTCACAAATTTTCATCCCTTTGCAAGCAAAACATGTCATTCATTTGTCATTTCCAAAGAAAAGTCATACATACAAGCATCCAACAATACATCCATCAGCCGAAATATGTTAGCATTCATATCAAGATGTATCCCAAAAAGTTTAAAGTTTGTTTAACATCCCAGAATGATGTAAATCCTTCTCCCCCTTTGACATCATCAAAACAAAAGATATCATGCAGAAGGAGGTGGAGGAGGAGGAGGAATAGGGAGCAAGATGGTCTCCATGGTCTTCATCCTTGCTTCCATAGCAGTCAAGCTTGTTCTCATTTGTGTTTGCATAGTGGAGAGTCTGGTGTGCAGAAGATCTTCCATTCGTTGATGATTTTCATACATATTTTCTTGAAAGACACCAAGACTGTGAGTTGTATGTTGAGATGAGGAGGATGAGCTGGGAACTATTCCATGTTGCATGAAATTGCTAAAATCAGCCTTGAGATCTACCATTTCTTGATCAATGTGAGCAATCAAAGTCATATTGCCGTCCATATCATCAACCAATGAGCAAAGGACAATCAATTTTTGGACACTTGAGTTATAGCTTCTTCACTATTGAACAGTCCCTTTTGAGTGTTAAGCAAAATTCCTTCCAGAACTGTTTGAGTCTTGAGCTGAAGTTCTTAAGTTGGGTACAAGCATCACCCAAAGTGCCAATTAGCCCGTTGAATCTTCTAGTTGCATGCTCAGCTGCTTCATGTTGTCTCACAAACTGACCATTCATAGAATTTTCCAATCTCTGAATCCGGAGTTCAAATCTGTTAGACATTTTGTTATGGAGGAATTAGAGTTTCAAACTGAGTTTGTAGAAATGTATATAGCTGAGGTGGAATGGAAGGTCCACTATCTGAAGTGGAGACTGAACTGTGATGATGGGTGAGAAAGGTTGAATGGACAGGTATATTTGATGGAGGTGGAGATGCATGAGGAGAAGGCATAGCTTGGGGCTCAAAAGGAATTTCAACCTCATTATGTGGCTGGTTCACTAGATCAATTTGAGGTGCTGCATCTTCTGGAGCATCTTCTTCTTGCACTTGTTCAACATGTGGTTCAGGCTCTATAACTGGCCCTCTTAACACTTGATCTCCCTCAACTCTGAACCTCATGAACTTTTGCAAGTGATGCAAACAATATATATTATTTTGAGGGATTTTCTGAACTTTTTCATTCACAAATGAAATTCCAAAATGCTTGAATACAGTTGTAAGGTGTGGAGCATAGGGTAAGGATCTATGAAGATCTTTCCTTATGGTTTTAGACATAATTTGAGTCATTATCAAAGTCAAATTGATTTTCACATTCTTCTTCATGCCATACATCACAAATCTCTAAATATCTGTCAATCTATTCCTGCCACCACCCTGTGGTGTGATAGTTGTGGTAAGAATGTGATGTACCAAATGGAGAACTGGAGGAAAGGTGTTGGTATTGAATCTTGTGACATGGGTTTGCCTTGAATCCATTGAATCATGAGGAAGACCAGTGAGCAAAGTGTAGGCTTCATGAAGATTGAATTCAAATCACTCCAATCCTCACCATCATTTGGAAAGTGAAAAAGCTTAGAAGCTAAATCATGAGTGAAAAGGATAGATACACCCTTGACTTCAGACCTGAAACCTTTGGATCATCCACCATGTTCAAATAGAATTCTTGAACTAAACGTGGAGAAAAAATTCTAAATTCTGAGATAAACTTCAGCCACCCTTGAAACTGGAAGAAGGGTATAAGCTCTGGAAAAACATTTGCAAGAGCTTCATCATCTAAGCCACAGCCCTAGGCTTGAGAATAGAACGACCTTCAGTTGGAAATTGAGATGGGGTGACTACTTGTGCCTCAGATGAGTCTGAAGACTCTGAGGATGAGTCTTCTTCAGAAGAATCACTGGAATCCGGTAGAAGCTTCCTTCTAGGGTGACGAGAGGGCATAGGAGACTTGCCTTTGCTTAGAGAAGATGCCCTTCCTCTCTTGATGGGGTTCCTGAAGGAGTGACCTCACCCTTTCTCTTTGACGGATCATGGCGAAATTTGCTTCTCCTCTCCGGTTGAGGCTCTTCAATGGCGACACCTTTTGTAGCCGCCCTGGTCTTTACCCCTCTCCTTGGAGTCTGCTTGGGAGCCATGATGAAGGGAAGGATGTGAAGCAAAGAAGGATGGAAGGTTGGAGAAGAAGAAACGGAAAGTAGGGGATCGGTTCTTGGGAGTTTGAAGGAGGAAAGAGTTCAAGTGGGGTGGAAAATCAAATCGTAGGGTCGACATGGGACCTAGGGCATAGAAAGGTGATTTAATCCCTTAAGATGAGGATAAAATGTACCTGCGGTCCAAATACCATAAACATGAGCCGTCGGTCAAGCCAGGTGTATCGACACATATGAAGAGTGTGTCGACATGACAGACACACTAGTGTCGACATACAAGAAAGGTGTGTCGACCTTACTTATAAAGATTCAGAGTTATTGAGAGGAATGAGAAGGGAAACCTTCTATATGATGAGTCATATCTGAAATCAATTATTCAGGGATTTTTAACATGTTAAGGAGATCATTTCCAATTTTCATCATAATTCCATAATTTATTCACTAGGTTGAAAGATATCTAGCATGAAATTGATCATTAAGAAATCCTGAATGATTGAAATGATTTCTAAAGTGATATAAAATCTTCTACAAAATCAATCTCAATCTTTTACACTTTACTTAACCAAAAGTAATGTGATTTCTTTAGGATTAAGTCAATTTACATTGAAGTTAAACACTCTGAAAAGATTTGGTTTCAGGTTTAAGTTGTTCATTTTCTTTGATTGAATTTTCTTTAACTTTTAAGCAATGAGCATTCAAATATAGTAAATCTTTTTCACTCAAGAATTCATGCTTTTTACACACCAGAATCCCTAGCTATTACTGATTTACTAATTATCCTGCTTCAAGGGGGAATGAAAACATTTTTACATGGAAATATATGTTTATCAGACGCCAATATTTCCAGTTACTCATTGACATTGGTTCTTTTTGTTTTGATTTTACCCCTCAGAACAGAGATAACACAACACCTCATGACATACATGGCACTTCACTTTTGTGAAGGTGTGCAGTTTCTCAGTGTTATGCCATTGCTCTGTCAGAAAATGTTCTTGTAGATGAATATTGAGACTTTTGACACAACTTTACCTTTTATCAGTCTTGAAAGAAGTATGTAAGATCAATACACAATTGAGCAAAAGTCCATAAAAGAAATCATGTTACTTGAGGAGTTTAAAGTAATAGAGAGTGTTGACTGAAGGAACATGTTATAGCAATTAAGAAATCAATCCTTATTTTCTTCAGAAGAATTAATGAACATTTCATGTATTAGATATTCATCACACACTGAATTAACTTTGGTTTTGATGAGAGAAAATGCAATGAAGTCTTTAGCTCCCCCTGAGTTATTGATCTCATCTATTTTTCATCAAAGTAAAGAATTCCTTCTTCAATGAAAGAGTGATTAAGATGATCAAGTGAATTGATGAATTAGAAATTGAGGAATTGATGGCTTCAAGAATGAACATGACTTGATAGAAGTTTCACAGAAGGCTCACGTCACCTCAACATTTTCTTGATCAGTCTCAGCAACTTTCTCTCAAAAGAGTTTGTGAACAATCTTGATTCTTTTGAATTGAAATCTTAGATCTTACCCTTGTTTCTCAAGCAGAGGCTCCCCCTCAATAGTGCATCAGAAAATCAGCATTCAACTAATGCACACCTCATTTCATCAAACAACCATACATGATCAATCATGTTTCAAGCATATTAAAAGCAATCACAATAAATTTTTTTTATAAATAATTTCAAAAACTGAATAATTCTTACACATTTTAGATCATGGGTACTTGGTAGAGGATTTTCCTCAACACATAATGATAGCTTTCAAACAAGCATAACTTGTCCTTCCACTAATCACTATTTGATATACCTCATAATCTTAGCATAAAGAATCAAAAAGTTTTTTTTTTCCAGTTCTTATTCCATGCTGCATATTCCAAGTTCTCTTCTCAGAGATGTGAATATGTCTTCAGCCAATGGTTTTGTGAAAACATCTGTAATTTGTTTTTCAGTAGGGATGAATTCTAATTCAATTTTTTGTTTGCAACTTCATCCCTTAGAAAATGATGCCTGATCTCAATATGTTTTGTTCTAGAGTGTTGAATTGGGTTTTTAGAAAGATTGATTGCACTAGTATTGTCACACATAATAGATGAGCATCCAATATCAATGTTGTAGTCAAGCAATTGACTTTTAATTCACAACACTTGAGTTGCACAACTTCCTGCAGCAACATATTTTGCTTCTGCAGTAGATAGTGCAACTGAGTGTTGCTTTTTGGATGCCCATGTTATCATGCAATTTCCTAAGAATTGACAATAACCACTAGTACTCTTTCTATCAAGCTTACATCCAGCATAATCAGCATCAGAATATGAAATTAAATTAGCATGACATCCAACTGGATACCATAAACCTAAATCACAAGTTCCACAGAGATATCTAAAAATCTTCTTAACTGCAAGCAAGTGACTTTCCTTCGGACTAGACTGAAATCTAGCACAAATACATACACTAAATTGATATCTGGCCTACTTGTAGTAAGATATAAAGAGATCCAATCATACCTCTGTATTGCTTTGCATCAACCAATTTACCTTTTTCATCTTTGTCCAATTTGATGCTTGTACTCATGGGAGTTGATGCTGTTTGGCTTGTTCAAAGTGAAATCTTTTGAGCAATTCTTTTACATATTTGGCTTGATTTATGAAAACCTTCCTCAAGTTGTTTGACCTGCAAACCAGAAAGAATTGTAATTCTCCTATAAGACTCATTTCAAATTCACTGTGCATGTGATTTGAAAATTCTTCACACAGTGAAGGATTAGTGGATCCAAAAATAATATCATCCACATACACTGAACTACATGATATGATTGTGGACTGATTTTGTGAAAAGAGTTTGATCCACCTTACCTCTGGATAATTTTTACCAACAAGAAAACTGCTCAATCTGTCATACCATGCTCTTGAGTCTGTTTCAAACCATACAGACTTTATGCAGTTTATACACATGGTTAGGTTTATCATGATCCTCAAATCCAGAGGTTGAGCAACAAACACTTCTTCTTTTATGTAACCATTTAAAAAGGCAGTTTTCACATCCATTTGAAACAATTTGAAGTTTTGGAACATGCATATGCAATGAATTCTCACTGCTTCTAATCTAGCTACTGGTGCAAAGGATTCCTCAAAATCAACTCCAAGTTCTTGATTATATCCTTTAGCATCGTCTTGCTTTATTTCTGACAACTTTTCCTTCTTCATTCAATTTATTTCTAAACACTCATCTAGTTCCAATTATTGAGTTTTCAGGATTATGGACTAGACTCCAAACATTATTTCTTTGAATTGATTCAACTCATCATGCATTGCTTCTATCCAAGAATTATCTTTTAGTGCTTCTTCAAAGTTTTTGGTTCTATTTGAGATATGAAGCCATATGATCTTGTTCAATGACATTTCTGAAATGAGATCTTGTATGGACTCTGTTATGAACATTTCCAACAACATTCTCAAGTGGATGGTCTTTAAGTATTTGAAATTACCTCTTGTTGTTGTGTGCTCTGGTGTCGACTCAATGTCCTGTGATGTCGACTCAGCTTTAGGTTCAACAACCTCTTCATTCTCCACAGATTGATCTTTTTCTTTTATGAGAATGTCAACATCTTCTTCTTGATTCCTGCACAAATCAAGGTCAGTAGATTTTTCAATATTCTCATCAAATATGACATGAGGAGTTTCCTCCACACTATTTGATTCATTGTTAAACACTCTATATGACCTTGAATTTTCAGATTATCCTAGAAAGATGCCTACATCACTTTTCTTTTCAAATTTATCAAGATCATGTTTGTCATTATTATGAATGAAAACTTTACATCCAAAGACTCTAAAATATGCAATGTGAGGTTTCTTACCTTTCAGAAGTTCATATGAAGTTTTCTTAAGGTCTGGTCTTACCATTACTCTGTTGAGAACATAACATGATGTGTTGATGGCTTCTGCCCAAAATTTTCTTAGAATTGACTTTCAATCAACAATGTTCTTGCCATCTCCCACTAAAGTCCTATTCTTCCTTTCAACAATCCGTTTTGTTCAGGAGTCCTTGGAGAAGCAAACTTGTGATCAATTCCTTTATTCCTACAAAAATTAAAAATAAATTATTGTCAATTCTCCTCCATGATCAGTAAGAATGGAGTGAATTTTATTTGTTTTTGCATTTTTAATTTTATCAACAAATTCTTTGAAATTTTCTAAAGTGTCACTCTTGTGAGATAGAAAATACACCCATGTGAATCTAGAAAATCAGACACAATCACATATCTAAATCTATGTCCACTAAGACTGAGTGTCCTAGTTGGACCAAATAAGTCCATATGCAACAATTCAAAAGGTTTGGAAGTGATTAAGGGTGCAACAGATTTGAATGATTTCCTGGTTTGTTTACCTTGGGCACATGAAGCACATACAATTGCAATTTTCTTTTTCTTCGTCTTTGGTAAACCATTTACTAGAGAATATCTTAGCAACTTATTCAGAACATTTTCACTAGCATGACCTAACCTTCTATGCCACAGTTGGAATAGATCATGCTGGTTTGCAACAAGACAAGATTTTCATGTTGATGATCATTCAAATCAACCAAGTAAACATTATTAATCCTTTGACCAAGAAATTTTATTTTTCCAGAATCTTTTTCAACAATTTCACATGATTTAGAATTGAAAATTACCTTAAGGCCTTTGTCACACAGTTGACTTATGATCAAGAGATTATGATCAAGACCTTCAACAAGTAAAACATTTTCAATTGAGCTTGAAGAATTCTTACCAATTCTTCTTGTTCTAATGATTTGCCCTTTGTTCTTACCTTGAAAAATTACTTGCCCACCATCTTTTTCAATCAATGTTGAAAATTTTTCCTTATCTCCAGTCATATGTCTTGAACATACTGTTAAGGTACCATTTATCTTTCTTGTGGGCTGTAAGACATTCCTGAAAAACAATTTAGAAAGAGAATTTTGGTACCCAAATTACTTTGGGTCCCATCAGTTGTTTCAGCTCAGCAACAAGATGTTTTGGAATCCAGATTTGCCTTATTTTCCTTGAATTCATGATTGATCTGCATTTTTCATCAGTGTGACCAGATTTCTTACATATAGTGCACATCATGATTCTTTGTGGTGTAAGACCCTTATTCTTATCGATGTATGATTTGGAATTAACTGAAGAGTTTTTGTTGTGTTTTGGATTTGAAGTTGGTCTCAAACTGGATTCTAAATTCTGTTGACCTTTACCTTGAGCCTTTTCATGTTTAAATTGCATTTTAAAATTTTTGACCTGATTTTGAATTTTTTGTCTTTGAGTTTGCTTATGATTTTTCCTTGAAGTTCTTTTCTGAATTACCATAGGAAGTGCTTCCTTGAACAAATGAGGTTATCAATGTTTTTCCAATTTTCTTATTACTTTCAGACTGATAACCTAGACCATGCTTAGTAGGGTTCATCCGAACTCCTAAAATAGCATTTAGGTTTTGTTTGCCTTTGACAAGTCTTGACAAGGTCTCTTTCTTGTCATCCAGTTCTTTTTGGACAATTTTTAGTTCCTCTTGCATCACTTTTTTTTCATTTATGAGTTTCTTATTTTCATTCATTAAGATCAGTTTTTCTTTTTCAATTGACTGACATCTCTCCTTGATTACATCAAGTTGTTCATTCACACATTCTTTTTCCTTTTTCAGGTTATTGATTTCATCAGTCAGCAATTTTATTTGCTCAGAATCTTGTGGACTTTACACTATGCTGTTAATTTTTCTTCTCAATATTTTATTTTCAGACTTTAGTTTACACAATTTTTCAAATCAAACAACATAAGCTTCCTCCCAGTCATCAGTTGAGAAATTTTCAAATGAAGAACTTACCTCATTATTTTCGGTTGGCCCTTTGGTACGGCAGCAAGTTGACCTAGAGGGGGGGGGGGGGCGTAATAGATTTTTTTCAGTCTGAAATAGAAACTTAAAACACAGAAAATTAACACTTGAAAGTTTGGTTAGTTTGGTGTGATGAAGAGTAGCAGTGCGGAAGCAAATAAACAATCACACAAATGAGACAAGGATTTTATCCTGGTTCAGCCCTTCCCACATGGAAGTCCTACGTCTAGTCCCCAAGCAACCTCTTGGGATTTCACTAAACAAGGGTACAGTCCCCCTCAAGGACACTACAACACCCAGAACCCCAGCTGGTCTTCTTCTCTTTTCCCGGGAAAGAAGACAACCCACTTCTTTCACAGGCTCAGAAGCAAACCTCTTGGTACACACCCCAGTGCGGTTCTGCTAGACACAAACCCCTAGCTAGGTTCTACACTATACAGTCCTACAGCTGGACAAGATGTCTTTCTTATAAAAAAAGAACAGTGCTGAGAGTTCTACAAAATTGCCTCTACGCAAAAACTCTCAGCAAAAACTCTCCCCAAGAATTACAATAAGCACAGGGAGAATGAAGAGAGAAAAGAAAGCTTGAAGGCTTGAATGCTTGAGATGCTTTTATTTGCTTCTTCTTGGCTCAGGCTCTTTCTCTCTTTCTTTGAGTGTATGTGCGTTGAGGTTCCTCAATGGTTGTACACTCCTTCAAAGATTTTAGGAAAGCTCTTATTCTTTTCTTTAGCCATGCTTCATCTTTTATATGAGAGGCTTTTGAATAGATCCATTGAAGAGATCCGTTGGAGCTCTTCTAGTCGTTGCTGATCTTCTCTTCATTTGTCTTAATCAAACTTTAGTGGTCTTCGAGGTCTGTAGGCATAGAAGAGAGTGTTAGCATAAAAGAGTGTTTATGATCAACGGTGCATGCCACTGTGTTTCTGCAAACATGCTGAAAATAGAGTTCATATCTTTTTCTGACACGACTCTGAGATATGTATGCAGCCTTTTTGTCAGAAGATATTTAACTTTTCATTAGGCGCCAAACATATTTGAAAACATCTGAATATAAATGGAATCAATGTTTACATGAAGTCAATGTTTGGACAAAATCGATGTTTATATGAAAGCAAATCGATGTTATAAGTATAGGCAAATCGATGGCCAAATCGATGTTCAAACATAAGCAAATCGATGTTTGACTTACCAAATCGATGTGAGAAGCAAATCGTTGTTTCTTACTTATGAAATCGTTATGATGATCAAATCGTTATGGCAAGCAAATCGATGTGAACTTATCAATCGTTGTGAAGCCTTAGAGAATCGTTATAGAAGGCAAATCGATGTGAGAGCAAATCGTTGCACTCACTTATCGAATCGTTATGAGAACCAAATCGATATGAGAGCAAATCGTTGTTCTTACTTATGAAATCGTTGTTAGTGAAATCGATGTGGCACTTTGAATAGAATTGATGTATATTAAATGAACATCGATTTAGCATTTTAGTGCACCTTATTGCATTAATGTGAGACTTAGCATTTTTCTATGAGATTGATGCGACACAGATGATACAAGATATTCAATAATATTTAATTAACCATAAATTTTGTTATCACAAGATATACTTGATATTATCATAAGTTTTGTTATCACCAAAATACAAGGACAAACATAGAGTGGTTCAACATTTTCTTCATGTCTTGCCATGAGACAAGTCACTTCTCCTTCTTCTGATTCATTTTCTTCTTGATCTTCTTCATCCTCGTCACTCCATGTGGCTAGCATTGCCCTTGTCTTTTTAAACATTTGATTTTTCAATTTCTTTTTCAAATTAGGACACTCTCCTCTCATGTGTCCTAGCTTCCTGCATTCATAGCAAATAATGTCAGTCTTTATATTGGTTTCTAATTTTTTATTGAAATCATTTTTCTTTGAAACATCTTTTTTGACAAATGGTTTAAACATACCTTTCCCTTTCTCTCAGAAATTTTCCGAATTGCCTTGTCAATAAGGCCAATTCTTCATCATTCTCTTCATCAGAGGACTCATCATATTCATCAGATTGATCAGCAATAATTTTTGAACTAGATGAAGCTTTTAAAGCAATAGGTTTCTTAGATGTAGTCATAGATGCATTTCTTTTCAGATTTATCTCATATGTCATGAGTGAACCTATTAGCTCATCCAGTTGCATGGTTGACAGATTTTTTAAATCCTCAATTACAGTTGCTTTTGTGTGCCAGGCTGATGGAAGTGATCTAAGAACTTTTCAAACAAGATCACTATTAGAATAGTCTTTTCCTAGACCTCTAAGACCATTAACCAAAAGCATGAATCTAGCAAACATCTCAGAAATAGTCTCATCACTTTTTCATCCTAAACATTTCATATTATGAGACTAACATACTTGCCTTGGTCTCTCTTACCTCAGAAGTTCCCTCATAGATGAGCTGTAGCTTGTCCCACATCTCCTTAGCAGACTTACATGAGGAGACTCTGGAGTACTCCTTGGGATGGATGGCACATTACATCATGTTCATGGCACTCCAGCTGAGTGTGGACTTGTTGATCTGGTCCTTGGTCCATATACTTTCATCCTCAGGAAGTTCATCAGGTCCCTTGTCGACAATCTTCCAGAGCTCATAATTATGTGCTCTAAGGAACACTTGCATCCTATTTTTCCAATAAGCATAGTCAGATCCATCGAAAAAGGAGGCCTAAAAATTGAATGACCCTCGGCAATAAACCCCTTAGTGTTTTCCATAGCAATACACTCTTGATTGTTAGATCAAACACTTAAAGTGCAAAGAGAACCTGCTCTGATACCAAATGAAATGTTGCGGAAAAACTGCTATAGGAAATCTAGAAGGTGGGGGGGGGGGGGTTGAATAGATTTCTCCAAATTTTATGATTCACTTCGATTAGGATCTTAGAAATTGAATTTAGTATGAAATCTAAAGATCAATGTCACTTCTAAACAATTAGACCAGTTAAATGGTGAAAAGAAAACGAGCCTATCAAGCCTCTAACGCAAGAGACAAGCAAACCACAATAACAAAGAGATTTAGGGTGGTTCGGATTACACAATAGTGTATCCTACATCCACCATCCAAACACACACACACAAATGTGGCTTATCTTGCCAGTTCAAAAAGATCACAAGGATCACACACACACTCTGAGATACAGAAATCTCAGATCCAATCACACACACACACGAATTAGGCACAAGGATTGCACCAATTTCACAAAACCACATTATGAAATGAGTTTAAGAGTGAGGAACCAGATGGAACAATCAATAGCAGATGAAAGACTTCTAGTTCGAATGTCCCTGTTTGTGCTTGAGCAATGGGGGACCAGCTCTTCTGCTTCAGCTCCTGGATGAAGACTCTGATGCCTCAAAATTCTCCTTCAGTTGGATTATCCAAGATGCTTGAAGCTTTTGTTCCTTCAGATCCGGAAGCAATTCGCTAGGATGAAGCTTTCTTCAGAGGTCGGCTGGAATAGTCTAGAGCATGAAGAGCACATGTGTGTCCCAATGGATGCCCCTCCAAAGCCAAGTGGCAAAGGGGTATTTATAGCACCAAGGGTCCACAAAATATCTTGGGAATTGGGAGCATAGGAATTCCCGCCCAAAAAGCCCTTACCAAAATCCTCCACGTGTCTTGGTAAATTTAGATCTGGAGAATTATCTAAACTGTGTCGACACTGCACTGTTATGTGTCGACACACAGGTTCTTGGCTGAGAAACAAGTTCCTGGGACAGTGTACTAGTGTCGACACACAACTGGACTGTGTCGACACCACTGGGTACTTGCTGAAATCCTAGTTCTCGGACAGTCAACTAGTGTCGACACCACAAGGCACTTTGTCGACACCACTGCCATTTTTTCAGAATTCTTCTTCTGGGATAGTGAACTAGTGTCGACACCACAAGGCACTTTGTCGACACCACTGAGCATATATGACCTTTTCTTTGAACTATACATGAAGGAAACATTGTGAGATATAAATTTAAGCATAATAAGCATGACTTCAGTATATTAATGAATCATATTTGAGTATCATCAAAATAAGAGATCCAACAGATTCATGGTTCTAACTCTATTCATATCATTGCACAATTCTACAATTTAGATCATGGAAATATGTACAAGGTAAATAGCAAACCTAGCATGAGATCTAATCATTTTCACATGCATTCATAACACTTATTCACATAATTAGCTTGCTGTTTTAATATAAAATTTTCACATTCATATGGTATCACATCTCTTCACATGCTAACACATTCACATTACACTATCACATGCTCATTTTTCACATTTACTCAATTCACATATTCCACACTTTACATATTCACACTTTTTACACTTAATTGTTGTGACACATAGTCCAAACCACTATAAAGAAGGACACACATACACATAACACATACCCGTCACCTAGGCAACACAGTGACGAATCTTGGTTAACTGCGCAGAACCGGGAGAAGCCCTCTCCACCCTAACTAGTGGTACTTGTCCACCTCTCAGATTTCATCCTAATGCCCGTCAGATATCATACACATTGAGCCTTCCCATAAGGACTTTACTACAGTACGGCTCCACAGCCTTTTATGGTAGCAGTGTCAATCTCGGCACATATTACACGTTATCACTTAATCAATTTCACTTATATGCATAATTTATTCCTTTTCACATGCACTTTAAATAACATTTGTTTTTCAGGTCACAGAAATTAACCATATTGTTTCACAATGATAATTAAATCATAGCAAAGTTCTAATCATGCTTCTAGTCATTGAATTCCACATGATTAAAATTAAACATGCTTATCATGGTCAATTGCTCTTGTTAAACTAATAACAGTACCTACTGTTGACAAAACAGTATGAAACTTTTATCACAAGCTTCACACAGGGTATATATCACGTACCTAAATTTTTAGATTTTTTTGTAATAGTAAGTGAATTTTAATATTTTAAGCAGACTTCATGCTAATTTAGTAATTTATTCACTTAACATTGTTCACAGCAAAACTGCCGTACCTAATAGTTCTAAAACCTGAAAACAATAATCATATCATCATGGAAAATTTCTATATCCCTAACATGGAACGAAATTATTTATTAGAATTAAACAGGGACAATTCATGCTTAACTCACCATAACAAGAATTATGATAAATAAAAACCCATGCACAGAATTTCGTCTGAACCTCATGATATGACCTACTATTCATGACTGACCAACCATAAAATTTACAGCATATTCAGACAACCATAAGTCTGAAATTCACAACACATAGATCAATTCTCATTTCTGAAAAACCTGAAGAACTTGGCAGCAAGGGGGTTGCCGCCAACATGGGTTAACGGCACACGATGTTGCCGCAAACTCAGGATCTTGACAGCAGCAAGCTTGCCATCAAGTTCCTATCTGTAGAGAATACAGATTGATGCAATAAACAATGGGAATTGGAGGTTCCAGGACACGAAATAAATTCTATAAAAATCCTAAGACCTAAGGGACATGTATAGGGATGTAATCCCTAGATTACTTGCCTGATAGAAAATCTACAAAGGTCAAATCTTGTCGAAGAAGCTCTCCTCGGCCAATCCAAGTAAGATGCACAAACCCCTCCTAAATCCAGTCTTCCTGCCACTATAGGTTGATCTCCGGAGTCGAGGAAGCTTCCTCAATGCAAGGTGCACCTCCCAGTCGATGAAGATCGTCGGAAGAGGCACCGAATCGCTAGATCAAACTCGCCAAAGTTCAGGTTTCTTACCAAAAGCCATAGGTTTTCCCAAATCCAAAAGACCTAACTCAACTAAATATGGGTGTTTTATAAAGTTTAAGGGTCGAGGTACACATTAGGTTAAGTTTCCTACCATTAGAGCTAGGTTTCCTAATCTGGAACTGCAAGAAACGCAGCTGTTTCCAAATCTGAAATCACAGCAAAAACTAGAAAATAAACGGCCACTTTGCTGCCATTAACAAGAAGTCAGTGTCCATCCATCTGGACGTCAACATGAAGTCAACAGCACATTGGTTGCCGTCAACCTGCCCTTAACATCAAGGGATGTGGATGTTAACTGGGATTTCGGCAGATAACAGAAAACATCTATTATCATACATACACCATATAATTACATACAATATGCACTGCATTATTTAAATACAATATACACAGAATTATATAAAGACGATATATACAGAAATAAACATGTATATACATATACACATAAGGAATTAAATAAATATGATATTTACAAGAATCATCATATGCATATAAGTAAGCATAATAAGAACAAAATTTGAGTAATGAGAACAAAGTTCAAGGGCCTTACACACATTCACATAACATATACCTGTCACCTAGGCATATAGTGACGAATCTTGGTAACCGCGCAGAACCGGGAGAAGCCCTCTCCACCCTAACCAGTGGTACTTATCCACCACCAGGATTTCATCCTGATGCCCACAAGATATCACATACACAATGAGCCTTCCCATAGGGACTTTTGTATAGTACGGCTCCACAACCTTCTATGGTAGCAGTGTCAATTTGGCACACAATTCACTTAAACACATTCTCTTAATTTAGCACATGATTCACATCATTTTTATGTACACCATTTGGTCCATTCAAATGCTCCCAATTAGCCTCCTCTCGCAAGAAATTCTGCCAAAACACCTTCACGGACGCAATGCTCTTGTTCCTGAGATGCTGAACCTTCCGGTCTAAGATAGCTACTGGTTGCTCTACATACGACAAGTCTGGCTGAATCTCCACTGGCTCGTGACTAATAACATGCAACAGATCTCGCACATACCTCCTGAGCATAGATACGTGGAAAACTGGGTGAACACTAGCTAACGCTGGGGGTAAAGCTAGCTCATATGCCACGCTGCCCATCCGGCTGAGGATCTCAAATGAGCCAATGAATGTAGGACTCAACTTACTATGCCTGCCAAACCTGACAATGCCTCATTAGGCAAAACCTTAATAAAAATATGCTCACCAACCTCGAACTCCAAATCCTTCCTCCAGTTGTTGGCGTAGCTCTTTTGCCTATCATGCGCCGCAACAAGCCTCTGTCTTGTTGGGTTGAGTGTGTTTTGGAATTTCCTAAAGTTGCATTTTAATGATGATCAATGAACATCACTCATACTTTGATTTTGATGATGACATATCATTATTTTAATGATGACATATTGTGATTTTAATGATGAGATATTATGATTTTAATGATGACATGTTGTGATTTTAATGATGACATGTTGTGATTTTAATGATGACATGTTGTGATTTTAATGATAACATATTGTGATTTTAATGATGACATATTGTGATTTTGATGATGATATGTTGAACATGTTATACATTTTATACATATCACAATAATGCTTAGACAACATGTTTTTGATGTTTAATATCTCATATTTTAATGATAATATCTTGTATTAATTATTTACACTTTATATTTTCAGGTTCACACATTTTTGTCTTGGTAGTGTCGACCCTAGATCAAGTCAGGTCGACACTAGACCCAGTTTCCAGCAGATCAGTTTGCCTAACTAGGACAGAAGGTCGACACTAGATCAAGTCAGGTCGACACTAGACCCAGTTTCCAGCAGATCAGTTTGCCTGACTGGGACAGCAGGTCGACAGTAGATCAAGTCAGGTCGACACACTCCGGCTGAAACTCAAAAACGTGAATTTCTCTGAACACGTGGCTGCTTGGGATTTAGGGGATTTGACCTAGGTTTCCGTGCCCATGCACCCCAAGGCACTTTATGGACATATGGGGCTATAAATACCCATGCTCCTTGTACCCCAAGGGCAAGAGAGCCCATACACTTTCAGAAGAAGCCTTTTGGCGGCCAAAGGGGGCTTTCTAGATCTGTTTCCATCTCCAGAAGCTGCAAGCCATCATTTCAAGAGGAAGGACGTGGGAATCAAGGGGAATCCCTGGAGAGAAGGTTTCTGTGCTAGGCAAGGGAGCAGATCCAACTGAAGAGGCGCAAGAGAAGAAGGATTTCTGGCATTTCAGATGCCATCAAAGCAGAGCATCGCCAATTAAGTAGAATCTCCATCGATTTCCATCAAGGCTCCTCAATTGAAGCGTCTGCAAGGCCTCTTCATCGAAGAACACTCTTTCTACATCTATTTGTCTTATTTCTGAGTTTGTTCTTCCTTATTTCGTCAATGAGATTTGTGCATGAAGTTCTGCACAAATTTCTGTGTACGAAACTGTCTTGAATCAGATCATTGCTAGAGGATCTGATCTCTTTTATGTTTGATCTAGCTTTTGTACTGTGAGCCGTCGAGCTCTGGTTTGTGAGTCGTCGCACTCACTGTGTGGTTTGATCCATCGTGCTCAATTTGGAGTCGTCGTGTTCCAGTTGTTGTTTAAGCCGCCGCGCTCAGTTTGTGAGTCATTGAACTCAAGGTTGTGTGTTTAGCCATCGTGCTCAAGGGTGTTTGGAGTCGTCGTGCTTCGTGTGAGTTGTACTTATGGTTTTGAGTAGTGTGGCCTCACTGTGTGAGGGGTGGACGTAGGAGTCATTAGAGGTGATTTCCGAACCACCTAAAAATCCTCTGTGCAGTGGTTTGAATTGTGGTTTGACTTTGAATTACGCTAGATGCATGCATAGGGATTTCGCTCAAACTACTAATTGATTTGCTCACACACACTAATCACACTTCAGATCAGTAAATTATTTGGGTGAATTGATCTCTGATTCGATGTAATTTTTAATTGCTTAAGCTTCTGCATTAATTGGTGTTAGATCTATTCAACCCCCCCTTCTAGATCTGATCCATCCACCCATCCGATCCTAACAATTGGTATCAGAGCGGGTTAATGTCTGTTACTGATCTGATTTGATTGCTTATGTTTGATCTCTATGTTAATTACGTGAACTGTTTGCTTGATCTTTCACTATCTCTGTGTGCTTAATCGCTCTGATTCATACATTTGGTATTAGAGCGGGTTAACCGCTCTAATTGTTAGATCTAATTCCTTGTTACATTGATTCACTGTGATTAGATCTAATAGTCTTTTGAGTTTTGATATAATGGCAAATCTCTTTAATTTGCATGAATTTCCCATTATAATTTCAGAGAAATCACCAGTCTCACTTTCATCAAGTTTGCCAAATGAAGCACAAAGAAAGGAGCAAAAGAAATTCACAAGTACTTTATGGAAAAGAAGAGCCTCAATGAATCCAGAAAATCAACAATTCATAAAGTTGTGGTTCTCACTGCACATTCTAAGAGCTCAGAGCATTCTTCATCTTCTTCATAACACATGAGTTCAAATGGGTCTACCAGGTCAGATAAATCAATTCAAGACCCATCTATGTATTATAATTCTGATTTTGATGCAGATGAAGACATGTCTTATGCTGAATTGGTTGAGTTCTATGAGAAGATACAAAATCTTAATGTAAAGCTGAACACTAAGAATAAAGATTTGAAAAAGACTTTAAAACATTGCCATAAAGAAATTGAAATTTTGACAAATACACTTGAATTACTCCAGAACAATGATAAAGTTTTTTCAGAAGAAAATGAGAATTTGAAAAATGAAATTGAAAAATTAAATTCTGAGCAAGAGAATTTCGAAGATGAAGTCCAAATCTGTGAAAATAAACTGAATGGATTGAAAGAAAACCATGAGCTATTGAAATCAAAAGTTGTTGATCTGGAAAATGAAAATGGAAAATTGATTGATCTCAATAAAACTTCAAATTTGATAATGATCAATTAAACAAACAGATTTCTAACATGGCTCATGATCATCAAATAAATGAGAGATGCAAACAACTTGTTGAAGAAAATCATCATCTAAAAAGGAAGATTGAATGTTGTTGTATGACAAACCATTGAACAATGATTGTAGCAATTTAAGTAATAAAATTTCTGATTTGGAAAAACAAATTACTCAATTTGAAAATGAAAAGAGCAAGATGAAAAATGGTTTTGATGTCATGCTAAATAAACTTCAAATTTCAGAAAAAGAAGTTGTTGCATTAAAAGCTGAAAAACAAAAGCTTCAACATGAATTGAAGAACACTACAAACACAAGTCTTGCTTCTGTGAAAACTAAGAAAAATGAAAAGAAAACAACAATTACATTTGTTAAAGCTGCTGCGAACAAGAACACTGCTAATTCTAATGAAAAACTAGTGAAAGTTCTTGTTCAAAAACAGATGGAAAAAAATAAAAATGCTACTATCAAGAAGATTCATCTACTTCCTTCATCAGTCCAAAAACTCCAACACAAGTTTCAAATTCTCATCATGCCAAGAGCCACCAAAAGGTACCTCCTTCTCCTCATGGTAAGCCTCCTCACATGAAAAGAAGATTCCAGCAAATGCACACATGCCAAGGTAAGTACCAGGTAAAAAATACTCTCATTTGCTTTAACTGTAATAAACCTGGTCATCTTGCCAAACATTGTTGGAATAGAAATCAAAATTTCCATAAACATGCCAAATTAGTCCAATGCTTCACATGTCATAAATTTGGGCATACTTTTAGGGAATGTTGGCATAGAATTGATAATCTTGTGCATGCTCTCATGTTTCATGTCAATGTACATAAGAATAAAGATCATGTTCATGCTGAAAACACTCAGAAATTCTATGTACATGAAAAAGGAACTGTTGCACAAAAGATCTCTTCTGAATTCCATGTTAAAAATCTCAATGATAAAATTTGAAAAATAGAAAACAAAATGTTCAATATGTCAGTAGTGCATTCTATACCAATAGCTCTAAGATTAGAAACCAAGATTCCAGTGTTTCTAGTCTTCAGAAAAATGCACCCAATATCAAATCCTTTTGGATTCAAAATCATTGTTGCAAATTCATGGAAGATCCTTAGGACCCAAACAAGTTTGGGTTCTAAAATGTGCTGCTTGAATACTGGATGCAAGGATCCTTGTAGTCAATTCAAGATGAAGGCTTTATGACAAAGGCTACAAGGAAAGTAAGTGAAGAGAATGAAAGAAAATGAAAATTTCACTAGGTAAATACTTCTGAGAGATTCCCTGCTAAATAAAACTGAAATCAATTGGGACTCTTATGCAAAGATCAATTGGTATATCAAATGGTGAACTGTGGAAGGACAAGTCATGCTTGTCAGGAAACTATCATTATGTGTCAGGAATTACCTCCGCCAAGTACCAATGATCTTCCTTGTGTAAGAGTCATTAATTTTTTTTTTTTAAAAAATGGTTGTCATTGAAAAATGAGTGCCTGTTTATTTCATTTCTTCCATGATGATTTTAGCTTGAATTACTTGCAAAAATTTCACATCATTCACATATAACTAAGAATCATGATTTTGTTGAAAATGCTCAGAAACTCCATGTGAATATAAATTGAACACTTCATGAAAACATAGATGCATTGAGCAAGGCAAAAAAAAAAAAAGGAACTAATTCTGCTCATAGTTCTGTCAATGAAAGAAATGCATCTATACCAAAAATAAAATCATTTTGGATTCAAAAATCTTTATTGCACTCTAACATTGATTTCATTGCAGGACCTAAGCAAGTGTGGGTCCCAAAACCAGCTTGATCAGCAAGCTGAGGAGTCTTGCAACCATACATTGTAAATGGATTCAAGATATTGGTTGTGCAAGGTAATAAATGATTGGAGAACACAGGTAAAATCTTTGAAAAAGAAATGAAGATTGTTCAGGTAAAACCTCATATCATTTCCAGATTGAACTACTTAAGTTAAAGAAAATTTTAGAGTCTTATCTGAACAATGAAGAGTGTGTTTTGATGTTGCTCCCAACAATAACTTTATGTCTTAACACTTGGAATCATGTTTGTGTTATCATGCTTGCTTAACTGTGCCCATGATTCTGTGTGCATATCAACTGCTTTGACTTTTTGGTATATCAAATGATGACATGTAGAAAAAAAGTTATGCTTGTTTGGAAACTTTCATTATGCGTGAGTAAAATACTCCGCCAAGTACCAAAAGTCATGTTATGCTTAAAGCTAATGGTGAGCATAATCATGTGTGAATTGCTTACTAGCTTCTTCATTCCATGCACATATTAAGGGGGAGTAAATTTGAAAAAGTGCAAAAATATTTTTGAAAATACAATGAATTTCATGCATATCTTATGGGGACATAAGTCAAAAGAATTTTTGAGTGAAATGCTGGAGAAATATTATTTCATATCTGACTTATCATCAACTCCCATTCAGTTTGTTGACAAATGTTCTTGCAAATGAATTCCTCACTCGCATTGCATTGGCATTCTTGGTATATCAAATGGTGATTTGAAGAAAGACAAGTCAAGCTTGTCTGGACACTTTCACTATGCGTGAGTATGTCTCCTCCAAGTATCAAGATTCCTTTATGCAATTTGTTTAAGGGGAGTATTAGTTGAGGGGGAGCTATTGTCTATTCTTCACTCATTTCTCTTGACATTTGTTGTCCATATTGAGCCCCAATCATCAGAATTTTAGAGTCATTGTGCTATTTTCTTATGAGAGAATTAAGACATTGAAACTAAACTCATTGTGCATTTAGTTTAATTTCAAAGATTCATTATCATTTCAAGGTTAAGCAATCTTAATACTGAATGTTGTTAAAATGATTTGCAAAACACCATTATATGCACATGAGTGGCTTTAATATTTCACATGTGTATGTTTTAGCTTCATTTTTACCACATGTTTAGAATAATTTCTCTAAATTCGTAGTCATGACTTTTCTGGTCAAAGCAAACTTATTCCTGCAAAATATCAAAAGAAAAATGATCAATCTGGAAAGATACAAACAGAGCAATGCAAATTCTTGAACCACTGAGTAACCGGGCCATTTCACCTAAAAAGTTATTTGTTTCACGTCAAAAGTGGAAATGAAATTTTCAACTCTGTATAAGATAATGAAAGTTAAACCACTAAGTAATCAGGAGGTATTGCATCTGATCAATGTGATCTCTTGCACTGAAAAGTAAGATTTAACTAATTTATTCTTGTATTCTTTCCCTGTTAAAATGAAAGAAAATCAAATTGACAGGATGGAAAAGCTTAAGACCTTCATAAAGTTCATGTATACTGAGTTTAGACCTATTATTCTACATTGTGTTACAATTAAAGCTCCTAACATCCTTATTTAAATATTTCTGCTCATTCATATAGGTCACCTTATTTCACATTTGCATCATTATTTAACTACATTCAGATCATTATATTTTGCTATACTTTGTGTTGAGTGTGACTTTGTGATTAAACTTTGTTGCATAATAACAAAAACAATAATTTCTCTCATATGTCAATATCACTTTGCCTCATTTATTTTGATCTTTACTGACCATTTATTTCCTTCATTTCATTAATTGATCTCTTACAATCCTTGGTTCTCTCACTTATCCTTCTTTTTGATGCTGTCAAAAAGGGGGAGAAGAAAGGTTTCTAAGGGGAAGAAAGGGTTTCTAGGAGGAGAAAGTTCAAAGGGCGTATATGGTCAAGGGGAGTTATTGCAGTCAAGGGAGACATGTTTTGTCATCATCAAAAAGGGGGAGATTGTTGGGTTGAGTGTGTTTTGGAATTTCCTAAAGTTGCATTTTAATGATGACCAATGAACATCACTCATACTTTGATTTTGATGATGACATATCATTATTTTAATGATGACATATTGTGATTTTAATGATGAGATATTATGATTTTAATGATGACATGTTGTGATTTTAATGATGACATGTTGTGATTTTAATGATGACATGTTGTGATTTTAATGATAACATATTGTGATTTTAATGATGACATATTGTGATTTTAATGATGACATATTGTGATTTTGATGATGATATGTTGAACATGTTATACATTTTATACATATCACAATAATGCTTAGACAACATGTTTTGATGTTTAATATCTCATATTTTAATGATAATATCTGTATTAATTATTTACACTTTATATTTTCAGGTTCACACATTTTTGTCTTGGTAGTGTCGACCCTAAATCAAGTCAGGTCGACACTAGACCCAGTTTCCAGCAGATCAGTTTGCCTAACTAGGACAGAAGGTTGACACTAGATCAAGTCAGGTCGACACTAGACCCAGTTTCCAGCAGATCAGTTTGCCTGACTGGGACAGCAGGTCGACAGTAGATCAAGTCAGGTCGACACACTCCGGCTGAAACTAAAAAATGTGAATTTCTCTGAACACGTGGCTGCTTGGGATTTAGGGGATTTGACATAGGTTTCTGTGCCCATGCACCCCAAGGCACTTTATGGACATATGGGGATATAAATACCCATGCTCCTTGTACCCCAAGGGCAAGAGAGCCTATACACTTCCAGAAGAAGCCTTTTGGCGGCCAAAGGGGGCTTTCCAGATCTGTCTCCATCTCCAGAAGCTGCAAGCCATCATTTCAAGAGGAAGGACATGGGAATCAAGGGGAATCCCTGGAGAGAAGGTTGTTGTGCTAGGCAAGGGAGCAGATCCAACTGAAGAGGCGCAGGAGAAGAAGGATTTCTGGCATTTCAGATGCCATCAAAGCAGAGCATCGCCAATTGAGGAGAATCTCCATCGATTTCCATCAAGGCTCCTCAATTGAAGCGTCTGCAAGGCCTCTGTATCGAAGAACACTCTTTCTACATCTATTTGTCTTATTTCTGAGTTTGTTCTTCCTTATTTCGTCAATGAGATTTGTGCATGAAGTTCTGCACAAATTTCTGTGTACGAAACTGTCTTGAATCAGATCATTGCTAGAGGATCTGATCTCTTTTGTGTTTGATCTAGCTTTTGTACTGTGAGCCGTCGAGCTCTGGTTTATGAGTCGTCGCACTCACTGTGTGGTTTGAGCCATCGTGCTCAATTTGGAGTCGTCGTGCTCCAGTTGTTGTTTGAGCCATCGCGCTCAGTTTGTGAGTCATTGAACTCAAGGTTGTGTGTTGAGCCGTCGTGCTCAAGGGTGTTTGGAGTCGTTGTGCTCCGGTGCGAGTTGTACTCAAGGTTTTGAGTAGTGTGGCCTCACTATGTGAGGGGTGGATGTGGGAGTCACTGGAGGTGATTTTCGAACCACCTAAAAATCCTCTGTGCAGTGGTTTGAATTGTGGTTTGACTTTGAATTACGCTAGATGCATGCATAGGGATTTCACTCACACTACTAATTGATTTGCTCACACACACTAATCACACTTCAGATCAGTAAATTGTTTGGGTGAATTGATCTCTGATTCGAAGTAATTTTGAATTGCTTAAGCTTCCGCATTAATTGGTGTTAGATCTATTCAACCCCCCCCCCCTTCTAGATCTGATCCATCCACCCATCCGATCCTAACATGTCTGATAAGCTGAATCTTGTTCGAAGTCTCTTGCACCAACTCTGGACAAATCAACTGGCTATCACCTATCTCCTCCCAGCATAAAGGAGATCTATAGGGTCACCCATACAGAGCCTCAAATGGAGCCACGCCAATGCTCGCATGAAAACTGTTGTTGTAGGCGAACTCCACAAGAGGTAAATGATTCTCCCAATCACCCTTCCAATCAAGCACGCACGCTCTCAACATATCCTCGAGTATCTGGATAGTCATTTCGGACTGGCCATATGTCTGGGGATGGAACGCCAAACTAAGCTTCAAATGAGAACCCAAAGCATCCTAAAGACCCTGCCACATCCTCGAAGTAAACCTCGGGTCTCGATCAGAAATAATCGACTTTGGCACACCATGCAACCTCACAAAGCTGCTGACTTACAACCTAGCCAAACTGTCCATGAACTACTTCTTCTTCATAGCCAAGAAATGCGCCGTCTTGGAGAAACGATCAACAATCACCCAAATCGAGTCATTGCCCTTCACTAATCTGGGCACCCATCACAAAATCCCTAGTGATTGCTTCCCACTTCGATACTAGTATCTCCATCTTCTGCATAAGGCCAGATGGTCACTTGTGCTCGGCCTTCACTTGTTGGCATACCAAACACCTGGATACAAACTCGGCCACATCCTTCTTCATACCAGACCACTAGAAAGATCTCTTCAAATCCTGGTACATCTTGGTGTTGCCTGGATAAATAGAGAATCTAGACCTGTGAGCTTCTGCTAGAACATGCTCACGAACATCCACGGCATCAGGAACACAAACTCGGTGCTGGAATCTAATAACATCGTCCTCATCTCGAGCAATGCCTACCTTGTCGACCAATTCTTGAAGTCTAGGATCAGCCTTCTGCTGCTCGATCACCTCATCCAAAACCAAGGACCAAATAGACAACTAATCCACGAAATCCTGACACAAAAGTGGCTCTGACTCAGTCATCGCACACGCTGCATCCTCAAGCATCTTCCAATCCTAGTGAAGCAATGACCTCTTCCTGCTGAGAGCATCCTCCACGAAATTCGCCTTCCCTGGATGATACTGAAGCTCAAAGTCATAGTCCTTAATAAATTCAATCCATCTCCTCTGCCGCAGGTTCAACTCCTTATGAGAGAAGAGATACCTCAGACTCTTGTGGTCAGTGAACACCTCGAACTGGACACCATAAAGATAGTGTCTCCAGATCTTCGGTGCATGAACCACTGCCGCAAGCTCCAAATCATGGGTCAGATAGTTACGCTCATGCTCCTTTAACTGGCGAGAAGCATATGCAACTACCCTACCATGCTGCATCAACACACAGCCAAGACTAATCTGAGAAGCATCCGAGTAGATAGCAAAACCCTCTGTACCACTAGGCAAGATCAACATAGGTGCAGATGTAAGCTTCCTCGTCAAAAACTGAAAGCTACTCTCGCAATCCTCAGACCACACAAACTTCACACCCTTCCTGGTTAGCTTAGTCAAAGGTGCGGCGATAGATGCAAAACCTTCAATGAATCGCCTGTAATAGCCCACTAAACCAAGGAAACTCCGAATCTCCGATGGGGTCCTTGGCATCTCCCAATCTAACACTGCCAGGATCTTCACCGGATCGACTGCAACTCTAGCGCCTGAGATAACAAGCCTAAGGAAATGAAACTCGCGCATCCAGAAATCACACTTGCTGAACTTGGCATACAGCTTGTGCTCTCGGAGAACCTCCAGAACAACCCTCAAATGCTCACGGTGTGTAGGCTCATCTGGAGAATAGACTAACACATCGTCAATGAACACCACTACAAAGCTATCTAAATATAGTCTAAACACCCTGTTCATGAGATCCATGAACACTGCAGGGGTGTTGGTCAGGCCAAATAGAAGCACCAAAAACTCATAGTGCCCATAACGAGTCCTGAAAGCAGTCTTGGACACATCCTCACCCTTAATCCTCAACTGGTGATAGCCGGACCGCAGATCAATCTTAGAAAACACCGATGCATTCTGTAGCTGATCGAACAAATCATCAATCTGCGGTAAGGGATATCTGTTCTTCACTGTCACCTAGTTGAGCTTCCTGTAATCAATGCACAACCTGAGAGAACCATCCTTCTTATTCACGAACAATACAAGTGCACCCCATGGTGACACACCAGGGCGAATAAATCCCTTATCCAACAAATCCTGCAGCTGCTTCCTCAACTCAGCTAACTCCATAGGTGCCATCCGATATGGAGCCTTAGAGATAGGAGAGGTGCCTGGAAGCAACTCTATAGTGAACTCCACCTCTCTAGGCAGTGGCAATCTAGACAAATCATCAGGAAACACATCTGGAAACTCCTGCACTACCTCAATCTCCTCAAGGGTCGGTGACTGATCGGCCTTAGGGACTAAGACCACATTGGCAAGAAATGCATCACACCCCTTGTTCACCATCCTCATCGGCTTCATGGTGGAGATCACAAACCTTTCCGCTAAGTTCCTTGGCAACGGATGTGAGAACTCATCCTCACCAGGAATACGGAAAGTAATCTTCTTCCCTCTACAATCTACCAAGGCATAGTGCTCCACAAGCCAATCCAGACCTAGAATTGCATCATAGTCCTTCATCTTGAGCAAATAGAAACACCCAAATAAGCGTCGGTCCTCAATGCACACAGGTAAAGATGGAATGCACTTCCTAGTCGATATCGTACCTGCTGGTGTGTGCATAGACAAAGGGACCTCTAACTCCTCTACCTCTACTCCAGACTCTAATGCTAACTGCTTCGCAAACTGCTCAGAAATGAACAAGTGTGTGGCACCCATATCAAACAATATTCGAGCATGCACACCCATGACTAAGACCGTACCTTCAGTGACATTCTCAGCCTGCTCCACATCCTCTCATGCTAGGCAAACACTTGAGCTTGGGCTTGAGGCCTTTCTGGTCTCTCTGTCACTGGTGCTGTTGCAGCTGCCGTTGCTGGTGTTGGCGCTCCACGCTAAACACCCTGCTGAAGTCTAGGTCAATCCTGGATCTGGTGCTCGGTACTGCCACACTTGAGACACTTCCCTGCTAGCTTCCAACATTTGGTGCCACCGTGTGTCCTGCCACAGTGAGGACACGCCTTCTTGTCACTGGGCCTGAAGCTGGGGGACTGAGGTGCAACTGCCTGCTGACTAGTAGCCGCAACTGGATGCTGCGGTGACTCGTACACAACCTTCTTCATATCTTGCCTCTGGAAAGGTGGCGCAGACCTTTTTTCCACTGCCTTCTTCTCCTCCAGGTATTGGTCCATCTCACTCTCCTGCCTGCATGCTGCGCTGAGAGCCTCATCCAAGGTGCGATAATCAAACGCCACGAGCCTTGATCTCAGTGATGGTTTGAGACCCATCACCAACTTCTTCGCTTTCCTGCGCTCATTAGCTACTATATGTGGAGCATATTTGGTCAGTTCGGAAAACCTGGCCTCATACTCCAGAACCGTCATGGAGCCCTGCATGAGAGAAAGAAACTCCTGCTCCATCTTGTCCTAGATGTGCTCAGGGATGAACTTGGCCCGGAACAGCCTCTGAAACTTGGCCCAAGTCACCTCAATGGCACCGTCCTCGAACCTGGTGCGAAGTAAGGAGGCCCACCACATCGGCTCTCTCCTGCAAAGCACAACTCATAAGCACCAATCTAGACAAAACCTAAACTTAACACAAGTACATATATGTATTTTAAGTACCTATAGCATATAGGTGGCCAAGCTAACTTTGTCTTCCTTGGCACACCTGATGGCTAAGAAGATCTTCTCAACTTCCCTAATCCATCTCTCCACTAAGAGTGGCTGACTCTCCCGCTTAAAGAAGGCAGAGCCATCCTCTTGAACCTCTCCATGATGGAAGGACCACCATGGCCATGCTCCTGGGGAGCTGGAGCTGGAGCCTGAGCCTGAGACAACAAGCAATATATAACAACATGACAATCATGCATTTAAATAAATAGGCTACTCCTATTTAACAATTCTAACCTGAGCCTGCAGCTGAGCCTGCAGTGCTGCCTGAGTATGCAATTGAGTCTGCATCGCCTGGACCAGGCCTTGCATGAACACACCATAGTCCACAGGCGGTGGTGGAGGAAGTACAGTAGGACCCTGGGGTACTGGGGCCTACTCCTGACCCCTCTCCTCATGCCTCTGCTCGTCATCTCGAGCCTGAGCACCACGCCTACCATGGGTAGCCATAGCCTGAAAAAACAACATTTAACCTTAGTTAGAAACTAAGTTATTTAGTCCTAACCATTTTCTTAACTATCTTTCATTCATTATTAGTACTTTCTACATATATGAACAATTCTATAAAGACTTTGCAATATTGTGAAGATGATGGTTTATTCATGCACAATCTCAACCTTAGGCTCTGATACCAATCTCTGTAATGACCCTCCTTATACCGGTATGATTATATCAATCCACGTCGGTACAAAGGGCGCCGTCACAGTGGGACATTTACCCAACACTATACAATAGGTTGAAACGTACATGAATAACAAAAGAGTACAACAGAAAATGAACATTCTAGTCTTATTTCATCGTCATCAGATAATTCCACAGTCTATATAGTCAAAAGTAAATAACAATGTCAACATTATTATAAATCCAAATGAAATACGTCGCCCATCACATTGATTACATACTATGAAAAAGGTATAAAATATAGCAATCTCCACAGGTAGAGCTACTCCTCGCGCTCGGAGTCACTCCTCACTATGTCCTCCTCAAGTACAAGGACACCTGTTTCACCTGTATGCCAAAGCAAGTATGAGTCTTCTAAAAAGACCCAACAAGCAACCTAAGGTACATTCTTACACATATCACATACACATGCTATCTTTTAAACAATAAGGAAAATACATGATTCATGCTTCATTTCAATTTAACAAATGTACATAAACAACCTACACAAGCTTTCTATACATGGCACTTACTTGATTCATGTTGTAAATCATAATTCATATTAATCATATTCTTAGAATAGGCAAATATCCATGAATGATCTATAGCATACTTTCTCCACATAATATATAACATGATTCATAGTTCTAACTCTATTCATATCATTGCACAATTCTACAAATTTAGATCATGGAAATATGTACAAGGTAAATAGCAAACCTAGCATGAGATCTAATCATTTTCACATGAATTCATAACACTTATTCACATAATTAGCTTGCTCTTTTAATATAAAATTTACACATTCATATGGTATCATATCTCTTCACATGCTAACACATTCACATTACACTATCACATGCTCATTTTTCACATTTACTCAATTCACATATTCACACTTCACATATTCACATTTTTTACGCATAATTGCCATGACACATAGTGCGAACCACCATAAAGAAGGACACACATACACATAACACATACCCGTCACCTAGGAAACACAGTGACGAATCTTGGTTAACTGCGCAGAACCGGGAGAAGCCCTCTCCACCCTAACCAGTGGTACTTGTCCACTTCCAAGATTTCATCCTAGTGCCCATCAGATATCACACACATTGAGCCTTCCCATAGGGACTTTACTACAGTATGGCTCCATAGCCTTCAATGGTAGCAGTGTCATTCTCGGCACATATTACACGTTATCACTTTATCACTTTCACTTATTTGTACAATTTATTCCTTTTCACATGCACTTTAAATAACATTCATTTTTCAGGTCGTAGAACTTAACCATACTATTTCACAATGATAATTAAATCATAACAAAGTTCTAATCATGCTGCTAGTCATTGAATTCCACATGATTAAAATTAAACATGCTTATCATGGTTAATTGCTCTTGTTAAACTAATAACAGTACCTACTGTTGACAAAACATTATGAAACTTTTATCACAGGCTTCACACAGGGTATATATCACATAACTAAATTTTTAGATTTTTTGTAACAATAAAGTGAATTTTAATAATTTAAGCAGACTTCATGCTAATTTAGTAATTTATTCACTTAAACATGGTTCACAGCAAAACTGTCATACCTAATAGTTCTAAAACTTGAAAACAGTAATCATATCATCTTGGAAAATTTCTGGATCCCTAACATGGAATGAAATTATTTATTTAGAATTAAACAGGGACAATTCATGCTTAACTCACCATAACAGGAATTATGATAAATAAAAACCCATGCACAGAATTTTGTCTGAACCTCATGATATGACCTACTGTCCATGGCCGACCAACCATAAAATTTACAGCATATTCAGACAACCATAAGTCCGAAATTCATAGCACGTAGATCAATTCTCATTTCTGAAAACCTAAAGAAGCAGGCGGTAAGGGGGTTGCTGCCAACATGGGTTAATGGCACACGATGTTGCCGCCAAGTCAGGGTCTTGATGGCAGCAAGCTTGCCGTCAAGTTCCTTTCATCAGAGAATATAGACTGAACGCAATAAACAAGGAGAATTGGAAGTTCCAGGACACGAAATAAATTCTGTAAAAATCCTGAGACCTAAGGGACATGTATAGGGATGTAATCCCTAGATTACTTGCCTGATAGAAAATCTACAAAGGTCAAATCTTGTCCAAGAAGCTCTCCTCAGCCAAGCTAAGAAGATGCACAAACCCCTCCTGAATCCGATCTTCCTGCCACTATAGGTTCATCTCCGGAGTCGTGAAAGCTTCCTCAATGCAAGGTGCACCTCCCAGTGGATGAAGATCGCCGAAGAGGCACAGAATCGCTAGATCAAACTCGCCAAAGTTTAGGTTTTCTCACCAAAAACCCTAGGTTTTCCCAAAGCCAAAAGTCCTAACTCGGCCAAATCTGGGTGTTTTTATAGAGCTTAAGGGTCGGGGTACGCATTAGGTTAAGTTTCCTACCGTTAGAACTAGGTTTCCTAATCTAGAACCGCAAGAAACACAGCCGTTTCCAGATCTGAAATCGCAGCAAAAATTGGGAAATAAACGACCACTTTGCTGCCGTTAGCATCCATCGATCTGGTCGTCAACATGAAGTCAACGGCACACTGGTTGCCGTCAACCTACCCTTAACGTCAAGGGATGTGGACGTTAACTGGGATTTCGGCAGATAACAAAAAACATCTATTATCATACATACACCATATAATTACATATAATATGCACTGCATTATTTAAATACAATATACATAGAATTATTTAAAGACAATATATATAGAAATAAACATGTATATACATATGCACATAAGGAATTAAATAAATATGATATTTATAACAATCATCATATGCATATAATTAAGCATAACAAGAACAAAATTTGAGTAATGAGAACAAAGTTCGAGGGCCTTACACACATTCACATAACACATACCCGTCACCTAGGCAATACAGTGACGAATCTTAGTAACTGCACAGAACTGGGAGAAGCCATCTCCACCCTAACCAGTGGTACTTTTCCACCTCCAAGATTTCATCCTGATGCCCACAGGATATCACATACATAATGAGTCTTCCCATAGGGACTTTTTTACAGTACGACTCCACAGCCTTCTATAGTAGTAGTGTCAATTTCGGCACATAATTCACTTAAACACATTCTCTTAATTTAGCACATGAATCACATCATTTTTATGTACACCATTTGGTCCATTCACATGCATACTACTTAACACATAAACTTCAGTTCATAGAACTTAACACGATTGTTTCACAGTGTCAAATCATTCATAACAGTGCCTAAACATGCTGCATACTACTGAAATTACATGCTCTTAATCAAACATGCTTAACACGGCTTAATTACCCTTTATAAGAACAAATAGTATCTACTGATGTCAAAACAATTCCAATTTTTAACCACAAACTCTACGCATAGAATATAACATATGGCTAAATTTTTAGAATTTTTGCAATAGTAAAACTATTTTTAACATTTAATAAAATTTCATGCCATCTTAGTAAGATATTCCACTTAACATGATAGACAGTAGAACAGTCAGCTCTTATAGTTTTAAAACATGCAAACAGTAACCCTAAGTTCATGATAATTTTCTGAAACAGTAACATGCATTAAAACTATTTATTCAGAATTAAATCCTGTCAAATTATGCATATCTCACATAACAGAAATTATTCTAAATAAAAGCATGATCAGAAATTCAACAGAAAATCATGGGATGACCCTAAGACAGTACCTGAATATTCATGATTTTTACAGCATGATTAGGCATCCAGAAATTCAAAAATCCTAACACAGAGATCAAGACCACAATTCTGTAAAACCTGAAGAACATGGCGGTAAGGGTCTGGCCATCAAGGTGGGCTAACGACATAATTGATTGTCGTTAACATAGGAACTTGGCAGCAACAAGTTTACCGTCAACCTCCTGTCTGCAGAAAAGTGCAGACCGAACACAATAAAAGAGAGAATTTGGGGGTCCAAGACACGAATTAAAAATCTGTAAAATTTCTAAACTCTAGGGGACATGTCTAGGATGAAACCCCTAAGTTATTGCCTGAATAAAAATCTAAGAAGATCAAATTTGGCGATGAAGCCCTCCTCAGCCAAGCCAAGAAGGTGATGATCTTCTACCCAAATCTGGTCCTCACGCTCTTGTAGTCGATCTCCCGAAGTCAAGGAAGCTTCTTCACCTCCAGGAGCACCTTCTAGTCAAATAAGATTGTTGGTGAAGTCTCCCAAATGCTGGATCAAAGGTCTCAAAGTCTGCTATTTTTCTCTCCCGGAACCTAAAGAGCCCTAGGTGAGAAAATACCTCCCTTAGCCGAGATCTCTAAGTTTTATAGGCATAGAGTCGGGGTAACCCTAGCATTAGGACTCCTGACCGTTGGGGATTGGGTTTCCTAAATAGACACCAGAGGAAACAGAGCCGTTTCAGATCTGGAATTTCAAACACAGCTAGAGAAGTAAACAACCACTTTGCTGCCATCAACAGGAAGTAGGCGTCAACCGATGTTGATGTCTATATCCTTTGGCTGCACAGTCGACGACACACAAGTTGGCGTCAACATGCTCTTAACGTCAATGGATGTTGACATTAATCAAGGATTTCAGATAGAACTTAAAATATCAAACAATCATACATGCACAGAATTAAATAAATATATACATAGCACATAAATAAAAATAAATGTATATGTAATATGCACAAAAATTTGAGGACCTTACAATTGTTATACCTTTTGGACTAACAAATGCTTCTACAGTTTTCATGAAGCTGGTGAATAGTATTATCGACCATACCTTGACAAATTTGTTGTGGTATTCATTGATGATATACTGATCTATTCCAAACAAGTGAAGAACATGAAGAGCACTTGAGGATAGCATTGCAAATTCTGAGGGATAACAAATTATACGCCAAGCTAAGTAAGTGTGAGTTTTGGTTGGAAGAAGTGTCCTTCTTAGGCCATGTAGTGACCAAGGATGGTATCGTTGTTGATCCATTACAGGTTGAGGCTGTACTGAAGTGGGAAAGACCAACAAACACCATGAAGATTCGAAGTTTTTTGGGATTAGCAGGGTATTACAGGAGATTCATAAAGGATTTCTCCAAGATCACAGTGCCATTAACCAAGCTGACCCGGAAGGAAAACTCATATGTGTGGACTTGTAAGGCCCTCAATTTCTGTCCATATAATTGTGGATGTTTCGTTTCGACCCCAAAAACTCTGGAGTCCCCCCGAACGTTGGTGCTCCCTCATGGGTGTTGGCGTGTGACGCTGGTTGACCCTCGTTCTCAGTTTGCGTTGACTCCCATTGACCGAGTTGACCAAGGGGAGAACAGGAAAACCAGCAAAGAAAATGAATGGGACATAATCGTTCGGGCCTTACCTATGCCCAAGGAAGTGTTCAGATCGCGTCGGTGATGTAGCCTCGCGAGCGGATAATGGCGGGACGCTGACTTTCTCTCCTTCGGCTGGCCAAAAGGAAGATGCTCCACAGTATCATTGGAGGTGTTATTGCGGCAAAAAAAAAAACTCTATTAGACTTAAGTGAAGTGCAGTAAACATCCAGAAGCAAAGAGAAATGACCCAAAAGGTGAGCCCCGTACCGGTTGCAGGCTTGAGAAGAGGGGTGGACAAGTGCTATGACCACCCTTCTTCCCTCCATTTTTGGTTTGGAAAACCCCTTTTAGGTGCATAGGAGTGTGTACTACGTGCTTAGTGTGTGTGTGTGTAGAGTGAATAGCATGCAAAGCTAAGAAAGGAAGAGGGGAAAGAGAAGGAGAAGAGGGAGATGATCCTCATTTGCAGCCGTTGGTGGTTACTTTGTGGGCTCCTCCAGCTCGTGGTGAAGTCTCCTGGATGCTCCAAATGATGAGAGGCAGAGAGGAAGCAAAGGTGGATGCTCTCAAGGCTCAAAGTCACTTTTTCTCTCTCTTCTCTCAAGGCATCAAAGCTCTAGCTCGTCCAGCCTCTCCCCTGTTGGGTTGAATGCAAATTCATATCATTTCCCTCCTATTTTGATGATGACAAGGAGTGTTCTTAAAGCAATTTAATTGAAGCATGTCAAAAACATCATACCTGAAATTCATGTTCAAAAAGTATTTTGCAAATCACATTTATCATTTATAGTCATGATAAATCATTTAACTAATGATATATGTGTTTATTTTTCAGGTACAAACATTTTATGCAAAAGATGTGTCGACACACCCATCAATGGTGTCGACACATCAACACAGATTCAAAGAAAAAATTGTGTAAAAATGTCAAGAGTGTGTCGACACATGTCAAGAGTGTGTCGACACGAGTGGCAGTTTTCCAGAGATCAAGGGTACCCAGGTCGACACACTCCCAGGGCAGGTCGACACTAGACCCAGTTCCCAGAACAGCCAGTTTGAGGAATTGGGGCAGCAGGTCGACACACTCAAGAGCAGGTCGACACGGGACCTCTCTCCCAGAACAGGTTTTTCTATCTTTGGGATAGTGTGTCGACACAACCACCAGGGCAGGTCGACACACTACGGAAACTTTTCATCCTAAGAGCTGATGGCTGCCACGTGTCCTTCTAGGGCGATCAGAATCTCTCTTGGAAAGCGTGCCCTTGTACCCCAAAAGGGTATCTTTGGAATCCTAAGGGTATAAAAGGTCCTTTTTGGCCTGCCTTCAAAGAAAGAGACCCAACCAACCTCTTAGAGCCTCCTGAAAAATTCCTGGCGGCCATAAGAGTTCGTGTCTCCCTCCTCTGCCTTCCTGGAGTTTCTGAAGACCTCTTCTCACCAATTCAAGGCGTGAGAATTGTGGTTTGATCTTTAAAGAAGCCTCTGAAGCATCTCAAGGAAGCAGATCAAGTAGAAGCCATCGTTGGAGAAGAATTCAAGGAAGGTCCAACCTCCCAGATTGCAGAGCATCGTCTTGGACTTCATGTTTACAAGCTTCTTCCCAATCCAAGCTTCTACAAGGGAGTACACTTGAAGAACGAAGCCTTTCAATACATTTTACTTTACTTCTGTTCTTCTGAGATATCTCTTGAGATTATGCAAGTGCTTCTGCATAATTCTCATTAGTGTTCTCAAATTTCGACTAGATCTGTTGCTAGGAGATCTTGTCTTAAGTTGGTGTCTAGCAAGTCTATGTGTGAGCCTTGTGCTCAGGTTGTTGTGAGCCGGTGTGCTCAGTGTTGAGTTGTCAAACTCAAGTGTGGGTTGAGCAGTCTTGCTCAGTTGTTCTAGAGTAGTCTTGCTCTAGAAGTGGTGTGAGTTGTAAGCTCTTCAGTGTTGGAGTTGTCAGGCTCCAGTGGGTGTGTTACCCAGTTGTGTTAGTGAATCCTCACGGGTTGTGAGGGGTGGATGTAGGAATCACATGGGTGATTTCCGAACCACCTAAAAATCCTTGTGCATTTGTTTTCTGTGGTTTGACTGATTCATCCGCTAGATGCTTGCATAGGATTCGTTTTTAATTCACTTAATCAACTTGATTCACATCTAAGTTTTTCAACCCACTCCAATCTAATCAGATCAGTAGCTTTTCACTGATAACATTGCCTCTGATTCTAAATAGTTTTAAAAATTATTTAAGCTTCCGCAAAAGTGGCTAAGATCTATTCATCCCCCCCCTTCTAGATCTTTTCCACACATTTATTTCGATCCTTCAATTGGTATCAGAGCGGGTTTACATCGATCTGATTTGAACTGAGCAGCTTTTGTTTCTGAGTATTGAGTGTTTGTTTGTTTGTTTGTCTGGTTGTTTGTTTGCTTGCTTGCTCAACTACTTCTCTTTGCATTTACTTAAGTGTCATGGACTCAAAGGGTTTCATAGCTGAGGGCCATTCCATAAATAGGCCACCATTCTTTAATGGTTTGGACTATTCTTATTGGAAGAACAGAATGCAAGTATTCTTAAGGGCCCAGAACTATGAGATCTGGAAAGTAGTTGAGGCTGGTCCCTATGAAAACCAGGGTGAGGAAGAAACCTGGACGAGGGAACAAATTAGGAGAGCTACATTGAATTACAGTGCCATGAACATGATTCAATGTGCTGTCCATCCCAAGGAGTATTCGAGAATCTCTATGTGTAAATCTGCCAAAGAGATGTGGGATAAACTCGAACTACTCTATGAGGGAACATCTCAGGTCAAGGAGACCAAGGCAAATATCTTAGTTTCAGAATATGAACTTTTCATGATGAAATCTAATGAATCTATTTCTGAAATGTTTGCCAGATTTATGGTGATTGTCAATGGACTCAAGGCTTTGGGTAAGGAGTATACTGATGCAGATTTGGTAAGAAAAATTTTGCGTTCACTTTCTTCAATTTGGCATACCAAGGCCACTGTTATTGAAGATTCAAAAGATTTATCCAAAATGTCTTTGGATGAATTGATTGGATCTTTAATGACATATGAAATAAACTTAAGAAGAAATGAAGATCTTATCATTAAGACCAAGCCTATGGCACTCAAAGCCTCTTCAAGCAACAAAGATAAAAATCAGGATAAAACAAGTTCTGAAGAATCTGAGTCAAATGAGGATGAGATTGCCCTCATGACCAGACAATTCAGGAAATTCTTGAAATATAGGAAAGGGAAAATGACTGGGAAAAAGAAATTTCCCCCAGGTAAGAAGAATATTTCCTCTTCCAATTTCAATAAGAATCATAAACCTGATGAGAATGTTATCTGTTACAGGTGCAACAAGCCAGGACACATGAAGGGAGAGTGTCCTGAGAACAAAAAGGAAAAGCACAAAAGATTCCAGAAATACAAGAAGCCCAAGGCCATGGTAGCCACTTGGTCTGATGAAGACACAAGTGAGGAAGAAGAAGAGAAGAAGTCCTCAAGCTCAGAGAGTGAGGAAGTTTGCTTCATGGCCAACAGCACAGATGGAAAGGTAAATACTTCCTTTGAAGATTATAGTGTTGAAGATTGGCAGGATGTGTATGCTGAATTGGTAGAAAGATACTCTGAAATGAGAAAAGAAAACAAACACATCAAAAAGAAAATTGAAAATCTTTACCATAACCAATCTTCAAACAATAGAACCTGTGAACTGGAATCTGAAGTAACAGAATTGCTTGAAGAAAAAGAAAATTTACTGAACCAAATTGATGATTTAAAGCTTGCCTCTCAGAAGGCCTCCCAAGACTTCAGAAATTTAAATGAAAAGCTGGAAATTGAAAAACAAGAAAAACAACAGAAAATTGAAGAAATTGAAATTCTTAAAAACCAGCTAAAGGAAAAGGAGGAGGTTATCCAAACCTTCACAAAAGGCCAAGATAACCTAGAGGCATTGCTAGGATCCAACAAGACAACCACATCTCATGGATTGGGATTCAACAAAAAGAAATCAACAAAAGATAAATCTGGTGAGAAAAAGGGAAAAGCACCATTAATCAACTTTGTTAAAGGTCCCAATCTGGAAAACACTGAAATCCAACAAACAGCAAACAAAACCCCAAACAAAAACCCAAACAAAACTCAAAACAAATCAAAATTCAAAAACAAAAGAAGACTGTCAGGTCGACACAGTCCCCTGACAGGTCGACCTGTTCAACACCAAAAACCATAATCAACTCAACTAAAAATTCAAATAAAAATCTGAGAAATAAGAAAAAGGGAAAAGAAATGATCCATGAAAAACCTTGGACCTCCAAGACAGCTCCTCAAGAAAATTGGATTAATCCTTGGAACCAATGGTATGAAAATCCCTGTTGGTATTATCCTCAATACCCTTATCCAAATTTCTGGATGTACCAACACAATCCATGGATTCCACCTCCTTCTATGAACTCAAATTTTCAAATGAAAAACTCCCCTCCTACCAAAAACAAAGATCTTGGTGCTTTCATTCCTAAAAGAAAGAACAAACAGAAAAATGCTGAAAACACCAAAGTAACAAAACAAAAATCTAAAACAAATCAAATTTGGGTGAGAAAGGATTTGCTGTCTTTGTTAAATCATTCTGATGGTCCCAACTCTGTTTGGGTACCAAAATCTTCTCTCCACTGATCTTGTTGCAGGGAAGTCGTGCACCCAACACAAATGTATGGTTTCTTGACAGTGGGTGTTCACGACATATGACTGGAGATAGAGCCAAATTCTCATTCCTGCTTGAAAAGGAGGGAGGGTCAGTCACCTTTGGAGGTAAAAATAAAGGAAAGATCATTGGATCTGGTAAGGTTGGTCAAACTTCTTCAAACTCTGTAGATAATGTCTTGTTAGTTGATGGACTTGATTATAATTTGCTCAGTATCAGCCAACTATGTGACAAAGGTCACAAAGTTGTGTTTGAATCTGATTTTTGCAAGATAATAGATTCATCAACTGATAAAATCAAATTCTTTGGAAAAAGAGAAAACAATGTCTACATGATCAACCTTAATAAAAACTTTTCTGAAAATCTTTGTTTTGTTGCAAATAAAGATGAAATTGCAT
Source organism: Colocasia esculenta (assembly GCA_014218235.1). Classification (NCBI taxonomy): domain Eukaryota; kingdom Viridiplantae; phylum Streptophyta; class Magnoliopsida; order Alismatales; family Araceae; genus Colocasia; species Colocasia esculenta. The sequence continues at coordinate 71,504,745 of CM024758.1, forward strand.
GGACTTGGCACAAAAGACTTGGCCATGCAAGCTTCAGAACAATGAATAAGTTGTTAAGATTGAATTTGGTTAAAGGTCTTCCTGAATCCTTTTCTAGTGTTGAAGGTCAAATTTGTGGGATCTGTGCTAAAGGAAAACAAACTAGAAAATCCTTTAAAGTCTTCAATGATGTACTCACATCTAAGCCACTAGAACTTCTTCACATGGACCTCTTTGGGCCAACAAGAGTTCTAAGCTTGAGTGGCAAAAGATATGGATTTGTAATCATTGATGACTTTACTAGATTTACCTGGGTTATTTTTCTATCTCACAAAAGTGATGCATGCCTTGAATTCAGGAACTTTTGTACCACTGTCTTAACCACTTATCCATATAAAATCAAAAACATCTTAACTGATCATGGGGGTGAATTTGAAAACACATCCTTTTCTGATTTTTGTGCTGAATTTCAGATATTCCACAAGTTTTCTTCACCAAGAACTCCAGAACAAAATGGAGTTGTGGAAAGAAAGAACAGAACTCTTGTGGAAATGGCTAGAACCATGCTTCTTGAGAGTAACTTGCCCAAATCCTTCTGGGCTGAAGCTGTGAACACAGCAAACCACATACTCAATAGAGCATTGGTCAGACCAAAAATCAAGAAAACCCCCTATGAATTATTGAAAAACAAAAAGCCAACTGTTTCCTATTTTAAAGTCTTTGGGTGCAAATGCTATGTACACAATAATAACAAAGAAAACCTTGACAAGTTTGATGCTAAGAGTCAGGAAGCTATCTTCCTTGGCTATTCTGAAGTGTCAAGGGCCTTCAAAGTGTACATAATGAAAACCAAATCTGTTGAAGAATCTCCACATGTTATTTTTGATGAAAATTCCTTTTCCACTAATGATTCTAAATCTTGCAGGGAAAAACAAGACAATGAAGAGGATGACCTCATTGTGGATTCTTCACCAACCGTTGAGGAGAGTAATAACATTGAAGAAAACCTGAACAACAACTCACAATCTCCAAATGGTTCAGGTAATACTGATTCAGAAGTGGGTACTTCTCAACAGGTAATTTCTGAACCTCGATTTCTAAGAGATCACCCATTAGACAGTGTAGTTGGCAATCTAAATGATAGAGTTAGGACCAGATCATCCTTTTTGCAAAACATTGAAGAAGACTCACTAGCTCTAATTTCCCAAATTGAACCCAAGTCAATTGATGAAGCCTTATCCAGTTCTGATTGGATTAATGCTATGCATGATGAACTTCATCAATTTGAAAGAAATCAAGTGTGGGAATTAGTGCCTAGACCTAGTGACCAAACAGTGATTGGCACTAGATGGGTTTTCAGAAATAAATTGAATGAAGCTGGTCAAGTAATAAGAAACAAAGCTAGGCTAGTTGCAAAGGGGTATAACCAAGAATTTGGAATTGACTTTGAAGAATCTTATGCCCCTGTAGCTAGACTAGAAGCTGTGAGAATTTTCCTTGCTTTTGCATCCTCCATGAAATTCAAAGTCTTTCAAATGGATGTTAAAAGTGCATTTCTAAATGGATATATAAAGGAAAATGTGTTTGTTGAACAACCTCCTGGATTTGATAATGAAAAAAATATCCTAACCATGTTTTCAAGCTTAATAAGGCACTCTATGGTCTTAAACAAGCTCCAAGAGCTTGGTATGATCGTTTGAGTTCCTTTTTACTTGAAAAAGGATATTCTAGAGGTAATGTTGATCAAACATTGTTCACAAAAACAGTAAAAAATCAAATAATTGTGGTCCAAATTTATGTTGATGACATAATTTTTGGCTCCACCAATAAAGGCCTTTGCACTGAATTTTCAAATCAAATGCAGAATGAATTTGAAATGAGCTTAATGGGAGATTTAACATTCTTTTTGGGATTGCAGGTTAACCAAACGAATGAAGGAATCTTCATCAGTCAAACCAAATATGTCAAGGAGCTACTGAAAAGGTTTGACTATCAGAACCTTAAACATTCAAGCACACCCATTGCAATAAATGCTAAGCTAGAAGAAGACCCATCTGGTAAGTCAGTAGATCCAAAAACCTACAGAGGTATGATTGGCTCTCTGCTCTACCTTACTACTTCTAGACCTGACATTCAGTTTTGTGTGTGCTTATGTGCTAGATTCCAATCAAATCCTAAAGAAAGTCATATGCTTGCTGTGAAAAGAATTTTTAAATATCTTGTTGGAACATGTGACTTAGGAATTTGGTATCCTGCTGGTTGCAAGTTAGAATTGTTTGCCTATTGTGATGCTGATTATGCTGGGTGTAAGTTAGATAGAAAAAGCACAAGTGGCTTGTGTGTATTTCTAGGTGGGTGCCTTATTTCTTGGGCTTCTAAGAAGCAACATTCAGTTGCTCTGTCAACAGCAGAGGCTGAGTATGTTGCTGCAGGTAGATGTGGAACTCAGATTCTCTGGGTGAAACATCAACTTCTTGATTACAACCAAGATTTAGGGTGTGTACCCATCCTATGTGATAACACAAGTGCAATCAACCTTTCTAAAAACCCCATTCAGCACTCTAGAACAAAACACATTGAAATTAGGCATCATTTCTTGAGAGATGAGGTTGCAAAGAAATCTTTTGAACTCCATTTTATTGAAACTGAAAAACAAATTGCAGACATATTCACAAAACCCCTTCCTGAAAATAGATTCTCATCTTTAAGGAGAGAACTTGGTCTTTGTAAATGTCCACCTTCTTGATCTCTCTTAAGGTTTGGGTTGAGTGCTATGCATTATCTAAGGAGGAGTTCTTTGCATTTCATATTTCCTTGCTTCCTCAAGACACATTGTTCATATCTCTCTCATTTTCAATTCTATTTCCCTTTTTACAATAAATTCTCCACTTCTGATTGTGTTGAAACTTCTTGGTATATCAAATAGTGATTTGGAGAAGGACAAGTTATGCTTGTCTGGACACTTTCACTATGCGTGAGAACATATCTCCGCCAAGTACTAAGAAGTTAATATGCAATAATTGAGGGGGAGCTTTTATTGTTCCAAGAGAAATTCTTTTCTGATTTCAAAACTTGCACAGTTTTAACTTCCACTTCTTTTTGCTAATGAATTCTTCCAACTCTTATTGTATTGAAATCTCTTGGTATATCAAATGGTGACTTGGAGAAGGACAAGTTATGCTTGTCTGGACACTTTCACTATGCGAGAGTATGTGTCTCCGCCAAGTACCAAGAAATGGATATACAGTTGTTGAGGGGGAGTCTTTGTTGACCAAGAAGAAAATTTCCTTCTGATTTCAAAACTGCATATCTTTATTATGATGACAAATGGTTGAAATCATCATCTCAGGGGGAGCTAGAAAATTCACAAGTCACCTTTTTGCAAATTTCAAAACCCTTCTTGCATTTCATCAATTCCTTGCATGATGTCCTCATTCTAAAGTCTAGAGTCTCAAAATGAACCTTGAGTGATCTATTATATTTTTACTAATCAACTTTCCACTATGTCTCTCAATCCACAGAAATTCAGATCTCTTCCTAAACTAAATAACAACTTGTGTATTGAACTTAAAACATTTCCTTGTTTGCAACTGATGACTGGATGTATTTGAATTCTATCTCACAAACTCTCCAAAATCTTATAAAATCCAACAGAGCAATGGCATTTGTGCTGAGAAACTGCACACCTTCACAATGAATGAAGTGCTATGTATGTCATGAGGCATTATTGCTAACTCTGTTCAAAGGGGATCCAAATTGAAAATAACCTCAAAATTCAAGCAATTATGTGCTATGCTTTTTGATGATGACTGAGTAACTGGAAATATTGGCGTCTAAAAAACGTATATTTTCATGTCAAAAGGTCATCATTTACCCCTTTGAGACTTGACAATGACTAAATCTTGAGTATCCAGGGACTATGGTGTGTAAAAAGCACTAGTACTTGAGTGAAAGAGATTTACATCATTTGATAGTTTGTTAAAAGAACAAAAATATGAAAATTATTGGAGATTTGTTTAGAAAGAATCATCTTCCTCCTTCATCAAGTTGTTCTTTAAGTTTGTGTTTTACTTTCAACACAACTGTGTTTAGTCTAGATGATATCTTTAATTCTTGAAAATTGAGAAACATGGTAGATTTTGGTTGATTGTTAGATACATTATATCTCTCAATTTATCATTTTGTTGATTCAAGTCTTGGAATGCTAATATCCTGTTGGAAATTGTGTGAAATACTTGAACTGTAATGAATTTTTGCAAAATACAACAAATGAATTTTTAGGCCTCTTAAAAATCCTTGAAATGATAATTCCTCTCATTATTTATCATTATAAAGATGTCCCCAAATTTCTCAAAAATTTCCTCTCAAAAATTCAAATTTCTCTCAAAGGCTGTGTCGACACAATCCTCTCTCGTGTCGACACACAACCCCAGTCAGGTCGACACACCCTTCCTCATGTGTCGACACTGCCTTCTTGCCAGAACCCTTTCAAACCTTTCGGGTTCTCCTTAACCCCTTGTTGTTCCTGCGGGGCAGTGTACCACTGCATCCCTTTTTGGGCATCAGGTCGACCCGACGGCCAAACTCTCACCTTTCCGGCAAGAAATTTTCCCCATTTCTCTCTAACTCTCATCCCCCTTCAATCACCTCTCCAATCTTCCATCTCCTCTCTGAAATTCCACTCCTTCCTTGCACCATGGTCCGCAAGTTGGGTCCCCGCCGTGGCGCAAGGTCTCAGGCTTCTTCAAGGCAGGTTCCGGCACAGGTTCCGGTTGAACAGATTGAAAGAAGAACCAAGCGAAGAAATGATCCTGCAGAGCTTCCAGGATCCTCTTCTGCACCTCTCAGAGCTTCAAAGAGAGGTAGGACCTCCAATACTGGCAGAGGTAGACAAGTTTCAAACCCTAGATCAGATATTTCGGGCGATTCCTCTGACCATGCTGAGGAATCATCTTCATCTTCCTCTACTGAGTCTCAAGAGGATATACCCTCAGAATCCGTCAGTGCTGCCAAACTGATTTTGAAGCCTAGAATTCTTGACCTTTCTGACACCCAATTAGCAGACTCTCTCCCAGAAATTCAAACCTATTTCTCCTTTCAATCTTGGATACCTTTTATTTCTGAATTTCAAGTCTGCTATCCAAGGTTAGTTAGAGAGTTCTACAAAAACCTCACCTGCACAGAAGAAGGTTTTAAATCCAAAGTCAAGGGGATAGAGATAGACATGCCAACTGATGTAGCAGCCTCCATTTTCAAAGTGCCAGATGAAGGGGCTGACTACCATGAATTTGAATTTGACTTACATGAAGCCTACTCAATCTTGACAGGCCATCCTGCAGATCCATCAGATCCCAAACAAACCTATGTGACAAGGTTTAATGCCAACTCATTTCCACCTGTATTAAGGGTAATTCACCACATCTTGACAACCATAGTTACCCCTCAAGGTGGTGGGAGGGATAGATTGACAGATATCCAGAGATTCATACTCTATTGCATGGTCAAAGATATCAAGGTCAACCTTCATGTGATTCTTTATCAAATCATTTCTGAAACTACAAGAGCAGACCTCAAGAGATCTCTACCTTATGGAGCACATCTGACCTCAGTGTTCAAGCACTTTGGTGTGCCATTGGAAAATGAAAAATTCCAATCCATTCCCAAGTCAAACATCTACACTTTCAAGAATATCCAGAAGTTTATGGGATTCAGATTGGAGGGAAATCAAATTAGAAGAGGACCAGCTGTGGTTGAGGCTCCTCCAGTTCAAGAGGAACAGCCTCAAGTTCAAGGGGAACAGCCCCAACCTCAGGAGGATCAGCCTCAGGCTCAAGGGGATCAGCCCCAAGTACAAGAGGAACAGCCTCCAGCTGAAGGGGACCAGCCCCTAAGTCAAGAGGATCAGCCTCCTATGCATGAGGATCAGCCTCAAGTTACAATGAAGGTGATAGTCCTTTCCATGCTCCTCTCTCACCTCAGCTTCCTCATTTTTCTCCACAACCCTCATTCCAACCATCCACATCTTCTGGTGGGCCTCCTGTTCCACCAGAATTGATATCATTCCTCAATGACAAATTTGAATCCTTCAACTCCTCACTTCAATCCATGTCCACATCTTTTGAGCTACGGATTCAAAGACTGGAAAACACAGTATCTGCCAAATTTATTGAACAGAAGGCAGCTTCAGATTATGCAGCTCAAAGGTTCAATAGGTTGATTGGCACATTGGGAGATGCCTCTCTACAGTTAAAAGAGCATCAAGACAAGTTGGAGATAGTTATGAAGGGAATATTGGCAAATTCCCAAAAAGATGTCTTCAACACCAACCAAACATTGCATGAGATTTCCAGCACCAGACTGTCATTTGCTCATTTTGTGGATGATTTGGAAAGTATGAGGAATTTCAATGAGCACATAGACAAGCAGCTTAAAGCATTGACCATGGAATTCAAGATAATGCAAAGACCTGGTTGGTCAGCTGGCTCATCAAGTTCTCAACATGTTTCAGATGAACTGAAAAGAACTCAGAGCACCTTGATAGAGCATACTGATAAAATGGAGCATTATCTTCACACTCGGCTGACAACTATCCATGAACAGATAAAGTCAAGCATGAAGTCAATGGACAAAAGATTGTCAGACATTGAGATGCTTCTAGCTCCAATTCCTCCTCCTCCTCCATCTTCTACCCAATGAACATTTTTTTTGATAATGTCAAAGGGGGAGAAGAATGAATGAATTGAATGTAATATTTTGATGTAATGATCTTTTGAATGAAATGAATGAAATGAAATGGTTGTTTGGCTTCAATGAAATGGTTGTTTGGCTTCAATTGGCTTCAATACAAACTTTTGTCTTTGTGTGTGAATACTTGTTCAATTGTTGACTTGTGTGCACAAAACTTCTAATTTCAAGTAACATTGTATCTCACAAAAATATCATCAATTGTTACTGAACAATATCAAAAGGACATTGACAAGTATGAACAAAAAGAAAAACAAAAACTTAAAAAATAAAAATTGCTTAAAAAATCACACTTCATCAAAACCACATTCAAATATGGATTTAATGTTGCCATCATCAAAAAGGGGGAGATTGTTGGGTTGAATGCAAATTCATATCATTTCCCTCCTATTTTGATGATGACAAGGAGTGTTCTTAAAGCAATTTAATTGAAGCATGTCAAAAACATCATACCTGAAATTCATGTTCAAAAAGTATTTTGCAAATCACATTTATCATTTATAGTCATGATAAATCATTTAACTAATGATATATGTGTTTATTTTTCAGGTACAAACATTTTTATGCAAAAGATGTGTCGACACACCCATCAATGGTGTCGACACATCAACACAGATTCAAAGAAAAAATTGTGTAAAAATGTCAAGAGTGTGTCGACACATGTCAAGAGTGTGTCGACACGAGTGGCAGTTTTCCAGAGATCAAGGGTACCCAGGTCGACACACTCCCAGGGCAGGTCGACACTAGACCCAGTTCCCAGAACAGCCAGTTTGAGGAATTGGGGCAGCAGGTCGACACACTCAAGAGCAGGTCGACACGGGACCTCTCTCCCAGAACAGGTTTTTCTATCTTTGGGATAGTGTGTCGACACAACCACCAGGGCAGGTCGACACACTACGGAAACTTTTCATCCTAAGAGCTGATGGCTGCCACGTGTCCTTCTAGGGCGATCAGAATCTCTCTTGGAAAGCGTGCCCTTGTACCCCAAAAGGGTATCTTTGGAATCCTAAGGGTATAAAAGGTCCTTTTTGGCCTGCCTTCAAAGAAAGAGACCCAACCAACCTCTTAGAGCCTCCTGAAAAATTCCTGGCGGCCATAAGAGTTCGTGTCTCCCTCCTCTGCCTTCCTGGAGTTTCCTGAAGACCTCTTCTCACCAATTCAAGGCGTGAGAATTGTGGTTTGATCTTTAAAGAAGCCTCTGAAGCATCTCAAGGAAGCAGATCAAGTAGAAGCCATCGTTGGAGAAGAATTCAAGGAAGGTCCAACCTCCCAGATTGCAGAGCATCGTCTTGGACTTCATGTTTACAAGCTTCTTCCCAATCCAAGCTTCTACAAGGGAGTACACTTGAAGAACGAAGCCTTTCAATACATTTTACTTTACTTCTGTTCTTCTGAGATATCTCTTGAGATTATGCAAGTGCTTCTGCATAATTCTCATTAGTGTTCTCAAATTTCGACTAGATCTGTTGCTAGGAGATCTTGTCTTAAGTTGGTGTCTAGCAAGTCTATGTGTGAGCCTTGTGCTCAGGTTGTTGTGAGCCGGTGTGCTCAGTGTTGAGTTGTCAAACTCAAGTGTGGGTTGAGCAGTCTTGCTCAGTTGTTCTAGAGTAGTCTTGCTCTAGAAGTGGTGTGAGTTGTAAGCTCTTCAGTGTTGGAGTTGTCAGGCTCCAGTGGGTGTGTTACCCAGTTGTGTTAGTGAATCCTCACGGGTTGTGAGGGGTGGATGTAGGAATCACATGGGTGATTTCCGAACCACCTAAAAATCCTTGTGCATTTGTTTTCTGTGGTTTGACTGATTCATCCGCTAGATGCTTGCATAGGATTCGTTTTTAATTCACTTAATCAACTTGATTCACATCTAAGTTTTTCAACCCACTCTAATCTAATCAGATCAGTAGCTTTTCACTGATAACATTGCCTCTGATTCTAAATAGTTTTAAAAATTATTTAAGCTTCCGCAAAAGTGGCTAAGATCTATTCATCCCCCCCCCTTCTAGATCTTTTCCACACATTTATTTCGATCCTTCAACCCCCACTTAGATGGCTGAGGACCTTCATATATAGGCAGTGGCAGCAGAGCTAGGGAGCATAGGATGCTCAAGTGTGAGAAGACACACTTAAACATGTGGCAATCCAAGTAGAAAGACTAGGCCAATGGGAGGGGGCCAAGTAGGACTTTTACTGGGTCAAGGGGGTGCCAAGGTGGTCCATTTACTATTTGGGAATGGCCCCATATGTTGCATGGCCGAGGTAGGGGCGCAAGTGGGCAAGATTCTTGGGCAGTTCCGTAGAATAGGTAAACCCAGGTTGACGTCAATCGATGTTGCCGCCAACCTCATGCAGACATCAACCTGTGTGGACGTCAACCGGAGTTGACGTCAAGGGTTTGTGCCGTCAACCTAGGGTAAACGACAATCGATGTTGACGTTAACATGGGATCCGAGGCAAGTCAACAAGCGGTCAAACAAGTCTTATTGGGCCATAGACCACACGGGGATGGGCCAAATCTCGCGTCTACAAATGCCCCTCCGAGACATCCGATCTTGTAAGGGAGTGAAGCAGACTGAAAGGTTGGTGTCTCGGTAAACAAAGGACGTGGAGAATTGATAAAAGGGCCATCTCCGAGGATAGGAATTCTAGCAAGCCACATGAATGAGTTAGGCTAGAAACAAGTGATGAATCATCTAAGAGACAAGTGTGTGGGAAAGGGAGGATGATCTACTCATGTAATTACAACTGCAACCCAACGGTAGGGTCCCCGGCATTGCCAAGTAGGACTTTGACTAGTTTCTGGTGTTGACTGAGTCAAAGAAGTCGTAATATGACGGTTAAATCAGGGAAATCTCACAACCAAAGTCCGTCGGGACCCGCTGACATAATCAGGACGTTTGTCCAATCAGGGGTGTGAAGACAAAATGGATTGATTGTACTCTCAAAGGATCATCAAAGATTCTAACTAGAATCATTGTTTCAAAAGCTGGAAGTCTAGAATTAAGCTCATGGCCGGCAAACGGTTCTCATGATCTCAATAAGACTGGTTGATTGAAGTGATAGCTTTGTGATGTGTATGGTGGGACTGTTTGGCGAAGGCTCGATATAGAAGAAGGTGGTGCTGATTTGGTTGGCCACTTGAGCTGGGTGCCACACAACGATTGAAGAAAATCTCCATTTTTTTTGAGTTAATAAGAGAATGTTAGTAGTGAAATCCTAAATGCATGTTGGCATGGGTTTCCTATCTACAATGCAAGTTAGAACCAGAGAAATATTCTAAGGCCAAACAAATAACTGAAAGATCGCAAACCCGTCATGGTTTTTGGTAAAGGGGAACTCTGGGTTCACAGTCGCCAGGTTATTTGCTTCTGGTGACTAATCCTATGTTAGACATACCTGTACAACTCAAGGTCGCATGAGTGTTCTCGGATTTGAAGCATCACCTGTGTTTAAATATCCTTCAAAATAACTCGAAACACAAGATGAGAAATAATGGCCATATGAATAGTAGAGAGCTTGGAAATTTCGCCGCAGTTGATGTCCAGATCGATTGCCGTCAACTTACAGTTGACGTCAACATAGGGTGCCATCTACCAGAGTAGGCGTCCACATATGCTGCCGTAAATAGTTTACTAACGTCAAACGATGTTGACGTTAACCTGCGAGTGGATTTAGCCGAAAAAATAGTAATTGGGAGGCCATTAGGACTCTTTCATCTTCAACCACCATCCTCCCTTTCTCAACTCCGAGCCAGAGAACTCTTGGACGACCTGTAGCAGCTACCATGGCAACTACATCAACTGGAATATCAACGAGCACGAAACCGGGTGTTTTGAGTGAAGTTCCGGGTCATCTGAGCACTCGACTAGCTAGTAGGGAGGTATGTAGTGCTTGTTCTTGCTCTTCTCTTGCTGAAAACGCTCCAACCCCTTTCTCATGGTGCTTCCTGGATGTGAAGGATGTGCCCGCCTTCCCAAGCCAGGGCCAGATATGAGCCTTCTCTTGGCTGATCAACTTGGTAAGCGCAATAACGATCAGCATGAGGAGCTACATAGGAGCATGGAATCTGAACTTCATGATCGTCCTGACCAAGAACATGAAGGACATGTGGTGGACATTTGATGCCCTAGGAGCACTTGTGGAGCGCTGGCACCCATACACACACATTCGTGTTCCAGGGATTCAAAGCAACCGTGTTGCTAGAGGAGGTGGAACTATTCTTAGGCTGGAATTGCTGCCTAGAGTATGACCCTACGACCCCTCTTCTCCCGTGGGAAGAGATTCTGGTAGACATTGTGCAAAACAAGATGGAAGTGTTGAGGATGACGAACAAGAACAGGATCATCCTGGACCGATTGGCCTGGTGGTTGATTCAACATATGAAGGAGATAGGCAGTGAGAGGGCGACCTGTGGCCTGACACTCTGCCTTGCCGGTGTGTTTTTGTTCCCTACCAGTGGTAATTTTCTCCTATATGAGCATGTGGGAATCCTATCTCTGCTATGGCAAGGGCAGTCACTTGCCCCTACAGTGCTGGCACACCTCTATAGCTCCCTCACTACGATGAGTCTAGGAGGACGCACATGCGGGAGCTTGTTTCTACTTCATGTATGGATGGAGGCTCATTTAAAGTTTTATTATGCTGAGAGACAACCAACCCCCTCCAGAATCTTCCTTCGGAGTTCAATGTACTGCAGCAGAGCATGGTATGAGCCAAAGGATGAGATCAAGTGTGTGACAGCACACCTGATGAGCAGAGATGCCTGGCATGACTACCTTGGCTATTTCCTAATGGAGGACTTCATAGTGAGGCCACTGTTCATGAGGAACATTGAGTTTAGAGTTCGCACCAGGGAGGACAGAGATTTGTGGCTGACTGGTCCTGATCAGATGGTGGTGTATCAGCCACACCGGTGCCAACATTAGCTAGGAACACCACGGGGAATTCCAGCTTCATCTCACTGCACTACCATGATCATCTCAGGAAGGAATGAGAAGCTGATGAAGAAGGCCAAGAAGACTTGGGGAAGTACACAGTGAGCTAGAAAGTGGGGCAGGCAGTGCAAGAGAATTGGAAGGACATCCTGGCATATGAGGAGTACATTGACACAATTCGTCCCATCTCATGTGATTTCTTTATGGCTCGTAGAGCAAAATGATGTACTTTTCTCAATTCAATAAGTGTAACACAAGTATTGATGAATAAACAATGAATAGCATTGAGCCTAAGTGTTATATGTGTTGGAATGGCTTGAATTGTGTGGAATTGAGTGTTCTATGGGCGACAGGTTGGCGTCCACATCGATGGACGTCAACAACAAGTAAATGGCCATAAAGCTAACATTAACTGCCAGATAGAGGGTAAACGTCCAGATCGATGGACATTTACAGGAAAGTAGACGTCCATAAGAAGACCGTCTATCGTGGTACGGAACAGGGTACCTTGAGGCAAGATATAGACATCCAAACACTGGACGTCAACTCAAACTCAATGGCCACTATATTGACATTAATTTGAAAATGCAGTTTTTGCTACTCGAGGCCTTTCTCCGATGCCCTTTCACCCATTTCCATCTGTCGGAGTGCCGTTCCCATCTCCTCTTCACACTCTATCACTCTCATTCTCTCAAATCTTCATAATCTTCCAACTCTCCTTCTTCTTCTCCTAATCTTGAACTGCATTGCGGGTTGCCCGATGGCAAGGGAAAAGAAGCAAGCCCTCCGGGACTGCCCCCTCCAGATGGAGGAAGAGGAGGAGGCGACTATAGGGGACTCGTCGGAGGAAGAGAACATGGAGGAGGAGGAGGCCGACCCGGCGGTGGAGGCCGGCGGCAGTGCGCCGGAGGGGGAGGAAACGATGGGAGAAGATGGAGGTAGAGGCACCTGGGAGGGCTCCACATCGGCCAAAGGTAAGCCCACGAACCCTAAACCCTCCAGTGTGTGTGAATGGGTGTATGTACAAAAGAAGAAAGAAGGGAAAAGAGGGGAGGTGCCGTCGGGTTCACCAGGAATTTGACGTCAACATCGGTTGACGTCGAGTTCCTGTAAACGTCCTGACCGTTGCCGTCAATATCAACTTGACGGCAAGGACCTAGACATCGACAGATGAACTTGACGTCAAACCCCTGGACACTAAACCTGAGTAAACGGCAACCTACTGGTGTCTAATATGTGTAAACGACAACATGGTTGCCATCAATTGTTTCTTAACGGCAGTCGATCCTAACATTTATTTTTTTGTGTTTTGTGTAGGGAAAGGGCCGAATGAGGAGTAGAGTGAAGTGGGACCTATGTTGGGCATGGTACAGGGCACTACCGGAGACCCAGCAGACACGGGTTGCACAGATGGGGTTTGGGCACCTCCTGGCAGTGCGGCACTTCCACATTGACGTCCCCTACCTCGAGGCACTGAGGGAGAGGTGGGATGAGGATTGCAAGGCATTCATCATGCCTTGGGGACACATGGTACCCACATTGGAGGATGTGGCATATTTGACAGGGCTACCGGTTCAGGGAGAGCCAGTAGTAAGGCGGGACAGGAGAGATTACCACGACGAGGTGGTAGAGTTGCTGGCACCGGAGTTCGTGGCCAGACATGGGAGGCCGATCCAGAGCATCTTGGTAGAAGCCCTCTCAGACACAGTGGGTCTGAGAGGAGGGAGGAGGGGTGCTTTGGCGACCTTGGACGAGTTCAGCGTTGGAGTGCGGGCGTCGATCCAGCTTGGAGGGAGGAGCGAGGAGCAGTTAGTGCTGTTCTTCGTGATGTACTTGTTTGGAAGACTCTTGTTCGCGACGCTGCCATCTCAGATGAACTGCAAGTTCTTGCTACTACTGCGAGACCTGGAGCAGGCGAGTCACTACGCTTGGGGCGTTGCGGTGCTAGAACACCTCTTCTCTCTCCTCCCCAGCAGCTCGTAGCATTCTCAGAGCACCAGGGGCTTCATCCCTTTTCTTCAGGTAAATGCATCTCACGGGGAGGCAAATGCATCTCACCCAGCGGGTCGCCCACTCTGACCGCCACGTGCTGCTACTCTTCTTGGGGACCTACGAGCCCCTCTTCTTGGAGCTCATGGTACGCACTCTGGGTTGGCATCAGCCGGCCTTAGAGGTACCCTCTCTAGGGAGGGAGGGACACTCCCACCGACGCTTCTTCGCCGAGGACCGAGACTGGGGCGAGGAGCACAGCAGCACCGTCGCCTACTGGAGGGGCAGAGGGGAGCAGGTCCTATGACGCACTGACCTCTAGGACAGCACGACGTACTTGGCAGACTACCGGGTACGCTATGCTAGCCGACTCCGGCTAGACCGATAAGTGGTGTGTAGCAACCCTAAATTTATGGGGAAAAATTTAAATATTTATATTATTTATTTATTTAATTAGAAAATCAAATAAAAGGAAGATGTATTAAATAACCTAGGAAATCAAATACGAGAGAATTAAATAAAACCCATTAAAAGAAAAGGAGTAATGGGCTTTGCTATATTGACCCATTAGAAATGAGTGTGCCAAAATAGAAATTTTAAGAAGGGGAATAATAGAGAAATACCTAAAATTCGTAACTAAATATTACTAAAATAGAAAAGAGATATTTAATGCATTAAATAGCTAGTTTGAATTAGGATTGGATTCCTAAACCTACCCCAATTGATTGGCCACAAAATTCCCTCTCTCCCAACTCAAATAGGAGATCTCTTGCTTAAAAAGGGGAGAGGAAAATAAGAAATTCGGAATTTAATAGGAGTTAGGCTTAAACTAGGAAAGAGAATAGGGAGAAGCTTAAATACTTCTCTTAAACCCTCATGGCCAGCCCTAGCTTGTGCCAAGAGGTCCCTGGACTAGGAGGAGAGGCCAAGAGGAGGAGAATTCGTGGAGATGAAGGATCTCTCAAGTTCTTCCCCGAGTTCTTCAAGTCTTAACCCTAGAAGAGGAAAACGATCAAAGGTAGGCATTCTCACAAGCATAAACCATGAAACGTTTTCTGTAGGATGTCTCATCTATCAGGAACAAAAGCCTATTGGTTCATAATTTTCCATCGAGCATATCTGCCGTTCTTGATTTTTCATGTTCTGGAACTGACATGACCCCAACCCTCTTCTTAATTCTTGATCTCCTTGTATACTCAACCCCATGCCACGAGATTTTTACTGTAGGAACTAACGCATGTTAGGCATCTTTTGCCCCTAAAATCCCTAAATTTGATTCATCCTATCTTGCGAATTTAATCATTGATCTCAACTATGTATTATTTCATGTTCATCATGAATACCCGTGTTTACCACATGTCTAAACCCTGGATGTTTTCCAATTCCTATTTATTGTAAGTACCCATGCATGTCTAGGTCGTTTTGCAACTAGTTTCATGATTTTTCATTGACTATACAATTAGTTGTGATTTTCTGAACCCCTGTGTTAAATAGGGTAAGTTCTGTCCCGCAACCCAATGTAATGTCCTTTCCCTGTCGGACCCGGGCGCAGACCCTGAGAACGCGATGACCCGACAGGCCACGTTCACAAGGGTCGTCGCGACAGCGCCCTCTGTCGCGATCTGATCGTGACAGGGCCTGTCGTCGCGATCTGCTACCCGACCTGACTAAGCCTGTCGCGACCCGTACAAGCACCCGTCGCGATCTCAGTTGACCCCGTCGCGACCCTCACCAGGGTACGTCACGATTTGGGTTCTTTTTATAAGAAACCCCCTGCCTCAGCAATGCTTGATTAATACACACATAAAATAACTCTTGTTATAAATTGAATATTTATGTATGATTAAAATACATGCACATGATCTTTTCTATCTAAAATTTCATGACACTTACACACACTTTGAACCATCCAATTATGGCATAATTTGGCTTGAAACTATTTCATAATACATCTGGTAATTTATGTAATTAAATTACCCTATACTTGTCTATCGTTTCTCGCGATGTTTTGGGAATACCGATATCGACGCTCCACTATTCTAGAACTCCTCTAGAACGTCGAGCACTTGTTTCTATATACACTATGCAAAGAAATCGATACCATAACGATTTGATAAGTGATCGCATAACGATTTTCTTTGGAGATCAGAACGATTTGCCTTCGTAACGATTTCTTTAAGTCTTCATAACGATTTGATTTTACATCGATTTCTTCAAAGAATCATAACGATTTGTACATCGTTTCCTTCACATAATCATAACGATTTGTACATCGTTTCCTTCATAGAATCATAATGATTTGTACATCGTTTCCTTCACAGAATCATAATGATTTGTACATCGTTTCCTTCATAGAATCATAACGATTTGTACATCGTTTCCTTCATAGAATCATAACAATTTGCACATCGATTTCTTTACAGAATCATAATGATTTGCCCATCGATTTCTTTACAGAATCATAATGATTTATACATCGTTTCCTTCATAGAAACACAACAATTTGCACATCGATTTCTTTACAGAATCATAACGATTTATACATCGTTTCCTTTATAGAAACACAACGGTTTGTGCATCGATTTCTTCATAACTTCACAACGTCTTGTACAACGATTTCATAAGTCATGAAAATAACGATTTCACAGAAAACAACGATTTGTTTTCCAATTACGTTGAAAAGTCAAATATCTTCCTGAATATCTTTCTGACTGCTGTGCATTCATGAAGACTGAACGTATCTGCATGCATGCAGACAATATTTTCCACTTTCGTATTACTCTGGTAATATCTTTTGTAACTGAAAAATGGCTTTACTATTTTGATGAATGCTTGCTCTAACGTTGACTGACAACCAGAGACAGCTTAGCTGTATACTGTTTAAGCTCATAAATGTGTGCAGGTCACTGACAACATATCGTCATACAACGTTAGACCATGTTGAAGCCAAAGGACATCTTAGGAGATCCTATCTCTTTGCGTGCACAAATGGATAACAGACTGTTGACTGGAAGCTTCCAAGTGTCAAGCAGTCTAACGTAAACAAATGCTTAGAGACAACAGACTTCTCAACGTTCGAATTTGAAATAAACGTATATATAGAATATAGAAGCTCCAGAAGAAGAACAACAAAAAAAGACAACGTTGTTTCTCTAGTCTTCTACAAGTTGTGAACTGAGCCAAGCATCATTCCTTTAGATTAGCTCTTTATGCTCTCTGCATTGCCTGTACATCCTGAGAGAGAGCTGTTTTGGTTCTGAGAGTGAGCCTTGATTGTAGATCATCTTCTCTCAGTCCCTTGCTTCAGATCTTGCATTGTATTAGCTTGATCTAGGGGCATCATCTTCTTGATCACATTTCTTGTTGTTGTTCCCTTCTGTAAGAAGGAAGACCTGGTGGGATCTAGGGTGTGTTGTTCCCTTTCTGTAAGAAGGAAGACCTGGTGGGATCCAGGGTGTTTTTCCCTTCGTGTTGAAGGAGGACCTGGTGTGGTATCCAGGGGGTTGTAATTCCCTTCAGGTTGAAGGAAGACCAGCTGCGGCTGGGTGTAAGGGTCCATAAGGGGGACAGTACCCTTGGTAGTGAAATCCTGAGAAATTGCTCAGGGACTGGACGTAGGACTCCTAAGGAAAGGAGGTCTGAACAAAGATAATTTCTTGTGTTGTGTGATTCCCTATTGTGTGTTTGTTGTTTTATCCTCACTAACTCTAACGATCATCAAAGTGTGTTTGTGTGACTGTTTTTGTAATCAGGTTTTCAAGTACTTAATAATTTTTAAGTATCCCATTCACCCCCCCTCTAGGCTAGCTAGCTGGGCAACAAGTGGTAACAGAGCGAGTCTCTTTGACAAAGAAGAAGATCCAATGATCTGAAGAGTAAAGATCCATGGCAGCCCAAGGAAACATAGAAGGTCAGTCCGTAAACCTCCCCCCTCTCTTTGACGGTGAAAATTACACATATTAGAAGACCAGGATGGAATATTTCCTACAAGGTTTCGATTTTCAAATTTGGTTAATCGTAGAAGAAGGTGATTACGTTATCCTAAATACAAAGGATAAATGGACAGACGACGACAAAAAGAAGATCTCTCTCAATTGTAAAGCCAAGAGCATAGTGTGTTGTGCTCTCAGTAAAAGGAGTTCAACCGTGTGTCTGCCTGCAAATCCGCAATGGAGATGTGGGAGAAACTAAGAATCACCTATGAAGGCACAGACAAAGTTAAAGAAACCAGAATAGACATTTTGGTAACTCAATATGAGAAGTTCCAAATGCTGCCAAGCGAATCAATAACCCAGATAATCAGCAGATTCACAGATATAACAAATGGGTTAGCTGGTCTTGGGAAGAAGTATGAGAATGGAGACATGGTCAGGAAAATTCTCAGATCTCTTCCATCCTCTGGACCCCTAAGGTAACAGCAATAGAGGAAGCAAACGATATGAAACTAATGTCTTTGGAAAAGCTCATTGGGTCCCTTATGGCTCATGAGATCAACATGGAAAGGTTAGGAGAATCCTCAAGTAGAAAGAAGCACACCAACGCTCTCAAAGCAGTAGAAGGCAGCTCTGAGGAACAATTTGAAGATGAAGCCAGCGGTGAAGACAGTGAAGATGAAGAAGATATGCTGTCTAGAAGACTTCAAAGAATTCTGGCCAAAAGAAAAGGTTTCAGTCTGGTAGAAAATACTTCAAGAACAAGGAGTTTAAGAAGCCAAAAGGAAAAGACTTTAAGAAAGCTGAGCCCATCTGCTACGAGTGTAAGAAACCAGGACACCTCAAGGCTGAGTGTCCCAAGCTAAAGAAATCCGAGTTCAGGAAGAAGGACAGTTCAAGAAAATTCAGAAAATATAAGAAAAAAGCCATCGCAGCTGCTTGGGACAACAATAGTGACTCAGACAGCGAGTCAAACTCTAGCAGTGAAGAAGAAGAAGCCAATCTAGCTTTCATGGCCAACATAGATGAAAAGGTAACTTCTGATTCATACTTTGATTCATGCAATGATTCAGATTCTAATAATCTAAAAGAAGCATTCAACGAACTTTATAATAAATATAAGGAAGTTTCTAAACTACTAAAAGCTAGTAAGAAAATGTTGCTTGCTTAGAAAATACTAACTCAGATTTAAAATCAGAAAATGAACAATTAGATAAGCAAGTTAATGAACTTAAAAGAAGAAATGAGTTGCTGTGTGAAGATTTAAAAGGCAAGAATAAACAAATAGTTAAGCTAGAAAAACAAGAGAGTTCAGACGAACTAAAAACAGAAATTAAAAGATTAACTGAAGAAAATGAAAAACTATCCAGCACATTAGAAAAGTTTACTAATGATAAAACAAACTTAATATTGAAAGGTGCTAGACGGTCAGGTAAAAGAAGCATGGGATAGGTTATACACCCCCAGATAATGAAGACACAATAGTATACCCTAAAATATATCCAACTCCAAAGTTTATATCTGAACAAGACACAAGGTATAAAGTAAACGTTAAATATTTTGAAAAAGTAACTAAAACTACATGCTGCAGTCACTGTAACAAACTAGGTCATAGTAAGAAAACTTGTCCAACTAGACATAAAAAATGGATAATAAAAGGAGAAAATATTGTTACTAACCAACCAGGACCCAAAAGAGCTTGGGTACCTAAAGCTTGTGTTTTTATTTCAGGAGAACCTTCGAGCATCCAAATGGTATTTGGACAATGGGTGCTCAAGGCATGTAGCACCCCGTAAATTTTAATTACATAAAAATTCAAATAAATAGAAATAAATAATTTCCATAATATCGGAGTATTTAAAACATACGTACCATTATCGTGTGTGCTAAAACACATCGGAAAATTCCGTAAAAATTATAAATCAACCCTAAATATTATTACTAAATGTTTCACAAAGAAATTTGTGCCAGGAAAAATCAGATTAGCCAAGTTTAAAGTGTTTCGCGACTTATTATTGTAATTCATGAATAAGTCGTAAAACTATTATCACACGTACTCGGATGAGTCAGAAAATTAAATAAAAATCATATATGGACTTCAAATAATATCCTATAATGACCCCTCAAGAAATTTGGTTCAATAAAAATCATTTGGGCTAGGTTTGAGAGTTATTGCGACCGATTATCTAAATAAGGAAACAAGTCGGAAAACCGTTAACACGAAAATACGACGCAATCAAAAATTAAATAAAAGTGTTGGGGAGACTTCCAACATTATATATTGATGACCCATTGTCATAATTGGGCCAATGGGCAACATTTGGCCCAAAAATCAAATAAAGCTAGAAAATATATAGAATTCGTAACCATAAATAAGCTGAAATTAAAAAGAGGCAATTAGAGTTGAATTGGGATGCAATCATGCATTCATGGCAAGCCAAATTCGTGCCTAACTATGAGGGAGGTTTCCTAATGCCTCACACACTCAAAGGGAGGAGGAAATCATCAAAAATAGGAAACCAAACATGTCAATCCCGAAATCCTCTTTTCCTAGTTATAATAGGACTCCTAAACACCATGGTTACTTAAATACTCTTCACCCAAACCCTAGGAACAAATTTAGAACTTGCTAGGGTCATGTGGAGGAGCTCTTGGTGGTTGAGGAGCTGTGGAACGACCACAAGAAGCCGTTCTTCTTCCCCTTCTCGTCTGCTGCGACCTGCACAAACCACCCTCTTGAAGTCGACCAAAGGTGAGTCAAACCTAAACCAAACCTTGCAAGGCCTATACCCCTAGAAGAGGGTCAAGCCTACATTCTAACCCAAGTGGAATGCCCTGATTCCATGTAGTATACACGGAGTAGTAAGCATTTTCCTCCAAGTGGTCTGAAAACGGGTTTTCTGGAATAATGGGACTTCTTCAACCCATAAGGTAGGTTTTCTCGAGCCAAAACTTAACATATCCTATACCACTGTGTAGAGCATCAAGTTAACTTTCATTTACCACTGGTTTCATCGAATTTCATTTAGTAGATCTTGATTTATAAGCATTTTTCCAAAGTCGCGCACTGTCAGAGCTTTTCCCGTTCTTAATATGTGCACGTGATTCAAGACCGAATTAGAGTAAACTCTTAACATAAAAGTTATTCTACTTGATGTCATGATCATCGTTATGTTGAACATTTTGCCTAAAAGTCTTTATTTATAGAGTTATGAACCCCGTAAGAGAGTCATGCATAATACTGTGTTTTCGGGTTTGCAGTTAGCCTTAGGTTCTTCCTGTTTTTCTTGCGATTTAAGACCGAATTAGGTCAAGACTCCAACATGAAAGTTCTTTTATTATCGGTAGGGCCATCTTTTATGTTAAATGTTTTGCGTAAATGTCATTAGTTTGAGAGTTATAAACTTTGTAATAGAGTCATGCATGATACTGCGTTTTCTGGTTGCATTTAACTTTAAGTTATTCATGTTTTTCACAAGGACAAAGACCGAATTAGGTAAAACCCCCAACATCAAAGTTCTTCCACTAGTTGTCCTGGTCATCGTTTATGTTAAACATTTTGTCCAAATATCAGTAGATCTCATGTTACAAGCCTAACATGTAAGTCGCAACGAACTCATGCATGTTTAGGGTTTTTTTTTACGTTCTTCCTGTATTGCATGCAATTAGAGATGGATTCAGACCCAGCCCACAACACAAAAGTTCTTCCAATAGATGTCCTCGACATTTTCTATGTTGAAAGTTTTGTCTAAAGGTCAGCATATAGAGAGATATAGGCGTTTCATGAATATCGCCCCTGTGTCAAAACATGGTAAGTCTGAACCAAGAGCATGTCAGATCCTGGTCGGACTCAGGCGTAGATCCTGTGAACGCGACGGCTCGATGTGTCGCCTTCCGAGGTCTCGTCGCGACAGCCCGACATGTCGCGACCTGATTGCGATAAGACCGTTGTCACGATCATGCTGCCTGAATCGGACCGCCCCAGTCGCGTTCTTCACAACCCCCTGTCGCCTTCTAGCCATCCCTTCGCGGCCCTTGTCCTGTCGCAATCTGACGACCTGTCGCCTTCCTTACATGAGCCTGTCGCGATCTGACCCCGACCTGACAACACCCTGTCGCCTTCCTTATATGGCTATGTCGCGATCTCAGGATTTTTACCGGAAACCACGTGTTTTCTTACAAAGTTTTCCGCATATACCCGAGGTCTGTATAAATGTGATATTTGCTGTGTAAGTTACCTGTCTTGGGTCTGATCATTACATGATTGTTGTTTAATGGCTTAAAAGTGATTAACCCATTTAAAAAGCTTTAATTACATGAATTCTATTCTAAGTGCTCCTTAAATGTTATGATCCATTCATGTTTCTTGTGATTTAATCTTCCTACTTTTCTACCATGTTTAAATGATAAGAGTTATCATAAAATCTTGCAAACCATGATGAGTTAAAGTGCATAGTTTTATTCCATGTTATATTGTCAAGTGCTTCCTGCGAGTTTGAGACCGATGGTTTGAGAATTGAGACACGCGTACCGCACTACACACTAGCACTGATAGGTAGCCTTTTCTTGGGAAATTGGAAACTCTCTACCGGTCATTTCGAATCGGTAGACTAGCGACCTTTTCACCAAGGCCTCCGTAAATCTCCTCTGACCATGGATTCCCACATGGCCGACAAGTTGGTTGTTCCATTGAAGTTCCCTGGAGATAGCGTGCACTTCCTTTCTCTTCTTGATCTCGTGAGTGTGACTTACAAACTAGACTAAAGCCATTAATGTAAAGATTGAACAAAATTATAAATTGTACCGTTATGCTGCCGAATTTATCTCTTGACCATTGTTATCATGAAATCATGTTCAATTACCTATTACTTGTTCCCATCATCATCATGGACATGACATTACACCTGCTTACTTATTGAAACTCTCATTGGCCATTATTAATGACTGTGGGTATCTACATTTAAAATTTTCATGAGATGGCTAACAGGGCACGGCGTGTGTCCAAGGGCTCCAGTCTAGCCCCAATGACGAAGAGTCATAAATATACTGTTAACCATGGGATATAATGATTACTGGCGTTGCATCTGCGCTGGGAGTACTTTCTTGTTTGTTGAATGTTAGATACATAACCACATACACGTGTCCTGGTGTACATTCTTGATGGATCTTTTCTTGATGTACATTGGTGTCTACGTGCCTGATTAGTGTTACTTGATCGTGCTTGTGAAATCTTGCTTGCTTGCTTGCTTGCGTGATATGACCATCCTGCATTTATTGCAATTTACATGATATCTCGCGTGCTTGTACAAAGTGATCTATTTCTAGTTCTCTCTTGTCATCTTGTTCATCAATCTTGTTCTATCATGATCTCTCTCTCTAGCTTGTTTTATATATCATCTTTTAACGTGTTTTATTCGTACTTGCATATCATTCATCGTACTTGCCTAGTTCTAAAATGTTAATCACTTATATCATTGCCCGCACATTGAGATATAAATCCTACTGGGCTAGTTTGCTCATTCCCTACTTTTACCCAATCTAGGTGACCATGAAGTGCGAGAGGAAGAGCAAGTCGAGGATGGGAATGCGTCCGAGTGAAGATTGTTCCAAACACGAGTCTATCTATAGTTAGTTTATTTTGAGTGTTAGAACAATGTAGTAGGAAGTGAGGTAGTATGTACTTTTGCTTTTATTGAGTCTTAGTCCTGTATTAGTTTATCTGAGACAAATATGAGATTTGAATACAATTTATAATTGAGTTCACATTTGGGCCCTATTATGATGTTGTGTTGATACACATTTAGTGCGTGCTAGCTAGAGGCTTATTTGCCGACTGTCCACATCTCGAAATATCGACTCGAATTAATTAATAATATCCGCTGCGTAATTCTCGGGACGTGACAAGGCATATGTCATGGAATAAAAAGTTGTTCTCTCACCTCAAAGCTGAAGAAGGAACAGTCACCTATGGAGACAATGGAAAAGGGACTGTCATTGCTTGTGGTTCAGTAAACAGCAAAGGAAAAATAGTAATTGATGATGTGCTATGCGTTAAAGGATTAAAGCACAACCTTATCAGTATCAACCAATTGTGTGACAAAGGACATCAAATTAGATTCCAAGAATTCAAGTGCAGTATCATGAAGGATGGAGTAGTCATCTTTGAAGCAAACAGAGAAAAGAACCTGTACGTACTATATCTTGAAGAACTAAAGGAGCAAGATATCTGTTTAACTGCTAGCAATGAATAGTCTACTGAGCTGTGGCACAGAAGATTGGGCCACTGCAGTTTGGATGGCATAAGGAAGCTATTCAAGAAAGGCCTGGTGGAAGGTTTGCCAAAAGTCAGCACCAGAATGGATGGAGTTGGCAGACCATGTGCTAAAGGAAAACATGTTAAAAGCTCTTCAAGTCAAAGACTATGGCAACTACCTCTAAACCCTTAGAGCTTCTTCATATGGACCTATTGGGGCCAATGAGGACCACAAGTCTTGGAGAAAGAATTTTGGATTTGTCATAGTCGATGATTATTCTAGATACACATGGGTCTCATTCTTGGAGCATAAAGATGATACCTTTGATAGCTTTGTGAGCTTCAGCAGAAAGGTACAGAAAGATGAGAGATATTGCATTGTTGAAATTCGATCAGATCATGGAGGAGAGTTCCAGAATGAGAAGTTTGCAAGATTCTGTAATGATCAAGGGATAGAGCACAACTTCTCAGCACCAAGGACACCTCAACAAAATGGAGTTGCTGAAAGAAAGAATAGAACTCTTTTGGACATGGCAAGAACCATGCTGTCAGAATATGATTTACCAAGGTATTTCTGGGCTGAAGCAATGAACACAGCAAGCTACATCATAAATAGAGTAATGATCAGGCCCATACTGAAGCAAATAGCATATGAGTTTATAAAGGGAAAAAGGCAAAGATTAGTCACTTCAGAACTTTTGGATGTCCATGCTTTATTCACAACAATGGAAAAAGAGATATTGGTAAGTTAGATGCCAAGTCAGATGAAGGCATCTTCATGGGGTATGCTTCTAAACCTAAAGGTTATAGAGCATTTAATAAACGTACACTATTGATTGAACAAACTGCACATTATCTTTGATGAGACTAACCCCTCCTTGAAAAAGGAAGAAAATAATGATAATGATGCAGATGAACTGTCCGAAAAGTTAAAGAACACATCATTTGAGGACAAGAAAGATCCACCTCTGGAAGACATGCAAGAAAAGGATATCGAACATGAAAATCTTACAAAGGAGTGGAGACACAAGAAAGATCACCCACCTGAGAACATCATTGGTGATCCATCTGTAGGGTAAGAACAAGAGGTAATGTAATCCCTTGTGATTATCTAGCATTGTTTCTCAAATAGAGCCTAGGACAGTCAATGAAGCTCTTACTGATGAATCTTGGATTATAGCCATGCAAGATGAACTTAATCAGTTCAAAAGAAACCAAGTATGGTCACTTGTTCCTAGACCATCAGATCATCCAGTGATGGCACCAAATGGGTGTTCAGAAACAAACTAGATGAAACTGGTGTGATCTTAAGAAACCAAGGCTAGATTGGTAGCTCAAGGTTATTCACAAGAGGAAGTCATAGATTTCGATGAAACCTATGCACCTGTAGCTAGACTTGAGGCTATTAGAATTCTGCTTACATATGCTTCCGCATTAGATTTGAAATTATTTCAAATGGATGTTAAGTCTGTATTTTTGAATGGTTTATTAAGGACGAAGTCTATGTAGAACAACCTCCAGGTTTTGATGATACTGATTTTCCGGATCACGTTTTCAAATTACACAAAGTATTATATGGTTTAAAACAAGCACCTAGAGCCTGTATGAAAGGCTTAGCTTTGTTCTGTTAGACCATGGTTTCATTAGAGGTCAAGTAGATAGTACACTATTTATCAAGTCCAAGGTCAAACATATACTACTTGTGCAAATTTATGTAGATGACATAATTTTTGGGTCTACTTATGAATCTCTTTACAATTACTTTGAAAAGCTTATGCAGGGAGAATTCGAAATGAGCATGATGGGAGAGCTAAACTACTTCCTTGGATTGCAAATCAAGCAAGGAAAGGATGGCACCCACATCTGTCAAGCCAAATACATCAAGGAACTTTTAAAGAAATTTGGATTTGAAGGTGCAAAGCCACTGTCAACACCGATGAGTATATCTACAAGAATGGACAGTGATCAAGATGGTAAGAAAGTAGATCAAAAGATCTACAGAGGTATGATAGACTCATTGCTTTATCTAACAACAGTAGACCAGACATTATGTTTAGTGTATGCATGTGCGCTAGATATCAAGCAGACCCTAGAGAGTCTCATTTAATTTTTGTCAAAAGAATATTTAGATTTTAGCTAGAACTCATGACTTAGGTTTGTGGTATCCAAATCATGTGAAATCAATCTAGTAGGATACTCTGATGCTGACTACGCTGGATGCAAGATAGATAGAAAAAGCATCATGGCTGTTGTCAATTCCTTGCAGGATGTCTGATCTCATGGTCCTCAAAGAAACAAATTCAGTAGCACTGTCTACAGTTGAAGCTGAGTACGTAGCTGTTGGAAGTTGCTGCACACAACTCTTATGGATTAAGCAACAAATTGAGGATTATGGACTCAAGATCAAGACCATTCCCTTGTTGTGCGACAACATCAGTGCCATTAATTTAACCAAGAATCCAATACAACATTCAAGGACAAAACACATTGAGGTTAGATACCTTTTATTCGTGATCATGTGCTAATGGCAATATAGAAATTTCATTTATTGATACAAATAATCAGTTAGCAGATATCTTCACAAAGGCCTTACCCGAAGAGAGATTTACTTCTCTTAGAAGGGAATTAGGCATGTGTAAATTGTGAAAGAATTATCTGTTTAAGACTGAAATATTAAATTTCAGTGTTCAAATCATTTATCCCTCTTGAATTAAGCAAAAGATTTCAATCGTCTCCTTTGTGTAAATATCCTTGACGGTTCGATTTTTTAAAAGGTTTTTACTGCCGTCGAACCTATTGTTTTGTCGTTTTCTGCCATTATCACACCTCCGATTTCCTAAAAGCCACTTCTCTTTTTTTTATGTATATCCCGAAATCTGTGTGAGAACAATTCATCTCCCACCTTTTATCTCTCTCTCTCATTCACTTGCCTGAGCCGATACCCTAACGACTCCTGCATCAGCTCTTTGAATCATTCTAGCTTCAAACCTCTTCCCGCTAGAAATTTCTTGAGGGCTTTCACTTCCTCTTCATCTCAATCCGTCAGAAACTCTTCCCATCCAAATCCATGGCCTCTTCTGGTGCATCCAGCAGTGTTGGGGGCTATGTGGTTTCTCTCCGAGAGCAACTTCTCAACCGTGAGACGAAGCTGTGTGGTCAAAGGCAGTGGATGTGGCCGACCTGAGGAAGAATGGCATGAGCATTTGTAGAAGCTCTGGACAGATTGAAGTGGACAACGATCGCTACCATCTGAAGTAAGTTTTTCGGACCTGGTAAAAGCCTTTTATGTGTGTCTGAAGTCAGAAGTAGACGGGACCTTGACCTCCATGGTTAAGGTAACACAGATTAGGGTCTCACAAGATCTATTAAGAATTTGTTGATGTGACGACCTCCGAACACAGTGGAATCCATACTGTGGACATTCAGGCGAAAGGACTAGGGATAGTTGGTCCTGAGTTCAAACTAAAGGATGATAAGCTAGATATAATCAGATGAATGCGTTCAACCGCCTCCTGCACTTCGTAGTTTGTCAGATTGTGACTCAAAGGAGTGCTACGTTTTCAACTTGCACTAGGGCAGACTCGGATTTGATGTTCTGGGCCATCCAGAATCAAGAAATCAACACAGCAGAGATTATGATTGAAAGGATGAAATTTGCCAGTGCTCAGGTATGGGACACCAAGAGTAAATTGAATGTATCCCTACCGTATGCTCATCTTCTGTTCAAGATTTTCAAGCACTTTGGCATAAGTACAGTGGGTGATGTATCTGAGAAAATGGGCCAAGCAATCCGGTCTAGAAATTTGAGAAAAAGTGGTTTCTCCGTGTTCAATGGAGTATGGTCAAAGACCTCAGTGGCTGAGGGTGAAGCCATTATTGGTGAAGCCCAAGAAAGCTAGGAAGCAGTAGCAGAAGCAGAACAAGAGCCAGCCGAGTCAGCAGCAATGGATGTTCCAGTGGCACAAGAAGAATCTGTTCAGGCAAAAGCACGGGCAGCAGCAGCAGTGGAAGTGCCATCCGAAGAAACAACAGCAGTTGGATCCAGCAGATTAGAGGACATTCCTCCAGAGAATATTGAGCCAGTTGAGCACAATGTTGAGGAAGTTGCTCCATACTCTCGAGTTGTTCCAATTCTCCAGAATGTACGGTATTCCTTCAGAGTTCTTCAAGGGATCCAGTAGTCAATGTGATTCCAGAAGCAGAAGCTGTGGCATCAGGCCACACTGAAGAAATTATTTTGGAGGATGCTCCTGTTCAGGGGGAGCAATCAGTGGAAGCTGAGGCAGCACAGACTCAGGGGAGCAAGGAGATGCTCCTGCAGTACCTCAGGGGAGTATTCTGAATATGTCCCCATGCAGGAAGGTGTAAACAGTGAAAATGTTGAAACTGGTGAGCCCACTAAAAGGCCAGGGCGAAAGATGAAAAGAATTGCCCGTAGAAGACCAAAGAAGCAGCTAAGGGAGAACCTGAAGCCCTTGCTTAAACGGTTAGATGATCAAGCTAAGGTTCTGAGCTCAGTACAATCAGAGGTCAACACAATTTCCATTAATCAGACCTCAGCCACAAAGGTGATGTCTCAAGTAAAAAGCAGTAAGGTGGTTCAATAAGGAGATGGGAAGCATGAAGTCCATGCTTTCTGAGATTTTGAAGGCAGTTGGAGCCCAAGCTCCTTTTTCTCCACCTCCTACTGCTCAAAGAAGTGAAGCAGGAGTTTCTAGGCCATCAGGGCCTGCTGAGCAAATGGCAGGGCCATCAGGGCCATCAGTGGTGGTACAAGAAGCAGTTGTGGAGTCTGGGCCATCAAGGCTAGTAGAACATGTGTCTGGGCCATCAGGGCCACCTGAAGAAGGGTCTGGGCCAGCAGGGCCAGTGAGGTTTGAGCAGTCTCCTACAGTGGAAGCGGATGTTGCACCTGAGCCCCCTGTTCCTTCACCCATCCTAACTCCAGCCCCTCCTTCTCCACCTTCATCTTCAACTGCTCCACCATCTCCTCAAGCCTTCAAACAACCACAACCTAGAACCATTTCCTCACCAACACCATTTCCATCTCAATCTTCCTTCTCTCCCTTTCTTCCCAAATCATTCCTCCCCCTCATGTTATTGAAAATCCTCCAGCCTCCTCATCAGCTGGAGCCTCCTCTTCATCTAGTCATTCTACTTCAAAACGTTCTTCCTCTTTCAATTCCAAATCACTTATTTATCCTTCTACACCACCTACTTCCATAACCTTCATCCCCGAAAATCCACAGCTTGGCAGCGCGTTTCTCACTCAACTTGAGGATGAGTTTGAACAATCAACTCTCACCAAAATTCTGGAAGTTGCCACTCATGTCCACAGGACTGTCTCTTCTAGTCCTCCTCAGAAGAAGAGAAAATTCTCCACCTCTCTCTCTGTACCTTCTACACCCAAATTCCCTCCTCTTTGGTTCTCCCTCACTGCTAAAATTGATAGGAGACCAATTTATCGAGAATATCTGTAGAAATGCATTCTCTCCATCATTTTGGCATTCCATTTTTGAACCTTACTGATCACCTCACCATTGTTCTTCCCTATTGCCACTTGTCCAAAGCCAATCAATCCAAAATCTTTCAACTGGCTGAGTGCAAGTCTGAAGACCAGTGGGCCAAAGGGCACAACACTCTCTACACAAATACCTTCAGGCCAGAGATGACAGCATTTCTAGTCGAGATTACCAACTCTCTCTCTCTGAGTGGTTTGTTTCTCACCATCAAACTGTCTGGGGTCAGTTCATCCTTAAAGAAATCAGGATAGCAAGGCACTTTCAGCTCTACAATGATTACTGCTATCTGAATAAGATTCCTGAGGTGCAGTTTGGTCAGTTTCATGATGCTCTTGCTCTCCTTCGGACAGAACACCCTGTGAATTGTTCTTTTCAAGTAGATATCACCTGTCTCAAAATGTCTACAACTGCGTTCCTCCCCAAGCTACACTCCTTGGTATTTGATTCTGCTGCTGGCTCTCATGCTTTTGAGCGGTTTGCTAGAATATTGGGCAGACTGTAAGCCAAGAAAGGTAGGCTCCCTTCTTTTCAGAGATTCATCTTCAGAGAATATCATCTTGGACATATCTCCTCTGAAGTTCTTGCTCCTTTAATCTCTGAGTGTGAAAGGCTTTCTCCCACAGACTGGGAAAAGCACTATAGGAAATCTGCTCTTCAGCTGGAATCAGTCAATAGTTCTTTGTTCAAGGCCAGAAAGCCAAGCTTATCTGCTGAAGCCTTCATGGATCTAAACTCTGTCAATCCAGTTCAGGAACTGTATATTCAGTGGGCTTCAAGATACTCAACTTACTTTTCTTTGAAGAAGGCCCTACTTGATCGTCAGCTTTTCTATCCCATTACTCTTGATAGATTCCTTCAGCGTGCTAGTTTTGGACAAAGTACTTTTTTTAGATTCTATATGGATAAGGATCAGTATGCTCTATTCATGGAGGACCAGCGGCAGCTGTACATTCAGCGCTTGCTCCCCTCCATGGGTCCTTCTTTCTCTATAGCACCTGGTGTCTTCACTCAACTTTTGAAGACCAAGAGATTAAGGCATGGGAAATTATTTCGCACCATGCCTCTCTTCTTTCTCCTCTCTTCTATCTCCCTGTACCTTCTCAACCTTAATACAATATCCTTGAATGTGTCTCTCTTTCTTCCTTGTCTCAATGTATCTTTTTGCTTAATGACAAAAAG
Source organism: Colocasia esculenta (assembly GCA_014218235.1). Taxonomy (NCBI): domain Eukaryota; kingdom Viridiplantae; phylum Streptophyta; class Magnoliopsida; order Alismatales; family Araceae; genus Colocasia; species Colocasia esculenta. The sequence goes on from CM024758.1 coordinate 71,535,268, forward strand.
GGGAGAATTATTTTAGCATTTTGAAATACATTCAAAGGTTAATTACATTCAAGCTTTATTTCTGAAAATATGCTTAGAATAATTTCAGATCATTCATGCATCTTGTTATGTTTTGTCATCACCAAAAAGGGGGAGATTGATGATCAGTCTACTCCCATGTAATTAATTACATATTTATTTGGTGATTAACAAAACAATTACAAAGTCTACTAACATATTTTTCGTGAGAATTAAGCACAGGAACAAGAACAAAGAAAACAAGGCAAACGGGTAAGTATTTCGTATACCACAGCAAAGTAAGTTCAGAGCATTATTTTATTTGTCTAAGTACATAACAATTTGATAAGTGATCGCATAACGATTTCTGTGTAACTATAACAATTTCCTTACATTCATAAAGATTCGCTAAGTGTCTATGAATGCAAAGAAATCGATACCATAACGATTTGATAAGTGATCGCATAACGATTTCTGTGTATCTATAACGATTTCCTTACATTCATAAAGATTCTCTAAGTATCTATGAATGCAAAGAAATCGATACCATAACGATTTGATAAGTGATCGTATAACGATTTTCTTTGGAGATCAGAACGATTTGCTTTCGTAACGATTTCTTTAAGTCTTCATAACGATTTGATTTACATCGATTTCTTTAAAGAATCATAACGATTTGTACATCGTTTCCTTCAAAGAATCATAACGATTTGTACATCGTTTCCTTCATAGAATCATAACGATTTGTACATCGTTTCCTTCACAGAATCATAACGATTTGTACATCGTTTCCTTCATAAATCATAACGATTTGTACATCGTTTCCTTCATAGAATCATAACGATTTGCACATCAATTTATTTACAGAATCCTAACGATTTGCACATCGATTTCTTTACAGAAACATAACGATTTATACATCGTTTCCTTCATAGAAACACAACGATTTGCACATCGATTTCTTTACAGAATCATAACAATTTATACATCGTTTCCTTCATAGAAACACAACGGTTTGTGCATCGATTTCTTCATAACTTCACAACGTCTTGTACAAAGATTTCATAAGTCATGCAAATAACGATTTCACAGAAAACAACGATTTGTTTTCCAATTATGTTGAAAAGTCAAATATCTTCCTGAATATCTTTCTGACTGCTATGCATTTATGAAGACTGAACGTATCTGCATGCATGCAGACAATATTTTCCACTTTCTATTACTCTAGTAATATCTTTTGTAACTGCAAAATGGCTTTACTATTTTGATGAATGCTTGCTCTAAGCTGACTGACAACCAGAGACAGCTTAGCTGTCTACTGTTTAAGCTCATAATGTGTGCAGGTCACTGACAACATAACATCATACAACGTTGGACCATGTTGAAGCCAAAGGACATTTGAGGAGATCCTATCTCTTTGCGTGCACAAATGGATAACGGACTGTTGACTGGATGCTTCCAAGTGTCAAGCAGTCTAATGTAAACAAATTCTTAGAGACAATGGACTTCTCAACGTTCGAATTTGAAATAAACGTATATATAAAGATAGAAGCTCCAGAAGAAGAACAACAAAAAAGACAACGCTGTTTCTCTAGTCTTCTGCAAGTTGTGAACTGAGCCAAGCTTCATTCCTTTAGATTAGCTCTTTATGCTCTCTGCATTGCTTGTACATCTTGAGAGAGAGCTGTTTTGGTTCTGAGAGTGAGCCTTGATTGTAGATCATCTTCTCTCAGTCCCTTGCTTCAGATCTTGCATTGTATTATCTTGATCTAGGGGCATCATCTTCTTGATCACATTTCTTGTTGTTGTTCCCTTCTGTAAGAAGGAAGAGCTGGTGGGATCCAAGGTGTGTTGTTCCCTTCTGTGAGAAGGAAGACCTGGTGGGATCCAGGGTGTGTTTCCCTTCGTGTTGAAGGAGGACCTGGTGTGGTATCCAGGGGGTTGTAATTCCCTTCAGGTTGAAGGAAGACCAGCTGCGGCTGGGTGTAAGGGTCCATAAGGGGGACAGTACCCTTGGTAGTGAAATCTTGAGAATTGCTCAAGGACTGGACGTAGGACTCCTAAGGAAAGGAGGTCTGAACCAGGATAATTTCTTGTGTTGTGTGATTGCCTATTGTGTGTTTGTTGTTTTATCCTCACTAACTCTAACGATCATCAAAGTGTGTTTGTGTGACTGTTTTTGTAATATGGTTTTCAAGTACTTATAATTTTTAAGTATCCCATTCACCCCCCCTCTGGGCTAGCTAGCTGGGCAACACACTCTACTATCTCGTCTATTCATCTAGTGCTCCCATCTACTTCTTGGTACTCTATATTGGCCATTGACTGATTGTCTAAAGATAAACAATATAACTAATGCTGGCAATATATAAAGGGCCCGATCTGGTCCTGGGATGTGCGCCCGAAAGTGCTAGTGCCCATGGGAGTTAAATGATCAGAGTGTTTGGTATTACAATCAAGTGCTATCTATCTTGACTATCTAAATGACAATCAAAGTGCTATGTTCTCTCGTTGTCCATTGGCAACAAAGTTCTATGCTATACTCATTGTGCTATGCTATACTCGTTGTGCTATCTGTACCATGGCCATCTTACTATACTTGACATTCTGCTATCTTGCTATTATTGTGCTATTCCCGACACTTGTGCTATTTGGAAAGTCTATATTTGGAAAGTCTTGCTATTTCGTTCACGTACTGTCCTGCTATATTTTTACTTGACACTCTCTTCCGTTCTATCATTAGTTACTCTGCCTTTAATGCATTAATTACTTAAAGCCTGCTTGAGTCTGAGATTTAAGTCCTAATGGGCGATGTTCGCTCACCCTGCGTTATTTGTCGTTGTGTTCTCAGGTGAGACCGAGGATGAACCATACACTCAAGAGGACGGAACGGCCTGGAGTGATGTCATGAGTACCCTAGTGTCCTATTGCTATGTTTAGCGTTGTAGTAGTTCGGTTTGAAGTTTAGTCTTTTGCTTTATTCCAATGTAATCAGGCCCTATAGATTGGCTCTGATATTAGTGGTTGTAACTAGGCATTGAAAAGTATTAATGAAATGAATTCACTTTAGTATTATTCATTGTGTAATGGTCTGATGTCTAGTACTCACTCTATACCCTTTTCTTGCAACTGCCTCGCGTTCCGATATTCCGCGTCGGGGCGTGACATGGTGAGTGAACTAAAATTTTTTTTAATTTTGAATTTCTGATTTTTTTATTTTGTTTTATTTACAATAAGAAGGGAAATATGTACAATAGTGGAACTATCATTTGACTGTAAGACACATATTCATCACAAGTCAAGTTATAGGGTCTTCATAATCCACCTAATCACATAGGCCATAAGCAAGGGGAATCGTGCATGATATCATTGACATTGGAGACTGCCCCTAGCCTTCTTGATATTTTCTACCACAGAAGGTCTTACAAGGTCAAATTGCCCCTAGAGGGAGGAATTGGAAGAAGTAAATAGGAAGTCATGTGAGGATTTAGTGCAAACCACTTTTTGTTCCCAAACCAACATCTCACACTGAAAGACTTAGTTTTCAATTATTTTCAGAGGTACTTTTCATTTTGATTCCTTGGTGGAGGCACGTACTATTTGCTACCTCCTTAACTTGGTCAACTTTTTTCTGGGTACGTACTTTTTACTACCCTTTTTTGACCTTTTGGCTCTTCTTTGCCATTCAGGCTTGGTTTGGCATTTTGCCTTTGCATTTGCATTGCCCCTGTTTGTTATGACTTTGTCTTTCAAGTGAGAGTGGGTGGTCCACTACTTGTAGTTTGCCCCTTTTCCAAACTTGACCGAGTGAGAAAGAAAAGAGGTTACATTGACCTAATTAGACACATCCAAGTGTACTTGTGATTTTCCAGCTAATGGTCAATACTCTAACATCGTGTGGTGTCTGAAGAGACCCTACCTTACTAATGACCAATCGAAAAAGCAGAGTCTCAAACCTATGGCACTGACAAGTGATGATTGAATAGACTTGACTAACTGACTGACTAAGGGTAGAACTTCTTGGGGTAGACTGCCTTCCACAGATGTGACAACTCAACTCCCTCAGTATCCACTAACCTGTAAGCGTTCCCCGAGTATGCTTCTTTGACAACGAACGGACCTTCCCAATTCTCTTGCAATTTACACATGGGACCTGGTGCCTTAATGACATTGGACTTTAAGACCATTTCTGTCATGCCCCGATGCAGAATATCGGAACGCGAGGCAGTTGCAAGTAAAGGGTATAGAGCGAGTACTAGACATCAAACCATTGCACAGTGAATAATACTAAAGCGAATTCATTTCATTAATAACTTTCCAATGTCTAGTTACAACCACTAATATCATAGCCAATCTATAGGGCCCAATTACATTGAAATTAAGCAAAAGTCTAACTTCACACCTAACTACTACAACACTAAACATAGCAATAGGACACTAGGGTACTCGTGACATCACTACAGGTCGTTCCCATCCTTTTAAGTGTATGGTTCATCCTCGGTCTCACCTGAGAACACAACGATAAATAACGCAGGGTGAGCGAACATCACCCAGTAGGACTAAATCTCATGCTCAAGCAGGCTTTAAGTAATTAATGCATTAAAGGCAGAGTAACTAATGATAGAACGGGGAGAGAGTCAAGTAAAAGTATATGGTAGGATAGTACGTGAATGAAATAGCAAGACTTTCCAAATATAGACTTTCAAAAAAGATAGCACAAGTGTCGGGAATAGCACAATAATAGCAAGATAGCACAAAGTCAAGTATAGCAAGATGGCCATAGTACAAACAACACAATGAGTATAGCACAGCACAACGAGTATAGCATAGCACAATGAGTATAACATAGCACTTTGTTGTCAATGGACAACGAGAGAACATAGAACTTTTGATTGTCATGTAGATAGTCAAGATAGATAGCACTTGAGTGTAATGCCAAACACTCTGATCATTAACTCTCATGGGCACTAGCACTTTCGAGCGCACATCCCAAGACTAGATTGGGCCTTTTATATATTGCCAGGCATTGTTATATTGTTTATCTTTAGACAATCAATCAATGGCCAATATAGAGTACCAAGAAGTAGATGAGAGCATTAGATGAATAGACGAATAGTAGAGTGAACGTGAATAGATGAGCGAGTAGAGTATAGATGAGAGTTAGTGGACCTTGCACATGAAACGTCGAGTAACGAGTGATAGTAACAGTTGCACAACACACGCAAATGGTGTTGGCAGTCAGGCGGAACTCACTACCTTACCACTGGCCATGTTAAGCACAGGTCCAGAGGTCCGACGTAACTCAAGACGAGAGTGAACTTCTAATAGCCGTTTGGACCATATTGATCCCTAAAAGGTGTAATAGGTGTTAGGGTACAACTGACTCGTCGACCATGTAGGAATCTATGGACAGAGGAGACTTACGGAGGCCTTGAACAAAGACTTACTAGTCTGGCAGAAGGAGTATCCGACGGAGAGTTCGTCCAAGTCAAGAAAGTGTGTATATAGAAACAAGTGCTCGGCATTCTAGAGGAGTTCTAGAACAGTGGAGCGTCGATATCGGTATTCCCAAAACATCGCGAGAAATAATAGACAAGTATATTTAAAATATGGTAATTTAATTGCATAATTTACCAGATGTATGATGAAATAATTTCATGCCAACTTACGCCATAATTGGATGGTTCAAAGTGTGTGTAAGTGTCATGAAAATTGTAGATAGAAAAGATCATGTGCATGTATTTTAATCATACATAATTGTTTAATTTATAACAAGTGTTATTTTCTGTATGTATGACTGTTAAATAAGAGTACAAACACTGTAGATAATCAAGCATTGCTGTGACAGGGGGTTTCTTGCAAAAAAACCCAGATCACGATGTACCCTAATGAGGGTCGCGACGGGGTCAACTGAGATCGCGACAGGGTCTGGTACCAGTCGCGACAGGTCTAGTCAGGTCGGGCAGCAGATCGCGATGACATGTCCTGTCGCGATAAGATCGCGACAGAGGGCACTGTCGTGACAGACCTTGTGAATGCGGCCTATCGGGCTGTCGCGTTCACAGGGTCTGCGCCCGAGTCCGACAGGGAAAGGACTTTACATTGGATTGCGGGCCAGAACTTACCCTATTTGACACAACGTGGTTCAAAAAATCACAACTAATTGTATAGTCAACGAAAAATCGTGAAACTAGTTGCAAAACGACCTAGACATGCATGGGTACTTACAATAAATAGGAATTGGAAAATATTAAGGGTTTAGACATGTTTTAATATGAGTATGCATGATGAACATGAAACAGTATAGTTGAGATCAACGATTAAATTCGCAAGATAGGATGAATCAAATTTAGGACTTTTAGGGGAAAATGATGTCTATCATGCATAAGTTCCTACAGTAAAAATCTCGTGGCATGGGGTTGAGTATACAAGGAGATCAAGAATTAAGAAGAGAGTTTGGGGTCATGTAAGTTGCAGAACATGAAAAATCAAGAACGAAAGATATGCTTAATGGAAAATTATGAAACCAAAAGACTTTTGTTGTTGATAGACGAGACATCCTAGAGAAAACGTTTCATGGTTTACGCTTGTGAGAATGCCTACCTTTGATCATTTTCCTCTTCTAGGGTTGAGAGCTTGAAGAACTCGGGGAAGAACTTGAGAGATCCCTCTTCTCCATGAATTCTTCTCTCTTGCCTCTCCTCCTGGTCTAGGAACCTCTTGGCACGAGCTAGGGCCGTCCATGAGGGTTTAAGAGAAGTATTTAAGCTTCTCCCTGTTCCCTTTCCTAGTTGAAGCCTAACTCCTATTAAATTCTAAATTCCTATTTTCCTCTCCCCTTTTTAAGCAAGAGATCTCCTATTTGGGTTGGGAGAGAGGGAATTTCGTGGTCAATCAATTGTGGTAGGTTTTGGAATCCAATCCTAATTCAAACTAGCTATTTAATTCATTAAATATCTATTTCTATTTTAGTAATATTTTGGTTACGAATTTTAGGTATTTCTCTATTATTCCCCTTTTTAAATCTCTATTTTAGCCCACTCATTTCTAATGGGTCAATATAGCCAAGCCCATTACTCCTTTTCTTTTAATGGGTTTTATTTAATTCTCTCTTATTTGATTTCCTAGTTGATTTAATACATTTTCCTTCTATTTGATTTTCTAATTAAATAATATAAATATTTAAAAAAATCCCATAAATATAGGGTTGCTACATCCTCCCCCTTAAAAAGAATTTGGTCCCCAAATTCATGTGATCATTTAGAAGAGAATGTCTTACTGAAAAGAGCGGGGTAGTTTCGTCTGATGATTCCTTCTGGTTCCCAGGTTGCTTCTTCCACTCCACGGTTATTCCATAGGACTTTAACCAGATGGATGAGACGATTTCTGAGTTGTTGTATCTTCCGGTCTAGTATCTTGACTGGCTTCTCTTCGTATGTCACATCCTTGTTCATTATCAACTTCTCGTGGCGAATTATGTGCGTGGGGTCGTACACATATTTCCTAAGCATGGAAACATGGAACACATTGTGCACACATGACAAATCCAGTGGCAACGCCAGCCAGTATGCAACCTCACCAACCCTTTCGAGTACTTCAAAAAGACCGATGAATCTAGGGCTGAGCTTTCCCTTTACTCCGAATCTTTGGATGCCGCAAGTAGGTGACACTTAAAGAAATACATGATCACCGACTTGAAATTCCAAGTCTCGCCTTCTTTTGTCGGCATAGCTCTTTTGTCTGGATTGGGAAATCTTGATCCGGTCTCTGATTACCTGAACTGTCCTTTGTGGTACGTTGCACCATGTCTGGGCCTAGCCATTGCTGTTCTCCAACCTCATTCCAGCATGTAGGGGATCTACAGTTCTTTCCGTAGAGTGCTTCGAATGGTGCCATCTATAGTGCAAGCTCTCAACATGTCTTCGAATGGTGCCATCTTAATGCAAATAGATGATGGAATGCTATGTAGTCTTACAATCTCCTTGACATATAAGGAAGCTAGTACCTCCATGGACCATTTACTCTTTATAGGCAGAAAGTGGGCGGATTTGGTTAGTCGGTCCACAATGACCCATATGGCGTCGAGTCCACCACAAGTCTTGGGTAAACCCATGATGAAGTCCATGCCAATGCTTTCCCATTTCCATTCCGGAATATCTAGTGGTCTGAGTACACCAGCAGGGCGTAGGTGTTCCGCTCTTACTTGTTGGCAAGTAAGGCAGTGAGCGGCATGTTCAGCTACCTCTCTTTTCATGTTCGGCCACCAAAACGTTCTTTTCATATCTTGATACATTTTGGTACCTCTTGGATGAATAGTATACCTTGTCTTGTGAGCTTCATCCATTAGTCTTCTCTCTAGTTCTTCATTGTCGGGAACACATGTCCTTCCTTGAAAGACAAGCCTTCCGTCTTCAGTCATAGCAAAGTCCGGCCTTTCGGCTAGAGTTTCCTAGATGCGAACTAAGAATGGATCATGACTTGTTGGGCTTTGATCTCTTCCAGCATGTCGGATTGAATCTTGATATTAGCAACCAAGACTCGATCATCACTATGTTCAATGGTTAAGTCTAACCTTGCAAATGTTCTAGTAGTTGCATCTCGCCAAGGACTAGACTCGAAACAGATGCCATCGGCTTTCTACTAAGAGCGTTAGCCACGGCATTTCCTTGCCAGGATGGTATTGGATGTGGAAGTCAAAATCTTTCAAGTATTCCAACCATCTCCTTTGTCTCATGTTGAGTTCCTTCTAAGAGAATAAATCATCAGACTTTTATGTTCTGAGTAGACAGTGAATTGCTCGCCATATAGATAATGTCTCCAAATCTTCAAGGCGAAGACCACAGCAGCTAGCTCGAGATCATGTACAGGGTAGTCGACTTCATATGTCTTCAGTTGTCTTCAAGAATAGGCGATGACCTTCTCCTTTTGCATGAGTACACACCCTAGCCCAATTCCTGAGGCATCGATGTAGACAGAGAAACATTCTCCCTCTATTGGTAGAGCGAGAACAGGTGCTGAGGTAAGACAGTCTTTGAGAGTTTGGAAACTTTTCTCACACTCTTTACTCAAGGAGTATGGATTTTCCTTTCGTGTCAGACGTGTGAGAGGAACGACAATCCTTGAGAAGTCCTTGATGAACCGCATGTAGTAGCTAGCCAATCCTAGGAAGCTTCTTATCTCGGTGACGCTAGTTGGTCTCTCCCAGTTGAGTACAGCTTCGACTTTGGAGGGATCAACGGAGATGCCGTCCTTTGAGATGACATGGCCCAAGAAGGATACTTCTTCGAGCCAGAATTCACACTTGCTAAGCTTCGTGTACAGCTTGTTGTCTCACAAAACTTGTAGTGTTGTCTTCAGGTGTTCTTCATGCTCTTCCTGGTATTGGAGTATATGAGGATGTCGTCGATAAAGACGACCACAAACTTGTCGAGGTATGGCCGATATATGCTGTTCATGAGTTGCATAAAGGCTGCAGGAGCATTGGTTAGACCAAAAGGCATAAAGATGAATTCATAATGTCCATACTTACTCCTGAAAGCCGTTTTGAAAATATCATCATCCTTGATCCTCATTTGTGATAGCCAGATCGAAGATCATTTGGAGAAATATTGCGCTCCGATATTTGGTCGAATAGTTCGTCGACTCTGGGCAAAGGGTACTTGTTCTTGATGGTGAGTTGATTGAGTTGTCGATAGTCGATGCACAGCCTCATCGATCCATCTTCTTCTTTACGAATAGCTAGGTGCTCCCCATGGGGAAGTACTTGGTCTGATGAACCCCTTTTCTAGTAGCTCCATCAGTTGCACCTTTAATTCCTTCAGCTCGGCAGGTGACATCCAGTACGGTTGACGCGATACCGGTGCGGCTCCAGGAATCAGCTCAATGGCGAAGTTGACATCTTGTTCAGGGGGAATCCCTGACAGGTCTTCGCGGAATACATCTGGGTAGTCCTATACTATATGTATGTCTTCTATCTTGGAACCCTTCTTTTCCACTACTACGGCTGCTAGGAAAGCAATAAAGCCTTTCCTCATCATGTTGTGGCTTTTATGGCAGAGACTAGAGACATCCGTCTCTTATGTCTAATCCCAGAGAATGCCAGTTTAGGAAAGTCACTAAAGGTAACCTTCCATTCTTACAGTTGACACTTGCCCCATATGCGGACAACCAGTCGGCTCCCAAAATTACATCATAGCCTTCATGGACATACACACCAGGTCAGCTTTTAGGTTATGGTCTCCGATCATTACATCGGCAGAGGAAAAGTATTTGTTCAATTTCTCCTTTTCCCCTAGTGGCGTTGTGACAGAGAACTCACAACCCATGGATATAGGTTTAGCATTCACAGTATCAGCAAAGTTTGAGATATAAATGAATGAGTGGCTCCAGTATCAAATAAAACAAATGCTGATAATAAGAAAACTTGAAGGGTACCTTCTACCACGCCACCCTCCATAGCAGGTTCCTCATCATGCAGGGCTTGTAGTCGGCCCTGTTTCTTAGGCGCATTAGGGCACCTTTCATTCTCTTTCAGTAGCAGGCACTTGGGGATGCGGTGCTCGTGACTTCCACAGCGCAGACAGCGCCGGCTTTCCTCCAGCATTCATCAGCCATGTGACCAGGCTTGTCACAGTGTTTGCAGTGGCTCTTTGTTGGAGTGTTGGGTACGAAAACCTTGGGTTTCCTTTCTTGGCTAGATCCCTCCGTGATGTTGAAGGGACGCTTCTTGCCATTGTTAGGCTTAGCAGATGATTGACCCGAGGTGAATTCTTTTTTACGAACTTTCCTTTGATACGGTCGGTGAAGTCCGTAGCATCTTCTAGCAGCTGAGCCCTCTTCACCATCTCGGCGTAGGTCTGGATGTCGAGAGGTGCAGTTGGGTAATGTATTGAGGCTTAAGGCCGTTGAGGAAATGCTTAGCCTTCATTCTCTCGGTGTTTACCAAGTGCTTAGCATACCTTGCCAGTCTAGAGAACTGGGCTTCATATTCGGCCACAGTCAAACTTCGCTGTTTAAGAGTAGCGACTTCCGCAGCCTTCCTTTCTTGAACACGCTCGAGAAGTATTTGGAGTTGAACGCTTCTTTAAACTCGTTCCAGGTGAATTGCCCATTCTCTCTAGTAGCTTCCACTGACTCCCACCAAGTGCGGGCGTCTGTGGCCAGTAGCAGCTTGTCCCCCGCTGCACATTGCATGACATGAAAAATTCTTTTCGTCTCTTGGAGCCAGTGCTCAGCTTCATTCGGATCCGTGGATCCGCTGAACCTAGGTGGGTTCAGACTTTGGAAGTTGCGATGCAGGTCGCCTGCACCACGATTGCCACCTCCTTGAGTAGCTTGCACAATGGCGCGTGTCAGTTCTTGGATGGTTTGTTGCATGCCCCTCATTTGAGCACGTTCGGCCATCATCTGATTGCTTAGTTCCTACAAAATAACTTATTGTCATGATATCGATGTGGAATTTAATTTGTGCGTGTGTGAGTTTATTTTAACTAGTTACCCTTGGCTCTAACCTCAACTCACATAGGTGGATAATTGACTCTAGTCGAGGCAGGTTAACCTAGATCATCCTATACATAGAATAACCTAGGCTCTGATACCACAAAACTGTCACGCCCCAACACGGAATATCGGAAACCGAGGCAGTTGCAAGTAAAGGGTATAGAGCGAGTACTAGACATCAAACCATTGCACAATGAATAATACTAAAGTGAATTCATTTCATTAATAACTTTCAAATGTCTAGTTACAACCACTAATATCAGAGCCAATCTATAGGCCCAATTACATTGAAATAAGCAAAAGACTAAACTTCACCTAACTACTACAACGCTAAACATAGCAATAGGACACTAGGGTACTCATGACATCACTCCAGGTCATTCCCGTCCTCTTGAGTGTATGTTCATCCTCGGTCTCACCTGAGAACACAACGACAAATAACGCAGGGTGAGCGAACATCGCCCAGTAGGACTTAAATCTCAGGCTCAAGCAGGCTTTAAGTAATTAATGCATTAAAGGCAGAGTAACTAATGATAGAATGAGGGAAGAGTCAAGTAAAAAAATATGCAGGACAGTACGTGAATGAAATAGCAAGACTTTCCAAATATAGACTTTCAAAAAATAGCACAAGTGTCGGGAATACACAATAATAGCAAGATAGCACAAAGTCAAGTATAGTAAGATGGCCATAGTACAAACACACAATGAGTATAGCATAGCACAACGATATAGCATAGCACTTTGTTGTCAATGGACAACGAGAGAACATAGCACTTTTGATTGTTATGTAGATAGTCAAGATAGATAGCACTTGAGTGTAATGCCAAACACTCTGATCATTTAACTCCCATGGGCACTAGCACTTTCGGGCGCACATCCCAGGACCAGATCGGGCCCTTTATATATTGCCAGGCATTGGTTATATTGTTTATCTTTAGACAATCAGTCAATGGCCAATATAGAGTACCAAGAAGTAGATGAGAGCACTAGATGAATAGACGAGATAGTAGAGTGAACGTGAATAGATGAGCGAGTAGAGTATAGATGAGAGTTAGTGGACCTTGCACATGAAACGTCGAGTAACGAGCGATAGTAATAGTTGCACAACACGCGCACATGGTGTTGGCAGTCAGGCGGAACTCACGACCTTACCACTGGCCATGTTAAGCACAGGTCCAGAGGTCCGGCGTGATTCAAGACGAGAGTGAATTTCTAATAGCCGTTTGGACCATATTGATCCCTAAAGGTGTAATAGGTGTTAGGGTACAATCGGCTCGTCAACCATGTGGGAATCCATGGACAGAGGAGACTTACGGAGGCCTTGAACAAAGACTTACTAGTCCGACAGAAGGAGTATCCGACGGAGAGTTCGTCCAAGTCAAGAAAGTGTGTATATAGAAACAAGTGCTCGACGTTCTAGAGGAGTTCTAGAACAGTGGAGCGTCGATATCGGTATTCCCAAAACATCGCGAGAAATAATAGACAAGTATATTAAAATATGGTAATTTAATTACATAAATTACCAGATGTATTATGAATAATTTCATGCCAAATTACGCCATAATTGGATGGTTCAAAGTGTGTGTAAGTGTCATGAAAATTGTAGATAGAAAAGATCATGTGCATGTATTTTAATCATAATAAATGTTTAATTTATAACAAGAGTTATTTTCTGTATGTATGACTGTTAAACAAGAGTACAAACACTGTAGATAATCAAGCATTGCTGAGACAGGGGGTTTCTTGCAAAAAACCCAGATCGTGACGTACCCTAATGAGGGTTGCGATGGGGTCAACTGAGATCGCGATACCGATCGCGACAGGTCTAGTCAGGTCGGGCAGCAGATCGCGACGATAGGTCCTGTCGCGATAAGATCACGACAAAGGGCACTGTCGCACAGCCCTTGTGAATGCGGCCTATCGGGCCGTCGCATTCACAGGGTCTGCGCCCGAGTCCGACAGGGAAAGGACTTTACATGGATTGAGGGCCAGAACTTACCCTATTTGACACAGGGTGGTTCAGAAAATCACAACTAATTGTATAGTCAAAGAAAAATCATGAAACCAGTTGCAAAACGACCTAGACATGCATGGGTACTTACAATAAATAGGAATTGGAAAACAATCAGGGTTTAGACATGTTTTAACACGGGTATGCATGATGAACATGAAACAGTACATAGTTGAGATCAACGATTAAATTCGCAAGATATGATGAATCAAATTTAGGGCTTTAGGGGCAAAAGATGCCTAACATGCATCAGTTCCTATAGTAAAAATCTTGTGGCATGGGGTTGAGTATACAAGGAGATCAAGAATTAAGAAGAGGGTTCGGGGTCATGTAAGTTCAGAACATGAAAAATCAAGAACGAAAGATATGCTCGATGGAAAATTATGAAACCAAAGGGCTTTTGTTCTGATAGATGAGACATCCTACAGAAAAGGTTTCATGGTTTATGCTTTGAGAATGCCTACCTTTGATCATTTTCCTCTTCTAGGGTTAAGAGCTTGAAGAACTCGGGGAAGAACTTGAGAGATCCCTCTTCTCCACGAATTCTCCTCCTCTTTGCCTCTCCTCCTGGTCCAAGAACCTCTTGGCCATGAGGGTTTAAGAGAAGTATTTAAGCTTCTCCCTATTCCCTTTCCTAGTTTAAGCCTAACTCCTATTAAATTCCGAATTTCCTATTTTCCTCTCCCCTTTTTAAGCAAGAGATCTCCTATTTGGGTTGGGAGAGAGGGAATTTCGTGGCCAATCAATTGGGGTAGGTTTGGAATCCAATCCTAATTCAAACTAGCTATTTAATGCATTAAATATCTTTTCTATTTTAGTAATATTTTAGTTACGAATTTTGGCTATTTCTCTATTATTTCCCTTTTTAAAATCTCTATTTTAGCCCACTCAATTTTAATGGGTCAATATAGCAAAGCCCATTACTCCTTTTCGTTAATGGGTTTTATTTAATTCTTTCTTATTTGATTTCCTAGTTGATTTAATACCTTCCTTCTATTTGATTTTCTAATTAATAATATAAATATTTAAATTTTTTCCCCTTAAATTTAGGGTTGCTACAATTTCACCCACTTCAAATTTTCTCTGAAGGACCTTTTGGTGTAAAAATGTGTAATTCTTGACGAAAAACCTGTGCATGGTCGGCCACTATCATTCGCCTTTTGTCTAAGAGTTCAAGTTGTGCTAATAAAGCCTCCCGATGCTAACCGGGGTCAAGTTCGGAATCCAATTGAACTCTTAGTGAAGGGACGAAGATCTCATATGAGAGTACCGCATCCGATCAGTATGTCAAAGCATAGGGATTTTCCACGTAGGAGTTCAGACCGAGGTGCGGTAGGCCCACGGAGCCTCAACTAAGCAGTCTGGCCAATCCGCGTTATTGTGAGACTTGCAAGTTTTCTTTATGATTTTGATGAGAGTTTTATTGGTAGCTTCTACTTGTCCATTACCTTGTGGATAATATGGAGATGAATGATGCAAGTTAATACCATATTTACCACACATGTCGCGAACCTCCTCTGAAGTAAATTGTGGTCCATTGTCGGTGACGATGTCCCAAGGCATGCCAAATCTTGCAAGGATGTTACGCTTGATGAACTTAACGACCGTTGATGTAACGCCCCACTTCCACCAGGTATAGTTATACCAACCCACATCGGATGAGAGTAAGTCACTACAGGGGAGAAAACCCCAACGATATTCACATGGGCTGAGATATACACAAATAGAAAGGAATATTGCAGCGGAAAGTAAATAACTCTTATTCCATCAACTTTATAAACCACATACCACAGTCTATATAGTCCAAGAAAAGAAAATAACATAGCATACATCCACTAAACATATAGCCAGTTTCCATGTACAATTTACCAAGGTTCAAATTACAATTACATAACATACTAAGAAAAAACTTTAATCTTCAATCTACTCTTCACTCTCCTCATCGGATCTTGCTAAATCCTCGGCTTCAAATTCTCCTGAAATGTTTAGCATGGTGAGTCTACACAATAGACTCAGCAAGCAACTTAAAAGTTCAAACCATGTACTTAGCACACATGATTTCTAACAATTTAACACTTTACTAACTATCACATAATCATTAGCTATTTGCAATTTACAATTAAACAAACACATGCTCATACTATGACATGGATAATAAAACATGAAATCTATTAACAAACTATACTAACACATGTAACAAGAATTCTAAACATTGTTAATTATAATATGGTATTACTAACATGAGAGCATTCATACTAACACATGCTTGCATTCTTACTAGCACATGTCTTATATTCAAATTTATAACATGATATTAAACACATGGTTATCAAGTAATTTCTAACTCATGAACATATTTACATACACCTTCCCATGGTACTAAACATGATATCACAATTAACATAAATCACATGAACACATGTATGACATGAACATATGCACTTTTACCTTGGCTCTCACATGCATTTACTCTCACACTATCATTCACTTTCACTTACATATGATTTCACATGGTTTTCACTTTGCACATTCACGTATCACATGTCACATCACTTGCACTTACCATGTGCCACTTTCACATGTCACTTTACACATTATACACATATCCACTTTTACACATTGCCAAGACAGCCCAAAACACCACTAGAAAGATCACATAACACATACACATACTCGATCACCAGGAAAAGCGACCAAGTCTTGGTTACTACGCAGAACCGAGGGAAGCCCTCCCCACCATTACCAGTGGAACTTTTCCAGCTCCAAGATTTCACACGACCTGTTGCCCCGGGTATCATGTAACACATTTGAGCTTTCCCATAGGGGCACTACTACAGTACAACTCCACTCAATCTATGGTGGCAGTGTCTCATTGGCACAACTTATTTATCTTGTCACATTAACACATTTTCACACACACATGCCACATGTTCTCTCTCTTTCCATGCACATGCACACATAATTTATGAAACAATTACTTATAACTTTTAGTCTCTCAGATCAACCATAAACAATAATTGACAGAACCTAATCATGATGCTAATCTCATTTTTAAACATGGTTGAGATTTAATATCAAACCATGGTACATAAACCTTCAGAAATTCATAACTCCTTTTACAGTGATCAGAACATGGTTAAAATTTAACCACAGGGTACATAAGTATCATAGAACACATCAGTAATCTTTCATATTTTTAGAGTAGTATAACTATTTTTAATATTTAATAGAGATTTCCTAATATTTAACAAGATAATTCAACTAACATGGTAGACAGTAGGCCATCGAATCTAACCATCCTAAAACATGCATACAGTAGTCCTACATTCACAGAAAATTTTTGAGATGATAATATTCATCATACACATTTATTCTGAATTTAACTCTACCAAAACATATGTATTTCCCCCATAACAGAATTTCTATAAATAGCAATTATAATAAAAAAATTATCAAGATTTCATGGTATGATCTAGTGAACATATTAGACATGACAAAATTTTCTAAACACATGCATGTATTCACTTTTAACCAAAAAATCACATCACATGTATTTAAACACTATTCTGGAAAATCAGAGGAACTTGACGTCCATGGGTTGGATGCCATATGGGTTAATGGCATAATCGACTACCATTGACCAGGAACTTGGCGGCAACAAAGTGGCCATCAACCTCCTGTCTGCACACAGTGCAGACCGAACACAGAAAACATGGGATTTTGGAGGGTCTAGGCATGAAATAAAAATCCGTAAAAATATTAAAACCCTAAAGGACAAGTCTATGGAGTGAAACCCTAAGTTACTTGCCTCTATAAAATTCTTCAACAAGGAATTTTGTCGATGAAGCCCTCTTTTACCACAAAAGAGGTAGCCATCAAACAGGATCAAATCCTTCGTCTTGAGCACGATCTGGCCTCGATCTCCTCGTCAAGGGTCTTCCTCTTAGGTTGGGGAATCTTCTTCTTCACAGCACCAACCTCGAACAGTCAGCAATTTGGCCGACCCTCTCTTATTCTCTCCCTGAAACCCCAAATAACCCTAGGTGAGAAAAAGCCCTCTCCTTGGAGAGATGACCCAGCTATATAAACAATAGGAGTCGTAGTCAGGCTAGGAGTTAAGAAACCTGCCCGTTGGGATGTTTCCCAATCCGACTCCCAGAGAAAACGTAGTCGTTTCCAGATCTGGAAACGCAAAAGAACCGGTGAAGTAAACGACCAATATACTGCCATTGACCAGAAGTCAACGTCAATCGATGTTGACATCGATATCTTCCAGTCATACAGTAAACGACACACTTGTTGTCGTCAACTCACTCTTAACGTCAAGAGATGTTGATGTTAATCATAATTTCGGCAGAAATACAGAAACCATCAAACAACATGTATGCACAACAATAATTAATACTATATACACAGAATTTAATAAATATAATATACATAGAATTACATAATTATATTATATGCACAGAAATAAACATATATATTTATATGCACATAATTAAATAAACATATGAGGACAAATTCGAGGGCCTTACAGTTGAATCTTTGACCACTCTGAATGCTTCTACTTCAGCCGACTTCGTGAAGTATTCAGTGGAGGTCAGAATGAAGGACTTCTTATAGATTTCTCCAGTTCTGTCATCGAGTGGACCGACCACATCAAATGCCCACATGGCGAAAGGCCATGGAGAAATGAGAGCATGAAGAGAGGAGGAAGGAGCATGGATCTTTGTTAGGATCGGATGGGCGGATGGGTCAGATCTAGAAGGGAGGGTTGAATAGATCTAACACCAATTAATGCGGAAGCTTAAGCAATTCAAAATTACTTCGACTCAGAGATCAATTCACCCAAACAATTTACTGATCTGAAGTGTGACTAGTGTGTGTGAGCGAAATCCCTATGCATGCATCTAGCGTAATTCAAAGTCAAACACAATTCAAACCACTGCACAGAGGATTTTTAGGTGGTTCGGAAATCACCTCCAGTGACTCCTACGTCCACCCCTCACACAATGAGGCCACACTACACAAAACCTTGAGTACAACTCACACTGGAGCACGACGACTCCAAACACCCTTGAGCACGACGACTCAAGAAACAACCGGAGCATGACGAATCCAAACCCTTTGAGTACAATGACTCAAAGAAAACCTAGGAGATAGGTACGATGACCTACTCCACAAACCACTATGAGTTCGACGACTCACAAGCACTTGAGCACAACAGCTCAACACCAGAGCATTACGGCTCCAAACCTTTGGAGCACAAAAGATCCAAGTTCTGCTAGAACAAGCTCAGTTAGAGAATAGATCTTCTAGCCTGATCTATCTCAATACAAAGATAAAAATAGAACAAACATAATTAAGTGATCAGTGTAGAACACATACACAGATCACACAATGAAAACCTGGATGAACACTTCAAGAAAATGAATGAAATAGATGTGACTTGGATGTTCCTTGATGAAGAAGACTTGCAGAAGCCTGAATTGAAGACGCTTGAAGGAATTCGTTGAAGATCTTCTTCAATCCACGATGCTCTGCTTTAATGGCATCTGAAATGCCAGAAGTTCTTCTTCTACTGCTCCTCTTCAGTTGGATCTGCTCCCTATCTCAGCACAGCAAGCTTCTCTCCAGAGATTCTCCTTGATTCCCACGTCCTTCCTCTTGAAAGGATGGTCTGCAACTTCTGGAGATGGAGCAAGATCTGGAAACCCCCTTTCAGCCGCCAAAAAGGTTCTTCACGAAGTGTGTGGGCTCCCTTGCCTTTGGGGTACAAGGAACATGGGTATTTATAGCCCCATATGTCCATAAAGTGCCTTGAGGTGCATGGGCACGGAAACCTAGGTCAAATCCCCTAATTCCCAAGTAGCCACGTGTCCAGAAAAATTCACGTTTTGAGTTTCAGGTGGATTGTGTCGACACCACCAGGGAGTGTGTCGACACACTGTCCCGTTTGCGCAAAACTGGTCTTCTGGGAACTGGGTCTAGTGTCGACACTGCCTGGGACTGTGTCGACACACTGTCCCAGTCTGGAAACTGGGTCTTTTGGAATCTGGGACTAGTGTCGACACTGCCCATTGAGTGTGTCGACATGACTGGCAGACTGTGTCAACACACAGGCAGACCGTGTCAACACACAAGTGGACTGTGTCGACACCACTTGAGACAAATTTGAGTAAACCTGAAAATATAAAGTGTAAATAATTAATATAAGATATTATCATTAAAATATGAGATATTAAACATCAAAAACATATTGTCTAAGCATTATTGTAATATGTATAAAATGTATGACATATTCAACATGTCATCATCAAAATCACAATATGTCATCATTAAAATCACAATATGTCATCATTAAAATCACAACATGTCATTATTAAAATCACAACATGTCATCATTAAAATCACAACATGTCATCATTAAAATCACAACATGTCATCTTTAAAATCACAACATGTCATCATTAAAATCACAACATGTCATCATTAAAATCACAATATGTCATCATTAAAATCACAACATGTCATCATTCAAATCACAACATGTCATCATTAAAATCACAACATGTCATCATTAAAATCACAATATGTCATCATCAAAATCAAAGTATGAGTGATGTTCATTGGATATCATTAAAATACAACTTTAGGAAATTCCAAAACACACTCAACCCAACAATCTCCCCCTTTTTGATGATGACAAAACATATGCACAATCTCCCAATATCTTGACTCCCTTGACTACAATAACTCCGCCTTTGACCATATACACCCTTTGACCTTTCTCCCCTAGAGACCTTTCTCCCCCTAGAGACCTTTCTCCTTTAAAGAACTTTCTCCCACTAGAGACCTTTCTCCCCTAGAGACCTTTCTCCCCCTTTTGACAACATAAAAAGATAGATAAGAGAGAGAAACAAAGAATAGTACGAGATCAAGAAATGAAATGGAGTAAAGGAATGGTCAGAAATGATCAAAATAAATGAGACAAAGTGATATTGACATATGAGAGAAATGATTGTGTTTTTGGTATTGTGCCACAAAGTTTAATCATAAAGACACACTTAACACAAAGTATTGCAAGATATAATGATTTGAATGTTGTTAAAATAATGATGCAAATGTGAAGTAAAGTGACCTATATGATGAGCACAAATATTTAACAAGGATGTTAGGAGCTTTAATTTTATCACAATGTAGAATAATAGGTCTAAACTCAGTATGCATGAACTTTTTTATGGTCTTAAGCTTTTCCATCCTGACAATTTGACTTTCTTTCATTTTTAACTAGGAAAGAGTACAAGAATAAATTAGTTAAATCTCACTTTTCAGTGCAAGAGATCACATTGATCAGATGTAAGATCTCTTGATTACTCAGTGGTTTAACTTTTATTATCTTATACAGAGTTAAAAACTTTGATTTCCACTTTTTGACGCGAAACAAATCACTTTTTAGGTGAAATGACCCGGTTACTCAGTGGTTCAAGAATTTGCATTGCTCAATTTGTATCTTTCCAGTCATGACTATGAATTTAGATAAATTATTCTTAACATGTGGTAAAAATGAAGCTTAAACATACACATGTGAAATATTAAAGCCACTCATGTGCCTATAATAGTGTTTTGCAAATCATTTTAAAACATTCAGTATTAAGATTGCTTAACCTTGAAATGATACTGAATCTTTGAAATTAAACTAAATGCACAATGAGTTTAGTTTTAATGTTTTAATTCTCTCATAAGAACATAGCACAAGGACTCAAAAATTCTGATGACTTTGGGGTTCAAAATAGACAAGTAAGTTCAAGAGATATGACAATGACTCCCCCTCAACAAATATTCCCCCTCAACAATTGCATAAAAGAATCTTGATACTTGGCGGAGACATATACTCACGCATAGTGAAAGTGTCCAGACAAGCCTGACTTGTCTTTTTTCAAATCACCATTGATATACCAAGCATCCCAATGCAATGTGAGAGTGAGGAATTCATTTGCAGGAACATTTGTCAACAACTGAATGGGAGTTGATGATAAATCAGATATGAAATAATATTTCTTCAACATTTCACTCAAAGATTCTTTTTACTCACTTCCCCATAAGATATGCATGATATGAAATGATCATTTAAGCAATTCAGATATGTTCAATCAAAGTAGTTTGCACAGAAAGAATATGAACATGATCAAGCATGCATTAACAGGCAATTTATTAAAGGAGAAAAGTTTCAAAGACTTAAAATAAAGTTTTTGAGATTTTCATTTTTCTTGATGACCTTTTATGCAGGAAAAAAACTATTGATACTTGGCGGAGAGTTTTTCTCACGCATGATGAGAGTTTCCAGACGAGCCTAACTTGTCCGTTCACATTTCACCATTTGATATACCACATAGTCACTGTAAAAAGGTCAATTATTCTTTAGTTTCAGCATGAAATTCATTGCATTTTCAAGAACATTTTTTGCACTTTTTCAAATTTACTCCCCTTTAATATGTGCATGGAATGAAAAAGCTAGCAAGCAATTTACACATGATTATGAACACAATTAGCTTTAAGCATAACATGACTTTTGGTACTTGGCGGAGTATTTTACTCACGCATAATGATAGCATCCAAACAAGCATAACTTGTTTTTCCACATGTCATCATTTGATATACCAAAAAAGTCAAAGCAGTTTATATGTACACAGAATCATGGGCACAATTAAGCAAGCATGATAATACAAGCATGATTCCAATTGTTATGACACAAGGTTATTGTTGGGAGTAGCATCAGAACACATTTTTCATTGTTCAGATACAAAATCAAACATCATTTCAATTCAGGCAATTCAAATTTGAAATGATAAAGAAGTCTTACCTGAATGGACTTCAATTGCTTTTCAAAGATCTTAACTGTGTTCTCCAATCATTTCTTGCCTTGCATAGCCAATATCTTGAGTCCATTTACAATGTATGCTGCAAGTCTCCTCAGCTTGCTGATTAAGTTGGTTTTGGGACCCACACTTGCTTGGGTCCTGCAATGAAATCAATGTTAGAGTGCAATAAAGATTGTTGAATCCAGAATGATATTATTTTTGGTATAGATGCATTTCTTTTATTGACAGAACTATGAGCAGAATTAGTTTCAATTTTCTTTTTGTCTTGCTCAATGCATCTATGTTTTCATGAAGTGTTCAATTTATATTCACATGGAGTTTCTGAGCATTTTCAACAAAATCATGATTCTTAGTTACATGTGAATAATGTGAAAACTTTTACAAGTAATTCAAGCCAAATTCATCATGGAAAAAATGAAATACACAAGCAATCATGTTTCAATGACAACCATTTTTTTATTTTTATTTTTTAAATTAATGACTCTTACATAAGGAAGATCATTGGTACCTGGCAGAGGTTATTCCTCATACATAATGATAGTTTCCAGATAAGCATGACTTGTCCTTTCACAATTTACCATTTGATATACCAATTGATCTTTGCATAAGAGACCCAATTGATTTCAGTTTTTATTTAGCAGGGAATCTCTCAGAAGTATTTATCTGGTGATATTTTCAATTTCTTTCATTCTCTTCACTTACTTTCCTTGTAGCCTTAGTCATGAAGCCTTCATTTTGAAATTGACTACAAGGATCCCTGCATCCAGCATTCAAGCAGCACATTTTAGAACCCAACTTGTTTGGGTCCTAAGGATCTTCCATGAATTTGCAACAATGATTTTTGAATCCAAAAGGATTTGATATTGGGTGCATTTTTCTAAAGACTAGAAACACTGGAATCTTGGTTTCTAATCTTAGAGCTATTGGTATAGAATGCACCACTGACATACTGAACATTTTGTTTTCTATTTTCCAGATTTTATCATTGAGATTTTTAACATGGAATTCAGAAGAGATCTTTTGTGCAATAGTTCCTTTTTCATGTACATAGAATTTTTGAGTGTTTTCAGCATGAACATGATCTTTATTCTTATGTACATTACATGAAACATGGGATCATACACAAGATTATCAATTCTATGCCAACATTCCCTAGAAGTATGCCCAAATTTATGACATGTGAAGCACTGGACTGATTTGACATATATATGGAAATGTTGATCTCTATTCCAGCAAAATTTGGCTAAATGACCAGGTTTATTACAATTAAGCAAATGAGATCATTTCTTACCTGGTACTTACCTTGGCATGTATGCATTTGCTGGAATCTCCTTTTCATGTGAGTAGGCTTACCATTAGGAGAAGAAGGTACCTTTTGGTGGCTCTTGGCATAATGTGAACTTGGAACTTGTCTTGGAGCTTTTTGGATTGATGGAGGAAGTAGATGAATCTTCTTGACAGTAGCATTTTTCTTTTTCTCTGTTTGTTTTTGAACAAGAACTTTCACAAGTTTTTCATTAGAATTAGCAGATTTCTTGTTCGCAGCAGCTTTAACAAATGTTATTATGGTTTTCTTTTCATTTTTCTTAGTTTTCACAGAAGCAAGACTTGTGTTTGTAGTGTTCTTCAATTCATGTTGAAGCTTCTATTTTTCTGCTTTTAATGCAACAACTTCTTTTTCTGAAATTTGAAGCTTGTTTAGCATGACATCCAAACCATTTTTCATCTTGTTCTTTTCATTTCAAATTTAGCAATTTGTTTTTCCAAATCGGCCTTTTTATTACACAAATTGCTACATTCATTGTCCAATGGTTTGTCATGGAACAAGCATTCAATCTTCCTCTTTAAATGATGATTTTCTTCAACAAGTTGTTTGCATCTCTCATTTATTTGATGATCATGAGCCATGTTAGAAATCTGTTTCTTTAATTGATCATTATCAGATTTGAAGTTTTCATTGAGATCAATCAATTTTTCTTTTTCATTTTCCAGATCAATGACTTTCGATTTCAATAGCTCATGGTTTTCTTTCACTTCATTCAATTTATTTTCACAGATTTGGACTTCATCTTCCAAATTCTCTTTCTCAGAATTTAATTTTTCAACTTCATTTTTCAAATTCTTATTTTCTTCTTGCCAATGTTTTAAAGTCTTTTTTAAGTCTCTATTTTTAGTGTTCAGCTTTGCATTAAGATTTTGCATCCTTTCACAGAATTCAATCAATCTATCATGAGACATTCCTTCATCTTCATCAGAATCAGAGTTAGAATATATAGATGAGTCTAGAATGGATGTACTTGACCTTGTAGACCCATTTGATTTCTTGTGTTTTGAAGAGGATGAAGAATGCTCTGAGCTATTAGAGTGTGCAGTGAGAGCCACAACCTTCTGAATTGTTGATTTTCTGGATTCATTGAGGCTCTTCTTTGCCATAAAGTACTTGTGAATTTCTTTTGCTCCTTTTCTTTGTGCTTCATTTGAAAAACTTGATGAAAGTGAGACTGGTGATTTCTCTAAAATTATAATAAGAAATTCATTCAAATTAAAGAGATTTGCCATTATATCAAAACTCAAAAGACAATTAGATCTAATCACAGTGAATCAATGTAACAAGGAATTAGATGTAGTAATTAGAGTGGTTAACCTGCTCTAATACCAAATGTAGGAATCAGAGCGATTAAGCACACAGAGATAGTGAAAGATCAAGCAAACAGTTCAAGCAATTAACACAGAGATCAAACAGAAGCAATCAAATCAAATCAGTAACAAACATTAACCTGCTCTGATACCAATTGTTAGGATCGATGGGTGGATGGATCAGATCTAGAAGGGGGGTTGAATAGATCTAACACTAATTAATGCGGAAGCTTAAGCAATTCAAAATTACTTCGATTCAGAGATCAATTCACCCAAACAATTTACTGATCTAAAGTGTGATTAGTGTGTGTGAGCAAATCCATTAATAGTGTGAGCGAAATCCCTATGCATGCATCTAGCGTAATTCAAAGTCAAACCACAATTCAAACCACTGCATAGAGGATTTTTAGGTGGTCGGAAATCACCTCCAGTGACTCCTACGTCCACCCCTCACACAATGAGGCCACACTACACAAAACCTTGAGTACAACTCACACTGGAGCACGACGACTCCAAACACCCTTGAGCACGACGACTCAAGAAACAACCGGAGCATGACAAATCCAAACCCTTTGAGTACAATGACTCAAAGAAAACCTAGGAGATAGGTACGATGACCTACTCCACAAACCACATATGAGTTCGACGACTCACAAGCACTTGAGCACAACAGCTCAACACCGGAGCATTACGGCTCCAAACCTTTGGACCACAAAAGATCCAAGTTTTGCTAGGACAAGCTCAGTTAGAGAATAGATCCTCTAGCCTGATCTATCTCAATACAAAGATAAAAATAGAATAAACAGAATTAAGTGATTTGTGTAGAACATACACAGATCACACAATGAAAACCTGGATGAACACTCCAAAAAAATGAATGAAATTGATGTGACTTGGATGTTCCTTGATGAAGAAGACTTGCAGAAGCCTAGATTGAAGACCCTTGAAGGAATTCGTTGAAGATCTTCTTCAATCCACGATGCTCTGCTTTGATGGCATCTGAAATGCCAGAAGTTCTTCTTCTACTGCTCCTCTTCAGTTGGATCTGCTCCCTATCTCAGCACAGCAAGCTTCTCTCTAGAGATTCTCCTTGATTCCCACGTCCTTCCTCTTGAAAGGATGGTCTGCAACTTCTGGAGATGGAGCAAGACTTGGAAACCCCTTTTCAGCCACCAAAAGGTTCTTCAGGAAGTGTGTGGGCTCCCATGCCTTTGGGGTACAAGGAACATGGGTATTTATAGCCCCATATGTCCATAAAGTGCCTTGGGGTGCATGGGCACGGAAACCTAGGTCAAATCCCCTAATTCCCAAGCAACCACGTGTCCAGAAAAATTCACGTTTTTGAGTTTCAAGTGGACTGTGTCGACACCACCAGGGAGTGTGTCGACACACTGTCCCATTTGCGCAAAACTGGTCTTCTAGGAACTGGGTCTAGTGTCGACACTGCCTGGGACTGTGTCGACAAACTGTCCCAGTCTGGCAACTGGGTCTTCTGGAATCTGGGACTAGTGTCGACACTGCCGATTGAGTGTGTCGACACGACTGACAGACTGTGTCAACACACAGGCAGACCGTGTCAACACACTGGCAGACCGTGTCAACACACAGGTGGACTATGTCGACACCACTTGAGATAAATTTGTGTAAACCTGAAAATATAAAGTGTAAATAATTAATACAAGATATTATCATTAAAATATGAGATATTAAACATCAAAAACATGTTGTCTAAGCATTATTGTGATATGTATAAAATGTATAACATATTCAACATGTCATCATCAAATCACAATATGTCATCATTAAATCACAATATGTCATCATTAAAATCACAACATGTCATCATTAAAATCACAACATGTCATCATTAAATCACAATATGTCATCATTAAAATCACAACATGTCATCATTAAAATCACAACATGTCATCATTAAAATCACAACATGTCATCATTAAAATCACAATATGTCATCATCAAAATCAAAGTACGAGTGATGTTCATTGGATATCATTAAAATACAACTTTAGGAAATTTCAAAACACTCAACCCAACAATCTTGTCACCGTGGAGTTGGCATTTAGCACATTGACAAACAAATGAGTGCAATCTTCTTCCATGGTATGCCATTAATAGTGTCTTAGCAACTTTTGGGCAATTGCTCTACCATTGACATGGCACCACATTCACTAGAGTGTGTGGCTTCAACAATATTTTGAGATTCGATCTCATCAAGGCAACAAAGATAGGCCCCAATAAGGGATTTCTTGTGAAGAATACCACCTATGATCTTGTAACATTCAGAGACGTGGCGAATAGCCCCTCTATCAGAAGAGGTGGCATAATCAGGGAAGGATCCATCTTTGAGATAATTTTCAATGTCAATGTACCAGGGATGGCCGTCATCGAGTTCAATTTTTGGCTCTTTTAAAAGTGCATGGACTTGATGAGAAGGGATTTTCAATCTTTGGACGGAGATGGTTTCAGAGGATCTCCCTAGAGGGATAGGAAGAGAAGAAGCTAGGGAAGCAAGTGAATCTGCTAGAATGTTCTGAGCCCTAGGAGTGTGAACCAGAATGAGCTTCATAAACTGCCGGATCACTCTTCCTACCAAGTCCTGGTATGGTTTCAACTTGGGGTGCCAGGTCTGGTACTTGCTAAGGGACTTCTGGAGTATCAATTGCGAATGTCCAATTATCCTTAACTTCTTAACCCCTAGCAACAATGCCATTTTCAGCCCAACTAAGAGTGCGTCATATTCGGCCACATTGTTCGTGGCAGGGAAGGTTAGTTGGTAGGCGTGCGGAATCACTACCCCTTCTAGTGAGAGGTGGACTGCTCCTATTCCACTCCCTTTAGAATTGAGAGCTCCATCAAAGTAAAGTATCCATGAAAGTTCACCATCAATAATGGCTCCTAACTCTTCATCCGGAAAGCTTTCATCAATGGGAGAACATGAAGGTAAGGGGTGGGGGCTAAATGTTTGGCAATGACATGCCCCTTGATTGACTTCTGATTAACGTAGGTGATGTCAAACTGATTAAGGAAGCTTTTCCACCTCATAAAACATTCAGTCAGAATGGACTTCTCTAGCAAGTACCGAATTGGGTCCATTCGTGCCAAAAGCCTTACTTCATGAGCTAGGAAATAATGCTTCAACTTCTGGGAAACCCAGACGACGGCCGCACATGTCCTGTCCATGGCAGTGTACCTTTTCTCAGCTTCATTGAACAACTTGGATAGGTAATACACTGCTCTCTCCTTCTTCTCATCGTCATATTGGGCCAAGGCTGCTCTAGTGGAATCTTCAATTGTTGACACGTAGAGCAATAAGGCCGACCCGGGACCGGAGGAGCGAGAACAGGGGGGTTGAAAATATAACTCTTCATTTCTTCAAAGGCCTTTTGACACTTATCATTCCAATCAAATTTAGCCTCTCCTCTAAGCATCTCATAAAGGGCTTGCAACGGATTGAATGTTGAGAGATGAATCTCCTAATAAATTGAAGTCTACCAATGAACCCTCTAAGTTCTTTGATATTCCTAGGAGGAGGCATGTCGATTATTGCTTTGGCCTTGTTGGGATCAATCTCAATTCCCCTCTTGCTGACTATGAACTCAAGAAACTTCCCTGAGGCTACTCTGAAAACATACTTCTTAGGGTTCATCTTAAGCTTATGTTCTCTAGACCGTTGAAGAACTGCCCGGCAGATCTCAGCATGGCCATGTTGAGTTCTAGATTTAACCAAGACATCATCAACGTAGAACTCCATGTGCACATGCATCATGTCGTGAAAGACTGCCATCATTGCCCTTTGATAGGTTGCTCCTACATTCTTCAGTCTGAAGGGCATCATGACATAACAATAGGTGCCCCATGGCGTGGTAAAAGAAGTTTTCTTATGGTCTTCCTCTGCTAGATGGATCTGATTATACCAAGAGAAACCATCCATAAATGACAACATCTCAAAACCGGCAGTATTGTCCACTAGGACATCTATGTGGGGGAGAGAAAATCGTCCTTAGGGCAAGCACGATTAAGGTCATGGAAATCTATGTAGATCCTAACCTTACCGTCCTTCTTCATCACAGGGACGATGTTAGCTACCCACTGTGGATAAAGCACAACCTTATTAAACTTGGCTTTATGCAACTTATCAACCTCCTCTTTGATCTTGAGCACAAGCTTGGGGTGTAGCCTCCTTAGCTTTTGTTTGACGACTTTTGCATCGGCTTTTAAAACAAAATAGTGCTCAACCAAAGAGGTGTCAAGCCCCGGCATGTCCTCGTAGGACCAGGCAAAACCATCGAAAAATTCTTTGAGGATAGCTACAATGGCTTCTTCTTCTTCTATGCTCAAGTTGGCACTAATCAAAACTACCTTCGGGGATTCTTCGGTGCCAAGGTTGATCTCTTTGGTTGGCTCGTCCGCAGCCATGGTTGGCTCATCAAACCTCTTCGTGCCATCCACATAGGAGCTCACTTGCTCCTCTTCTTCCGACCCAAGATCTCCCGGCTCATCTTTTTCATCAAAATCTAGCAGATATACTCCTAAACCATTGTCTACTGAATCGCCTTCCACAAAATCTGTTTCTACCAGAGCAGGTTCCTCAAGAAATTCTGGGACTTAACTTAACTTAACACATCTCTCAGCCAAGGCCAAAACATATCGAGCAGGGACTTGCCTACCCTTCTCCTTGTGAATGCATGGCTGAGAGGGACCAAACTCTTCTAAACCTAGGCCTAAGTCTAGACTTGATTCTAACTTGAATCTAAACTACTATGTATAGGACTATGTACAAAACTATGTACAAGAGAAGTGCCCCTAGACAGGCGAGAATTGGAATTTAGGTTGAATAGAGTTGGCCCATGGCCGATCGGAGGAGACTCCACAGAGGAGGGGTGCTCGATGGAGACCTCACATTCCCACCTTTGAAAATTGGCATTTTTTTTTTGGGAGTCAAGGCTTAGAACCATGAGCTGTTGACTCAAGGCTGCCCTGACTGGCTAGGTGAGTAATGGAGGAAGGATAGGTTGGGAAAGAAGGGGGAGAGAAGTGACTAAAGAAGGAAACTCGTGTGCCGAGCACACTTTAGATGAGGAGTGAGAAGGTAAAGGGGATGGAGACGGAGATGAAGATGGGAGATCGGAAACAAAGAGTGAGAGAAGGCCGAAGTCTTCATAGACCTCCTCAAATTTAGAAGCTTCCTCTTCTTCCTCACTCTCTGACTCAGATAGTTCCTCTACGGTAGGCTTCCTTGTTCCTGGCTGGATGGGTACCTGAATGAAATGTTCTTTCAGGGTCCAGGTAAGAGGTGTATAGGGTATGAATAGATCCAGATGAATAGGGCCTGGATGAAATCCTAGACCAGCCCTAGATAACAACCTCTTCACTTGGACACTACAAACAGGACCCTGTCTGTCTCTGCCCAACCCTCGGCCATGGATATAGCCGATCTTCACCATCACCTCCCAACCTTTCCCTTGAGGACATGTGACGGTCTCAAATTCTTCATTGATGAAGGGAGGTTGGCTCAAATCAAGGGGAGATGGTAAAACAATGATGGACATGATGGGTTTCTTCCCCTTGTCTGGAATGAATAGGTGTGGCATCTACTCCGATGTGATGGAGTTGAGGGTTTCCACAGTAAGGATGCTCTTGATTTTAATGACCTACCCATTGAATGGAAACTTGAAGCATTGATGGGCGGTGGAAGGGACCCCTAGAGTTTGCTCTAACCAAGGACGGCTGAGAATGGCCTTATAGGTCGGATCGACATCTAAGACTAGGAACTCCGAAGACATAGTAACTGGTCCTATTTCCAATTGAAGAGCAATTTTTCCTTTGGAAACCCTCTTGGAATTGTCATAGACAATGATGGTGGAGAAGATTTTCTCCATATTGTCTTCCCTTAAACCCAACTATTTGAGAGTCTTCATCAGACAAACATTGATGGATGCCCCTGTGTTGATGAGAGTGGAATCCACCGAAACTCCGTTGAGGGGGACGGTTAGACAGAGAGGGAGTGAACGACACTCGGGGGTTGCAAGATCTTTGTCCGAGAAGGAGATGGAGGGTCCTTGGGTGAGGGAAAGAATAGCATTGGTCACCCCACTAGCAGGAAGGTCATCACTGACCATGATCTTTTTAAGGAATTAGAGGAGAGTGGACTGATATGAGGGTGACTTCCTTATCAATTGTAGGATGGATACCCTTGCAGGGGTCTTGTCTAAGTGCTGAAGAATATCATATTCAGTGCCAGTAGGTGGCGGAGGTCCACTATCTTCCTCATCTTGCGATGGCCGTGGGAGTGGGGGAACAATGCAGTTCCGGAGGGTGACATGAATGTTCTCCTGAGACCAAGAGAGAATAAGTAGGAGTGGTTGGGAGCCATAGGTGGGTGGCTCATAGGTGGAGGGACTGGGAATAGACTGGGAATCTTGGCGAACGGGTCTGATGAGCACTAAGGGCCGCTCATCCAGGATAGCATAGACAGTGGTGGAGGGTTCATGTGACT
Organism: Colocasia esculenta; assembly: GCA_014218235.1. Lineage (NCBI taxonomy): Eukaryota > Viridiplantae > Streptophyta > Magnoliopsida > Alismatales > Araceae > Colocasia > Colocasia esculenta. The sequence continues at coordinate 71,566,811 of CM024758.1, forward strand.
CTACTGAGGGACACGAGTACCACTCCTCAAAACCTTCTACCCCCCACTATTGTTCTCTTCTCACAACCCGAGGTCCTGGATGTGTCATGGTGTTAACCTTCTCCTGGGACTTGGAGGTGGATGGGTTGTTGTTATTTTGGTGGTTGGGGAGGGGGTTCTGCACTATACCCAGATCCCTTCTTGTATACCTAAACTTGGCAATGTCGACCTTGACATCATCCCAATTGATCCTACTCTGATCATTCATGTCATACACCTAGTCATGGAAGGTGAAACAATTGTGGATTTCGTGACTGGGGGCCCTATGATAAGGACAATACTTTGACGTGTCAGCCCTAGGATGTACGCCCTTCTTCTATGGCGGAAGTTGGATGGCATCGCAAGACATGAGGGCGAAGAAGATGTCCCCGAGGGATTTAGGGAGGGCAGGATAGTGAGATTTCTTGGGATCGGGATGGGTATAGCCAGAAGGCAGAGGAACAGCTGAATAGGGTCTGGAGGGATGTGATGGGAATTGGTGAGGATTGGAGGGGGAAGTAAAGGTGGAGGGTTTATTAGGGGGCCTTAATGGCTGACTGTAAGTGCTGATGGACTCATTAACGGTCACCCCCTCAGTGGTCGGTGCCGCGAGAGCCTTACATCCCTTAGGCTTCCCTTCAAAGAATGGCGGGAGAGAGGAGTCTTTGATTTGGTTTTGAACCACCCTAGCTCGATTGTAAAGATGTGCAATGGAGGGAAACTCACTAAGCATCAATATGGATTTGAGTAAGGGGGTGGTATTGGTGACTATCATGGTGATGTCTTGGGACTCCAGGATGGGGAGGTCAGCCCTCAAAGCCATGGATCTCCAACGGTTGGCAAAAGTGACGAAGTCTTCGTCTGGCCTCATCTTTTCCGCCACCAAGCCAGGAAGTGTGGGGACTTGGGTGGCCATGTAAGAGAAGTGGGAGATGAAGCGTTCGGAGACAATGTCAAAGTTAATAAGATTGGATGCAGATAGGGTGGTGAACCACCTCAAAGCCTCCCCTTCTAACGATTGTTGGAAGAGGTGAACCATGAGGACCCGATCATATAGCCACCGGTGGGAATCCATGAGAAAGCCGGTGAGATGGAATTGGGGGTTGGAGCTCCCGTCATACTTGCGGTATTTCGGGGCCTTGAAACCCGGAGGAAAGTAAGCATTCGGGAGCTTGCAGTAGTTTTGAAGGGAGTGAGGCTTAGACAAGGACAAAGATTCAGCCAAGAGTCCCCTAACAAGACCCTCCATCTCAGACCTGGAGATGGATTCAGGTTGAGTGTGTAATGACCCCCCTTATACCGGTACGATTATACCAATCCACGTCGGTATAAAGAATGCCGTCACAGTGGGACATTTACCCAACACTAACATTAGATTGAGATGTACACGAATAACAAAAGATTACAGCGGAAATAAAATAACAATCTTATTCCATCATCAACATTCTATCCACAGTCCATATAGCATAAAAGAAATACATTTGCCCACTTTATTACAACTCCAAATTAGATTACATTGTCCACATGAAATACTCCATTATATGATTACATACTTATGAAAATAAAGGTACAAGAAGAATCTTCACAACACTAGCTACTCCTCTCGCTCAGAGTCGCTCCTAACTATCTCCTCCAAGGAAGTGGAGACACCTGCCACACCCGTACGCCGAAGCAAGTATGAGTCTAAATAGACCCAGCAAGCAATCCATGAACACAACCATACACATATCATCTACACATGCTAGTTTCCTAATCATTTAAGGATAAACATGGTGCATGCTTTATATTACTTTAACAACTAAGTATAAAAACCTATCACATGCTTTCTACACCTTTTGTTCATCATGCTTCAAAGATTTTAATCTCATTCAAACCATATTGCAACTATACACAATTTAAGCATAGAACTATACATAAAGTAAATAGCATACCTAGTATGGATTCTATTCATTTTCTTCATGTATTTAACACAATTGTATACACATTTTTCTTACTGTTTTGACATGAATTTAACACATTCACATGGGATTACACTATTTCACATGATAACACATTCACTTAACAATTTCACATGCTCATATTTCACATTGCACATTTCACATGATCATATTCACATATTCATATTTTACACTTAGTTGCCGTGACACATAGTCCAAACTACCACTAGAAGGACACACAAAACACAAAACACATACACATATCCATCACCTAGGCAACATAGTGATAGATCTTGGTTAACTGCGCAGAATTGGGAGAAACACTCTCCACCCTAACCAGTGGTACTTGTCCACCTCCAGGATTTCATCCTAATGCCCTTAGGATATTACTCACATTGAACCTTCTCGTAGGGACTTTACTACGGTATGGTTCCACAGCCCTCTATGGTAGCAGTGTCAGTAACGGCACAGTTTATACATTTTCACGTTATCACATTGTCATATTATTAACATGCATTTAGACACATACACATTCACTTTTAACACATATACATGGATCAGTTTGTAGAGCATGTTATTACTGTTTCATAATATATTAAACTCATACACAAGCCTATTCATGCTGGAAACTACTGGATCATACCAGATAAAGCTTAACATGTTCAACATGACTAATTTCCATGGTTAAACTAATAATCACATTTTTTGTTATCAAACCAGAACCAAAATTTTATCACAGGTTCTAAACAGTAACCATGTCACATGCTCAATTTTTCAGATTTTTTGGACTTGTAAAATAATTATAACAATTAAAACATGTTTCAGGCATATTTATCATTAAATTCATTTACACATGATACACAGTAGGACAGTCATGCATAACCCTGTCAAAACCTGCCAACAGTCGTTATAAGCACATGGAAATTTTATGAAACCTTAAGGTAGAAATTCTAATAAATAAAACTGTACACAGAAATTTGTCCTAGCCTCATGATGTGACCTACTGAATGTACATGACCCAAGATAATCCTTACAGCATGTACACACATCCAGAAGTCTGAAAAATATACCACAGAGATCAAATATGCATTCTGTAAAAAGACCTGTAGAACTTGGTGGCACAGAGGTTGCCACCACCGGGTTAACGACACATGATGTTGCCGCTAATCCTGGATCTTAATGGCAGCAAGCTGGCTGTTAAGTTCCTGTCTGCAGAGGTGCAAACTGCACGCACAAACCATGGTGAATGGGGGTTCCAGGACACGAGGCAAATTCTGTAAAATTACTTGGGACCTAGAAGACATGTGTAGGGATGATGTACAAAGTTTACTTGCCTCCGAAAAAATTCTAGGTAGGATTATTTTTTCCGAAGATGCTCTCCTCATCCAGCCAAGATGTGCCCAAATCTCCCCTCGAATCGGCTTTTGTGATGGAATATGTTGCACGCCGGAGTCGGGGAAGCTTCACAGATGTTTAAAGTCTCTCCCAGTCGATGTAGATTGCCAGAAGACACATCACAACGCCAGATCCAAGCTTCCCAAGTTCAATTTTTCACACAGGTTTTCTAGGGTTTTGACAAGGGCCCAAAAAGACCTAATCCGTCCAGAAGAATGAGTTTTTATAGAACCTAAGGGGTCAGGTACGCATTAGGGTAGGAATCCTACCGTCGAAAGCCAGTTTCCAAAACAAGAACCGAAGGAAATGCAGCCGTTTCCAGATCTGAAACTACACAATTTCTGGGAAATAGACGTCCACATTCCTGCCGTTTACTGGGAATCATCGTCCATCGATCTGGACGTCGACTCTCTCATAAACGTCCATGCATGTTGACGTTTACATGCACTTCGGCCAGAACATAGAAATGACCATAAACATACATACAATATATGTATATACATGAATATGTAATGTGAAACCTATGCACCATATGTACAATGTAAATAAAACAATATATACATGATTGACAAGCATATGCATATATACAACATTATTTAATATAAGTTCTATAGAAATAAACACATATCTATATATATACATATACATGTATACACATGCACATAGCTATATACACATAGCAACTAATACATCATAAGACAAAGTCAAATAAAAGAGCAAAAATTCGAGGGCCTTACACCCTCTCCCCCTTAAAGAAAACTTCGTCCTCGAAGTTAGAATGACACTACTCAAATAATTGGGGATATTTCTTCATCATAGCATCCTCAAGCTCCCAAGTAGCCTCCTCTCGTGAGAAATTCCACCATAGCACCTTCACGGACGCAATGCTCTTGTTCCAGAGGTGCTGAACCTTCCGATCAAGAATAGCTACTGGTTGCTCAAGATACGACAGATCTGGCTGGATCTCCACTGGCTCGTGACTAATCACATGAGACGGATCCCGCACATACCTCATGAGCATAGATACGTGAAAAATAGGATGAACACTAGCTAACGCTGGGGGTAAAGCTAGCTCATAAGCCATGTTGCCCATTCGTCTAAGAATCTCATATAGGCCAATGAATCTAAACTTACTATACCTGCCAAACCTGACAATGCCTCGGGTAGGTGAAACCTTTAGAAAAACATGCTCACCCACCTCGAACTCTAAATCCTTCTTCCTATTGTCGGCATAGCTCTTCTGCCTATCCTGCGCCGCAACAAGCTTCAGCTTAATTAGCTAAATCTTATCCAAAGTCTCCTACACTAACTCCGGACCTATCAACTACCTATCACCTGTCTCCTCCCAACATAAAGGAGATCTACAAGGCCGCCTATACAATGCCTCAAATGGAGCCATACCAATACTCGCATGAAAACTGTTGTTATATGCGAACTACACAAGAGGTAATTGACGCTCCCAATCACCCTTCCAATCCAACACGCATGCTCTCAACATATCCTCGAGCGTCTGGATCGTCCTTTCAGACTGTCCATCTGTCTGAGGATGGAATGTCGAACTAAGCTTCAATTAAGAACCAAATGCCTCCTGAAGACCCTGCCATAACCTCGAAGTAAATCTCGGATCTCGATCCAAAATGATCGACTTCGGCACGCCATGCAACCTAACAATGCTACTAACATACAACCTAGCCAAACTCTCAACTTACTGCTTCTTCTTCATAAGCAAGAAATGTGCAGTCTTAGAGAATCTATCTACAATCACCCAAATCGAGTCATTGCCCCTCACTGATCTGGGCAAACCTGTTACAAAATCTATAGTGATGGCCTCCCACATCCATACTGGGATCTTCATCTTCTGCATAAGACCAGATGGTCGTTGACGCTCGGCCTTCACCTGCTGGCATACTAAACACCTGGATACAAAATCCGCTACATCCTTCTTCATGCCAGACCACCAAAATGATCTCTTCAAATCCTGGTACATCTTAGTGTTGTTAAGTGAAGAATGATTATCTAGAGGGGGGGGGTGAATAGAGAATCTTCGGAATTATATGCCAATTTAGAAATTAAAGTCAGTGAGATTTAGATGGTGATTAGACGAACAACTCATGATGTAGGCAAACACAAACCACACATAAGAGAGCAGAATTTTAAGGTGGTTCGGCTCCAATGAGGAGACCTACATCCACCCCTCACCAAACCAGTGAGGCACCACTACGAGAACCACTATGTGAGACTCTCACACAACTGCTGATTCACAGCTTCTTCACATCCGCTGACTCACAACTTGAGCAATCTGCTGATTCACAGCTTCAAATCCTATGATCCAATCACAACACATGAAGGATCAACTCAATCTACTTCACAAAGAAGCAGACAACACAACTTTGTAATATTCAAAAGAAATTGAAAAGAATTTAGTAGACAGATGCCAGGAGGTGTTTAGAAGTAATCAAACTCTCTGCTCAGGAGCCCAATCTGGATTTAGAAATTCCTTAACTCCAATTCTGACTCCTCCTCAGACGAATTCCTCTTCTAATTGCAGCACAAGGATCACACGCATCAGAGTTGAAGAAGTGTTCTGATCCTCTGTTCTGAAAGTTCAGCAACAATTCTTCGAAGTAGCAAATTGGCTTGATCTAGTAGCACATTCTTCGCATCTGAGCTCCAAGTTGAGGCTGCCTATTCTTGCTAAACGCAGAGCTCTATTTTCTTCTTCTTTCTTCTCTCTCCAATCTCTTTCTTTCAAACTGTGCACGATGCCCCTATCGAACTGGGAAAGTTTTTCACTTTTAATCTGATTGCACGTGATTCGCTGCAGTGGGTCCCTCAACAGATTCCCAATAGTTGTGGAGAATCATTTTGCCGCCAAGAGATGGTATGTTCCAGAAATGATGATGTGTACCCAAAGTCCCAAACGGATGGACCTAGGGTCACGTGCCCAATTCTTATGCGCTTGTGACTGCTCTGTTGAAAGATTCTAAGTATTGTAGTGTCGACACATCCAAGATGTAGTGTCGACACACATATACATTTAAGTATAGCAAGAGTCCCAGAACACTAAGCTGTAGTGTTGACCTGGCCATTTCATAGTGCCAACCTGCTCTTTCTTCTGAATCATCCTGTTTTTTAGATAGAGTCGACCTCACTTGGAAAGAGAGTCGACCTCATCCCCACTTCTCTTCACAGAACACCTTGAATCCTAAATAGTTACACAATCAGAACTAGGTTCAAAATAGTACAGCCAAGAGAATCAAAAATTACCTTCTGACCCTTGTCACACAATTGGCTTATACTCAGGAGGTTGTACTCCAATCCTTCCACCAGAAGAACATCATCAATTAAGTTGGAAAGATTTCTGCCTACCTTACCTGAACCAACAATCTTATCTTTATTACTTCCACCAAAGGTAACATGCCCAGCTTTCTTTTCAGACAAAAGTCAAAATTTATCCTTGTCTCCAGTCATATGTCTTGAACACCCACTATCTAGATACCACATGTTGTTCTTGGCTGTAAGACATACCTGCACACAAAATCAAAGAAAATTCTTTGGAACCCAAGTGCATTTGGGTCCCTCCAAACCACACAAATCAAGAACATGAGAGAGCAAATTCTTGGAATCCAAATTTGTTTCTTTACTATGGATTTGTTTTTGTTCCTGATATCATGTTGGTTTTTGTTTTTTCTTGTTGTTTTCACAGTGTTTTGGAGCATTTGCATTCATGAATCTTTTACCAAAATTTTTTTTATTGACATTTTCATAGTGAGGCCAGAACCTGGTTTGACTCCTAAACTCTTTAGGATATCTTGTTCTGTCAAATCCAGCAAATTCATAAACTTGTGTCGACACTCTGTAGGGGTAGTGTCGACCTACATAATCCCATTCTGACTTGTTTTGAGTGTTTGTATGAGTAGGTCTTGACCTACCATATGCCCACCTTGTGTGAGACAAAGCCTGTGATGGTGTTGACCTATCATAAGTCCATTTTCTCAAATTTTGTGACTTTGTGTATGATGGTGTCGACCTATCATAGGCATATTGTTGACCTTGCCGGGCAGAAGATTTCATATTTTTGTTCCTCTGAAATATTGATTCCTTCACTGGATTTGTTTTATTCTTTTTGTTCAATTTTTTATTGTAAGTAATTTTTGTTGTTTCTCCCTTTTTTTTTCTTGTTCATTTTTCCCATTCATTTTCCTTATTGAGGTCGATGCTTCTAAAATTTTTGAAGAGGTGAAAGTGATGGTTTTCAATCCAACCTCTTTCTTCTTTGAGGGATTAAATCCTAACGCTTCCTTGTTGAAGTGTACTCTTGTTCCTAGTAAAGCTTCAAGATTGTTTTTGCCACTAACAAATCTTTCCAAATCTTCCTATCTTTTGGTCATTTCTTTTCGCAAAACCTCAAGTTCCTTTTTCAATTCAATATTGACACTGTTTAAGGCAACATTTTTCTCAGCTGTAAGAGCTATTTCATTAATGCTTTCAATATCTTGAATCTTTAGTTCATTAACAACTTCTTTTAGAGCATCAATTTCTTGAGTGAGTTCTTTTTCTTTCTCTTCTGTTAAAGTGTTTTGAGCAAGATGATTTATCTTTCTCTTGAGCATTTTATTTTCCTTTTTGAGTTCATCATATTGGTCTAATAGTTCAAAATAAACAAGCTCTTAGTCATCCAGAGTAAAATCTTTGAAAGGAGAACTCACCTCTTCTTCTTCTCCTTCTTTTTCTCTGGCCATCAAACATAGCTTTGATTTCGTGTCTTCAGCATCTGAACTTTCTTCTTCATCATCTTCTTCTTCCTCGCTCCATGTTCCCATCATGGCCTTCTGTTTGTTTCTGTTCCACCTTGGTTGAGTTTTCTTCTGAATCTCAGGACATTCAGACTTGACATGTCCTAGTTTCCTGCAGTTGTAACAAACAATTCTATTAGACTTTTTATTTGCATTCAATTTGGGTTTTGAAAAATTATTTGCTTGTGATTTCTTTTTTAGAAATTGTTACCTTCTTTTCTCAAGAATTTTTTGAACTTCCTGGTTATCAAAGCAAACTCACCTGAATCATCTTCAGAAGTAGATGATTCACTTTCTTCAATGGCCTTTGTAGTGCTAGGACTTGCTTTGAGAGCAAGAGGCTTCTTCTTCATCTTCACATCTTCTTCATTTCTTTTCAATCCCAGCTCATAAGTCATTAAGGAACCTATCCATTCATCTACAGTGGTTGTGGATAAATTTCTAGACTCTTCAATAACTGTAGCTTTAGTGTGACAAATAGGTGTCAGGGATCTAAGAATCTTTCTAACCAGCTCTTTTTCAGTGTACACTTTACCTAAGTTCTTAAGTCCATTTGTTAACAAAGTTAACCTACCATACATTTCAGAGATAGTTTCATCATGCTTCATCTTAAAAGCCTCATATTCTGAAACTAGCATATTAGCTTTAGTTTCCTTTACTTTAGATGAGCCTTCATAGATTACCATGAGGCGATTCCAGATCTCTTTTGCACTTGAGCATGATGGCACTCTTGAGAACTCAGTTGGATGTAGTGAACATTGCATTATGTTCATCGCACTCCAGTTGGCATTTGATTTCTTAATCTCTTCCGGAGTCCACTTCTCTTCATCCTCGGACAGCTCATAAGGTCCATTGCTCACCACCTTCCATATTTGATGATCTTGAGCTCGCAAGAACACCTGCATACGAGTTTTCCAGTATGCATAATTAGTACCATCAAAATAAGGTGGTCTGTTCACAGAGTGACCCTCAACAATATAACCCCTAGATTCCATAATACACAAATCTCTCCTGGCTGTGAAACCAAGTAAATTGGAGAACCAGGCTCTGATACCATGTGTTAAGCGTAGAATGATTATCTAGAGGGGGGGGGGGGGGTGAATAGAGAATTTTCAAAATTATATGCCAATTTAGAAATTAAAGTCAGGGAGATTTAGATGGTGATTAGACGAACAACTCACGATGCAAGGAAACACAAACCATACACAAGAGAGCAGAATTTTAAGGTGGTTCGGCTCCAATGAGGAGACCTACATCCACCCCTCACCAAACCAGTGAGGCACCACTACGAGAACCATTGTGTGAGACTCCTACACAACTGCTGATTCACAACTTCTTCACATCCGCTGACTCACAGCTTGAGCAATCTGCTGATTCACAGCTTCAATCCTATGATCCAATCACAACACGTGAAGGATCAACTCAATCTACTTCATAAAGAAGCAGACAACAAAACTTTGCAATATTCATAAGAAATTGAAAATAATTAAGTAGACAGATGCCAGGAGGTGTTCAGAAGTAATCAAACTCTCTGCTCAGGAGCCCAATCTGGATTTTGAAATTCCTTAGCTCCAATTCAGACTCCTCCTCAGATGAATTCCTCGTCTAATTGCAGCACAAGGATCACACACATCAGAGTTGAAGAAGTGTTTTGATCCTCTGTTCTGAAAGTTCAGTAGTAATTCTTTGAAGTAGCAAATTGGCTTGATCTAGCAGCACATTCTTCGCATCTGAGCTCCAAGTTGACGTCGCCTGTTCTTGCTAAACGCAGAGCTCTATTTTCTTCTTCTTTTAGCACTCTCCAATCTCATTCTTTCAAACTATGCGGGATGCCCCTAACGAATTGGGACACTCTTTCACTTTTAATCTGATTGCCTGTGATTCGCTGTAGTGGGCCCCTCAACAGATTCCCAATAGTTGGAGAGAATCTTTTTGCCTCTAAGAGATGGTATCTTCCAGAAACGATGACGTGTACCCAAAGTCCCAAATAGATGGACCTAGGGTCACGTGCCTAATTCTTATGCACTTGTGACTGCTCTGTTGAAAGATTCTAAGTATTGTAGTGTCGACACATCCAAGATGTAGTGTCGACACACATATACATTTAAGTACATCAAGAGTCCCAGAACACTAAGTTGTAGTGTTGACCTGACTATTTCATAGTGACAACCTGCTCTTTCTTCTGAGTCATCCTGTTAGTTAGATAGAGTCGACCTCACATGAAAAGAGCGTCGACCTCATCCCCACTTCTCTTCACAGAACACCTTGAATCCTGAATAGTGTCGATCTTATTCACACTTGGTGTCGACCTTATCTACTTGCTTCTTTCCACTGCAGCACAGGAAGGCCACTAGAGTTGACCTGCTATCTGAGTAGTGTCGACTTGATCTGATCACTTCTTCTCAGCGCAACCCAAAAGAACCACTAGTGTCGACCTATATTCCAGGTAGTGTCGACCTTATCTGATTATATCGAATTTTTCACTTGATGCAAATGAGTTGTTCCTGTGAAACAAATGTCATGTGTCAAATATCTATGGATTTTTACTTAATTTATGACATCATCAAAACCAGGGACACAACAAGTGTTACCTGGATGAATAGAGAATCTCGACCTATGAGCTTCTGCAAGGTCATGCTCACGGACATCTACAATATCGGGAACACATACTCAATGATGAAATCTAATCACACCATCCTCATCATGAGTAATACCTGCCTTGCCCACCATTTCTTGAAGCCTAGGATCAGCCTTCTGCTGCTCAATCACTTCATCAAGCACCGTAGACTGAATAGACAACTGAGCCACGAAAGCCTGACATAACAATGGCTCTAACTTAGTCATCGCACATGCAACATCCTCCAACATCTTCCAATCCTGCTGGAGCAAAGATCTCTCCTAGTAAGAGCATCTGCTACAACATTCGCTCTCCCTAGATGATACTGAAGATCGAAGTCGTAGCCCTTGAGGAACTCAATCCATCTCCTCTACCACAGGTTTAACTCCTCCTACAAAAAGAGATACCTCAAGCTCTTATGGTCAGTGAACATCTCAAATCTGACACCATAATGATAGTGCATCTAGATCTTTAATGCATGAACCACTGTCGCAACCTCCAAATCATGAGTCGAACAGTTACGCTCATGATCCTTCAATTGGCAAGAAGCATACGCCACTACCCTTCCCTACTGCATCAACACACAGTCTAAACCAATCCAAGATGCATCCGAGTGTAGACACCTGATTCTGACTAATGAGTTGAACCATATTTCTTGTTATCTTAGTGAGCCCCTAGTTGGTCACTCACCTTGAGCCCATCATTAGCCTTTTTTTGAGCCCATTAACAACTCAAGTTGCCTTGAAATCCCGCCCATTATCACTTTGACAGAATCCTTAGGCTTAAAATAACCATTATTCCTTCACATGATTGGTTGATAATTCAGATAACTAACCTCATTGACGCGTCGTATCGTAGAGCCATGTCTCAGTGTCGCGTCGATGCAAGCCGCCGCGACAGTCCATGCATACTCATGCACGTGGGCATACTGTCACGTCGCCCCGCCCCGTCGCGTCTCTAAGTAGCGGCCCTACGATACGCCGCGACAGCAGCTGCGCATGCAGGCCTCCGCAACCACCTCCTATTTATCCTCACATGGGTCTATCTTTATCTCCAAGCAATATCTGAACCCCTTGTGCGAGGTTTGGGGCTAGGGGACTCTTTAGAAGGCCTGTAGGACTCTCTCACACGAATTTTAATGGGATTTATCACTCATTTGGATTATTAATCATTTTAAGGGGATATTCTCTCTCAAAAATCTATAAAAGCAAGGCCCTCCCCCTCATGGAGGGGAGAGCCCCATTTTTCACCCCGAAGGGCTGCCGAAATCTCCACTCACCAACACTTAGCCTCGCAGCCACCTATCTCCACCATTTCCTTCACATTCCCCTCCACCAAAAACCCTCATTTAACCATTTATGGAGCACGGAACGTGAGAAGGATGACTCCTGCTACTTCCTGAAGCTTTTGCACACTCATTGGGACTGCATCCACGCCAGGGAGTCGCCATAATGGGACTCATCTCCTCCCCTTCTCTTCCACCTTCATTTCTACATGCATTTTTATGTTGTTTCTAGTTAGATCACACTCACAACATACCCACGTTTTTCACACACCGAAAGGGGTTTAAAACCACCCCAGGTGTGTTTTTACCATGATTCCCCATTTCTTCTCATTTTTAGAATATATACTACGCTTAATATGTTCTAATAGGGCTTTTTCTTGTTTCTTCTTTGTTTTGGCAGGCACCCAAGCTTTTCCACGAGGAGCTCTTGTTCTCCAGCCGGCTGGAGGATGGGAAGAAGGTCCACACACGACATCTCCAGCACACAGAGAACGCGACGGTCGAGGACGACGTGACAAGAGACGCGTCAGGCTGTAGGGACGCGTTACCAGCGTCGTCGCGGCAGGTAATACTGCCGTGACACCAGGTCCGCCTTCTTTCTCTTTCCATTTCCTAGTTAAGTTAGCCCGTGTCATTTTCTACTCGTTAGGCAACTTACTAGGTGGCGATCACATTCCTACTTCCCATACTACTAGTTTTAGTACATGTTTGTGTTGAGGGGGGGCACAATCCTCGTGATTACACCTTTTGGCGATCACGGTGGGACCTTCAGTGCTACCCTCGTGGATTTAGCCTGCTTGCTTGCCATGTTTCCTTCTTTGTTTGCCATTTTAGTGCCCTGTTAGTCTGCATGTTCTTTGTTTCTTGCTTTTTTCTTTTGTCCCTCGGTTCGTGTCGCGATGTATCGCGGTGACACGATAAGGTCGCGGCCCTCGGAAAGGACGCGATAGCAGGTCAGTGTTTCTTCTTCTTATATCTTCCTTTTCCTACTTCTATGAGATCATGCATCCCTGTTCCCTGACTCTGTATCATGTATTTTCGTGTTTTTGAATGTTAGAATCCTGTTAGGGTTCGGCTTTTCCTTTTATTTTCATTTGCAAGTTTTCGGGACCTGTCACGGCTGAGAGCTAGGACGCGACCAGGTCGCGTCGAGGGTGAACGTCGCGTCAATAGGTACGCTTTGTATGTTAATGTTTTGCTTCATGAATCAGTTTCTGAATGTTTCCTGATCCATGCTGTATTAGTTTAGTGTTTTGTGCCTTTATTATCTGATAAGATAGTCTGTGTGAGTCTGGTTTGGTGACTTTCTTTGTTCTCGGGGCTCTGTTCTTATCGCGGCAGACCGCCCTGTCGCGATAGGGTCGCAGTGTACACGGCCACCGCGACTCTGCCCGAGAGCTATTTGTTCACCCTGTTTGGTTTTTACTTGTCACTTGCGCATACATTTTGGGCACTTAGGCCCTTGTATACACTACTCATCCCATTTGTTCAGGTTCCCCCTTGGTTGAGTGAGCCCTCTCACCTACGAGCACTCGTAGGCTGACTCGGGCCCACCTTCCGAGGACCTCCGTAAGTCCTCGTGATCGTACTCACGTTGCGGTTCACCGGGCCGGTTGTACCCATTAGTCCGAGCCACCCTTGCGTGTGAGTGTCCCAACCCTTAGCTACACCGGAGGACTCGAGTTCATACCTATTAGGGTCCACTTGACCAAGTGACATCCCCTTAATCAATTCATCTAAAGGTCAAGTTCGAACCTTAAGAATTTTACGCATTCATCATGACAACTTGAGTGTTTCAGTTCACCCCTCCTCCTCTCAGTCTTGCTTGATGTGCTAGAGTTTAGGCGTTATTAGTATCACCCTCTATTTGTTTTGGGGGTGCATGCGTCATTGTTTAGGGAGATCGAGTCAGTCCCCTCCGATCCTTGTATTCTATCATAATCCCTTGTTCGACATGGACGAATTCCGGTCCTTGCCGATGATGTTCTGCACATTGGGTTGCTTGAGGAGGTGGCCCAACCCTCTACGGCCACACTCCCTGGGCATATCCAGCCTCCCCTCATCATCGGGAGTCAATCCCGTCCTCCTTCTCCTTCAGGGGGGGATGACCCCCACTCACAATTCAGTCAGCTCCTTCCCCATCTCACTCCGGACCAAGTCCGAGAGTTTCTAGCCGCTGCCAAGGGGAAGCGACCTGTATCTCCCCCGGGTCAGAGTTCAGTCCGACCGACGGATTCCTCTGCCCATATTGCCTCAGCACCCCATCTTCCTTCCTCAGGGGTAGACCCCACACCCCTCCGTCCTCGGGCCATCCATTTCTCAGAACCGAGCTACCCTCCTGCACGAGAGGTCCGGCATACATCCCCTCCAACTTCAACATATTATACGGCCGAGCCTGCTCCCCTCCCCCGTGAGAGGTCTCACTCTTTTGAGCAATCTCGCTCCCTTGTTTCTGCACATCATGTTCAAACCCCCTCCGACTTCTTTGCGGAGTGTACAAGTATGAAAAAGGAGCTACATGACCTCAGGAGGCAAATTGATCCTCGCAAGGTAGCCGATATTGCTCTCCCATCGTTCCAATACCTCCGGGTACCACCCCAGTCGGAGCTCCCCGTTTACCGGCGATACTCTGGGGTAGGGGACCCATATGTTCATTTCAAGGATTTTGTTTATGAATCTGCACCGCACATGTATGACCGCCACCGCATGGCATACTTGTTCAGAAAATCCTTAGATGGTCAGGCTCTAGAATGGTTTTACTCTTTGCCCCCCGAAGAAGCCAAAGATTTCCGAATTGTACAAGAGAGGTTCTTGCAGCAATTCCAAGATCGGGTTGGACCCGAATACTCTTTTGTGGATCTAGTTGATGAAAAGATGAAGCCTGAAGAGGAGTTCTCGACCTATGCTGATCGGTGGCGTTCATTGGCTGCCAAGGTCTGCTGCCCTATGCCGGAGAAGGAGAAAGTAAAGCTCTTAATCTCCAATGCTACCACAACCTACCGAGCCATCTTGGCCATGAACGACATTACTACCATGCACTAGCTATATAGCCGAGCCCGTTTCATTTAGACTCAACTCAAGGACTCTCCTATACATTCTATGTTTGAGACCCCTAAGGCCCGTTACACCAAGAAGCCGCAAGGCCCAGTTACCAAAGGGATCCAGACCAATGAGCAAGTGGGTGCCGTTGGTAACCCCCAAGGTCCGATAGGTAGGGCTTCATACACTCAGCAACCTTAGCAGCCGTGGAACAACAATAGACAACAACCTCCTCAAGGTCAGAACCCTCCGCAAGATCAACGCCAATATTCCCAAGTTCCTCCGCCTCAAAATGGCTACGCCCCCAGAAGAGCCCAATACCCCCCTCTGCCCGAGTCTTTGGCCGATGTCTTTGCAGCCCTCATGTCCTTGAATGCCCTTAGACTCCCTCCTGAGAAGGCAAATTGGAATATGGCGGCGGATCAAACAATGCATTGTGTCTATCATCGCTATCCAGGCCACAATATGTCAGATTGTTTCCAATTTCAGGACATAATATATGATCTTCATGAGAAGAACCAAATTGATTGGGAAGAAATGAAGAGGCTAATCCAGACATTGAGGGACCAACAGGGTCAGAGGCAACAACAACAACAGCAGAGGCGACAGCTGCCACAGCAACAGCAACAACAACAACAACAACAACAACAACAGTTCCAACCCTTCCAACAGCAATACCAGCAACAACAACAACAATAGTAGCCGCAGCAGCCGGCAAATGACCTTGGCATAATCCGCAATCCCATGCCACAACATCAGCCTGCTCCAAACCCCCAACTTGCTCCACCACCTTCTCCACCCGCACATGTTAACCCTGTCATCCACCACCCACCGCCAGAAGCTCAATGGGCCTTCGACGATGAACACGAAGTGGGCCAGCTTCTGGTAATATCCCATGTCACATCCACTACCCCCGCGCCTACATCCACAGTGCCTCCCTCTTTTACACCCACCGTTGCCGCCATCACCTCACCATTTTACAACACCTCTGTCATATCACCCATTATCCCTTTGCCTAGCAACGTATCTTTCTACCCTACTCCAACGCCATTACTAGCCAACCCCTCCATTCTTGACACCTCACCTCCTCCACTCCACCATAACCTTGCCCTGCGGAGTGGGCGGATGTTCCATCGGATGTACCCCAATGCATCAGTGCCCATGCCTGGTCAACCAGTGCAGCAATCCAGCACCCAACAGTAGCCAGATATGGAAGAAATAGATCCAGTCCCGGGGACCCAATATGATATTTTGAAGCATTTGGATCAGACCCCCGCCAAAATCTCTATATTAGAGCTAATCAAAAGGTCACAAACTCATCAAAATGCCCTAAGGGCCTTCCTGCAAAGGGTCATGGTCAGTGAAGACATGAACCCTGATAATTTGCCTTCTGTACTTTCAATTGTGAACAGGGGACCCACTATTACCTTTTCTGATGGTGAGCTAGCTGCCCCTGAAGCCAGAAAGATGCCTTTATGTGTAACACTCACCATAAATAAAGTGGCCATTGACGCAGCACTAGTGGATACAGGAGCCTCAATCAATGTTTGTCCACTGAGCACCCTAAGAGCCTGCAACTTTTCAGAACGCCAGCTGCAGCCTACCCCCACCACTATAGTTGCCTATGACAATTCCCGGCGTGCCTGTCATGGGGTTATCACGTTGCAAGCAGAGCTGGGGCCACTTGTCATGTCAATTGAATTTTATGTGTTGAACATTGATCACACTTACAAGGCCATCCTAGGGCGCCCATGGATTGAATCACTAGGGGCAGTACCTTCCACGGCGCATCAATGTTTGAAATTCCCCTTCCAAGGGCTGATAGTCAAGGTTAAGAGCGTAGCAACGAGCCACACAGTGGAAGCAGTTGAGAGGGTATTGCCATCAGTCTGGCCATCGAATAAGCCCATTATCTCGGTGCTTGATGTGAACTACCCATGGGCTTATACTTTCTCTTCTAACCGCCCGATTGGGTCCCCATCAGTGATAGCTGTCAGGAAGGATGTGACCACAAATGCAAATGGTTGGGATATCATGTTCAGGCTCGGCTATCAATCAGGGAAAGGTTTGGGTGTTCATCTCCAAGGGAGAACCAAAACAGTGGCTAGCACAAAGAAGATCACAAAACATGGTCTGGGATACTCAGAACGGGCTGCGTTCTCATCTTCTGCGTAGTCAGACCATGGCCCACTCACTTGGACATTATATGATCATTTTGTCAGAGGGCCGGTGCAGCCTGGGTATAACACTGTGATAGAAGAGGCGCCAAGGTTAACATACTAAGCCCTGGAAGCTTAGCGACCCAACAAGGAGAAGAGAGCCATGACAGATACAGAAGCACCTGATCTAGAAGATTTGATTTCATCACTCAGCCTGTTATTTGAGGAACTGGAAGCCGAAAAAGAAGAGCCAGAATCAGAGGATCTCAGCCGCTTGTTCAGTGAGGATGACGAGCCACAGTCTCAGGCAGCAGCATTATCAGCATTAGCAGCCACCACCAAGCGATAGTTGCTTGGATTTGGGGAGGAAGTTGAGATAGTAAGTTTAGCCAATTCAACAAAGGAGCTCTGGCGAGGGTTTTCCCGGCCTCCCATTCATTTCATTTCATCCATCTTTGTCTATAATTTTGATTTCATTCCCTTATCTCCACCCCTTATTCTCCAATTCACCCCCTACGCTGTTGAAGCATTAATCCACCCTTCACCTCTCTTCACCATCTTCCTTAATGGCTCGGTCCTATCTTTTTTCCGAAGCCTCCTAAAGTAATGTAGTTATTTTCATTGTTAAAGAAAAAAAAAACAAAAACAAAAAAAACACACAAAAAAAACAAAAATAAAAATAAAAACAAAAACAAAAAATGTGTGTTCCTTTATTCATCGGGTGGCGATCCCCGTTTTCTCCTTTCCCCTTTTTCTTCGAACGACAATCTGCATTTTCTCCTCTCTCCTTTTTGTCGGACGGCGATCCCCATCCTCCTTTTCTTTTCTGACTCACCCTTCCCGCTTTCTGCCTTCAGCTGTCTAGCTCTCGCACCTTCTCTCAACGGCGATCCCCATCACCCTCGCGCTTCCCCTTTGCTTTGACGGTGATCCCCATCACCCTCTACCTTGACGGCGATCCCCGTCACCCCCGTGCTCATTCTCTCCTACTGATGGCGATCCCCGTCACTCCCCTTTTGTTTCCTGGGCGGCGATCCGCGTCCTTCTCCTCATTCTACTCAAGCTGTGCTTTCGCCTGATGACCGACATGGTCGTCCTAGGTGATCTGGGTGAGGGGCCTTCTGTTCCCCTGCACCTCAACTTTGCTGCAGGCACCCTAAGCTCGGGTGGCCTGCCTCCTCCTCCAGTCCCATCGGAGGACCTTCGCGGCCCTGCCGCACCCTTTCCTTTCCTTTCCAATAAATCTTCGGATACTCTTCCGGAGCCTTCTGTAAATATCAAGCCTAGTTTAGATTCAGGGGTAGGATCTAGCAAGTCCCCGTCCCAGTCTAGGAAGAAGAAGGGTAGTGGCATACCCTGTAGGTATCTTCAAGACCTATTGCAAAGGTGTGGCGCTCTTCTAGCTGTCGAAGAGTTCGTCCAAGAAGTAGTAGTCCTGAACTTAGAGGATCTACGCAAAGAGGAAGGGCTAGACGACAGATTTGGAGTGTATGAGATCTTAGCAGAAGATGACCTATTGGAGGAAAAAGATTGTGAGATAGAGGATGCTATCGACATGTATGCCAGCGGCATGAGAAGATTCGATGAGCCCACCTCGGCAGTAGACGAACCCACCAAAGAGGCAAACGTGGGAACAGAAGAGGACCCAAGGCTCTTAACCATAGCTTCCAGTCTCCCTCCTGAAGAAGAAGAGTCACTCATAGAGATGTTGAGGGAGTTTAAGGATTCCTTTGCCTGGTCCTATGACGACATGCCCGGCATTGACCCCAAATTGGTAGAACATAGGTTAATTTTAAAGCCAGGGGCAGTTGCCATTAAGAAAAGCTAAGGAGGTTCCTCCTCCACATTGCTTTGAAAATGAAAGAGGAAATCGATAAACTACACAAAGCCAAGTTCATCCGTGTAGTCCTCTATCCTTTGTGGGTGGCGAACATAGTCCCGGTGATGAAGAAAGACTGGAGGGTGCGCATTTGCATAGACTTCCGGGACTTAAATAGGGCATGTCCAAAGGATGATTTTCCGTTACCTCACTTGGATGTCTTAATTGATAACACTGCAGGGTTCGAAACTCTATCATTTATGGATGGGTATTCAGGTTAGAATCAGATTCGTCTAGCCTCGGAGGATCAAGAGAAAACCTCCTTCACCACCCCATGGGGAACTTATTGCTATGTGGTCATGCCGTTTGGATTGAAGAATGTCGGTGCCACCTATCAAAGGGCAATGTTAGATATCTTCCACGACATGATTCATATTGATGTTGAGGTGTGCGTGGATGATATCGTGGTGAAGTCTCGGACTCGAAGAGAACACTCCTTCGTGCTTGCCAGAGTGTTTCGTCGCGCGCAAGAATACCAATTGAAGATGAATCTGAAGAAGTGCGTATTTGGGGTTTCTTCAGGCAAGCTGTTAGGCTTCATAGTTAGGAAACAGGGGATTCAAATAGACCCGCACAAGGCCAAGGCAATAAATGAAATGCCTCCTCCCAAGAACATATATGAGCTTCGAGGTTTGATTGGTCGGCTCCAGTTTATAAGGAGATTCATATCTCAGCATTCCCAAAGATGTCGTCCCTTCTATGAACTATTGAAAGGAGGAATAAGTTTCGAATGGAACGCTAAGTGCCAAGAGGCCTTTGATGAACTCAAAAGTTATCTCATGAACCCGCCTATACTTCAGGCACCTGTCCTTGGGAAGCCCTTAATCCTATATATGTCGACTATTGAGGACTCCCTAGGAGTTGTCCTTGCCCAAAATGATGAATCCGGCAAAGAAAGGGCAGTTTATTACCTATTTAGGCTCTTCAACCCTTCCTAGCTCAAACTCACTACGATGGAGAAAACATGTGCAACACTAGTTTGGATAGTGTATAAATTGAAGCACTACGTCCTAGCTCATAAGGTGAGTTTGATTTCTAGAATGGACCCTATTAGGTATCTCCTAGAGAAGCCAGTCCTCGCCGACAGATTGGCACGCTGGCAAAGTTTCCTCTCTCAATTCGATATTACCTTCATAGTTCAGAAAGCCATAAAAGGGTATGCCATCGCTGAGCACCTTGCTCACCTTCCTCTCCCCCACAGTGACACGGTTCAAGAGGAATTCCCCGATGAAAACCTGTCACTCATCTCTCGTGATCCCTTCTGGTCGCTCCACTTTGATGGAGCTCTCAATTCTAGGGGACGAGACATAGGTGCTGTTTTGCTCACCCCAGAAGGGATCACCATTCCTCTAGCCTATCAGCTCCAATTCTATGCCACCAACAATATCTCCGAGTATGAGGCTCTCCTTGCCAGTCTTAAGCTTGCCTACCTCTTAGGCGCACGTCATCTCAAGATCATAGGAGACTCTCAACTCGTCCTTCGGAAAGTCCTTTCTACTTACCGCACTCGTAACCCTAAACTCAAGCCCAATCAGGATCTGGTCACACTCCTAGCCAAGCAATTCCATCAACTCATCTACATTCATACTCCTCGCTCTCAAAATATCCTGGCTGATGCCCTCGCATCCCTAGCCTCCTCTCTATCCTTCCCTCTCAGCCGCAGCGCTTAGACAATCACTATTCAAAGATTAGAGGCTCCCTCCACTCAGGATCCTTGGTTCGTTAACCTTAGGAGCTCTCTAGTTTTGAAGGCAGAGAGAAAAGAAGCGAAGGAGCTATTTCTTGTGGAACTAGGAGAATTGATAGAAGAAGAAACACCGTGGTACCACGAAATTGAGCAATATTGGAGAGACGGTACCTTCCCCGAAGAAGCTGAAACAGAGGACAAGCGAGCCATCCGTAGAGCGGCGTTAAGGTATACCATTATTGGTGAAGTGCTCTACAGACGCGCTCTAAATGGAATGCTCCTCCGATGTTTGTCGGACGAAGAAGCTTGGAAGGTAGTGGAAGGATCCCATTCCAGTGAATGCGGAGGGCATATGAATAGCCAAATGTTGGCTAAGAAAATTCTTAGGCAGGGCTACTACTGGCCGACCCTAGAAGAGGATTGTGCCATCTACGTTCGTAGGTGTATCAAATGCCAGATCTATGCCGACAAAATCCATGCCCCTTCTTCCTCTTTACATCCACTATCTTCCCCTTGGCCTTTCTCCATGTGGGACTTTGATATCATCAGGCCTCTTGGTGATCCTAATGCTCAAGTAAAACAAAAATCTTTCATTCACACTGCTACTGAGTACTTCACCAAGTGGGCTGAAGCTGAAGCATTTGTGGAAATCAAAGGTTCAACCGTGTGCATATTTATCATGAGGAACATCATCGCGCGGTTCGAAGTGCCAAGCAGCCTCGTCACCGACAATGGACCCCAGTTCATATCTCAAGAGCTTTAGGACTTATGTAAGAAATTCAATATTTCCTTGCATCATTCGTCTCCATACTATCCGCAGGGCAACAGCCAGGCCGAAGCTACGAACAAAACACTTTTGAAAATTCTAAAGAAAACTTGTGAGTCTAATAAATTTGCTGATTGGCCAGAGAAACTAATCGAGGCTCTGTGGGCCTACCGCACCTCCGTCCGCACGCCCACTGGGCAAACTCCATTCTCACTTACTTATGGGATGGAGGTGGTATGTCCACATGAGATCCTCATTCCTTCGCTAAGGGTTCAACTTGACAAGGAACTTAATCCCGATGAACATCGGGAGGCGTTGCTTACGCAGCTAGAACTCTTAGACGAAAGGCGTTTAGCTGCATCCGATCATGTACTTTCATATCAAAACATACTCTCAAGATCATTTCAAAAGGAAGTGATTGAGCACAAATTCCAAGAAGGAGACATGGTTTTGAAGCGAATTTTCATAAAACCTAGAGGTCCGAGGTCCAAATTGTCAGCGAATTTGGAAGGGCCGTACGTCGTTATGAAGGTGTACCCCGGAAACGCGTATAGGCTAGTTAATGCCGATGGTGAGGAGTTCTCTCATCCGTGGAATGGATTGTACCTCAAAAGATTCTACCCCTAATAATTTTGATAACAACACCAATTTGCAGAAGAATGACATTGGCTATGTTTCTCACTCCCCCTCGCAGTGGTAAATAACCTTTATGTCCGGCTACACACACAACACGGCGACCTAAGGTCAATTCCCCTTTGTTTATGGTGTTTTTGCTCAGCCCTCGTGTAGGGAACCTGAGGTCAATTCTCTTCTCACTCAGACAAGGTCCATGGGCAAAGGGGAGGCTAGCATGTAGACCAGCAAGCGATATAGATCATGTGTATGAAGTCTCAAAAAGGGACAGTAAAAAAAAAAAAGAAGCAAAGCAAAAGGAAATGATGAAATAGCGAAAGAAAAATGATAAGAAAAATAAGGGGCATGTCAAAGAGTGGCAGTGCAGTTCCCCGCGGGACGCCCTTGAGCCCGGTCGTACGCATGCTCCCAATTCAAAAGAGCAATGACCTTAAAGTCCCTAGACAACAGACGAATTTCACATGTAACATACCCATTGCAAATATTACAAGCCAGTAACCCCGACCTCAAGACCAAATCTTGTCTCATTGCTAATCTTCATGTTCTCCCTAAAAGGACCAAAGAACCCCTACACCTGGTCTGTGTTGGAACATTAATATTCAAAGGGCGAGAAACCTTAGTAAGCCAAAGATAAATGCACGCTGCACATAGATATTATTCGCCAAACAAGAGATGGAAATGAGGTCCATGGCTAATTACTCAAAGAGCAAGAGGTGTTGTTATCAGAAAATCTCAAAAATCCAAAAAAATCAAAAAATCTTTAAAAGTCCTAAAAGAATGTGTGTACATACCGCTTTCCTTTAGCATGCATTATTTATTTTCCTTTCCGCCTATTTAATAAGGATCAGCCCCTTGACAATTACAAAGTTGGATTCATGTTTATTTAAGCACAAGGGGCTGAGTCAAAAGAACAGATCTAACCTGTTTTGCTAAGTGTACAAGGACAGATAATTCTAAGGGACACACAGCATTGTACTCAGTACTCTCTGTCTATCTCTCTCTCCTTGTTTGAAACTCATCTCACACTTGTGTCATTCGCAAATCATTCATTCCGTAAAGATTGACATAAAGTAGAGAGGAGGTGGTTCACAAACTCCTCACAGTCCACCACCACTCTCCCCAGATCCCTCTTGCCTCTCTACTGGTGGTGGCATCTTACCACCATCCCTATCACCCTGAGCGCTACCCTCACCGCGGTGGCGCCTCTCATCCTCCTCGTTCCTCCGCCGACTGGAGGAACCTGCAAAATACTGTCTAACTGAGGTGCCACTCGCCCCACTAACACCCATCCTACTCCTACTCCTAGCTGCCTCTCCGAAGGTCTTCACCATACCCCAGAGCTCATTGATTCTAATCTACTGTGCCATCACCTTTGTCCGCAGTCTCACTATCTCTGCCTGGTCCGCAGGCGGCCCCTGCACCCGTAGTGTCGCCAGCTCTGCCATAGCCTCTGCCACCCTCTGCTCTGCTGCCTCCGCCCGGATGCGCAGCTGGTCTCTCTTGCCCCTGGCCGTGTCCATCTGCCCCTGCAGCTGATCCTTGCGGTCGATGGCGGTCCTCAACTCCCTCTCCTGCAAAGGAACGGTCTAGTCAATGCCAAGTGTTCACAACATTCAAACTAGAAGGTCTACCTTACTTACCTGCTCCTCCAGGTCCCTCTGTGTCTCCATCGTGCGCCTGACTGCAGCCTCCAGTCGGTCCTCCAGATCTGACTGGGTGCTCTCCTCTAGTCTCGAGGAGGAAGCACCAGCAGCTGTGGCACTCCTTACTCTCTCCAACTCCCTCCGCTGCACAAGAAAATGCATGTTAAACCCCCAGATCAGCTTTGAAAGTTGTTAAGTACCGAAGTCTGAGTAAGTACTTACCAGCTTCTTTGCCTCCTTCTATGCCACCTCTCGGTCCTGCGTCGCTGAGAATAGCAGGGCTCGGAGTGATGCAGTCTCTCCAGCCAAGTCCACCTGCAATTCATGTCCAATTCATTAGTTCAATTCCATAAAATCAAATTCAAAGAGTTGTAGTTTAGGGGTTTTACCTGATGTCGGGCGCTCTTGTATACCTTTCCTCCGTACTTGAAGGCGTATGCCTAGAGGTACGCATCGTCCGTGGTCGCGGTAGACTTGACGGCCCTGCCTCGGTGCTCCCAGTTTTGGATTTGCTCCTTTGCCCGCTCACGCCAATCTGTGGTGTCGTGGAGCCCTCGAAAACTCCGACCCGGTCGGCGAAAATGGTCCCGTACAGGGAACTCCACTACACTCTGCCGAAGTCCGAGTGAGCGCTGGCATAGGAACAAGTGAAGAGGTAGTACTAGGTTGAGTGCATGCACCCACACCAACCTACCGAAGTAGGGGCGGGCCTGCACCAACCAAGGCTGTCCCTCGTCACTCTCCCCCATATATGGCTGCCAAACCACTTGCACAACAAAGCTCAGTCAGTCATCAAGCAATCAAATCGAACGCTAATCAAAGAGAAGGTTTAGAGCACTTACATCCAAGTGAGGGTAACTGTCTATCGCCTCCTGTAAGCGCTCGAGCTGGTCACCAAGGCTGTGAGAGTCCCGGCGAGAATCCCAACGGTGTGCAATGGGCACGAGGCCCGACTGTGTGACGTTTCCTCTCCCCAGGGCTGGGAGGTGTAGGTAGGTCCGGACCTGCAAAATGAGAACCGGATTAGGCGGCAGTTTAAACAAATTACAGTTTAATTCAAGGGTTAGGAGAATTGTACTTGGAGAAAGGGGAAGAATCCGCTAGTCGAAGTCTGCCGCTCGGAGGCGCCCAAGCTGTCGAACTGGTGCGCTAGGAAGGCTGCTCCCCAGGCATACCCCCCTACCTCAGCCAAGTCCTCTAGGAGAGGCAGGAAGCGGCAATGGACTGCGTCGCCCCTCGTGGCAAACATAAGTCTACCAAGAAATAGGACGAGGAAACGACGCAAGTCCAGGTCCGCCTCCGCTCCTGGCTCGCTCGCCAACTCCCCCCGGCTAATCCTAACCAATCTCTCGAAGTGCTCATCCTCGGTCTCTCTCACCTTCTTCCCCACCTTGAATAGATCTAGGCTCTCCTGCAATGCTACCCGGGGAACTAGGGAAGACCTGTGATCTACGGGTAACCTTAGCAACCGCTCAGCTAACTCCTGGTAACACGGGTCGGTAACCCGCTCACCGGCCTCCCGTAAACTCTGAGCCCTGTGATCCGGCTCACGTCCTCGAGGCTGGGGATCATGTGTCCCCATGGGAATACGAAGGCTGTCGCCTCCGTATCCCACCTGCTCCGCAGAGCCAGAGTGAGAGCCAGGTCCGCCCTCATTCTCCCCACCCTCAACACCTCCCCGAACCCCATGTCCTCCACTCTCTCTCTCTGGAAAGGGGGGAAGGCCAAGAAAACAGCCAAAACCAATGTCCAAGATGCCCGGGCCCTCATCGCACCCTGCAGGCATAATTGAATTGTTTAACAATTAGTGTTTTGGTGTTCGGTTCAAGTCACAACCCCCATAGCGGTCGCGACCTTGTCGCGATAGTGCGGTGCACCGCGACCTTATCACGTCACCTTTCTAGGCCGCGATAAGGTCGCGTCGGCATGCATCGCCGTGACATGGACACAGCGCCCATGATCGTCGCGACAACCTATCGCGATGGGTCGCGCTGATGCGTTCTCAGGACCGACCGACCGGTGCCTCCCTTGTCCGAGACTCTTTCCCATGGGCGTCACGGCCTACATCCGCCCTCTAGGGGCTCTGTCTACTATTCTTACACATCCATTCAAGGCTTAAGGTCAGATTTACTTACCGATTTCATCGCCTTTGCCTTCTCCTTCCTCGCCTCTTCCACATCGATGCCGGGGGCCTCCACACCTCCTCAGCCGGAACGCTTCCGCCCGGCACCGGGAGCTCCGCTGCTCTGCATGGCGTTTCGTCCGTGAGGATCCTTCACCGGTGTTTCCTCCTTCCATGACTTTTTTGGGATGATTAGGTTAAATTTGGGAGAGAATGCAAGAAAAGGAGCAAAGATTGCAAAGATTGCAAAGGGGGATTGGAAGATTCGAAGGTTGGAGGTTTGGGATGCTTGAAAGCAAGGAAAGGGGAAGAGGAAGGCGCCCTTTGCATTTTGAATTGCTCGGTTCGAGTCCCGTCATTGCGGGAGGTCACATATCTGTCATGTCGGTTAGGGTGGCTGCGACATGATCGCGACTGCCCGCCTTGACGCGTTCTGAAGGAGGTCCTAAGGGTTGTCGCGACATAAACGGAGCCCATTGCGCATGCAGGAAAATTCTGTTTTATTCATTCATCAAGTCTATACATTCACTAATTCTTTCCTACAATCAATTGAATGCCAAAATTCTGCCCTAACTACCATCTGATGTCCTCCCTACAATTAATCAATCCAATCAATTCTCAAATAACCCCCGCTACTGGCTGAATCTTCTTCAGTGCTTCAAGGTATTCCTTGGTCACGTCCTCATCTTCCACTACTTCGGCTTGAAGGAGACCCAATGCACATCCTTCCCAATGGACAATGGCGCTACGCACGTCGCGCTCATCCTGCTCGTCGCCCCTCCTCCTCTCCTTAACGGGCGGGTAATGTGATAAGAGAGGAACAACCGTGCGAGCCGCACCACATTGGAGGTAACACCGGTCTGGGTTGTAGAGAACCAGCGCTTCATTGCCCAGCAGTCGCAAGGCCAGTCCGGTGCACTGAGGAAGATGGATCATCCGGTTGTGCAAGAAATGTGGGCGCATTTCAAATTCGGCCACAGTCATCCTTTTGAAGTAGTCGCGCCATGCCTTTAGCCCTTTCAATTGAGCAGTTTTGCACCACGCCTTAGTGCTCATGCGGAGAGGCCCACCCACGAATGCCAATGGATGATGAAGCATTGTCTTGCACTCCATCGCCAAATTCTCCATCGCCCGAAACTGTATGTGTATATCCATCTAAAGCTCGAGGGCGATGACCGAGCCGTGGAAGGGACCCCCAGTAGCTGCAGAAGTCAACCCAGCATAAAGATATCCCAAGACACCTGATCGATACTCATACCTTCTGAAATTGAGGCGATGATGCTGAGATTGGCGAAAGAGATGGCGCCGTCCATCGCTAGGAAAAGGATGACCCCGCAAATGCAGATTGCGGCCGCCTTAGCAATGGACGTGTGGTTCCCGGTCTTGCACTTGCATTGAGAGATGATCCACTGCGCAATAGGGAGAAGGTGAACGTGCATCCCTCTGGTCATAGAGTGCAAATCCGTCTTTTTCATGGTGATTTCGGCAAGGATTCTCCATGAATTGATCGGTGCCACAGTGTATGAGATCGCAAGCTCCTCGCCCCTTTGGTACCGTGGGAGGCCGAGCATTATCTCCAGCTCCTCCAGTAAGATGGTGGCCTCGAACATAGGGAAGACAAATGTATGTGTCTGCGGATGCCACAGTTTCGTGAGCGTTGTGACACTATCCCACACATGTATGATTTTGTCATATTTCTTGGCAAAGATGAGCACTGTGGATAGTCCCCACTCCATCAATTGCCGGATTGACGCAGGCAGCAGTAATTCAAGCATGGGCATTAACCAGGCACCTTCGAAAACCTCCTCTTCCCAGGTAAGATCTGAGAAGAGATAGAAGAAGAAGGTTGAGAGGAAGAATGGAGTGAAGAAAGAAGGAAAAACAGGGGAAAATAGAGCAGAAATGCAGATTTTGGAAAAAGAGAAAGATGCTTACTTGAAGCTCCGGGCGCGTTCATATGTGCCCCGGGATGGAGGAGAGTTGCTGGAGATCCGCGTGCGATTCACGGGCCGCCTTTGGTCCGGCAAATGGCGGGATGTCCTCCTGGAAAGCAGAAAAGCTTCTCTTCATGACTGCAGGAGAGAGAAAGTTGAAGAGCAGGTGAAGCAGGGGTTTATCTGCGGGATTAGCCTCCCAATCCCTCCTTTTATAGAGCATAGGTAGATGCAAACCCAGTCTAATCCCATCTCTAGGTGTTAGGATAAGATTAGAAGAGGTTTAGGAGTCCTAGTGGTAATCTAGAAGTCCTAGGATAGAGATAAACTTGAGTCTTCTGCGTTTTCAGGGCTCGGGCCGAGTCACGACGCCGCGAGATGACGCGACCAAGTCGCCACATGGTGGGGCGCCGCGACTTTGTTGCGGTCACCTAGACCGTCGCCTCTCTATCTGTTGTGTTATTCCCATGTCTGTGCTTTGTTTACTTACTTTGCTTGATTATGTTTGTGTATATATTGTTATTTTGTGCTTATTATGTCTATCTATTGTCAAAAAAAAAAAAAAACAAACAAACAAAAAATCAGAAAAAGGAAAAGAGGTCGTCACAGGTAAGTCAGGTAAGTATTTCTTCCCTTACTTCCCTGTATTATTATATGGTATTCTAGCTATTATATCATGTCAAGGACCGGCTGGTTCTCAATGTGCTCTGTAATTTGAGTTCCCCTTTACAAAAATAGTGATAATCTAGGTGTGCATTCTTGATCGTTGGATAGGCCGTTAGGTCAAGTAAGCTCGGGGACGATGGATTCAGGCCTGCACTACAGTTGTGGGTAGTCTCTTGACCCGTTCTTATTTGGCTTAACATTATTATCCTTGATGTATTTTCTATTTTCTCATTTCCTTTGCATTTGTTTTAACGATTTCTTTTAGTTTAGCCCAGCATGCATCATATAGGTCTTTGAGCTTTCATAGCTCATTCCTGACTATTGATGAGCCCTTGTTGAGTGCCCAATCATCCTTCATATTCCAAACAAGAAATCCAATTCCACTCTGAATCAGAAGGTTTGCCTCCGAGTGAGTTGTTCCCATCAGTTTGACAAGAATTTCCCTGTCTGGATTCTCTATCCAATTTTTGTCCTATTCATTTGATCCGTTTTGGTTGCGAACCGCTCCCAGGATAGAGTCATGAGTTACCTGCCTGGCACGCACATGTCCCTCCAAAACAAAATCGGCAGGCCAATCGGCTAGAGTACCTCTCAATCGATGGGTTGATCGTCCTCTTCTTTTCTCCTTCTCATCTAGACTTGTGCTTTTCTTTACATTCTGCTCTAGCAGCTAACTCGGGGCTTTCACAAAAGATTCCAGTTGCTTGTTGGTTACATCGGGTGTCTCTTTACCTTGGCTCCCACTTTTCAGTCCACTCCGCATCATTTCCGTTCTACCGTCACTTCGTGACCCCTCCACTCCACTACCGCTTCGTTTCCTTGCAAAGTGGAAGCCAAGGAGGGGCAATCTGTAGACACCTGATTCTGACTAATGAGTTGAACCATATTTCTTGTTATCTTAGTGAGCCCCTAGTTGGTCACTCACCTTGAGCCCATCATTAGCCTTGTTTTGAGCCCATTAACAACTCAAGTTGCCTTGAAATCCCGCCCATTATCACTTTGAGAGAATCCTTAGGCTTAAAATAACCATTATTCATTCACATGATTGGCTGATAATTTAGATAACTGACCTCATTGACACGTCGTATTGTAGCGCCACGTCTCAGTGTCGTGTCGATGCAAGCCGCCGCGACAGTCCATGCATACTCATGCACGTGGGCATACTGTCGCGTCACCCCGCCCCGTCGCGTCTCCAAGATCGCGGCCCTACAATACGCCGCGACAGTAGCTGCGCATGCAGGCCTCCGCAACCACCTCCTATTTATCCTCACATGGGTCTATCTTTATCTCCAAGCAATATCTGAACCCCTTGGGCGAGGTTTGGGGCTAGGGGACTCTTTAGAAGGCCTATAGGACTCTCTCACACGAATTTTAATGGGATTTATATCTCATTTGGATTATTAATCATTTAAGGGGATATTCTCTCTCAAAAATCTATAAAAGCAAGGCCCTCCCCCTCATGGACGGAGAGCCCCATTTTTCACCCCGAAGGGCTGCCAAAATCTCCACTCAGCAACACTTAGCCTCGCAGCCACCTATCTCCACCATTTCCTTCACATTCCCCTCCACCAAAACACCCTCATTTCACCATTTATGGAGCACAAAACGTGAGAAAGACGACTCCTGCTACTTCCTGAAGCTTTGCACACTCATTGGGACTGCATCCATGCCAGGGAGTCGCCCTAATGGAACTCATCTCCTCCCCTTCTCTTCCACCTTCATTTCTACATGCATTTTTATGTTGTTTCTAGTTAGATCACACTCACAACATACCCATGTTTTTCACACACCCAAAGGGGTTTAAAACGACCCCAGGTGCGTTCCTACAATGATTCCCCATTTCTTCTCATTTTTAGAATAGATACTACGCTTAATATGTTCTAATAAGGTTTTTCTTGTTTCTTCTTTGTTTTGGCAGGCACCCAAGCTTTCCACAAGGAGCTCTTATTCTCCAGCCGACTGGAGGACAGGAAGAAGGTCCACACACGACATCTCCCGCACATAGAGAACGCGATGGCGGAGGACGACGTGACAAGAGACGCGTCAGGCTACAGCGATGCGTTACCAGCGTCGTCGCAGTAGGTAATACTACCGCGGCACCAAGTCCGCCTTCTTTCTCTTTCCATTTCCGAGTTAAGTTAGCCCGTGTCATTTTCTACTCGTTAGGCAACTTACTAGGTGGCGATCACATTCCTACTTCCCATACTACTAGTTTTAGTACATGTTTGTGTTGAGGGGGGGACAATCCCCGTGATTACACCGAGTAGATGGCAAAACCCTCTACACCACTCGGCAAAAACAACACCGGTGCAAAAGTAAGCTTAGCCTTCAATAATTGAAAGCTACTCTCACAATCCTCAGACCAGGCAAACTTCACACCCTTCCTAGTTAGCTTAGTCAAAGGTGCAGCGATAAATGCAAATCCCTCAATAAATTGCCGATAATAGCCCGCTAAACCAAGGAAACTCCGAATCTCCGATGCGGGTCCTGGGGATCTCCTAATCTAATATAGCATGGACCTTCGCTGGATCAACTGCTACACCAGCACCGGAGATAACATGCCCAAGGAATTGAACCTCGTACATCCAGAAATCGCACTTGCTGAACTTTGCATATAGCTTGTGCTCTAGGAGAACTTCTAACACTACCCTCAGATGATCATGGTGTGTAGCCTCATCCAGAGAATAGACTAGCACATCATCGATGAACACCACTACGAAACTATCTAGATAAGGCCTAAACACCCTGTTCATGAGATCCATGAATGCTGCAGGGTGTTGGTCAGACCAAATGGAAGAACTAAAAACTCTAATGTCCATAACGAGTCCTAAAGGCCATCTTGGACACATCCTCACTCCTAATCCTCAACTAATGATAGCCGGACCGCATATCAATCTTAAAAATACCGATGCATTCTGCGGCTGGTCAAATAGATCATCAATCCACGGTAAGGATACCTGTTCTTCACAGTCACCTAGTTGAGCTTCCTATAATCGATGCACAACCTAAGTGAACCATCCTTCTTCTTTACAAATAATATAGGTGCGCCCCAAGGGGATACACTAGAGTGAATAAATCCCTTGTCCAGCAAATCTTGCAATTGCTTTCTCAACTCTGCTAACTCTGTAGGTGCCATCCGATATGGAGCCTTTGAGATAGGAGAGGTGCCTGGAAGCAACTCTATGGTAAACTATATCTCCCTAACCGGTGGCAATCCAGACAAATCATCAGGAAAATGTCTAGAAATCCTGCACTACATTAATCTCCCCAAGGATAGGTGACTGATCAGCCTTCGGTACTAAGACCACGCTGGCCAGAAAAGCGTCACAACCCTTGTTCACCATTCTCATCGCCTTCATGGTAGAGATAACAAACCTTCCCGCTATGTTCCTTGGCAATGGATGTGAAAACTCATCCTCACTAGGAATACAGAAAGTGATCTTCCCACGACAATCTACTAAAGCATAGTGCTCCTCTAGCCAATCCAGACCAAGAATAGCATCATAGTCCTTCATTTTTAGAAAATAGAAGCACCCTTCTAAGACTCGGTCCTCAATACACACAAGTAGATGGAATACACTTCCTAGTCAATACCATCCCTAACTCCTCAGCCTCTACACTAGGCTCTACAGTTAACTGCCTAGCAAACTGCTCGAAAATGAACGAGTGAGTGGCACCCGTATCAAATAAAACCCGAGCGTGCACACCCATGAAAATAACTGTAGTGCCCTAGAAAATTTTTCTTGAATTTATTTTGCAAATTGTATGTTTATTTCTGCATGAATTTGAATGTTGATCTGTGTGGAATTTGGCGTCAACATCCCTTGGCGTTAAGTCCTATTAGCGGCAAGATCGCCTACCGTTTTTTTCTGTTAACGGCATACTCTTGTGTCGTTTATTATTTTGCAAATTTCTTAAATTTTTTGGCAAGCCTATAAACGACATCATCGATGGACATTTACATGGAGGCTGACAACATCTTATGTTGACGTTAAGCTGACTTGCCTGTTTTTGATATTTCTGTTTGGGGAAAGAGAGATCGGCTGTTTCCAAGGGGTTTTAATGCGATGATCCGAGCGTTTAGGAACCAAGGGTCAGGATTAAGGCTGGCTAATGCATGGGACGTCTTTATAAGACCTAGAATTTGTAGATAATGAAGTTTTTGCACTGGTTTTGGAAGAGAGAAAAGAGGGCCGAGGAAGGGTTTTGCAGCGCTGGTTCGTGCGGTTTGGAGGCTTCTGGACCAAGGAGGTTTGTCCAACTTCAAAATTCAAAGCTTATCCAGGCAGGGGAACTGCGTTGGAGGCGAATTTGGAGTGCTTGAAGTCAGTGGAGGAGACTGCCTTACTGACAAGGCGGGCTTCTTCGGGCTTAGATTTGTCACTCCAGAAGGAGGGATTGAGGCAAGTTGCATGGGGGTTCAGTTTAGGATATGTTATACTAATAGTTATCATTTTTACATATTTTTAAAGCATGAAAGTAACTTACGGGAAAGGGTAGGAGACCTGTTATTTCATGTGGCGTTTTCTGTGTTTTTCTGCATAAAGAACTAAACGTCCAGATCGCTGGCCATCTACATCTTATAAACGGCGGCATCGACGGCCGTCTATTTTATGTAAACAGGAATTTTTTCCCACCTTTACTCTATGCTACGGCGCTATGTGCCGCCGTCTATTGAGACTTAACGACGGGATATGTGGTCGTCTACTTCAGTAAACGCCACATATGCTGCCGTCAAGTTTATCAGTGCCAAGAGTTCCAGAAAAATCGATTTTAATTGGTTTCTATGATCCATACTTGTTGAGGTTTTGGCCAAGTGATGAAATGTGTGTTTTGTTACTGTTATTTATGGACAGGTTATTGTAATGATGTTTAGGCCTCATGTACATGTGAATAATCATTTTGAGATTGATAAAAAGAAAGGTAAACTGATTGTAAATGTGATTCATCTTGGCAAATGGTAATTTGAGACTGTGTTACTACAAGACATACTGCATACTTGTTGTTCTCAATTCCTACATAGAATCACATGATTTTCCTCACTGTTGTATTATGATAGCTAGATTAAATGGATGGAGATTAGTTATGAAAAATAATTACAGAGATCAGAAAAATGTGAAAATTTGCATGTGCATAGTATAATCCGATTTTGAACTGCTGTCCAAATTTCAGGATTTTTAGACATCTATGCATTATGTTATGAATTTCTGAATGGCAAATTGCATGTAAATTAAAAAAAAATGAGAATATGTGCATGAATGAATGAGTTGCAATTAGTACCATGATAGGGACTGTCTTACAGTGAAATTGAATTGCAGAACTAAAAGAGACATGCCATAGGTTAGTGTATTGACATATGTTAGAATTGCATGAATATAATTTAAATGATCTCATACATGTTAATGCATACATTGAAATGAATGGCCAATAAAGACATTGCTATTATAGAGATTCCTACAAGGAACTACACATGGATTTCCCTATGGTAATGGTTTCACCTATATGAAATGACCTATTGAATCCGTTGTTGAAACTACCCCTAAGAAATTTAAAGAATTTTATAAATTTCTATGAATATTATTTTTGGTATGACAAATCTTTAAATATGTGTTTTATACCAAATGTATCACAAAATTCTATACATATAAATAATTTGTGAACACTCAAAAGTTTCTAAGGCCACAGAATCCGAATCTATAGCCTACTGAATCCGACTGATGTCTTTGACTGCAAAATCCGACTCCTTCAGAAACTCAGTCACAAGTCTTGCAATTTTTTTAAGTCCACAATTTTACATAACATTCGACTCACACAGTCGATTGTCCTTTACACTGTATTCGATTCATAACATTCGACTCACACAGTCGAATGTCCTTTACACTGTATTCGATTCATAACATTCGACTCACACAGTCGAATGTCCTTTACATTGTATTCGACTCACGACTTCAACTCATACAGCCGAATGTTGCCTTACACTACATTCGATTGATGTCTTCACTACTATAGTCGAATTACCTTATTCTTCTTGAATTCGAATCATGCCTATTTCTTGAGTCGAATCACCTGTTCTATTGCATTCGACTTCACTGTCAGTTTTGTACTTGTACTTTGTCAGTTCTATCTGTCTTGGAATATATCTGTCTTTAAGTTTATAAAATCCTTTTTGATTCTTAAACTTCTTAGACATAATTTATTGGCAAATTGCCTATTGCCTAACATATCTTACTAAAATCTTAGAAGATTATTATTTAATATATTTCTCTGACAGAACATAGTATATTCAAATTATTCATCTCTGCAAAACATTCTCTGAAATATCTTTTTGAGTCTTACAGTCTTGATGTCCTTTACTTCAGTTTATATCCTTCATAAGACTAAAGCATTTATGAAAAATCTCAGACGCATGGCATCTGACCATCTCACCTACCACTGACAGACCCATACTTAAACTTTTTGTCTGTCTGCTCTATTTTCTGAAAAGGTTGAGAATACTAGGTTCCATACTGTCTGTTGTACTCAAACTGACCCTCCTACCACAAAGGTATGGAGATATGCTTGTCCTTGTCTTGTCTTTGCAACATGCATTAATTGGAGCACATGTTTAGCATGGGTTGTTCCCAGCTCAGTCTACAAGAGCTTATCTTCTAGCTGTGACAACTGCTCCTATTCTGAAGACCTTGGAAACATGCAAATTTCAAGACCTTCTGGACAAAGCTTTCAAGATCCAAAGGATCCCAGAAACTCTCTTCCAACGGCTAATTTGCAGATAGCCACCAAGCTGCAACGGCTATCTCCTTCAAACGGCTATATTTTTAAAGATTATAAAAGAAGAAGAAGAGAGAACAACAGAAGACAAGAGAGATACACAGAGACCACATACATTGAAGTCAATTCTCCTGAAAGCTTCATCCGAATCCTTCAAGCTTGCTCTCTCTCTCTCTCAAAAGCCTTCCTGCTAAGCTACAGTCTGAGAGCCTCACTTCAGAAAGTCTTCTTCTGAAGTTTTGTGTATTGGGTGGAAGTTGTGAATTGCTATTGTCTTCAAGTCCACTCAAGTTGCTTCAATTAGGATTTTGCTTAATTTCTTGATCCTTCAATCCTGTTGGAGTTTGTGTGTGTTTTGTGCTCAATTTTGAGGCAAACACACAAGTGTTCAATTCTCTATTTCTGTTGTAATTCTTGCAGAAGTTCTGTTCTGCTTTACCCCTCCTGTGAAGGGAAGGCCTTGTGAAAGGCAGTGTTTGTACCCCTGTTTAGGGAAGACTTGCTTGGGAGCAAGTGGGTTTTGTAATTCCTCTCAAGGGTGAGAGAAGGCCAAGTTGTTGGCAGTTTAGTGAAATCTCAAGTGGTTGGCTTGAGGACTGGATGTAGGACTTCCATGTGGGAAGGGCCGAACCAGGATAAATCCCTTGTGCATTTATTTGTGTGATTGTTCCGCCAAGTTTACACTTGAATCACACACATCACACTTAGTACTAACATATCTATTTAGTGCTGTGATTTTCAGAAGAAATTTTAAAACAGAGAGAAAGTCCTATTCACCCCCCCCCTCTAGGACTGTTTTTCAGCCATTTCGATCCAACAAGTGGTATCAGAGCGAGGTCTTCTCAGAAGAATCTAAGAGATTTGAGAAGAAATGGCATCCGAAGCCCACAACTATGAAGGCCAATCAGTCACAAGGCCACCATTCTTTGATGGTGAAGATTACCAATATTGGAAGATGCGGATGGAATGCTTCATCAGAGGTACTGACTTCGACCTATGGCAGGTAATTGAACAAGGTGATTTTCAAGTCCTTGCAGAATCCTCTTCTGGTGCTCTTTCAATTGCAGACAAAAGAAATATGTCCTTAAATTACAAAGCAAAAAATTATCTTTGTTGTGCTTTATCTAAAAGAGAGTTTAATAGACTTTCAGCCTGTAAAACAGCAAAAGAAATGTGGGATAAATTACAAATAACATATGAAGGTACAGATAGGGTTAAACAAACAAGAATAGACATACTTGTATCTCAATATGAACAGTTTAAAATGCTCCCAAATGAAAATATAACTCAAATGTACAATAGATTTTCAAATATAATTGTAGGATTAAGTGCTTTAGGGAAAGTCCTAACCAATGAAGAAACAGTAAGAAAAATCTTAAGATCTCTAACAAATGTCTGGACTCCTAAAGTTACAGCCATAGAGGAAGCCCATGATTTAACGCAATTATCTATTGACAAGTTAATAGGATCCCTCATGGCACATGAAATAAACATGGAAAGATTTTCTGAAAGCTCTTCGAAAAAGAAAATTTCAAATGCTTTAAAGATTGCAGATTCTTCTTCATCTGAAGACTCCAAAGAAAAATCAGATGACAGTGATGATGAGGCTATGCTCTCAAGAAAATTACAGAGAATTTTGGCCAAGAAGAAAAAGTTTGGCTCAAGGAAATTCTTCAAGAAAGATAAGAAGAAGGAACCTACTTGCTATGAGTGCAATCAGCCAGGACATTACAAGTCTGAATGTCCTAGACTCAAGAAGAAGGATCAAGCAGAAAAATCAGATAAGAAGAAGGGTAAAGAAAAGAAGTTTAGAAAGTTCAAAAAGAAGGCTATGGCAGAAACTTGGGACAATGAAGATGCTACCAGCTCAGACTCCTCCAGCTCAGAATCTGAAGAAGAAGAAAAGGCTAATCTAGCCCTCTTAGCAGGACTAGAACAGGTAAACTCAAAAACCTCCTTTACTTCATGTTCTGAATACGATTCTGATAGCCTTGAAGATACTTTAAATGAACTTTATGAAAAATATAAGATAGTAGTTAAGCTAAATCTACTGAACCAAGAAAAAACTAACACCTTTCTTAAAAATGAAACAGAAAGGTTAAGCAAAAGTTTGAATGAAACCAAAAGAGCTAATGAATTGCTGTGTGAAGATTTAAAAATAAAAACAGTAAAATATTAGAATTAGAATCAAACTTGAAAGAACTTAAGAATGAAGAAAAATTACAAGAGGAAAATAGTTATCTAAGAGCTACCTTGGAAAAGATTTCTACATGCAAAACCTCTTTATTTGTAAATCTCAAAGGTGCTAGAAAAGGAAAAAGAAATATGGAGTAGGATACACACCCCTACAAAATGAGGAACACATCATTCATCCAAAAGTCTATCCAACTCCCAAATTTGTAGCAGAAGAAGACATAAAAAATACCAAAAAGTAAATCAACATGTCTACAAACAAAAACAGAAATTCAGTAACAATACACACAAGAAAAATATTTTGATTTGTGCTGCACTCATTGTAACCAACTAGGACACACTGTTAGCACATGCACTACTAGACACTTGAGATGGATTCCTAAAACTAACCATCAAGGACCCAAGAAAATTTGGGTACCAAAAGTTACAGTTTAGCTTTGTTTGCAGGGTCGGCTGAGGGCATCCAAATGGTATTTGGATAGTGGATGCTCAAGGCACATGACAGGAGATAAGAAGCTATTCACAAGTTTTAAAGAAGAATCTGGTCAAGTTACTTATGGTGATAATGGAAAAGGAAAAGTTCTAGGAAGTGGTACAATTGGTACTAAGGAAAAAGACTTAATTGAAGATGTCATGTATGTAGAAGGTCTCAAGCACAATCTGATAAGTATTAGTCAGCTATGTGATAAAGGGCATTTAGTAAATTTTCAGAATGATAAGTGTATAATTCTGAAGGATAACAAGACAGTTTTTGAAGCACAAAGAGTGAAGAATTTGTATACATTGCAACTAGCAGAATTAAAAGAAGTAAACTTATGTTTGGCTACTACCAAAAGTGAAGAGTCTGATTTGTGGCATAGAAGACTTGGTCATGCAAGCACTTCAGTGATCAAGAAATTAATAAAGCATGACCTGGTTGAAGGTCTTCCCAAGATAAAAATCAAGAAGTCTGGAATTTGCTCAGCCTGTGCAAAAGGAAAACAGACCAAGACCTCATTTCAGTCCAAAACAATTGTTACAACTTCTAAGCCCTTAGAATTGATTCACATGGATTTATTTGGACCTATGAGGACAATCAGTCTTGGAGGAAAGATCTATGGCTATGTATTAGTTGATGACTACTCAAGGTACACTTGGGTGTCTTTTCTAGAAGCCAAATCTGAAGCATTTCAAGCTTTTCTGAAATTCAGCAAGATAGTTCAGAAAAATCAAAATTTCAGATTACCAGTATCAGATCTGATCATGGTGGTGAATTCAAAAATGAAGATTTCCTGGAGTACTGTGAAGAAAATGGAATTGAACACAACTTCTCAGCTCCAAGAACACCTCAGCAGAATGGAGTAGCAGAAAGAAAGAATAGAACACTGCTGGATATGGCCAGAACAATGCTGAATGAGTATAATCTACCAAAGTACTTCTGGGCAGAGGCAGTAAATACAGCATGCTACGTCATCAATCGATGCATGATCAGACCCATTCTGAAGAAGACACCATATGAATTGTACAAGGATAAAAAGCCCAATATCAGTCATCTCCGACCTTTTGGCTGTAAGTGTTTTATCTTAAATAATGGTAAAGATAATTTAGGAAAATTAGATGCTAAAAGTGATGAAGGTTTTCTGTTAGGATATATTTCAAAACCTAGAGGTTATAAAGTGTTCAATAGAAGAACATTAACCATAGAACAATCAGTTCATATACTATTTGATGAAGCTAACCCTTCTATCAAAAGGATAGAAGAAGAAGAATGTGTTGATGATCTCTGCAGGAATCTTGAAAAGACTTCTCTTGAAGAAGAAAAAGATGAAGAAGTGGAAGATCCTCCATTAGAAGATCTTCAACAACAAGAAGAACCACAAGAAGGGCTACCTAGAGAATTGAGGTACCACCGGGACCATCCTAGAGAAAACATAATAGGTAATCTCCAAGATAGGGTAAGAACAAGAGGTATGCAAATTCCTTGTGATTTCTCTGCCTTAGTTTCACAAATTGAGCCTAAGACAATCAATGATGCACTGAGTGATGAGTCTTGGATCCTTGCTATGCAAGAGGAACTCAATCAGTTCCAACGCAGTGAAGTTTGGACCCTTGTACCTAGACCTACTGATCATCCAGTTATTGGAACCAGATGGGTTTTCAGAAACAAAATGGATGAATCAGGGGTGATCACTAGGAACAAAGCCAGACTGGTAGCTCAAGGATACTCCCAAGAGGAAGGCATAGATTTTGATGAAACCTATGCTCCAGTGGCTAGATTAGAGGCAATTAGAATCTTATTAGCATATGCTTGCTCTCTTAATATTAATCTATTTCAGATGGATGTTAAAAGTGCTTTTCTAAATGGTTTTATTAAAGAAGAAGTATATGTTGAGCAACCTCCTGGATTTGAAGACACTAAGCATCCTGATCATGTTTTCCGTTTAAAGAAAGCACTATATGGCTTGAAACAAGCTCCAAGAGCTTGGTATGAAAGACTAAGTGCTTATCTTATGTCACATGATTTTATAAGAGGAAAAGTAGATAGTACTTTATTTATAAAGAAATTTTCAGATGGAATCCTAATTGTACAAATTTATGTTGATGATATTATTTTGGTTCTACTAATGAATCACTCTGCAAATTCTTTGAAAATTTGATGCAAAATGAATTTGAAATGAGTATGATGGGTGAACTAAATTATTTTCTTGGCTTGCAAATCAAGCAGACCAAGGAAGGGACTCACATCTGTCAAACCAAATACATCTCAGATTTACTCACTAAATATGGTTTTGACAAATGTAAGCCTTTAGGAACACCCATGAGCTCAGGAATTAAGTTAGATAGTGATCCCTTGGTAAAAAGGTAGATCAAAAGATCTATAGAGGAATGATAGGATCACTGCTCTATCTTACTGCAAGTAGACCAGATATAATGTTCAGTGTTTGTTTATGTGCAAGATTCCAAGCTGATCCAAAAGAATCTCACGTTAATGCAGTTAAAAGAATCTTTAGATATCTTATAAATACCAGTAATTTAGGTCTATGGTATCCTAGATGTTCAGAATTTAAATTAATTGGATATAGTGATGCTGACTATGCTGGATGCAAATTAGATAGAAAAAGCACCAGTGGCACTTGTCAAATTCTTGCAGGGTGTTTAATATCTTGGTCTTCCAGAAAGCAGAACTCAGTAGCTTTATCCACCACAGAAGCTGAATACATTGCAGCCGGAAGTTGCTGTACTCAACTCCTATGGATCAAGCATCAATTGGAAGACTATGGTCATCAGCTCCAAGAAATTCCAATGCTTTGTGATAACACAAGTGCAATCAATTTGACCAAGAACCCAATCCAGCACTCAAGAACAAAGCATATTGAGGTTAGACATCACTTCATCAGGGACCATGTAAGTAATGGAAATATTTCTCTTGAATTTGTTTCTACAGAAAATCAACTTGCAGATATTTTCACAAAACCTCTACCTGAAGATAGATTTACATCTAATAGAAGAGAAATAGGTATGTGCAACCCTGATTAAAAATTACCCAATTAAAATCTTGCTTGAATAATGTGTATATGTATTGACTGTGAAAAGTCATCCTGAAAATTTTCTAAGTCCCAAACATTCGACTCATGCATTCGATTCATGAAGAATCGATGCATTCGATTCATGTTAAAACCTTGCATTCGACTGATGCAGTCGAATACTTAATTCACCTCATTAAGACTTCCTGAAACGACGCTTAAAAATTTTGTAACTGACACCTCATTAAGGCGCGTCCCTTCATGACTTAACGGTCACATCATTCAATCGCGTCCGTTCAGCCTGAGATCAAGGGACAGTTTCTTTCCAGCCTTTATTTAAACAAACCCCTTCACCCTTTAGAAGACACCCTTTTGAAATCCCTTTTCGACTCTCCTGTCTTCCTCAGCTCTTCGCGCCTTCACTGTTTTCCGGCGAAGGACCTCCCAGGAACCATCTGCAAACTCCATAGGATCTTTCATCTTCTCTGTGTATATCCTCCTCTCCTTTGGTGGTTCCCTGAACTTTTTCTACTTCTATCTTCTAGATGGCATCTCCTAGGTTTCAAGAGTCCGTTCAGCTAACCCCTGACCAACTCCAGCGCTTGGCTAAGATCCCCATCTGTTCTGGAAAATCAGTAGAGTTCTCTCATTTGAATGGCAGTCTTTCTTGGGTAGAAGAAACCCTTAATGCCATGGGTTGGACCAAACTCTGTCAAATTTCCGAGCCCTTTGTAGCCAATGCTGTTAGATCTTTTTATGCTTCTCTCCAAGTGTCATCGGGCAATACTATAGTTGGATATGTCAAGGGCACCAAGATTACCATATCTGAAGAGCTTTTGGTAGAATTGTTGGATTGCCCAAATTCTGGTCATTGTCTCAGTGAGTTTATTCCCCTTGAAAAGCAAAAATTGGGGATTATTGGAAGTTTGGGGACCCTTTGCAAAAGAGGACTTCAAGTCAATGAGTTATCTGCTGAGAAGAGATTGATCCACTCAATAATCACCAACATCATCACCCCTAGAGCAGGTACTCACTCCTCCATTACTGCAAGAGATGGGAACCTCTTGTTTTGGGCAGTTCAGAGACACAAGGTGAATCTGCCAGCAGTAATTTTGGAAAAGATGATTGCTTCAAAGGATTTGCAGGAATCCCTCCCTTATGGATCTCTGCTTACTGTTATTTTCCAGAAATTTTCAGTAGATCTGTCTGGTGAATTGTTTGTTGGCACAAAAGAGAAAATTGGCATCTTTACTCTTAGAAGGAGTCACTACTCCTTGGTAGGTAAGAAGCAAAATCTATGGTTTAAAGACACTGTGCCTGAGTGTGAGCATGAGATTTTCCCTGATGAACCCCTTGTTTCACTACTCACACAAGATGTTCCAGCACCAAATGTCAGAATTGAAGCCCCTGCAGTACCAGTGATCCCTGAGGTTCCAGTTCAGCAAGAAGCCCAGCAAGTTTCTCATCAAGATGTTCAGCCAGAAGTTGAGAATATTGCTTCCTCTTCTCTTCCAGAGTCAGATGCTCCTTCAGATACAATAAATGTAGTCTTAAGAGACCTCAGAGGCAAAGGAGTTGTCTCTGAAGATGTTCCAGTCTCTCCCATGGAGCATACGTTTGAGGAAAGAGAGCCTTCCTTCTCCCCTTCTCAGTTTGAGACCCGGCCAAGGTCTCAGGGGGAGAGCAGTAATAGCCTTAGCACCCTCCTAGAGCTTGTTAGAAATCAGCATGAGAACTTATCTATTCTCTAGATGCAAGTGGAGTTAATTGATGTGAAGTTCGATAGTTTGGCTGATGAAGTTAAGCAGATCAAGGATCTTATGCTTCAGTTTATGTGCCAACAGGGCACTTCCAGGCCATCAGGGCCAGCTTCCCCTCAGCAACAGCAGCAGCAAGAAGAAGAAGAAGCTCCTGCTCAAGACCCACAACAACCTGATGAATCCCATGTTCCAGTTCCTGAAGATCCAGTGCTTGAGCAGTCTGTTGAGAAGGAACCTGAGAATCCGGTTGTGGAGCAACCTATGTCAGTTGAGTCCCAGCAGCAGAAAGATGAGCAGCCTACTGAGCAGCAGGCTCAGTTAGCAATAGTAGTTTTTGAACCTCCAGTTGAGCAGCAGCAAGAGCCCGAAATTGAAAAGCAGCCAGAAGAAGTGGCAGCAGCTGTAGAAGGTTCCGCCTTGAGGATAAGTCAACCCAAATGAAATCTGCAGCCAAGAGAACTCTTGAGCCCTCTCAAGATATCCAGATCTTTAAGAGAAAGGTGAAGAGAAGACTAGTCAAGAATGGTGCACCTGTCCTCCCTTCTCCTTCTTCTAGGGCTAGTTCTCCACCATTTATTCCTCCTTCT
The DNA here is from genome assembly GCA_014218235.1 of Colocasia esculenta. Taxonomy (NCBI): domain Eukaryota; kingdom Viridiplantae; phylum Streptophyta; class Magnoliopsida; order Alismatales; family Araceae; genus Colocasia; species Colocasia esculenta. The sequence continues at coordinate 71,610,198 of CM024758.1, forward strand.
CAGGACACTCCAGCAGCAACCCAAACCAATGCACCCTCGGCATCAACCCCTCTACAGCCTTCACACTCCTCCTCCTCCTGTAGAGCATTTCATTAGACACAAATTTTCCATCTACCCCATGAAATTCCAAGCCAACCGCTTAAAGAGTTCACCATGACCCATTCCACTCAACCCCCACACTTCTATTCCTCTCTTCCCACTGCCTCCAAGTCTAACTCCAAGAAAACTTTACTTCATTTAGTTGAGATACTTCCTAGTATCCAACTGTCAGCTTCCAGTGGACCCAAATTAGGAGACAAACCCTCCTTACTGCTTCCTCCATTCTGGTATGCCTTTATCCATCACTCTGAACTCAACATGAATCTGTTCAGAGAATATCTTCAAATAAGAGCATTTCTTGAAGTACATGGATTGCCAGGGTTCACTTTTGAACATTGGCTTCCTGTTTTGATCAAAACCTCCCAACTTTCCATTTCAGACCTTCAACTCATCTCTCAGAAGAGCCACTGCCTCACACCCCAAGAATTTGTTGATCTTTATCCTGATGAGGCAGCTAGGTTTCAAGAGAACCAATCCAGGACCCCTTTCTTGACAGTTGGACATCACCTTTCCCTAAGGTTCCATGCTATTTGCAGAACATCTCAGGGCATCTCAGGCCAAGTACCTTGCAATGAGAACCTTCAACTATGAAAGGTTCAAACTGGGATTGCATGATGTATCCAAAGGGCAGTATGAGAATCTGCTAAGAGGGCAAAGAGAAATTGTTCCATCTATGTCAGTGGCTATGCCATCAGGTCTTCACCCTCCCCTTGTAGGAGCCGTTTCCTACAGAGGCGCCTTTGCTGAAGCAATCTTCAACAGATTCATCCGGATTTCCACCAGATTCAAGATCAAGTACAAATCCAAGCTAAGCTTCCAAAGGTTCATCTTTCTCCAGTTATCCAAGAACTCTCATCATCTTCTAGACATTCAGTTAAGTTTTGCTGAATCTGAACGATTCACCCCTGAGCAATGGCAAGCAGCTTATCCATCCTATCACTCCCAATGTCTGAAGATGAAACTTTCCCTAAATGATTTCCACTCTAAGAGTCTCATGGATTTTCGCAAAAACATTGGTTATAGATGGGCTCAAAGGTACCTTGTCTACTATCAAGCCAAGGATACAGCTATCTCCAATGGTCTCTACTGGAATATCACCCTCAATGAATTCCTCCATCTGGCAGCCACCAAACAGTTTGTTCCCCTCAAAATGAGAGTCGACATAGACAAATTTCATCACAGAGTTGCTTGGTTCAGGAGGCGCCACATCAAGTCTATCAAGAAATTACCCTCCACCAACCAACTTACAATGTTGATGGTGAACTGTTTGACAACTCCTTTGTCAAAAATGAGCAAAAGCTCTGGGAACTCCTCCAACCTTTCTTAGCAAAAATCCCTGCCTCTCTGTATTTACCCCGTTCAGCTAGAGTCTGAACTTTGTTTGCTTTAAAACTTGTATTTCTGAAACTTTTATATAGATGCAATTTCTTCTCCTTTTATGTTCTTCTGAGTTTTATCCTTTATGTTAATGTCACAAAGGGGGAGAAAAGGTATAAAAGAATAGTTTGCCTAATCTATTTAAAGATTTTTGTCATTAACAAAAAGGGGGAGAATTGTTGAGCAACTACCCTAAGAAATTTAAAGAATTTTATAAATTTCTATGAATATTTTTTGGTATGACAAATCTTTAAATATGTGTTTTATACCAAATGTATCACAAAATTCTATACAGATAAAATAATTTTGTGAACACTCAAAAGTTTCTAAGGCCACAGAATCTGAATCTATAGCCTACTGAATCTGACTGATGTCTTTGACTGCAAAATCCGACTCCTTCAGAAACTCAGTCACAAGTCTTGCAAATTTTCTTAAGTCCACAATTTTACATAACATTCGACTCACACAATCGAATGTCCTTTACACTATATTCAATTCATAACATTCGACTCACACAGTCGAATGTCCTTTACACTGTATTCGATTCATAACATTCGACTCACACAGTCGAATGTCCTTTACATTGTATTCGACTCATGACTTCACTCATACAGCCGAATGTTGCCTTACACTACATTCGATTGATGTCTTCACTACTATAGTCGAATTACCTTATTCTTCTTGAATTCGAATCATGCCTATTTCTTGAGTCGAATCACCTATTCTATTGCATTCGACTTCACTGTCAGTTTGTACTTGTACTTTGTCAGTTCTATCTGTCTTGGAATATATCTGTCTTTAAGTTTATAAAATCCTTTTCTGATTCTTAAACTTCTTAGACATAATTTATTGGCAAATTGCCTATTGCCTAACATATCTTACTAAAATCTTAGAAGATTATTATTTTAATATATTTCTCTGACAGAACATAGTATATTCAAATTATTCATCTCTGCAAACATTTCTCTGAAATATCTTTTTGAGTCTTACAGTCTTGATGTCCTTACTTCAGTTTATATCCTTCATAAGACTCAAAGCATTTATGAAAAATCTCAGACGCATGGCATCTGACCATCTCACCTACCACTGACAGACCCATACTTTAACTTTTTGTCTGTCTGCTCTATTTTCTGAAAAGGTTGAGAATACTAGGTTCCATACTGTCTGTTGTACTCAAACTGACCCTCCTACCACAAAGGTATGGAGATATGCTTGTCCTTGTCTTGTCTTTGCAACAGGCATTAATTGGAGCACATGTTTAGCATGGGTTGTTCCCAGCTCAGTCTACAAGAGCTTATCTTCTAGCTGTGACAACTGCTCCTATTCTGAAGACCTTGGAAACATGCAAATTTCAAGACCTTCTGGACAAAGCTTTCAAGATCCAAAGGATCCCAGAAACTCTCTTCCAACGGCTAATTTGCAAAAGCCACCAAGCTGCAACGGCTATCTCCTTCAAACGGCTATATTTTAAAGATTATAAAAGAAGAAGAAGAGAGAACAACAGAAGACGAGAGATACACAGAGACCACATACATTGAAGTCAATTCTCCTGAAAGCTTCATCCGAATCCTTCAAGCTTGCTCTCTCTCTCTCAAAAGCCTTCCTGCTAAGCTACAGTCTGAGAGCCTCACTTCAGAAAGTCTTCTTCTGAAGTTTTGTGTATTGGGTGGCAGTTGTGAATTGCTTGTCTTCAAGTCCAAAGTTGCTTCAATTAGGATTTTGCTTAATTCTTGATCCTTCAATCCTGTTGGAGTTTGTGTGTGTTTGTGCTCAATTTTGAGGCAAACACACAAGTGTTCAATTCTCTATTTCTGTTGTAATTCTTGCAGAAGTTTGTTCTGCTTACCCCTCCTGTGAAGGGAAGGCCTTGTGAAAGGTGTGTTGTACCCCTGTTTAGGGAAGACTTGCTTGGGAGCAAGTGGGTTTTGTAATTCCTCTCAAGGGTGAGAGAAGGCCAAGTTGTTGGCAGTTTAGTGAAATCTCAAGTGGTTGGCTTGAGGACTGGATGTAGGACTTCCATGTGGAAGGGCCGAACCAGGATAAATCCCTTGTGCATTTATTTGTGTGATTTTTCCGCCAAGTTTACACTTGAATCACACA